>JAIEZT010001390.1:15842600-16198853 GCA_019594935.1 Periophthalmus modestus | reverse complement strand
GGTTATGATGTGATAGTGCTCTGGAGGGGGAGTGACTTGGCGTGGAGAGGCGAATATAGCATTTTCAAAACAATAAAAGTTAACATGGTGATCTAAATATGTTATGTATAAGCAGTTCATACCCCTTAGAATTAAAATGCCTCTTTAAACCCTACTCACACGAGCGATTTGTCTGCCCGAATGATCCTGGGAGCTATGTTGTCGGGGGCTTCGTGTCCCTGATAGTGTCACTCTTGGCAAACAGGTCTTAGGTGACAGGTCAGACTAAGAAGAAACCCTTTGCAATGAGCACCACATCAAGGCCAGTTACACTGCCCAGATTGACTCCAGGATGGGTGCTTGACAGAGAGCATGTAGTGGCTGGCCCTTCCCCCACGGGGCCCAGCCGAGCACAGCCTGAAGGAGCAACGTGGGGCCATCCTCCCATGGACCCACCGAGTGCAGGAGGATCTGTAAGGGGCCGGATGTCACCTCACCTCGAGCTCACCTGGAGAGGGGAGATGGGGAAGAATGGCGTCCCTGATCTGAACATGAGCAGTGTTCTGTTATTGTACTACTGCGCTAGTCACAGTTTATCCATAATGAACACCATGCACAGGGGTGTCCATCATGGCACGTAGCACCAGGACACAGATCTGTACCCTCCATTGGGAGCTCGAGGTTTCATACTTAACTTTAAGCTTACTTAAGTTTTAAATGTGCAATGACTAGTTGAATCTACTAGTCAACTAATTCAACACCATCTAGTTGAAACACTTATCAACATGTGATACAACTAGTTTTAAAAAGGGTAAATCAACTTGCAGACACTTATTAAACTGCTTTGATAACCTGCGTATGCTCGTTCAGTCAAATGCAGCAATCTATTTGATTCAAGGCAGAATCACTTAGCAGTTTTTGGCACTAGCATTATCTAGTTGAAATGCCCTATTACATTTTACAATGTACCACACTGCTGCGATCAGCAATCATATTTCTCATGAAACTGCTGTGGCTTCTCCTCTAATGCATTCACACCAATTCAGCCTTTTGCTATTTTGCTCTAAACTTTCCCAAAAAGCCTGCAGGCTCCTTGGTCATCTGCATCGTTGCCATGATGATGGGGTTGTACTATCTGGTCACATCTTCTCGTAGTTTCTTTTGTGTTTTTTACTTTTTAATTGTAGTGAAGTGATAATAGTTCAAATTGACCATGACCACTTCTCGACCCAATAACTCCTTTCTCCCACTCTGGTACTGTACCACGAAAGAAAAAACAACTGCTTCTATATCAATATTACAATGCACAGGAGATATCTTTCAACTTCATTTTCAGTTACTGGACATTTAAGATTTAAAAAAAAGTTAGGCACAGAAGTCTAGAGTTTAAAATAACCCGCCCCAGTGTCGGTGTGGGCGTGACTGTACATTGTGTATTGATTAGCTGTATTTGCTGCTGCCTACAAATGATCCCTTGCTCTCCAGGATGTATGGGAATGCAGGTGATCCCCCCGTGCTATGTCGAAATTGACCTCCACTATGTAGGCTAACTTAGCTGGCTAACAAGCTAGTGCTCACTGCCAGCGGGCAAATGGAGTCCATATGGCCATCTGATCAGAGAGACTGCTGGGCTGGCTTCTTCTGTGTTGACAAAGCAGCAGAACAACACCATTTGTGGCATCTCTAACCCACAGCCTGACTCAGCAGTGAGCAGCATGGGGACTAAACACTGCTATGGAACTATAAGAATAACTTGTAAATGATGTTGGACATCTTTGCATTGGCATTTTCACATTTTATAACATATTTGTGGGGAAAATCCTTTAGCACTTCTGTAGTTTGCTTGTATTTGAATGCTTGGAATGAATTAGCATGACTGTGATCAGATTTGCAATTTATATTTTGTAAGTGGGATTACATTTCCACGGGCTCCAGAATACACACTGCTCCAATACTTTATGAAGATGTGCGTCTGGTCACCGGTGAATCTCCCTGAGTTCAGAGGTGCGTGATTGACAGGTAGATTAGCCAGTCAGGGACAGATAGGTGATAGGTGACCAATAAGCTCTTTAGTTTCACAAGCAACACTGAAATAAACAGCTGAGGCTCAGCTGAGGCACAACGGAGCTAGTGGTGACCAGACTGATATCCCTCTGTATAAAAATACAGAGAGGTAAGGATTTCACCAGGGAAGTACTTGTATGGGAGATGGCTGGGAATACCAAGTGCCATAGTGGGGTAGCAGTGGCTCTAGTTTAAACTGTCTGTGTAATCCCTCACTTGTCCACTTATTATCGACAGTAAAAGTCAAAATGAAAATCTGTCAACTGGACAAAAAGTTGTAGGAGTGGAGATGTTTCGCTGCTCATCCAAGTCTTCAGTTCTGGTCAGATTACTGGTGGACACTGCCTTATATCTATCTGAAGGGAGGAGCTAACTACACTGAAACTAACACACCTATTGTCTACAGTTTCTGTTTGTTGTGTGAGTGTGAGCTGTGCCTGGGTCATACATAATTATTCAAGCCCCTAATAGTTGCCCACACCTGTGCTGATTTGGGTCTGTGGATGGAGTTATAGATAGAGGATAGATGATGTAGCACCCCCACTTGCTTATATGAGTGTGATGTGTGACTACAATAGTATCTTACCGCCATATAGAGCGAATGAATTATTCACAAAATTGTAAAGTGACTTTGAGAGTCTGAATATGACTAATGCATTATCCTTCTTTTCAGAGCGCACATTTAAAATTCAAATATGATCTGCTAAACTAATACAAGAATTACATGCATTTCAGAACATGTTTGTAGAGGTTTGATAATTAGACAAGAAAATGTGTTTGCGGCGGAAATTATGACATTGAGTCTTTGCGCTTTGCTAATTGCTTCTATTCAAACTGGGATTTTGATTTGATTAAGAGTCCTTGTTTTCAGTACAATATGTTATATTTGAACCTACGTATTTCTGGAGGTTTGTGTTTATGAATAAAAAACAAAAAAACACCTTTAAGCGCTGCAGAGTCTAATGAAAGCTTTTCCAATTTATTTGATGTTAGTAACAAGATATAGCTATATTCGATTTGCTGCATGTTTAGGAGAGTGCTTTAAAACATATGATTCCTTAAACCTGCACACATAAAACAGCAATCAACTTAAAGGACACATGTGTTTCCTCATCAGATACACACCTGGAGTTGTATTTGTCAAGTTTCATTTATCAAATAATCCAAAATCTTCTCTAGGCACTTAGTTGCGTCAAAAGTAAAAACCCTGACTTTTCCTACACAGTTTTTAAGCTGATAAACCGTCACCAGACTCGCTCTCCAGTCACATTGTGTTCACAATGATCACATGACTCTATTAGCGTAACAATCAAGTTGCTTCCTGCTCCATTGGTATATTTGGGGATTGCTTATTCCCTTTGCCGACAGCAGAGGGAGCTACAGTGCCTAAATGCTTTATTGGAAATGGAAGTGTGGTTTATAAAGTGTGTTTTCCATATGCAGACAATATTTTAAGTTACAAAATATGAAATAGTAATCCCAAGGTGACCAAAAGCATGTTTCAAAAGGGACTTAAAGCCACCAGAATGCATATGTTTTCTTTAAAGAGGGGGTATCGTGATAAATCAACTTTTGCCATGTTATAGCGTTCTCTCATCAAAAACATGCCTGAAGATGATGTCAGATAGATGGTTGAGTAATCTAGTGCTCTCTCCTGTTCGCTGTTCAAACCCTCCTCACGGTTAGCAGTGAAAATCTATCCAATGCTCAGCCCACAAGCCAACGTCACCCACGCTCCCCGCACGACGATTTTCCAATAATATACTAAACAATACACTACAACTTCACAAACCTGATGTGATGTGCAGTAGTTTCATTAGCGACTGCGATTGCAATGTGATAGCGCTCTGAGGGGGAGCGACTTCGCAGACAAAGCAAAGAAAGGGGGAACTCAGAGAATCTTGGAGACAGTTGAAACATATTAATGAGGTTTATATGTTGTTTCATTTTCAAAACTTCGCTATAGTCTTCTACACTATGGCATAAAACGTATCTATTTCCCTGCAGAATATTCCAAAGTATGGTTATAACTTTCTACTGCCATGAAATCTTGCAGTTGACTTTCCACCTCGAAAGTTACATACTATCACTTTAAATAGAAGAAACAGTAAATCCCAGTGTTTTGGAGCATGGCGTTCTCCAGCTCAGAGCCCGCGCAGTCGGAAAGGCCATCTCTCTCTGTCCAATCTCTCAGAGCCACTTTGTTTTTCCCATTTGTGCTGGCCGCCTGTTTACAGAGAGCAGACAACAAACGGACAGTGGGGAATGGAGGACATTAACGGGATATTTACGCGATTTACACCCTCCGTTACACCCTCCTTTACACCGCACAGGCAAAGTAATGGACCACCAGAGCCCAGGAGATTTTTACTGACAGGACTAAACTTTTGTGGGGCTGCAAAGGATCCTTAAAGTATTTGTAAAGAAGAATGGTAGTCTTTGCGGGTTTAAGGCTGGGGAGAAAAAAAATGTATTGTATATGCTGATCATATTGAAGTGTAAATTGCTACGGCAACAATGTCACATTCTACAGCAGCTTCAAAAGGTTAAATATATAGATAATTGCAAAATGTAGGCGACAGGTGCACGGTGTGTTTGCTGCGTGCATTTGATTGGTTGAGAGCCGAGGGGGCGGGGCTCACATGGGCAGGTGTGAGAGTCAGGGCTGGGTAGCCGTAATTTTTGTTGACCGCAAGTTTTAACTCCAGTT
This sequence comes from Periophthalmus modestus, assembly GCA_019594935.1. Taxonomy (NCBI): domain Eukaryota; kingdom Metazoa; phylum Chordata; class Actinopteri; order Gobiiformes; family Gobiidae; genus Periophthalmus; species Periophthalmus modestus. Next base: position 16,194,100 of record JAIEZT010001390.1, on the reverse strand, counting down.
ATGATACCATAGCCTGTTATGTCCATCTATGTCCATTCTCATGCATTTCCTAAACTTTACAAAGTCATGTAATCTCAGAGGACTGAAAAAACATGACAGATTTCTAGCAAAAGACGAAGTTTAATCTGTCAACTGGGCAAATCGTTGTAGGAGTGAAGATGTTTCGCTGCTCATCCAAGCCGCATCGTCAGTTCTGGTCAGATTGCTGAGGGACACTGCCTTATATCTAACTGAAGGGAGAAGCCAACTACACTGAAACTGTAAACATGTATTGTCTCCAGTTTCAGCTGGAGCTACCCTATTCAGAACTTAACGACCCTGCTATGGTTCTCATTGTTCTGGGTCTGAGGATGGAGTTGTAGATGGGGGAGAGATTATGTCTAAGGTTTCCATTCCTGTTTAAGGAAGGATTGTTTTTCCTAACAAAAATAGCTTCTTTAACTCCCCTCTCAAGCCATTACTTTTCTCTAGCTAAGATCTGAACTTCATTGTCTTCAAAGGAGTGGTTAGTGGCTTTGAGATGGAGATGTACAGCAGACTGGGGTCTAGAGGAGCTCTCTTGACGGTGTTGGAACATCCTCTTGTGGAGTAGCTGTTTAGTTTCTCCAGTGTAACGCTCACTGCTCTCTTCACTACACTGAATGGAGTAGACCACATTACTTTGTTTGTGGCTCGGGGTTTTGTCCTTAGGGTGAACCAGTTTTTGTCTTAACGTGTTTGTAGGTTTGAAAAAGACAGGAATCTCATGCTGTCTGAAAATCCTCCTGAAGTTTTTCAGACATACCTGCTGTGTAAGGAATAGTAACACCCTTTCTTCTGGGTTCAGATTCCCTGTTGTCCTGTTGAGATTCCTGTCTGGATCAGACCTGGACGACTGAGGGTTTACACAGATGTGACAGATTTCTGCCAAATCAGTTAAGAGAAGTTTTATTTTGTATAAAAGAAAGGAGGTGAAAGGAGTCAGGGCCAGACTGTCAATTCTATGCAGTGGATTTCAGTCTAGACTAACCAGGCAATAGAGGCGGGTCAGCACATTCTCCATTAATTACACTGTTGAAGGATTGGTCAAACACAGAGAATAAATACCCAGACCACCTTACCAACAGTTTATTCAACTAATTCATCTCCATACAAGCCTTTCCAGTTCCTTCATTTCTCAAAACTCTAAACCCCAGCTGGATGCACGATGCTGGTTAAGTATAACATATCGATAACAACTCCATGCCCCATACGCTATGATGACAGGCAGGCGAAATTAAGCGGAACCACTGATCAGAGCGTTTCTGAAGGAGGGATTTGTCAAGCGCACCAGCCGACCCGCATGCAGATGGATCGGGAGGGCCTTCTCATTAAAAATAATTGTCCTTGAAACGTATGGCCATATTGGGAGCCTGGGGCATTCCCGTTTCTTCTCCGAGGGTGGGTAATTGAAGCTGACCACGGTAAATCGCACGGACAGCCCGAGAGGAGATTAAGATGGTTGTACCTCCGCGTTGGGGAGAGAACCCAGGATTTACGGGCAGAAAAACGCAGCCACAGAGCACATATGTCAAGCTGATCGGACAGGTGAATGTGTTCTGAAGGTGGGGAGGCATAGGTATAGAACATGTCATCAAACATAACCAATACATTATAGTTAAAATGCCACATATGAATTTTATATGTACTGCATAAATTAACAAAATGTACATTCAGTATATAATAATCTAATAATCAAATTGTGTCTGTAAATGTGAAAATCAGATATAAATCGATACTAAAACTAATATCGAAACTAGACACTCATTTCAGCAGATATCGATACGAAAAAAGTCACATTTGCAGGACAGAAATGAACCATTCCTGAATAGCTTTAGAATGATCTTGAGCTGTGTTAGAGCAAGTATAAGACCACAAATGGGCTTCCTCTGCAGGGTGGCTGGGTGCTCCCTTAGCGATAGGGTGAGGAGCTCAGTCACACGGGAGGAGCTCGGAGTAGAGCCGCTGCTCCTCCACGTGGCCCAGGCATGTTCCACCGGGAATTAGGAAGACCCAGGACACGTTGGAGGGACTATGTCTCTCGGCTGGGCTGGGAACGCCTTGAGGTCCCACCAGAGGAGCTGAAGGACATGTCTGGGGTGACGGAAGTCTGGGAGTCCCTGCTTAGACTGCTGCCCCCGCGACTCGGCTCCGGATAAGCGGAAGAAGATGGATGGATAAGACCACATTGACTAGTATATGCCCATGGACCACTATGGAACTGACCTGGATGACTGACAGATTACACAGATATAAGGCCACGGGAATATAAAAGAAAGTACTATTATTTAATGCTGACAATCACATTCTCTTGTCTAAATGCTTTTGATTATCATTGTGGTATCAGAATTGGTATTGAGGATCGAGTCTATTCGTTAGTATCAAAATTGAATTTGAAATTTTATTACCGTGACTAGAATACATTATGGTTTTAGTGAAAATTTGTTGCTCATTGTTACATTATTTACGATTTTGTTAGGTGTAAACTTCAACAATGCCAAAAACCCCACCAAAAAAAACCCTCTGGAATCAAATCCACAGAATTTGTCACCTGTCTCCAAACCCTACACCCCTCATTTTTAAACCGTGCATGCACCATCCAGAGTCCAAATGTGCATCCTCAGCCACTACAGGGCTGTGGGTGGGAGATATGAGATAGGGAAAAAGCTCATTTTCTGAGCACTCTACACTCAAAATGCAGGATAATACAAGAGAAGGGTGTGTTTAACAATCCAAAATCAGTTCACCCGTTGTAGTTCTAACTAAGTCAGTTCTTTCTGGTCAAATTGTGTTAAAACAAAGCTCAGATTAAAGTCTAACTTGTGTAACAGAGCTTCAGTTAGCAGTGCCTCAGTTAGCATCACCCACTGGGAATATTGATGACATCAGCCACAAACTATCAGTGGATTCATTTATATGCCTGAATCATCCTGCTTCAGTAATATAAAACAAAGTAGGACTAAAGCAGGACTAAAGTAGCACTAAAGCAGGACTAAAGCAGGACTAAAGTAGTGCTAAAGCAGGACTAAGGCAGGACTAAAGCAGAACTAAAGCAGAACTAAAGCAGAACTAAACTAAAGTAGGACTAAAGCAGGACTAAAGTAGGATTGAAGTAGGACTAAAGCTGGACTAAAGTAGCACTAAAGCAGGGCTAAAGCAGGACTAAAGTAGTGCTAAAGTAGGACTAAAGCAGGACTAAAGCAGGTCTAAAGCAGGACTAAAGTAGTGCTAAAGCAGGACTAAAGCAGGACTAAAACAGGTCTAAAGCAGGACTAAAGCAGGACTAAAGTAGTGCTAAAGCAGGACTAAAGCAGGACTAAAGTAGGACTAAAGCAGGACTAAAGCAGGACTAAAGCAGGACTAAAGCAGGACTAAAGCAGGTCTAAAGCAGGACTAAAGCAGGACTAAAGCAGGACTAAAGCAGGAGTAAAGTAGGACTAAACATGGAGAATCTGTGTTTCAGTTTTATGCAGCTAAAATCTGGAACAGTCTTCCTGATGATGTGAGACAGGCCTCTACTTTAACAATGTTTAAATCCAGGCTCAGAACAGTTCTGTTTAGCTGTGCATATGGCTGAAAGGTTTTCATTCTGCCCTCTTCTGTTTTAACGTAAATTTTATGATGATTATTTATGTTTTGATTTGTTTGTCTTTCTTATTCTGTAAAGCACTTCGAATTACTTACTATACAATTACCACTTGCCTTGCCATGGTGTATGCAAAAATGTATATAAAAGTTAAAAAATTCACTTTTGAACCTCCCTCTTCCTTTTGTCTGATTTTGAACCCTGGTATTTTGAACATTTTGTCACATATAATTGCTCCATTTCCATATGAAACCCTTAAATGATGTAAAACTCTATCTAAATGTAACTCTTTTCTTTCTTTGCACACCGTTTACGCCGCACCATCTCAAATCGAAGCCGGAGCTGTAAGTTGTCCCCGTTCTAGACACTGATTACCCTCTGCGCAGTTAACTTGGAGCTGCGGCTAATTAGCATTCATGGTAATTAGGCGAGTCGTTAAGAGCCTTATAATCAACTTTCCCCTTCATTCATGTGCTGCCCAGGGCTGTCAGGTCTGTCTTCCTGCTCCTCCTCTCAGCGGGCTACATACATTAAACATGCTGAGATACAGAGCGCACGCGGGTAGATGCTAATGCAGAGATGTTTTTAAATGGAAACAGTTTAGCAAAGGGGTGTAACAATCATTTGAAGAAGGGGAAAAATGATAAGAGTGTTGGTCCAAGGCTGAAATGAGTAGGTCTGAGTAAGTAAGTCTGAGTTCCTTTGCTTTAACGCCGCTCTACCTGCTGAGTTTTCCTGCTGTAGAAATGATAAAAAAACACAACCAGTTAATTTTAAACAGTTGGTAGTGGTCCAAAATCATTCTTCAATTAGCCTTGCATATTTTTTATTATTTTTATTAATTATTCACCGCTATGAGTTCATGACCACTTTTCACAGCTCAGAGACAGGGCCGGCCCTAGCCTCCAGGGGGCTCGGGGCAGAATTTGCCATCGGGGCCCTCGCCGCTTCAGTGCCACAGACAAAATGACAAAATGAAGACAACGCTGTCATCATCTCAACCAGCTGTAAAAAGACTGAAAGTTCTCAAGGCTCATAACAGCAGGAGCCGCAAGTATAACAGTATAAAAACATGGGAGGAAGGGGGATCTGGGGGCCCACGCCACAGAAATGTTTAATTCTAGACATTATTTCCTGATTTCTGGTGGATTTTAATGTGTTTCATTTGGCTAAAGTGAGCTTACATTTATCAATCCTAATAAAACGCAGAATGGGATAGAGTAGCCAAAAGACGTACTTAAGCAAAGGTCCACTCACTTCAAAATGATATTACTCAAGAAGTACAAAGTAGTGATCCAGATCAGAGTAGCTTAAGAGAAACAGTCTGGACATAACATCAGATTTATAATCATCAGATCATTTGAAGTTAGTGTAATTAGAAGAACTGAACATTAAATAATGCACAAAATCTGGTCACTTCAAAGAACAGACCAAAAAGATTTGCATTTGACGTTATTATGATGTTCATTGTCAGGCTTTGGATGCACAGTTGAGTTACACAGCATATATTTGCATACAGAATTAATGGAGATTTCGCCTAAATGTGCATATTAACAAGCATTTAGAACATATTCAGGAGTCGTTCATTCGTCCAACAGATTTGACAAATCAACGTTGTTAATCTGACAACAGGAGCAGTAACTCGCTTTAGCCTCTGTTCACCTCATCTCACAGGTTGCATCACAAAAAGATCAGCCACAACCAAAAACAGCCAACGTAATAAACAGATTCACCTGTGTCCTTGTGTCGCTCTGATGTATGTCCTGTCTGCATAATTATAATCGTCCAGCTTCACTGTTTTATCCTGTATGTCCAATGGTGTAAAGTGGTAAGTAAGAAAAGTTCCTCTTTCCCCAAAACGAACTTTCTCCTGGTTCTTCATGCATTGTCCCGTACTTTAGATAAACGTAACTTCACTAACTAAAGTCCTTTAATCTGTAAAACACCCATTCAAATGTACCTCTGCTGCCTCAGTGCAACCAGAGCACACCTCGAGGGAAGGACCTTCACACCAGTGTTAAGACGTAGCCGTCCTCACTAATGCCTGAAACAAATGCAGGCAGCACATATTTAACTTCTTGAAATGAAACACATCTAATCATTTCAGAGCGATATTTACACTGAGAGGGTTTCCAAAAAACTTTCAAATCATTATTTTCAATGTAAATGTATGGGCTCTTGGGGGCCCTCTAGTCGCCTCGGGGCCCTAACCAGCTGCTCAGTCTGCCTTTAGGCTGGGCCGGCCCTGCGCGGAGACCAGGTCAGTTTTCCCATGACGGTAAAGTTAACATCCTGCTACGTGTACTTCCTGATTATGGGGCAATAAAACACTTTTTAATTAGATGCAGACAGCATGCAGCACACGTCGGACATCAAGAACGGCTTATACAATATACTGTATATGTGCTGCAGGAGGACACAGTGATTCAATTTTATTTTGTCTTATTAAAAACAAATCTATTCATTTCCTGGACATTAATAACACAAACTTTCAATATGCTTTTACATTAAGGAGAGTGGCTATAGGCCTTTCCATTAAGAAGAGACCTAAGCTGATCCTTGACTATTAGAAATAACTAAATTAAACCTGTCTGTTTTGTATTCATTCAATTACACGTGTTTTTATTGCTAAATAATACCTTAAACAACATTTATTTGTAGAGTGAGTGGAGTCGCCTCTCCATAGTTGTGACCTGTAATTAGGACTGTTTGGGTCAGCTGCTCGTCTCCATGGAGATAAGTTAAGTGCCATGCTGTGGAAAACTCCAGTCAAAGTACTAACATGTCATCCATGGCAGGGGGATCCCCCTCCAGAAAAGTTACATAAAACACAAATTATGCTTTTAGAAGCTTTTAACAACAAACTAATTCAAGTTGAATACTTTCTGTTCTTTTCCTTGAAGTGCTGTCTGATTCTGATTCTTATGTAATTGATTTGATGTTTCAATGGTTATGCTTTTGTTAGCACTGACACTACAATGCATGATGGGAACTTACACTGCTATGGGGTATTAACTGTAACGCCTAACATATTTAGATCACCATGTTACCTTTTGTTGCACATATGTCAAACTCAGGCCCGGGGGCCAAATCTGGCCCATGGTGTAAATATATTTGGCTCGTGAGATCATATCAAATGTGCGGTATATAGCTCATGTACCACTAATACTACAAATCCCAGAATGCTTTGCTAGTACGCTAGAATGCAGTTGAGACTGGCAAGTATCCCTCCTTTTCTGTTGACACTCATTAGCAATCAAGCTACTAATCACCTCTTAATTACTACAGAGAGACACAAGATTACTCATTTAAATAATAAATTAATACTTCTGATGTGACTTTTATTTCAAATTTAATTTCTCATATGTTTGTAATATCAAGCATGAGTTGATTTTGTGTTTAAGCAAAACTAAAGTCTGTTTCCGTATGAAAAGGTTAAACGCTACATATCAGTCTTTTTCAATAAATATTGAGTTTGGCCTGTGAATTTGTCTTTGTTTTAAACTTTTAAACCCCTGTCTTAATGTTTTAAAAATGCTATATTTGCTGAAAACAACATATTAACATGAGCATTTAATAAGTTTCGTTCTCATTTTTAGTGCTCTGAGTCTCCCCTCGCTCCCTGTGCTAAGTCACTCCCCCTTTAAAACACATTACAATTGTCGTGCATTCTGCTAAAGAAACTACTGCACATTACATCAGGTTTGTTATGCTGTCATGTATTGTTTTGTGTTATGCTTTTGTAGAAAATGTCTGTGAGGAAGCCTGAGAGACTTAGGTCTGTGGGGCTGATTGTGCTGCTAAGGAGGGTCTGAATAGGGCTAGAATACTCAAACATGCATGGATGACATCTAAATCCTCTTCAGGCATGTTTTTGATGAGAGAATATTATAACATTGTAGAAAGCTCCAAAAAGTCAATTTGGCATAATATCCCTCTTTAAACATTACTATGGAAATTCCCCACTAAGCCGATATGTGTTATCTACAATCATAATTCATTGTAAAATGGATGAATCCTTGCTGAAGAGTGTTGCTGCTCCCTCATGCAAATCAAAGAATACTCAGGCCCTGCACGCTTTCAAATGGTGTCATACATTTTCATCTGTAATAGCTTGAATTGTGTCTTTATCTTTTTATGTCTAGATAAAGCTTTTCGCTCCATTCATTTCAACGTTATAATGGGGCACAATGGGTTTAATGTACGCCCACCAACAAAAGGGTCACTTCATAACTTACAGTTCACCCATTTACAACTCGCACTATATGGCGGGTCGCTTTAGGAAGGACATCTGTTCAAATAAATACATTAAAAAGCACACACAAGCCTGGGCGTCTGTGCTTCTACATTACACTGACTTACGTTCACTGCTAGTCACTACTTGGCTCAGCTTAACCTTAACCCGGAACATAACCTGTTTTAAACTATAATTCTGATCACTTGCACATAATCAGTAGGGGGAGATGGAAGATGTTACAATTTAGGAATAATACTTACAACAACAACATAACAATACTACATATTTATTTCCGTTGTATTTGAGATCATCGAGATCATTACATCAGTTCGAGCTTGGCAGATTGGTTTGACCCGATACCATTTCCCCGTTTTAATTTCAGTACACAAAGAGCCCTGTTTTATATTTCATAAATGTATTTCGACGGCACAACATTTCTTCAAAGTGCAGAAACAGAGCAGCTCTCAGTGTGGGGTCTTGTTCATTGTTGTTTAAAAATGAATTCGCACTGAGTACTGCCTGAGATTGAGGTTTGGTGGTTTTAAGCTTAAAACTTTCTCACAAATTTAAAGCTATTTTAGAACATGAAACTGCAACTTAGTCTAAATTATAGGCTTAGTCTTAGTTTGAACTCATTTTAAGTACTGCTCTCATTAAATTGCAATTAAGATGCTGTTTATAAAGTTGCACATGTACTGACGTTATTATTTTTGCTACTAATGCCATTTCTGGAGCGATATTAGATGATTCAAATTCACGCAAAACATTAATTTGCCAAAGAAAGAGCATTTGTGAATCACGCCATAGCTTTCAATGGCAGACTAAGAACATTAAGACTGACTGTATATGGCTGATTAACATTAAATATTTGTTGGATGTTAAATATTTATTGGATTTGCAGGAAGATGATGTAGATGTAATTCCTCATTTGCCCAGGACTGGTCCTTGGGAGAAAATGTTTTACCTGGAGTTGTATTTCACGGCAATCATGCTGGTTTCACTAATCCTCTGAGCCTCAGCAAACACTCACATTTTCCTGTGACAGTTTTAAGTCTAAAATCATTGCCAGGCTTATATTTTAAGCATTTCTGCTGTCAAATCATGTTCATATTAACATGCACGGACATATTCCCCATAACTCACTTTAACTGTTTTCTCTGTGGTAATTCCCGCTGCTGCCAGTAGATGGCAAGCTGCACCAGATCAATGTTTATTGAGCACTGAGGCTGTGAAATAATGTTTTAGACATTATTTTAAATTCTAAATCATGCAATTCCAAAGCAAAGACCAAGTTTAAAGGCCAATAACGATGTAAGTAATGCATATCTGCTCTTTAAATCTGAAGGAACTGGTTTGAGCAACTAGGTTTTATACTGCCCCGAGGGAAAGAGATGCAGATAGAAATGTTATCACAACATATCACAATAACCTGCTGCTAGATCATAGTCTCGCCAACATGGATATAAACAGTTTACGGTAGCGATCAGTGGACCTGTGTAGGACATGTGTAGGGGAACTTGCCTCGAGTGCAGGACAATAAAGATTACTGAAATGCATGAACCACATAGATATAACTTTGAATGAATGATGACGGACAAACCACTGTAACATTAAACCTGATAAAATCCAATTCCCACAATACGTCTCCTTTAATTTAAAGTAAAACCATAAATACGCCCCTGAAATAGCTCAACCCTTCTCCTTATTCAACCTCTTACGCACTTGTTGTACTTACTCCTCTCCATTGAACCCGCTGTCCGCTCCTCATTACATAATTACCGAGGCTGCGTCGTGGTTGCGGTGATTAGCTTGTGGTCGGTGGGCGTAGGTGCGACTTGTTAAACCCTGTTGGGAAATTGGCACAAGTGTTGGTGAGTGTTTTGGCTGCTCTGGGCCTAATGTGTTGGCATACATTCCCCTGCACTAATCATCATAACAGCCTCCACCTACTCCGCTCCTCGCTGGGATCTGTGCAGCAGGCGGCTGGTGCACCTGCTGATCATGGAGACAGGAGAGCAGCCTGTCTCTACACTTGCTTTTAATGCGCCAGTGTGGGAGAAAAATAATAGTGTTTTTTTTTATTCCAAAGATGGAGTAAGATTTATAGGCCCTGTGCCAAATTTTCACTGTCTTAAAAACATGAAAAATAGAACTACTTCATTTTAAATAGTTTGCAGTATTCCTCACGTACATTATTCACTAATTAGTCACAGTGTTGGGTTTATAAGCACTTTTCACAACTCACGGCGAGTGCAGAGTTTTGCCTTGACAATATTTAGCGAGGGAATGTGCACTTCCTCACACTTCCTGATTATTGGACAATAAAACACTTTCTAATAAGCAGCACACAGCAGATTTATTTTTACATCAAAATCTTCTTGTACAGGCTATTTGCACTGGGGCAAGATATATTTTGCTTAAATACATGAGAAAAAATCAGGCACAAGGTCTTTAAAGTTAATATTTTGGATGTTTGCAGTTGATAGAATTACTTTTTATTGTTAAATGTAGGTGTTGAACAAGGACATATTGTGCAAAATTAACTTTAACTTTTGTCATTTCCTCATTCAAAGTTGTATTTAGAGTATTTCGTGCATGTTTAAAGAGGAGGGTATTATGCAAAATGTACTTTTTGGAGCTTTCTGCCATGTTATGTCGTTCCCTCATCAAAAACATGCCTGAGGAGGGTTTATATGACATCCATGCATGTTTGAGTAATCTAGCAATCTCTCCCCAGCCCTATTCAAACCCTCCTTACAGTTAGAAGTACAATCCTATCCAAAGCTCAGATATACCAAGTTTCACCAATAGTCAACATAACATTTTCATTAAGTAAAAATATAAAATTGTGCAATAACCTGCCCGTAGCCGACTTTATAACATGTATATCTAGCTATAGCTGTATCATATTTGTTATCACTGCATTTTTATGAAATCATTTTAGCAGTGAGTTACACATTGGACTCTGCACACACATACAGCCTGAATCATTTTTGCAGTCGAGTGTTTCTATATTTCCCTCCTACCTTATCCTACTGCAACCATAAATATAGGCGGCCACTGAAAAAGCGGTTCATCTTGACATCCTTATTCATAAGTATATTTATTATTGCTGAAGTACTAAACCAAACCTCTTGTGCACAGATGCCTTTCCCCCGCTGTCAGGTGTAAATGTGAGGCTGTGTCCAGTGGAGTTTGAGCTTCGTCATGTGACTCTGGAGCTGAGCGTAGGAGCCTTGTTTACAGTCAGAGCACGGCTACAATGTGAGCTGCGCTATGGTGCAATAACACCTTCAAGTGTAAACTGAAATGCACGGACATACTGACGTAAGGATCTGATTGGCCGGATGTGTCTAATGGAGTTGCAGTGGAGTCGACAGGCTGTTTTCAGATCGCCCCAAGCAGCTTAGTTGTATACTTTGAAACGCAGAAATAACAAATTAGGCTATGTTTTCTTGTGATTTATGCTGTTTATAGTTAACATTTATGTATTATTTAAACACTAATATTGTCAAACTATCAGTGTGAAATATTTAAACACATTTGCATGATCCATTATGGACCAGCCACCACTGGTTAGGTCAAAGGGAGCCTAAAAGATATACCAGCGGACAAAATGTCCACCAGATCTTGAGCAAGGTGTATGTTCAGAAGTCCGTATCTGTAGGATTAGCCTTATGTGTAGGATTTTGAGAGTGCTTAGACTTGATTCAATGAGCTCACATCATGCTCAATGGTGATACCTGGCTTCACCTACACGCTGTGTATCCAGAGCCAACTGCTGCTAATCTCGATACCAGTGAACAAGGATTAACTTTGTTGTGGGTTTAACCCTCTTTCTTCAGAGGGTCGACCATCGGGGGTGCCACAAAGTCCCTACAACCTACTTTAACTCCTAACCTGTTAACATTCCAACTGTTCCAGGTAACCTATGATGCTAATCCTTGGTCGTAAAAATACTTGCTTTTTGTTTTCTCTTGGATTCCTCAACACAACTTCCCGTGTGCCCACTGCACTGTTGCTGACTACAATACCATACGATGTGTGAGGGTTAAACTAGCTGATGAATATTTGCGCCCTTTGGTGTGGTATGGTGCTTAACTGGGTTGCCCGTTGATAGAAATGACATAAATTCAGTGGTTATTGGTGATGTTTGTGGAATAGTCCACCTCAGTACTTTGTTGCGATGGCAAGTATAATGTCCCTGAGAGAGGCTAGTAGTGCATAATTAAGGATGTGCTTTAATGATGAAGGGTCTTTACCAAACTCTTGCGGTGTAGGCACAAAATTTTTTGCGCGACCAGCCACTCCCTACTACTCTGTCAGAATCCAGAAGTGTCCAGAACTGGACCATAGAGTGTGAAAAACCTCCGTCCTAACACAGGATGGTCCAGTCACAGCTGCTAATTTGTAGCACATGCGATCTGCTTGGTTTATGAGTGAACATTCTAGCACCATATAATATATTATATAATGCTTATAGGTGAGAATAGTGTTTAGATTCTTACTCCCACTTGCAGAAATAGGAGACAAACCAAGGTTGTGTCAAAATAAATAATTATAACATGAAAATAAATAAACATTGACAGCGGCCGTATATAATGCATAAAAATTGCACACCAAATCTAATTCATCACATCAATTAGCAGGCGTCAAAGTGCTCCAGATCAAGGTTAATCTATGTTTCATGTGCACTGAACTGACTGGACCCGAGGCAGTGTGAGAGTGGTGAGCCAGCAGCAGATCCAAGGTGAAAATTAAAACACGACTTGGAGAAAGGTCAGTGCAGGTCAGTCTTCTTCACTGCCTGTCCACAACCAAACCCTGCCCACTCCAGGAAGCACCGGCTGTTTTGTGTTTTGTACAGCCTTAGCCATTTTAGCTGGCTACGGAAAACCACAGTCTCTGCTACATGTGAAGAGCCAGTTCAAAAAGAAGTACGAAGTGTAGCAAAGTTTAGCCTTATAATTTGGCATAGTTTGCTTTTAAAATTAGCATACAAGCTAAAGGTTACACAATTTACATTTTATTAAAGGAACTGTCTGTAGTCTGCAGTCTTACTATTTCTAAAAAGTTACTATAATTACAACCGAACCTGGGATGCAGTGGTTTAATGTGCATATAGACGACATACACAAGTTTTTCTGATTCTCAGTAAATGGACACATTGCAAATTTCTGCAGAATCAATGAGCGAAACTTTGTTAATCTGAGGTGAGACAAATTTGATTTAATTTGTAAATGACCAATGAGCTCCGTAGTTTCACATGCATCACTGAAAAAAGCTAATCTTTTTGTCCAAACAGAGGGCGTGCTGACCAGAGATGTTCTATTCAAATCAGAGAGTCCTTTTAGATTTAAGCCAAATGGATTCCAGCATTGAAACTGGCAACCCAAATGAGACTAATGTGAGGCTAATTCTGCTTTCTGATTGGATAATCGTCTGGAGAATCAAAAACACAAATTATAACACAGCTTGGCAGTCATGTCTAATGTCTTTGTAATAAATAAACCAGCATTACAATTAATATGAGTTTAAGTGATTTGACCAGATCTGGCTCGTATCTGGGGACACGGACAGGTTATGTTTATATAATTATATCACCTCTCTTATTTCTATTACATCAAAATTGCAACACGATTGCATGGATGGTCACAAGCAGAGCCCGAGCTGCTGTGTCTAAAACTAAATGGAAACACTTTCTCCCCACTCCCCCTCCACAGAATGTGCTTTGGCCATCACGGAGGCTCTGATGCGATACGATACAGGCGCCACCCTCCACTGCACCTGCCAGCCCAGGCCATTTGTTTGCATAAGGGAGCTGCCACATACGCAGGCCTGTTAGCATGGACACTCTATTACTGCGACAACCGTGCCATTGGAATGCATTGGATGGGACATTAGCGTGACACGGCGGCGCCATCGTCATCTGGCTGCGGCCAAGGAGGCAGTTTCCCCTCAGCCCGGTGATAATGAGTGCGCTACAGCATGTTTTAGCTGGTTCCTTCCTGTTCTAGGAAAGCGCCTGTCTTCATGTCCCTACATCTTTACTAGACCAGAAATTAGCAGTGAAATAGCCTCCTAAAATCATCATCTATTGCTAGCAATCTGGTGACATTGCTAAATCGCTGCTTTTTATTGTTTTTCATGATTCATTCCTCCTTCTGCCAGCAGATGGTGCACTAATGCCTAAACAGAGGCAGCATATGATGTTATAAAATGTACACTATCGATGCAGGGGCCTGAGGGTCAGCTCTTCAAAAGTATAATTTACATGTACTATAAAACAAAATCTTACAAACTGTTTAGAAAGGATAAGAGAACCCTTTATTTGTCCCACAATGGGGAAATTCCAGTGTTGCAAGGCACAGTTCAAGAACAGCTAGAAAATAGAAATGGGCACTCAAAAATCAATAATATGTAATTATTAATAACACAACGCTGTACAAGTGTAATGAAATAAAGGGCTACAGCACTAGTACTATCATGTACAGTGCAGCTTCTGAACAGGATAAATAGCAGGTAAAGGCTGGGGACCAATGGGGTACTTTTGATTGACAGGGTGTATCAGCCAATCTGGTGGCAGTGACATAATGCTGTTTAGAGAAGAAAGGTAATCATCTGGACAATGCTTTTGAAATGAAGACATTTTAAGTGCCACCTAGAGGTCATTTTCAGTCAGATTAAAAATGTCTTCTCAACGGCAGTCCACGCGTGTCTTGGACCATATCTGAACAGAAGAGTGAATACACCAACTCGTTTGGAGAGGTGTGAATATTTATGTGTGTTAAAACATACTCACTAAAAATCTGTCCTGATCATGGACCTTTAAGGGCCTGTATTAAGCTATTTTTTGTTGGTATCATGTTGTTTCCTTGTCACTAACAGACCTGGAGTTGTGTTTTATTTCATTCACACATGTTTAACACACAAACCTGCATATTTAGGCTGATTGATGAACAGAAAACACTCTGTTCCACCTTGTGATGTCATGTGGTAATACAGAAAGTGCTCCACTATGTTTTTAAACTCCACACACCTTCACTAGAACCATTTTGATGTTTTCAGCCCTGGGATTGTCAATCTCCACTGAACTAAAGTTAAAAGGAGTTATTAACATGAAAACTACATCTTTATGACATCACAAAGTGGATCAGAGCATTTTGAGCTTTGGGGATGTAGACGGACTTTTTTTTTTTTACATTTATTTACTATATCACCTACCCCCTGTAAACATGTATGTATCCAGTTAACTATTTCTTGCACCTCCCTCTTTTGTTGAAATTTGTTTTGGTTGGATGTATTAATATAAAGTCGATTTTTACAGCACACAGACAGACTCTTCACTCTTCTAACAATAACGAGCCTGGCTGTGGATGTATGTCTGTTTAATGACTCTAATTACCCTCCTCACGCAGGTCTCCACTGGCCTCTTATTCAACAACTGCTCCCACCTGCCTCTCCTGCACGCTTTACCTTATCCAAGACGTATTATGCAAAATTGACTTTAATGAGCTTGTAACTATGTTCTAATGGAGTAGTATTTTTTTGTTCACTCACGCATTCTCTCAGTTTAACCTCTCCATGTAATTGATACTGTGAAAATCATTTGTGTTTTTTTTTAGTCCTTACACCATTAATAGATTTGCCACTTCAATGCTTAAAGAGGGACTAAACACCTAACCTCTGCCCACAGCCACATTTCAAATAGAGCTGATAAACTGGACAGTACCTGGAGGATTAAAGAAGAGAGTGAGGGTGAGGAAGGTGGTGTTTGAAGGTATAAGGAACACTGTGACTGGTCTAACAGGTATCCACATTTCAAAAAACACCTGGCTGTAATCAGGGCAGTCTTGTGTGTTGTCACCATGCACTTAAAACTGCATTTGCCACTGAAGTCAGGACAGTAAGCTGCAAATTTACTTAGTTTGCAATAAAATTACACAATGCACTAGAAACTGTACAGAGTACTATTAAAATATCATATACACAGTTCAGTAGCTAAAATAAAAGTTGATTTATTTCCAGTTTAAAGCCATACTGTGGAACGTACAGTGCACCTACTTTTCAAGAGAAATAATAAAATGTAATATAACTTAAAAAGACAACTATACAACAATGTGTATATATGTATAGTCTTGAAAAGTGGCAAATATGTCATGAGGCTAACAAAACATAACATACTATTACACAACAGTGGCTCAGTTGTTAGAGCAGGGGTGGGCAAACTACGGCCCAGGGGCCACATACGGCCCGTCGGGCTTATTAATACGGCCCACCAAACGTGACCAAATTATGGCGCACTTCAGCTACATCAGCCTTGTATTACTCATATTCTCTTATCAGCCCTTCTGCAAAAAGGAGCTTATCAAAGAAAAGAAAAGTGGATAGTGAGCGCCCAGTGTTTAATACGGAGTGGACAGCAAAATATTTTTTCAAGTTCGATCAATGTACCAAGGCAAGTTTTTTGCTGGCATTCAAATTAGCAAAAGCTAGCAAGCCTTTGTCTGAAGGTGATTTTTTAAAAGAATGCATTTGGAAAACAATTTATACAATGAGCCTTTCATATTCATGTTTTGCTACATGTTACAGGCCAAATCTCTAATGTAATATATACATATATATATCCTGGCCCGGCCCCTCTGTCACATTTTAGAGCCCACTGTGGCCCGTGCGTCAAAAAGTTTGCCCACCCTGTGCTAGAGTGTTTCTCCACTGATCCGAAGATTGTCTGTTCGTATCCCGCTCTCAAACATCATCTGTAGAGCGGACAGATCCATTGACCCACAGTTTGGCAGTGAACTTCTAGCTCCCCCAGACGAATACTGTTGTTGTGTCCTTGGGCAAGACACTTAACCCACCTCAACCCCAGTGTGTGTGTACACTGCTGTATGAACGTGTGTAGATGGGTGAGTGGTTCCGTGATGTAAAGCTTTTTGAGTGCCTTGAACTTGGAAAAGCGCTACATAAAAATCTGACCATTTACCATAACAGTTTTGTTCAAAAGTATTGAAAACATCCTCCATTAATAAGAACACATGTCTCTTATACGTGTTACTGGCCACCACACCACAATAAAAATACCAACCTTGAGAAGTCATTTAATGCGCTGCAGAGTACAGCAGTCAATGAGGAGGAAATGACAAAGTGTTTTTAAGCCTAAACAACACGGACTAGAATGAATCTGCACGGCTGACCGGCGCTTTCACACCTCGCAAACAGCGCAGATGGTAGGGACGTATATATATTGGGAATAGCCAGGTATTTACAAGGTGCTAAATATGCAGTGATAAACAGGGGTGATTGCTCTGTGGTAGAAAACAGCATGCTAGCGTTTTTTTATGGTTAAGATTACAGAGGACTATCGTAGCTCTACCTTACTGTAATAATTCCACGTTATTTTACGACAATGGCTTTTTCATTTGAAGTTTTATCGAGATCATGGTATGGATTTGTTCCTCCCCTTTCAGAAGGTTAGCGCCTGCGTGGGCGGGTGGATATATTTTCTCTAAGCTCCATATTGCATGGTTTTTATATGGGTAAATAATGGGAGTTGTGGATACCCATCTCATTCCACATGACCTGTAAAATATAATACAGCGCGTGATAGTGTTTTTTTGGTGCAGTTGGCTTATGTTTGCGTTTTATTGTCTATGCCATAAGACTGTCTAGTATTACAAGAAGAGGAAACGCTTTTATGGGGGGGGAAACTATAATGTGGTAAAAGAATAGCTAGGATGCGAAAATCGTGCAAAGCATCTTATTACAAATAAATCATAAAATATATATCAACAACATAATTCTTAAATAGGAAATAGAAATGCAATCAAAGTATAATCTAAAAATACTGTCTAAAGCCCTATTTGCAAGGGGTAATCAGCTTGTTCTTACAGATTTTAATGGTAGTTTCCAAAGCATAGAATGTGTAATGTGAGAACTCATTTTATCTACAAACTAATCACAGAGAAATTACCAAGGCTCAGACGTGTTTAAAATGGTTCAAACTGAGAGTTGGAGAGTGTTTACCTTCTGAAATGATAAAAATCTAAATAAATTTTAGCTAAATTACTACAATAATAGTAATTTAGCTTGCTAATTATTAACATGTGTTTGAGTTGATACTTAACTAACCATTTGTGTATTTGTAAATGCGTATTTAAGGAGTAACTAAGTGTGAAATAAGTATGAAAATTATATACAACACAAGCCAATGAATTGCTAATTAAGGTCGTAATTCAGTAGTTATTAAGCATGAATCATTAATTATTAACTGTTTGTTCATTATTAATTAAGTCTTCGTTCATGCTTTATTAAGGCTAAATAGGCGATAGTTATTATTAAGTGTTACCAGTCATTTTAACTGTCGCCGCTGCCTGCTCTGCTTCTCTGCTGATTCTTGTGTTCATTCAGTGTTAATCGGGATAAAAACGCATGAAATTACACAGAAAAAAATGTGGCTCTTTTAAAAACGAGATCTGGTTCCAGTCGTTCACGTAAAGGAATCGTTCAAAAGAGCCTCGAATGCCACACTTTTAGAAGCTAGACCCGACTTTTCCACTGAGACTGCATGTTGCGAGGTTGTACTTTGGGTTATGTTTGTTTTCATGTGTATTTATTTTATAACTGTAAGAAAAACAATAATTGGACCAGAGAATGGCCCATGGCAAAATTAATATTATTTTAAAGTGGATCTGGATCTAAAATGGACCGTAGAGACATTTTGAATCAAAACCAGCTTCAGTTCAGCCCAAATCACAGACAGGAGCATTCGCACAGGACTAGAATTACCTGAGGAGTTTGCAGAATTGCAGTTGGTAAAATTTAGGCTAATTTTTACAGACATTTTCACAGATATGGATGATTTGCACAGATTTACATAGAAAAACACACAACATTCGTAAGTTAAGGCAAGGCAAGTTTAGTTGTACAGCACAATGCGTACACAAAGTAATTCAAAGTGCTTTACAGAATAAGAAACACATTAAAATCACACCACAAACAAATCAAAACGGAAATAATCAGCATAAAATGAACAGTAAAAGAGAAGAGTGCAGAACAGTTTTGAGCTGGATTTAAACATTGTCAAAGTAGAGGCATAATTATTACAATAGCCTCTTTTCCATTGTCACAGTTTGCTTGGGGCGGCCTTTTAGCAGGTCTCTTAGGTGCGGCTCCTTTCAGCTGAGTTGCGTTTCCATGCCCCTGAGCAAGGCTCCAGGTCCAGGGACAGGGCTCCGCTCCGCAAGTAACTAACATCACCCGAACTTAGCTAATGCTTTCTTAATGAATAAAATCTAAATCATATCTAAGTAATCGTTTTAATCATAAGGCCAAAATATAGTGTTTATGCTGCTGGCCATCGTCATCACTGTCCATCACTGGAAATATGATGGTTTATCACAAGATCAAGACAGCGTTTGATAAGATATGACTATTTTCTGTTTATATCTCCTTCTTATTTTTGCTCCAATCTGCATTATCCTTTGTCTAATCATCTTGCTCTACTTGGCTCCTCCTAAAGCCTATAGTGCCAAAGTGATCCAGACCCCTCTGATAACCACACTTCGCTTTAGACAGTGGAGACATTCTTGGACCTTACCGATCTAGTCCAAAGCAAATCAAGGGAAACTAATGGAGTCTAATTCACCCGAGGTCCCTAGGTAAAAAACTAATCCCATTTGAATAGAGATTAAGTGGAATTAGATTATTTTCCTGATCAGTATCAACAGAGAACCAGTCCCCTTAGCTGAACATTTCCTCAGGGCCCCTGTGTATGTATCTCCTCTCACTTTAAACAGTGATATGCAGATGCCAGAGGACTTGCCCAGATGGTCTGGTCTCCCTCTTCCAGCTCGGTTTGGTGTGGATAAATCAAAGGTAACTCTTTAGAATATTTGTATAACTCACCACACATTCAGGTTCACCCAGCCCATTAAAGGTACTTCTTCAAATCTGGGCTCACTGAATATCATACTAAGAAGAGGCAGGATAGAGTACACAAAAACCTATTTTATAGATTTATTGTGTACAAAGAAAAAGGTTTAAAGTTTACAGTTAGAAAGCAATCCCTGCATTTTGCAAGGTCTAACCCCACAGTCTACACTAATCTAAAGGTTATTTGCGTATCCTGAGCCCTTAAAAGAACTGAGGGCTCCAATCATCTCTCTTGGTATCAAAGGTCATGTTTTTGGAGTTTATCCCCCTCATTTAAAAAGGCGTTCAAACATCTGCTTTGAATAATAAGTCTGTGTTATTGGGAAGGCACCTCTGTCCCAGAGAAGAGCCAGGCCCCCAATCTTAAAACAGCAAGATTCCTGAATGTTACCAGGGCAAAGCATGTGGGTGGCAGTCTCTTAACAGGTGATGACATTGGAGCGAGAGTCTCCAGAGGGACCCTGTCCTAAGGCGGGTGAGATCAAGAAGGCCAATCCAGGAAAGTTTTTTTTTTTTTGCTGTGAATCAGGTCTTTATAGTTGCCAACATCCTGTCGTAGGTCACTGATGTGGTGATCAGGTATCTTCTCTCTGCTTTTCTCTATCAAACATACCATATTAAGACAACTGTTCATCTTGTCTGAACTTTCCTGGTGAAGCATTGGGTGAAACCACAGCCTCCCACAATGTCCGGTTAGATGCACAACAGTCTGCACTTAGCGTTTTGAAACTGCATAGCCTATTAGGACCACAGGTCGACCAAGAGGGTATTTCGCCTTGTGGTTATTTGATCTATATGCAAACATTAGGTTATTTTCAGAAACCTATATCCATGAATACAAGCAAGACTTCTCAAACTCTGATTACATACTGTCTATGATTATGCACTGGAGCACAATATATAAGCATTCAATACCAGAATATGAAAATAGACTTGATATAGGTTAAAAAACAAAAAAAACAATGCATTTGTGGCTGTTGCAACACTTATTTTTTATAACTATCCCAAATTGTTAACCCCTCGATTGCCACAAATTCTAACAGCACCCTAAACTCTACCAGAAAGGGCCGCCTCCGCAACAGTTGCAGATTATTTCCTAGACTTTTATTGAATGGAGTCAGAGAGCTTTCTTTCAGAGAGAATTCTTCTATGGGGTATTAATGGCTAACACATAACATTTAGATCACCATATTAGGCTACCATTCATTGTTTTAAAAAGGATTTATTCACCAAAAATAATGCATTAACATATTTAACAAGTTTCATTTTCGCTCTGTGTACCCCAGACCCATTGTGCTTTCCACTCCCCATTCAGAGCACTATCACAACCAGCGTGCATTCTGCTAATGAAAGTACTGCACATCACATCAGGCTGTAGGGTGTAGTTGTAGTATATTGTTTTGTATCCTTTTTGTGTATATTTATGAAAAATGGCCGTGCAGAGGTATGGTTAATGTAGGCTGAACATTGGACAGAATTGTAGTGCCAACCGTAAAGAGGGTTCGAACAGGGCCCTGGAGAGATTACTCCACATGCATATATGCAAGCACAACAAGCAAGCAATGTTAGCTATATAAAGTATTTATATAGCACCTTTCACAGACAAGAAAGGAAGTTCTTCACAACAAGAAGTTAAAACTCATGAAAATAACACACAATTGCAACAGACTCAGTACAGCAATACGGCAGTCATAGTGGCCCCGAAAAAACTACTGAACTTGACCAAACAGGTGCGTTTTGAGTTTGCTTTGGAGGCATCAACAGAGAGAGCAGGGGGTTGTTCTAGAGCAGTGGTTCTTAACCTGGGTTCGATCGAACCCTAGGGGTTCGGTGAGTCAGTCTCAGGGGTTCGGCGGAGCACCTGACTCCTATGATTCGCGAACTGCGAGCGTCTCCAGCTGCCGGCCGTGTCCCAATTCAACAAATGCACCATTCAATGTGTCTATGAAAGTACCCGCCCGACTTAAATGCACCGTTCGAACGGTGTATTTAAGGGCACTTTGGTGAATTGAGACACGGCATGACACACGGCATGAGACACGGCCAGAGTGACCCGGCATTGACTGGGAGGATCCCGGCGACAACTGCGCTCTGATTGGTCGTCTTCGAGTGCAACATAAGCACGTTACCGTAATGACAGTAACATATTTAAAGAGCCCGATGCCTCTGCTTTGAGATGCTGTTTGAATTTACATGAAGCATAATTGGTGGTGGAGTTACGGTGATGGAAAGTCCGGAACCGAGAATCTATCGGCAGTGATAGCATCCGATGCTAAAGGGTTATTATTTTAATCCATACTAACTATGTAAAAAAGCAAAAAAAGAAAGTGGTCAGATGAATATGTACTACATGGATTCACATATATAACGGAACGTGATGGGAGTCAGTGTCCTGTCTGCATGATTTGAAATGCCAAGTTAAGCAATTCTAGTCTAGTACCGGCAAAACTAAAGGAACACTTCCTTAACCTGCATGGAGATGGGGAATACAAGGAGACAATGCTTGCTGAATTCAAGGTGAAGAGAGCCACATTTTGATGAAAAGGCTACTCTGTGAAAAGGTAAATATGTAATTTATTGTGAGTTTATGCACTGTATTGGTTTTGTTCTTTGAACACAGTGATATTAATGCACGGTTCATTTTGTGACCAGTAAAACATACTTATGTCTTGAATTTGAAAAAAATCATATTTTATTTTTCAATAAAGAGGGGTTCGGTGAAGGTGCATATGAAACCGGTGGGGTTCGGTACCTCCAAAAAGGTTAAGAACCACTGTTCTAGAGTCTGGGAGCATCAGCCTGTACGGAGCGGTTTCTTCTGGTCCGAAAACAAGTGTGAGGAACCTTCAGCAGGTCCTGATCCAGAGACCTCAAAGAGTGAGAGGGGGCATACGGTTGGATCAGACCGTTGATGTAGGAAAGACCCTGACCATGCCTGAAAGTCAGCACCAAAATGTTTTATTGTCTCTGGTAGGAGACCAGCGGCCAATGAAGAGCTCTGAAAATAGGAGTAATGTGAGCCCTTCTGTTGGTGTGAGTTAAGATCCTGACTGAGGAGTTTTGGACCAGATGCAGACGAGACAGCTCCTTTTTGTTTGGACAAGAAAAACTATTATTATAGTCTGAACTTGAGGACATAAAGGCATGTATTATAAGCTCCAGATTATTTTGTGAATGATAACCAGTGTTTGGGTTTTCTCTGCCTTTCTCTGCAATCGGCTTAGGAGTTAAGTTTTTGTATCTCAGAAGGCTTAAAAGAGCAATACAGCTGGATATCGTCAGCAAATAGATGGAGACATCACTAAACCCTTAGATGATTTTTCCTAAGGGGATTACATAAAGCAAAAATAGAAGAGGACCTAAAACGGAACCCTGAGGAACTCCACACAACAAATCAGACCTTATCTGGTTTGCGGCTAAGTAGATAAGTAGGAGGAAAGCCACTGTAGAACTGACCCTGACAGACCAACCGAGTCCCTCAGTCTAACGAGATATGATGATCGAAAGTATCGAAGGCTGACGACAGGTCTAACACGACTAGAACAGAGCATTTTCTAGACTCAAATGACTGGTTACTGGATACTTTCAACAAAGATGTTTCTGACAAGTGATGTTTGCGGAAACCAGATTGGAAAGTGTCAAGAACGTTCCAGTGTCCCAGAAAGCGTGGCAATTGTTCAGAGATCAGCCTCACTATGATTCTGGACAAGAATGGGAGTTTAGAGATAGACCTGTAATTTTTGGGGTCCGTCGGGTCCAAGTTTGTCTTTTTGAGTAATAGCTTTAGTAATGACATATAAAACCTCTTCTGATATGTTTTTAATGAGGGGGCAATGTCGAACATGGTAGAACGCTCCAAAAAGTCGATTTTGCGATTTTTAAGCAGAGAAAATCATGTGATCCATTTATAAATTCTACACTTCTTTCAAAAGTCTCCCTCTTCTCCCTGGCATTTGTTTCTAGCTAGGCAGGATATCTTGGTGTTCTTGTTTAATTGTTCCTTACCTATATGTTGTATTTTATGTATATCTGCTTTTGTTTGCCGTTTCTGTGAAGCACTTTGGGCAGCTTAAATTGTATTTTAAATGCGCAATATAAATAAAATTGAACTGAAACAACATGTATATATTTATGGTAAAGCTGTGTAAAATGAGGCATGAATTGAGAAGATAAGCACATACCTCAAAGCCTTTTTGAGAATATTCCGCAAATCCACGAGGACTCTTTGTAGACCATTTAATGTTCTTGTTGCTTTACATGTTAATTTGGCATTAGAATGGACTAAATTACATCCGTTTTATGCTAACAAACCAATAAATACAAATGGATTAACTGAGAAGAACTGCTAGAAGTTATAATTAATTTTTCAAAGAGGGGGTATTACGCACTATATGTCATCCATGCAAGTCTGAGTAATCTAGCAATCTCTCCCGGGCCTTATTCAAGCTTCAAGTGTTAATGGTTGGTTTTTGTGAATATAGGATTTTCAAAACAATAAAAAGTATATTATGTGTTTGCAGTTAATACCCCATAGAAGTAAAATACTCCCTCTTTAAATATATATACCAATAAATTGTAAAATTGAGACTAGTCACTCTATGCAGCCTGCAGAGACGTCTTCAATGGCACCAGCTCATCTCAAAATTGAACTGCCAAAAGAACAAAGGAGTATAAGAATGGCTTTTTTCCAATCTGAGAGCCCCATAAGTGAGGGCTGTGTCAGACTGAATGCAAAGTGACGTCCTGTTACCCTGGTGAGTGCAGCTCTCAAAGTAAAACAAGTCTTTTTCTTTTTCTGCCACAAAGTCGACTGTTTCTCAACAATTTGACTGCTCCTGATTTCTATTTCAATTATTTGAGCAGGAATTGTTATTTTCAATCTGCTATATTACTGGTCACTCATAACTGTGTGAACAACAAAATAATAATAATTGTAACAGTTTTAGAAGCAAAATGAAAGGGGCTAGTGTTTTTATTTATGTAATGAAGTAAAATTAGCCTTACCCCAGTATTACTGTAAAAGATATACAGAGAGATATTATGAAAGTAGCTCTCAGGGCATCCAGGGTGTCCCTCAGACCAATTTTTATTGGCCCTCAGCCCTTCAGCTGAACTGGTCCAGTTGATCATAATCAGTACTTTTTACAGCAAATTTGTTTAAGCCTACCAATTTAACCCAAATAAAATCACATTTCATTGTCATACAGACCAAATATTAATATTTCAAGCCTTATTTAAAGTATGAAGTCAAAACTATGTTAAATGCACCATCTGAATTATCCACTGTATTGACCACTGGCCCTCCGTGTGGAATATATTTCAAAATATGGCCCTCTGTGAAAAAAGTTTGAGCACTTTTGCATCTAAGTATAAAGTGTCTTATCCTCCATAAACCAGGAAGTGCGCTGTTGCATTTGAGCAAAATGTGTCTTGCCCCAGCACAGATATATTGTATAAGCAGCACAACAGAATAAGTCAGCTGTGTGCTATTAAGTCCTAATAGAAAGAATGTTACTGTCTGATAATCAGGAGGTTCACATTAGCATGCTAGATATTGTTAGGATGCAAAAGATTCGTGACAAGAAACCCAGACAGTATCACCAAATGAGATTATAACATGCACAAGTTTTCAGACGTTTGCACATGTGACAAAGAAACAGCCAATATCAAATCAAGTTTGCAGCAATTAGTGAATGTGCATGAAAGAAAGAGGATTTGTAGATCTGAAATTGAGTGATTGTGTATGTGTGTGTGTGAACTGAATGTTTTTAGAAATGTCGTACTTGAGGGGCGAGATGTGTTGTATTACATGTATGTTACTCTTACTTAACATGAGCCTGCCCAGGGACGACAGGTGGAAACTAGTATTTATGCTATAACCTAGAACCATACATCTTTCCTGTTTTTTAAGGTCAATGTGTTGTCGTGCACTTGTCCCTGACTAAATAATAGTCAGGATACCATACAGCTCCAGCTTTACAGTCATGGCCAAACTCTACATTGGTCTCAGAGTTGTGAAAAGAGCTTCTAAACTCATCGCAGTGAATAATTACGATGCTCAGAGTGCTAAAGGTAAATGAAGAACAACTTTGGAACCTTTGCAAACCGTTTAAAATGAACTCTTTCTGTTTTTCACCTTCTTAAGACGGTAAAAATTAGGTAGCGGTTTAAAAATATAGGTAAAATAAGTACTCCAAGCACCTCAAAATTAAAATTTAAGACTGGTCCCTCTCCATTACAATTAGATGACTTGATTTCTACCAAAACTTTGTTAACAAACCACTTCATTATGTCTCAGTCTAGTATCTCTATGTTCACACCGCTGCTGCTTAGATTACCACATTAGAAATACACAGGCTTCTATTAAAGTGCAAATCTGATGCAAACTATGAGTGGTGCATTGCGGCCATATCAATAAATCCGTCACACAATTAGCATAAAGAACATTCGCACTGTTTTATGGAGCCATGTGTAACTCTACATAATGCACTTTAAAAGGCACAGGAAAAAAAGAACTCAGTGGCCCTCAGCACGTTCATTCTAGATGTTCAGTTTGTGAAAAACACACTTTTACTGATAACTTAAAGCTCAGATAAGCCTTTATTGTCTCTAAATGGACACATTTGTCTTGGATATCAGGGGAACAATGAAAGTGATGTGACGTTGGTGAACGAGTCGGCTCTTTTTATTGGTTCTTTAATGTAAACAGTTGGATCCAGATACATTTTTTATTATTTTTCTTACAAATCTTTATGCATTTTTATACTGATTAACACTGAACCGACACAAGAATCAGCGCAGAAGCAGAGTAGGCAACATGAGTGAAAGCTTTGTGCACAAAAACATGTTTGGTGTCAAGTTACTTTTAAAATTATTATTATTGTTGTGCAACATTGTATTTAGATTATGCATGACATGAAAGGGTAAACACACTCCCACTCTCAGTTTGAACTGTTTTAAACACATTAAACCCTTGGTCGTTTCTCTCTGTGATTAGTTTGTAGATAAAATGAGTTTTCACATCGGCTTCTTTCATCTAAATAAATAGCCAGAGTCAAAGAGCCACTCTTTTGAACGGCTCTTTGAAATAAACGGATCAAAAATATTTGGATCCAATGAAAGAGCCAAAAGTCCCATCACTAATTTTTAAAAAAGCCTCATTTCCACCTGGCACGGTTTGCTCGGGGCCGCCTTGGCTTGAAACAGTTGAGGAGGGGAAAACCCCAGCCAGGAAGCGTTTAGAATACAAATGGCCCAGGTCGCTTTTGGGCGGGACAGAGGCCTAACGAGACACACCCAAAGAGGCCTGTGCTGCCAGGAGTTACGGGACAGCTATAAAACATCGGTGCTACAGGAGCATCAACACAGATTAACAATGAGCTTGCGAGGGTTGGAACTGGATACATCTCCACGCAGTCACTGGAGAGCCAACAGTAGGAAATATTTTATAATAATTATATATAATAACTACTTAAGAGATTGGAGAGTCATATGCAAACCAGAGACTATTCTGTGTCATGGTGCAATGTCCGAATGGTAGAAATGACTAAGTGGGCAGGGCTAACAGGTCAAACTAAAACATGTTCCTGATCCGCTCATAATCAATAAATTGTTTTCCAAGAATTATTAAATTTGAGCAACTTCTTAAATAAAACCATAGCTCTTAATCCTAACCACTTAAAGCCACAGTACACAACTTTTTAGCCAAAAAAATTAAGAGCGATTAAATAAAAAGCATATTTTTTTTCTTTTTTTGTTATTTTATTGAAGAAAGCTTGCATCTCCACAAACCCGACTCTTACTTGGCCTGGAGGAGGGCCTCTTCATGGGAATGTTCTTTTGGTTATAAACTTTCACTGTATGGCATATGAGTTTAACTTTCTATTTCCACAGATCTTTGAACATGATGCGCAACCACCAGAAAGTTACATACTGTTGCTTTATTTAAAGGTAAGTAGTTAGATCTTGAATCCTTCTTCTTTTTGTTTATTATGAATTAGGTCTTTCTTCATGCTTTAAGACAGAAAATAGTGCAGTTGTTATAAAGTGTTACCAAAGCATGGTAATTGTTACCTTGAAGCTAATAGATACGTGTCAGACCTCTCTCCAGAAGCCAAAGAACCGACCAGGTGCCAACAGGCGTTCAGGAGAATCTAGTAATTTAGCATACCACAAACATTTCTGCAGCTATAATTACTAATAAAAATAACTATCATACATATAATGACACTTTAGCAGACAAAAGCGACGGCTCATTTATGTTGAGTATTTGATTTTTGGACAAGCTAGGAACTGCATTACTAACAAATGATTAGCTCTCCACAGCATAAATATACACTCAAACTATCATTTTTGTAGCAGACAAAACAAAGCAACATGTGCTGAATGAGTGCTTGGTGGAGAGGCTGTAGTTTGCCATCACTGCTGATCTAAAATGAGTGAGCACACATTCAAAACACATGTCTAATCATGTCCTGACTATTTTACACTATGCCATAAACGCCTAGTCCAGGGGCAAACTTTTTGACACATGGGCCACAATGGGCTCTAAAATGTGACAGAGGGGCCAGGCCAGGATATATATTTGTAAATATTACATTAGAGATTTGGCCTGTAACATGTAGCAAAGCATTGTTTTCCAAATGGATTCATTACATTAATTATTAATTTATTAAATTTCTGTTAAATAAACACAGCACAAAAACTCACATTCAGTTTTATCAAGCGCCAAAAGATCAACAACTTGGGCCGTAGTTTGCCCATGGTCGGCCTAGTCTATGCCTAATGTAAACCGGGCTGTGCTGTTCCATGCAGCAGGTGTCCGAGGCTTTGTGTGTTACTTGGATCTTTGAGATTCGATTCATGAGACCTCAGTCACAGTTTCAGGGTTTACATACATTTAGAAATGGTTTAATTTGACTAGACCACTTATCTGGTTTCCTAGCGTGCATGCAAACATAGAGGCTGTTGGTGGTGATCAGAGGGGCCTTTGGCACAGATTAGCAGCCTTGTTTCTGTCCGTATGCCCTAGGGCAGATGTGGCTACAATGCATTTTCACTACACCGTAAACATTTCATAGGGTCTCAAGTTTGTGTGAATGAAATACTAATCCAGTTATGTTTTGGATTAGGGAAAAATTTAAAAGCCATGGCCAACTGCAGAAAAGTTGATTACCCATAAAACAAGTGTGAAAGAATAAAAACGCATTTCATTCCAAAAGTCCTCATCAGTTTTTCTGTGCAACAACAGCTAACATGGTAACACTCCAGTAATCTGCAACCAGTCCTACATGAAAAACAAAATCTCTTTCCATAATTATAAAGACTACTTAACCACCACATGCAGCGACATAAACAAGGGCTTTCCAACGCGCCCATGCACAGTCCCTCACCGAGCGCGCCCACAGCCGTTCTGGGCCCGTCGCCATGGCAACTGCAGCCAGGATGGTGTCCTTGGCAGTAATGGAGGGCTAGCGGAGGGAGGAGGGTGAGGACAAGGAGAGAGGGGGGGAGCACTTGTTGAATGCTCTAAAAAAGATGCCATGACATTATTGTGCATTTGCGGCGCGGTACTGTATTCGCTCTCAGTGTTGATGTGGAGGCTCAGAGGCTTAATGCCTCTGATGCTTTTTCAGCTCAAGTCTGTGTCTTGACATTTTCACTTAGTTTGAGTTGGCACATAGTTTTAGCATCACTCAGTGTGACTAGAAGTGAATTTGTTGATTTGTTCTTATCTAAGAATTTCAAGAGACACTTTATACGGTTTTGAAACATGACTTATGTCACCAGATACAAGGCAAACTTGTTCAAATCAAACACTGATGTTACTGACAACATATTATTACTATTTTATTCATAATTACAAAAACAGTAGACATGATGGCCAAGTTGTTTATGCTCTAATTTGGTATTTTGGTTCTCAAGACAATTATCCCATCAGAGCAGAATGAGCCTCACATGAGTCTCTATTTGGGTTGCCAGTGTCAACGGTGAAATCCAGTTGTTTTAAACCTGAAAGGACTTTCTCTGATCTGAATCCCCACTATCTTCACATGTTTGTGCATTAATTATGTATGTGAAGCCAGCCGGTGCAAAGTAATTTCCCCACAAGGTAAATAATATCCATCTAAACCCCACCATCTACAGTCAATCATTGATCAGTGCTACTGCAGCCTCTGCGGCTCAGTGAGTGAACTCTGAAGTGTCTCAAGAGACATGGTCTGTCCATATATTGAGAACTACAGGTTAAGGCACTTGTCACCCAGGTTCAGTTGTGATTGTAACTGTTCCTTTAAAATGGGAATGGGACGGGCATACCTGATGTGATTATGTACTGCTCCAGCCAAGAAATGCTACCTCCAACAGAAGGGGTCAGTAATGCTGTTAAAATGTTTAAGGGCTGGGAGAGCTTTCTTCGTTTAGAAAGTCAGTGCTGGTACAGCCCTACTAGGTACAACATTACACAGTATGTGTATCACAGGCCCAGTGGAATGAATGTGTTACAATGAGCAATAAATTGGGGAAATTTTTAAATAGAGACAGCCACATGCTACAGCTACATGCAACTAACATCAGAGCCTCATTAGAAAACATTAGTGTGTAGAAGTAATGTAGTAGTTTATTGACAGTGGCTGAAATGATCATAAACATGAATTACCATGTGATTAACATTTGCATGTATATGTGTACATTTTTGTTCAGCATTCCTGCATAATCTAGTCACATCTTTATATAGCGCTTTTCCACCTTCAAGGCACTCAAAGCGCTTTACAACAAGGAACCAGTCACCCATCCACACACACACATTCATACACCAGTTGTACGCAGACACTGGGGGCACAGTGGGTTAAGTGTCTTGCCCAAGGACACAACGACAGCATTCATCTGTGAGGGCTGGATTTGCACCGCCAACCTTCGAGTCAGTGGATCTAACCACTCAACCAATGATGTTTATGTAGAGAGTGGGATTTGAACCGCCAACCTTCGGATCAGTGGACAAACACTCAACCTACTGAGCTACTGTCGCCCCATTAAAGAACATAAGAAACTGGACCTATAATTTTGATATTGGCTGCAATTAGCGTACTTGTTGGCAAAAGAACATTTATATGGGCACCAGGCTTTATGCACACTTGTTCTGAACATGTGACTCTGGAAAGGTCTGTGATCACCACGAGGAGAACAGCACACGGTCCACATTCTGCTGTACACTGTCACCTGGTTTCTGGGTTTCAAATGACATAATGACGCTCTAGAGGCCCATAATATTTAAATCAGAAGTAGACACCTAAAATTAATATAGTTATAATTGTTGAAATACTGATTATTTGCAGTGTCATTGCATGGAATGTTACCACGGTGACACATTGTGCACATTATGAAACAGCCTGAGCCACAGTTTTTAGATTGTCTGCAAAGACACCAAACACATTTTTATAACTAAAACTGTTTGCTAATGCGAGCTAACTTGTGACTGTAATGTTTGAAAGGGACTGATCAGACTAAAAAAGATCAGATTAAAGTCTAACTGAGAACCTTCAGACAGAGCAGTGCCTCCAGTTACCCTGAACTGATCCACCAATTAAAAATATGGTCAGAGAAATGTAAAATTTGAAGTATTGATATTTTGTGCATGAGAATCAATATAGGCTTATTTAATACCTTGTCTGTGTTAAATATTTTAATATTGGGATCACTCCGCCCATTACTACTTTAGATCTGGTTTTTAACTCTACCTTGGACCATATATATTCATCCATCCATCCATTTCCTTTCGCTTATCCGGGGCCGGGTCGCAGGGGCAGCAGTCTAAGCAGGGACTCCCAGACTTCCCTCACCCCAGACACGTCCTCCAGCTCCTCCAGTGGGACCCCAAGGCGTTCCCAGGCCAGCCGAGAGACATAGTCCCTCCAGCGTGTCCTGGGTCTTCTCCGGGGCCTCCTTCGGTGGGGACATGCCCGGAACATCTCCCTAGGGAGGCGTCCAGGAGGCATCCTGAGCAGATGCCCGGGCCACTTCAGCTGGTTCCTCTCGACGTGTAGGAACAGTGGCTCTACTCCGAGCTCCTCACCCTATCCCTAAGGGTGCGCTGGCCACCCTCTGGAGCAAACTCATTTCAGCCACTTTTATCCAAGATCTTGTCCTTTCGGTCATTAAAGCAGAACTATATATGACCAAAAGGATCATATATAGTTCTGTTTTAAACATTGGGGGGAGTAAGTATAAGATTTCACTGTAGATTGTAGAATTATGGTGCCGTATATTTCTGCTATGATGTGGATTCAAATATGTGCACTACTGCAAACAGGTATTTTTCCTGTTCTTTACTGCGTGTATTTTCCATAGGTGCAGAGCCGCTTACATGTTTAATGATGCTCTTAAAGCTCCAGTTGAGTTTACCAGATGAGATGGTGGTTAAGTGACACGATGGCCCTGAGCTGTAATATCTTAATGAAAGCCATCTCTCACACTTGCCCACATCTGAGTCGTTTTAATAAGCAAAAAGCCCCATGCAGCCCGCGGCACATTCTGAGAAACTCTGCTTTTTAAGTGTGAGAAAGAAGAAACCCACTAAACAGATGGGATGTGAGTGCTGTGTTATATTTGTTCAAAGAAAATCACAGTTAAGAGCCAAAAGAATGTCCACGTTGTATCATGAGCGTAAAGTGTATGACGGCTTTTATGGTTTCTCTAATGAGTACTTAGTTTGGTGGGATTGTACCTGTGGTTAATAATTATTTTGCGGGAAAATGTTGAAAAGAAAAGGAAAAACACAGGAAATAGCGAGTTCTAAAACATAATAGTTCTACCTATGTCATCAACACCAAATTACATAAAATGCGAGTACAATTTATGCAAGAGGCACAGTTTTATAGCAGTATTAACATAAATTTAATCAAGTAAAGGCATCAGCAATTGTTTTTATTAGTCTATTCATAACTATTGTGTAATTTAAACAGTTTTAGCTATTGTTAACATACGTAACATTTACCCATGTCCAACCAAGTAAAATTATACCCAAAAAAACCAAGGTCAGATTTTAGTATAGTCTTAAAGAGGAAGTATTATGCAAAATCAATGTTTTTGAGCTTTCTTCAAGCTTTTCATCAATGCGTGTTTGAGTAACTTTGAGTAATTTTGCAATCTCTCCCAGGCAGGCCTTACTCGAACCCTCCTCACGATGAGCTGGAAGATTCTCTCCAACGCTCAGCCCACAGCCTACGTCAACCCCGCTCCCACAATTCTCCAGAAATGTCAAATCAAAAGCATGACATAAAACGGTGCACATTAACTTGACAAACCTGATGCGATGCTGAATGTGTCGTAATAGTGCTCTGAAGGGGGAGTGACTTTGCACAGGGAGCAAAAGGTGGTAAAACTTCTAAAGCTCGTTAAGACGTTTTCAGCGAATATAGCATTTTCAAAGCAATAAAAGATAAAATGGTGAGCTAAATATGTTTTGTGTTAGCAGTTAATATCCCATAAAAGTAAAATACCCCCTCTTTAAGTTTAATGATAACATAAAAAAAAAAAAAAAAAAAAAGTGTTTTAAAGAATTTTGCAACATTTTAAAATTGGAGGTGTTTGCCCACTGTAATAAAGTTCTGCTCTACCTGAAGAACCCTGACGTGACTTTCCTCCAACAGTGGCCATGTCAAAAGGCAATGAAAATCTGCTATTTCCTGGCTGCTATTTTCAATGTAATGTTACAAAATTTGACATTGTTTTACACTTAAGACAGCCCAAAACCTTTTCCTAACTTTAACTATGACAGATCTGTGTCTGTGTAATCCCTCAGTCGTCCAGGTCTGATCCATAGTAAAAACCAAAAGTAAAATCTGTCACTGGGACAAAAAGTTGTAGGAGTGAAGACGTTTCGCAGCTCATCCAAGCCGCTTCTTCAGTTTGTGAAGAACTTTTTTCAGGTATAGGGCCTTAAATCTATTTTGGAGAATCGCACAACCATTGCTATATTATTTAAAATGTTAGTATCATCAAATTATGTAAGATATCCTCATTTACTTGACATCACAGAGGTACTGACAATATTATTTTTTTTTGTTAACCATTGTGTTTTATGCACATTAGGGAATCTTAGTTTTTATTCCTCAAAAATACATTAAAAACATGCATTCTTACTAGGTCACTTTTCCACAGATCTGCCCTGCAACACTTACTGGTCTCCATGGAGATAGACAAGTACAATACCATACAGTGAAACATTCCAGACAAAGCAATAACATCTCAAAAGACAGAAGCAATGCCTTTAATATGTTTTGTTTATTTGACCGAATTTACCGTGGTTAACCCGTGTGCCTGTATAAGTCTGCACAGATATCGCAAACTTCACACTCGACGAGATATTGGGTCGTATTACTGTGAAGAGTATAAAAAGGTCCATTGATTCTTTCAATCATTTTCTATTGCCCTGAAAATGAACGTGTGAGCAGCCCATGACCCCTCTGCCCTCACATTAACTTTTCATTACACTTTATTATATCCAACCAGGATCTTATAAAAAAAAACGTCTGATATTGTCAGTAGCTCTGTGATGTCAAGTAAATGAGGATATCTTACATAATTTGATGATACTAACATTTTAAATAATATAGCAATGGTTGTGTGGTTGTCCAACATATATTTAAGGCCCTGTACCTGAAAAATGCAACAAAAGAACTAGTTTGTTAGCTCAAAACATCTGTGTAATCCCTCAGTCTTCCAGGTAGGTTCCATAGAGGTCCATGGGCGTATAAACTAGTCTATGTGTCTTATACTTGTTCGGAAACAGCTCAAAATCATTCTCGTTATTTCAGTTCTCAGTCACCGCTAACAACAACATCATAAGCCATACTTAACTGGAGCTCGGCCAATAACCCTCCCATCGACCTCCCTTTAAAACCACCAAAGAAACCCTCCAGTAAAAATTAATCCTCTCCCAAAGTGAACACTGTTTCCTCTTTGTTCCAGTCTGTTTTTACAATCTCAACTACACTCAGGTCAAGCAGTTCACTCCGCCGGAATCATCTCCCGCGGCTCGCACACAATCACTGCTCTCTTTATTTTTACCTCCGGTACCAAAACACAGGTTCCGGTACAGCAGAGGCAGGTGATGAGAGGGTCGGGAGAGCAGAGCGCTAAAAGGGTTAGCGGGTGAGCGAGTACGAGGCGGAGAGCAGGGACCTCTGACCCGACCATCATGCATTCAGCGCGGTGAGTGATGTGTGTCGGCAGGAGCGGTGGCAGACGTCTTGATAACAAGCGCAGACAGAGGAGGCAGAGGGGGAGAGGTCTGGAGCGCGAGGGGAATAGGAACAATGATGTAAGGTTTTGAAATGCCGAGTGCCAAATGTCTGTTCAGCTAAACTTACATGTGCAATTTGTTTTATACTTGGGAAAGGCTGTCGAATTATTTAATCACAAATATTACAAAAATGGCATAAAACTATTACTGAAACTAACTGTGCCATGTTTTAATGAGCATGCATGTTTTCATTAAAAGTTGCAGTAGGCTGGAGGTTTTTTTACTTGTAGCGATATATATATATTTTTTTATTTCTATTTTTTTTTTTGCAGAATGGTAATTTTAGTTTTAAAGTAAAATGGGGTATTAATTGTTCATTATGAGACTTTGACAGTGCTCGATTCACTGAAAAAAGTATTTGCTCCTCTGTCAGAGTGCTATCCCAACACAAACAGTGTGCATTTCTAATTGCTAATGAAACTACTGCACATTGCATCTGGGTTGTGAAGTTGTAGTGCAGGGGTGTTAAACTCAAATTCACAGAGGGCCAAAATTAAAAACTGTGACTAAGTCGTGGGCCAAACTAAATATTTATTGAAAAATTTCAACAACATCTGCATGTTTTTCAAAAGGGGTAAATTAAATTTGAGCGTGGCGACAGGGTACAGATGCTAATAAGTGTCAACAGAAGTGGTGGGGGCTGGCGCCGACACATTTGCAAAGCATTCTGGGATTCATAGTATTAGAAGTGCATGCGTTATACTGGCACGACGGCTGGTGGGCCACCTCTAATACATATTTGACATTATCTTGCGGGCCAGATATATTTATATCGAGGGCCAAATTTGGTCCGCGGGCCTGCGTTTGACATGCCTGTTGTAGTTTTGTTTGCTTTCGTATATTTATAGAAAGTTGCCATGTGTGGGCATGGGTGATGTAGACTTGTGGGCTGAGTCACACACAGGCTCTAATTCTAAGATGACATATAAAATAAGTTAAGATACAATGTATAGGTTATCACACTCATAAGTCATTTCTCAGTCAAAAGCTCAGTACATTACACGGCTATTAACTTTAACAACCCTTCATCTCAAAAACATCAAAGGCATAAAAATCTTGAGTGAAATGATCAGCTGTAAGCTCTTCTACACTCAAGCACATCACTGTAAACAAGAAGGGCCTTTTCTATTATACAAAATACAGGCATATCTCTTTCACTTCAGTGCAGACAGTGAGCACTGGCCTGTACTCTGCTCCATTCATCTTAACCTAGTTAGCAAAGCAAGTCTCTGTGGGATCAACATCATGTGAGGCTACAGTAATATCATCATCTTTGTTCATGCACATTGATTTTAGAGGTCCGTAATCCACAGGGTTTGCAATTACAGTGTCCCAATGACCGGCACTTTAAATCTGAGTTTGAAAACCCTGTGTGTAACCAACATAGTGAATCATAAAGTGATGTTTAGGAATTACATTTGTTTTTGTACAACTTGTTAAACAAATGACAATCTATTATCAAATGTTTTAAAAGAATAGTGATGCATTTTGTTAGTGATGGATGTTAATAACCTGCAGTCAAAGCAGAAGCAAACTCCAGCGTTTATTGTACAGTTTCATGTTTGATGCCTGTCAATCTACAGTATGGCCACCGTCTCCATAACAAGTGTCTGTAGCTCGCCATAGACAGCTGAGGTGAGGCGGACTGACGGGAGCAGCAGGTCCTGGGTGTCGAGTGCACCTGTCTGTGAGCAGAAGGAGCACATCAGAGCGTCCTGGATCCACAGGGGCACTAGAGGTCAACACAAGCAAACAGAGCCACTCTACTCTCCACACTCCACCGTACTACTGCCAGTGTAGACTAGGGACATACAAGGCTGAAGAAGTATGGCATTTCATTCTAGATACAAAAGGAAATATTATGAAAAAAATATATAATTGCAATTTTTCTGTATTGTATTGCAATTGTGATTACAATTTATGGAAAAACTTAAGTAAATTTGGTAGCACTTTATAATAACAACACCTTATGTAGCTAAAACATGTACAAAGACGTAATAATGAACAAATAGTACATCAAAATGATTCAGGATTAGTATTAATGCCCTGAATCACGGGTCTCCAACCTTTTTCCTCTGATGAACTACCTTTACAAAACAAAAATGCCAAAAAAGAGCGATTCATTTTAGCAGTCGCAAGGAATGGAGTATATATACAAGCCACGGTAAGCCTTAGATGAGTTGGATAAAACATCTACAATTATCCATTAATTTGTTTATTACTGGTAGCTTCCACGCTACAGGTTGGAGACCCTTGTCCTAAATCTTAGTCAAATGAATTAAGCCTTTGTTGATGCTTTATTAAAGGTTAATATGGTGTAGTTGTTATAAAGTGGTAACAAATTCAGTCATTTGGGAGGAGCTTGGAGTAGAGACGCTGCTCCTCCACATAGACAGCAGCCAGCTGAGGAGGCTGAGGTATCTGCTCCTGATGCCTCCTGGGTGCCTCATTGCTGGAGGGACTATGTCTCTCGGCTGGCCTGGGAGGAGCTGGACTCTCATGGGTGGACATGAGAGTCCACACATGAGTCTGGGAGTCCCTGCTGTGGCTGCTGCCTTGGATAAAGCCAAAGAAAATGGATGGATGGTACCAAATTTATATTTATGTTTTAATATAGATATAGATTTTGTTCACAGAGATGACTGAAACCTGAACTGATAAACTAATACAATAAGCACATTCATTTCAGAATATGTTTGTAGACAAATAAGACTCTACGGACACATGTTTTGTAGCTGCAGTGGACAGGATATTAGAGCCCTATCTATAATTGCATCATTTTCCATTTGCTAATTATGGCTAGTCAAGCTTTAATTTGGATGATATTGTGGTTAATCATGTAGTCCTAAGCACCTAATCACATCTTCATCTAAAAAAAACTTCTATTTCCCGTCTCACCACGCCATTTGCACTATTGTCCATTCCATTACCAGCGCAGCAGCAAAATCCTCACCCTCCTCACCCTCCTCACCCTCCTCAGTCTCTGTGATTAAAAGTCACAATGTTTTGTCAGTTACAAAAATCACCAAAGTAAACTATTATACACAATGTCTGAAATGTGTTCTTTGCCCAAATACGTTGACAACAGCCTGTTTTGTGTTAGATATGTCTACTACTTTCTATCTTAATTTTAACAGTGCACTATATATCTTTTTTATATAATAGTACGGCACTGAACTCGGATCTGTAGAAAAGTGACCTCGCCCATGAAAAACACGCAAGTCTCTCAAGGCATTTCGAGCAATAAAACCACTTCGAATGTGGAAAATAGTTATTCATGCTATATGATGTAGCATAAGATAACATAAGCAGAAACATCTTCATGAAATAAGCAGGATGCAAACCCCCCACCAGAAAAGTTATAGTCAACATTTATGTACACCGATGCACACAACTTCATCCATCTATCAATTTTCTTCCTCTTATCCAAAGTTGGGTCGCAGGGGCAGCAGTCTAAGCAGTGACTCCTAGACTTCCCCCACCCCAGACATGTCCTCCAGCTCCTCCAGTGGGACCCCAAGGCGTTCCCAGGCCAGCCGAGAGACATAGTCCCTCCAGCGTGTCCCGAGTCTTCCCTGGGGCCTACTGCTGGTGGGACATGCCCGGAACACCACCCTCCTAGAAAGGCATCCAGAACAGAACCCGAACCATGTCAGCTGGTTCCTCTCGACGTGGAGGAGCAGCGGCTCTACTCCGAGCTCCTCCCGTGTGACCGAGCGGCCGCTTGTATCCGTGATCTTGTCCTTTCAGCTATTACCCAGAGCTCATGACCACAGGTGAGGGTAGGAATGAAGACTGACCAGTAAATCAAGAGCACTGTACACTGATGCACACAACTCTCTCTGAAAAGAATAATTTCTATAATTTTGATAGAAATGTTGAATTATGCAGATGAACTATGAATGATTTTTTTCCCCCATACTCAAGCAGCCATTCTATTTAGGCACAACACATGGCTTCAAGACTTTGACTGAACTGAAGCCAACACAAAGCAGTCCACCTTTTTTTTTTTTGTGGAGCTGAGGAATAGCAGACATCAGGGTACCACAAAACAACCCCAAACAAACAGGACTAACAGGAAATGAAAGAGAGAGGGGAG
This sequence comes from Periophthalmus modestus, assembly GCA_019594935.1. Classification (NCBI taxonomy): domain Eukaryota; kingdom Metazoa; phylum Chordata; class Actinopteri; order Gobiiformes; family Gobiidae; genus Periophthalmus; species Periophthalmus modestus. The sequence continues at coordinate 16,154,925 of JAIEZT010001390.1, read as the reverse complement.
GGGCAGATGAAAAAGATGACATATACTGTGCAGAGTTGATGTTTTTTTTTTATTTTTTTTATGAATAATCCCCCACAGTATTGACGTTAGGATTCATATACAAATATCAAACATTAGGTCACAAATATTCCTTTTGTCAGTTTTCCACAGCTCTTGAAACAGTTCAGTGAGGAGCAATCCCAGAGGTCCAGAACATGTTTTAACAGTTTAGACAAAAATATACAAGGCGAACAATCCAAAGCTTGATTGGTGATATATACTTTACTATTGTGTCCATTGGCAAGAACAGTCAGACTTCACTATCTTTTCTACAGGCAAAATAGTAAGCATTACATTACATAACTCTATAATTGTCCCATGTTTGATGTGCTGTGTTGAAATTTTAGGAGCAGATTGTGTACAACGTACATACAATATTTATTTTACAGTCATATAGAAATCCATTTAACCGATTATTTGTCAAACTTGGAGTACTGAAAATTCATGAAATCGCAAGCTACATTTTCAAAAAAAAAACAGATTCTGAACCAAGAAAATGGAACAAAAAACTGTTGTAAGAGTGAATGTATGGAATAATCTTGACAAAGGAATCAAAGAAAGCTGAACAATACTTGGATAAAAAAAAAAAATGAATTTGTTGCAGATAAAAGCATACATACCTGCTAGCAATAAATGAAAGTAAATTATTTAAATAGAAATGTATTGTGGAATGTTTAAAGTAGTATGTGTTAGTATGTCCATTATTGTCTGGAAAAGTGGTTTAATTTAACTGAGATTAAAGCAGACTGAAATTTCTACAAGCAAAACAACTAAAGAATAAAATGAACTGAATCAAAGAGTCTGGTTTATTAAAGCCATTGTGAGCAGAATTGTAAAGAGTTGCCTGCCCCTGACAAAGCATCATCATGAACATGAAACAAGAAATACATGAACCAGACCAAATGTTATATTTCGCTCCCCTTCTCATTTACCCTCTCAAAGTTGTATATTTTGTAATCTTTATAATGTATACATTATTCAAGACATCATCAGCCCCCGTTCTCACCCCCGCTGCTACACGCCCACTGCTCTATGCGTACTGCGTTCTCCAGTTTCATTTTCTTAATCAGTGATACATGCAGGGTTCGTCAGCATCATCACGTAGTCATTTTAGTACAAATGAAAAAAAATCTGCTACTCGCTAGTGTGACGTGCAGCTATTCATCGGAAGAGCTACACAGGTCTTTGTGGTTGTGATGGAAATGTAAGTATATTTGTGTTGTGAGGAAAATATTCTTATCACATGTCTTTAAATGCATTTGATCTGTGTCAGTCTGTCACACCCGGAGCAGACATTACGTGTGTGAAGTCTCCGTCTCCATCCCCCAGGAAAGTCATCGTTGTTCTACCTGTCCAAGTGTAAAAGTTCAGTTTCTCATGTCATTCTGGTATAAATATTCAAAGCTCAGAGGCTCGGGGGGGGGACGGAGCAGGGGGGACTAAGAAACAGGGGGAGAGATTTTCTAGGAGAGACTCAGGACGCCTCCAGTCTGTGGCCGGGGCAGCGGGCCTGGGTCCTGTCCTGTCTGTATCTGCTTTTTTTTTAAACCTTTTTTTTTTTTTTTTTTTGTACCTTGTTCTTTTATTAAGTTGTTTTAGATGAATATTGTGATTAAAATGTCTGTATTATAACATAATGATCCACGGGTGCCATAGACAGTAACTATACACCAGCCAAAAGCACAACATTTAACATCTTTAAGATTTAATGAAAGAAAAAAAAACAACTTTCTTCCAAACATAGCGTTGGCAAGATGTAGCAGTTCACCACCAGGTCAAGCGCTGAACCCTGACAGAGAGGGCTTTTCATTATACTAATTATGTAAATATGTAAACAAATATGGAAATATGCAGAGCCCCGAGCTGAGCAGGGTAGATGACAGCACAGCGCACAGAGATAAAACCATGCCTTCATCTTTTCATCTGCTTTGTGTTTTTTTCTTTCGGCCATTATATTGTTCATAAAGCACTACACGATACATTCACACGTCTGTACAAAGGGTTATTGTTTCTGAGTTCAAAGATTAAAGAGGTAAATACTTATGTCAATGCAATATTATACCCAGTAATACATATAATCCTGATCAAATCTTAGGAATGTAGGATTTCTGGATATTTTAAAAACTAAATCAAGGAACTAACAAAAACCCCAAATTAAGCAATAACAGATTGATTTATAGTGTCTTAAAAATGTGAAAAACAGTTCATTTTAAACGGTTTTTGTCTTTCATGCATCCTAATTATTCAGCGCTTTTCACAATTTTCAGAGGACAGAGTGGAGTTTTGCCCTCACAGTAATGTTATCAACAACTAGCACGCTAACCATGCACTTCCTGATTATCAAACGTTAAAAGCATTAGAATTAAATGCAGACTGTATATGGTATGGCACAATTAGAGACACACCTGTGGATATATATATATATATATTCACAGGTGTGTTTCTAGTTAAGTCAGAAGCTTCCAAAGACATGACATCATCATCTGGGTTTTTCCAAATAGTTTAAAGTCATATTACTCTCAATGTATGTAAACTCCTGACTTTGAAGAAAGTTATGAAAAATTGTCTAAAAAAAATTCTTCTCTAATTATTTTGGCATTTAGCAAATAGAAATATTTCTTGTAATCCTAACTGACCTAAAACAGGAAATGTTTAGTCTGATTTCATGTCAGACAGTGAGAGAAAAAAAAAAAACAGCGTATGTGCCTTTATAATAGAGTATGTATACTTCTGGTTCCAGCTGTATAAGACAGTGACTCACAGCACTGATGAAAACCTCTCGTATAAGTGGCTTCTTCAGCTCCGGTGTATAAGTGGTGATAAGCATTCATTCTTAGAAAGGTTTGTCCAGCTGACAGAATTCAATTTCTTTTTGCGAAAATCAACATTGAGCCACACAGATGAATCCCTTTCATGATTGGGAGTGATTTTTTAAAGTTACAGGAGTCAGTTTCATTATCCAGAGAGAAACCTTCGATATTTTAAATGTGTCTCAACTCTTTCTCAGGCAGTTATTATTAACAGTTAAATACAGGTTACAACAAGGTATTCTGTATTTACACTTACATAATGGTGTAATTTATCATTAATATTTGACTTATTTTTCTCTGTCAGTGAGCAACACCAATGCACAGCTCGACCTAAGTTCACAACTCTATATATTTTTAAGGTGCAGCACCTGACTTTTACCGTCTTTAAAAACATGAAAACATTAATGTTAAAGGCTTTTCAGTGGTCCAAAGTTATTCCTCACTTATCTATACATTCTGATCATATCCGATAATTATTCACTGCAATTAATTGAGAAGAACTTTTCATAGCTCTCAGGACTTTTACTGTGATGGTTCAGCTGAGAATGAGCAGCATTCTAATTATCGGACAATAAAATACTTTCTAATAGATGCAGACAGCGCACAGCTTCTGATACAATATTTGCTGTACTGAGGTAAGACAAATTATGCTCAAATACATGGCAAAAATTTGGTACAAGGCTTTTATCAATATAGTTTTCGGTAATAAATTTGTACAACTGTTCACATGTTTTCACCTAAGCAGAGGCCACTGTAACTACTACATCTCCACATTCACCCCGCTCCCTTCTGCGCTTTAATCCTTCAGATCTGTCACAGCAGTGCGCAAATAAATAAATAAACATAAGTGCACGCAAAAAAGAAAAAAAAAAAAAAAACACACACACACAACGACATGGGCTGCTGCCGTCAGCTCCCACCGTTCTTTGATTCGTCCTCACTGCGTCAGCACAAGCCCTTTAATTTGCCACACCACCAACACTCTCACGCTGGCTTTATTGTCAATTCTCCGCTTATTGCCCTTTTCAGCACGGACACGGCGTCAGAAAGAGAGAGAGCGAGCGAGGGATGGATGGATGGATAGACGCATGGATAGATAATACATAAGAGCTGGTGAGTTATGGCTTTGGACTCGTGATTACAATAACCCCCGCTTCAGAACCGCATTTTTATAACAATTTGTAAAAACATCTGCTGACAAACGTGATCCCTCTTTTAAATTACATCAAGCAGGTTGGGGAACATTTTTTTTTTTTTTTTTTTTTTAAACCTAGCTTGGAAGCACTTTTTAATGGCTTGTCGACCCAGAGCTCATTTATTAAGGTTAGCTGTAGCGCTGTCTCGCACGCTAACGCTGCCCCACTCCAAGTCGGGGCTTACAAGAGTCAATTGAATCACACTTAACAAAAAATCTTTGCGGAGTTGGAGGGTAGGCAAAGTACACTTGGGTTTCAGACGACATGACGACAGTGGTGTTGTCTTTAGATATTAGGAAAGGTCTGGTTCAACGTTTGTGGGGAATAAATGTCCATCCAGCCTCTTACTATCAGTGGGTTTCAATATTATGCTAAATTATGGCCATTGACGAAGCAAATTAAAACAAAATATCCTAACTTTTAAATGGTGAAAAGTCCTCAAAATGTTGCTTGGTACCCTGGATGCAGGTTCAGTACCCCACCTCTCTCTCCTGAAGTCCACAAGTACAAATTTTAAGGACTTTTAAGGACTCCAGACCATAAGTCCTCCATGATTTTTCTGTGTTTCCTCCTCCTCTCCCCATTTGATTAAGCAGGAAACAGGTCAGAAATCAACAGTTTAAATGTATACAGGAAAGAAGCCAGCACTATTCCCTGTGGCACTCCCTTGCAGCGCACACCTCTGCCGACACTCAAACTGCGTCATGAGGAATTTCTCAAAAAAAACATTATATAAATTCCTGCCTTCTATTGCATTTAGTGTATTATTTTTGCCATTAATAATGGGCCTATTACAATAAGTTAGTAAGATCTTGTCTATGCTTAAAGCTATGCATGAAACAATAGGCCTGTACTATTCTTTCACATATTATAGTCACTCATTTAGTCAAAAAGTCTGCTGGACTCGCTGATGTTAGTTAGTGCATTGCCATTTTAAAACCTTCTCGCAATATGCCCATTGTGCAGTTCGTCAGTTCGTCGTTCGTTTTATTTCAAAAGGGCCTCGGGAAGTGTTTAGTTGAAGTTACACAGCAATATATGCACTAGAGGAATTTTTCTGACATTTTGAGCAACAAGGGAATTAACACATGACTTGATAGAGCTCTGCGGCCACGATGAAACAAAACAGAAAGAAACGACGCACCACACCGGAAGCTGCTGACAGTTCCTCAAATAGCCGCAGCGGAGTCGGTTTGTGCTGAAAAGGAGACATGCGAGGGGTCGTGTGGCCGTGGAGTCCTTCAGCCACCTGCCCCTCTGGGATCTCTCTCGTCTGGCATCAAACAAGCCCTGACGTGGGCCCACAGAGCTGCCGGGTGACTGGGGAGTCTCCCTTGTCTCCCGACTACCACTCTGCCACTGAGCTGAATAGTGCTGAACATCATACAAATGAGGATGTTGTTGACAATGAAGTTTGGTTAGTGTGTGAAATGCAGAGGCTCCATATGAGATGACACAAAGTCATGAAGTCTGAAGGAGGACCAGATTTTCAATTGCCTCACACGAGAAGGTGAGAGACAGACTTGTAATAGTTGTTGCTGGTGAGATGGCACTTTTTTGGCAGTGAAACCAGACATGTTTTCTACAGCCTGAGGAGATTCTGCAGATGCAGACTCATGATGAACAGCTGTGTAATAATGTCACAGAGCTCTGCAGAACGGCGTTACAGAAAATGGCAAAATTTCAACTTGCAAACCACAACTTAGTGACTAGTACTACCTTCTAACCTGCCTGACCGGCCAGTCCCTCTAACATTCTGTTTGAATCCTGCAAGGTCTGGAACCGGACCATAAAGGGAGTCAAACAACTTTCCTGAAAACAGGAATCCATAAAGTATATCTTCTGTGCTTTTATTGGATGAGTTGTTAGTTTAAAGGTAGCAGGCTGTGATTGGCTGACAGAGGCAGACTGGTTGAACACACTTTAGCGTCAGAGGTGTTATCTCGTACCTTTCTTCATTTGTGATATTTATTTCAGAATGTAAAGCTGTATTTTCTTTTATTGACTGGAGGTACTGAAATAACTTTAGGACAACTACATGTTCAGAAACATAAAGCATAAAGCATATTTTCACTTTGTGTTGCCTTGAGCTAATGCTCAGTTAATTGGAACATTAGGCTAAACGTCTCTACGCTGTGGCAAGGTGCTAATGTAGATTAATGAGGCTCAAACTGCATGTATGCACATGATACAAGAAATGACAACTCTTATAATTTAATTTAATTAGACTTTACTGTGGTCTGCTTAACTGCTTATACGTCTTAAATAAATTCCACTGGCTTTACAGTGATTTACACCAGAGCCATATTCTCCCTGTGAATAACTTAAATGTGGAAATCACACAAAACACAATAATCAGGTCACACGGCGGAGGTGGAGGGAGTAGTGAAGGTGTTGCTTGGCAAAAGTTTAGCAAATTTGCACTAGTTGTGAGACAATCCTGGTATGTTTCAACATAATTATAAGTTATGTTAACTATGGCAATGTTTTAGAGTAAAATAAATACTTGTTGATCCAGCATTAGGCCAAAACACTACAAAGTGAAAGTCCAACTGCAGCTGGAGCAGAGCACACCTAAGGAGATTAAGAATGCTATAACTTTTGAAAGGTTTTAATATCCAGACAACACTATTAAACAATAGGGGCAAAGTTGATTTTACACAACAGGAATGGGTGGACATAATGTTCTTTACTTGGCCATAACATTGTGCCTGTTTCAAGCTATTGTGACGTGCTTGTCCTGGTGAGTATGTCATTATTATAAAAAAATACTGCTGTGTGAAATGAATTACATTTTTCACAGGAATACATTGGAAAAAATACTGTGCTTATTTACTGTCATTAAACTAAAGTGATGGGGTATTAGCATTATGCAGCTAATGTGAGCGTTTAGCTCGTGACCATGCTAGGAGCATCTTCTCCCCAGTTTTAAATTGTTTTTATGATAACTTACAAACATGCCCACGTAATTAATTGCATGATATAGAATACTGTGAGGCACTTTTAAAATCTTTGCATGGTTTGAAAGTTTAATTTGGTGGTTAGCTTTATCATTAGCTGTTTGCGCGTGTTGCTAATGTATCTGTGGGAACATGAGGCTAGACCACGTGTGTTTTACTATATAAGGAGCTTTTGGTCAAATGTAGCTTAAGCTTTCATATATTTGTTGTGTGGTTTAGTGCTTTTGTGTCAGTTTACTTAAATGCATGTGATGGTAAAGTGAATTTTAATGGAAGTCTGGATACACGTGTGGCTGTATCTACAGTTGAAACCAAAAGTTTACATAAAATGTATAAAAAGACATAGAAATAGAAACATTATACAACAGTAAGAAGGAAAAACAACTTAAGAGTGACTTTGGGGATTGAAGGGCAGAGTATTCTACACTCAAAGACGAGAACAGCCCAATGAAATATTGTTGCTTGATAATATTGGAACTGTTAGCCTCACTAATGTTTGTGTTTGTGTCGTCCCCACATAGAGAGTGTGTTGTGAATAAACTGACTGAATATACTGTGTAAATATACATGGGAAATGTAACCAGTTTCCTGCCCTAACTATCGCCAATTTAATCAATCAATCAAATTTAATAGATTTTCCATTTGATTATCATTATTATTATTATTATTATTATTATTATTAAGACTTTTTTTCAAAAAACACAAAAAATGCAAGAGGGATTTCCATTTCACTTTTACATTCTGCACTTGACATCTACATAAATGTAGGGCGACACATATTTATTCTATAGCCCAGGGGTGTCAAACTCAAATTCACAGAGGGACAAAATTAAAAGCTGGGACTAAGTCACGGGCCAAACTAAATATAGTTTGAAAAATTTCAACAACATCTGCATGTTTTTCAGAAAGGGATGGATTAAATTTGAGTGAGGCGACAGATAGCGGAGTGTCAACAGAAGTGGTAGGGCAAAGCATTCTGGGATTCGTAGTATTAGTGGTGCATGTGTTATGCTGCTGCGGCGGCGGTTGGAGGGACAGCTCCATATTTGATATGTGGGCCTGAGTCTGACATGTCTGCTATAGCCCAAAGGTACATGCTGCTCACCAGATCAGTGGTTGTCAGTTCTGTCATACCATTAGCCATATTTCAAAATGTTTACATCTATTGGACTAAAAGAGAGACTAGTTATGGTTATTAGGCAGTGATTTATATGCCTGTCGCTTTACTCGACTAAACACTTGGTCACTCGATCCTCTGCAGCTTCGTCAGGCCCACTCCAGTACAGCGCATGCATCAGCCTGCTCCCATCGGCTGGTGAGTTCATTTACTGAAGTAGCTGTAACAGTCCCACGGTCAGTGACTGTACAGACTGAATTCAGTTTCTTCCAGTTTCTGTCCACAACCTCCATGCTTTAAAAAAAAAAAATCTCTCATAAAACGTGCTAGTTTACTCTTGCTGACAAAGCACACAGCGCCTCTTTTTGTCTCCAAGTCCCGCAAGTCCCACAAAGTTTACAAACTTTTAAGGGGTCTATTGTGGCAGGAATTACTAGCATTTGCAACTTTACATTTCGGCCTACACTTCTCCAGTCTTCCACACACAGCCACAGTCTATGTGCATGTGCAGTGATTGCTGAAGACAGGAAGAGGAACATAAATTATATCAGACAGTTACAATCAGCCACAGAATAAATTGCTTTTGAATAATTACAACTGAGAGACATGCAACAGTCATGAATAATTACCCACACTGTAAAATGGCCTACATTTGTAAAGCGCATGTACATACAAATCTAATACTGGATTTCTGACATTTGATTACGCAAATAGCTTTTTCCTATTAAATTCAAGCATTGGTCACGCACAGATGAGATTGTAAGAGTATAACCCATTTCAGTCCTGTGTATAGTAACAAAATATTCAGTCAATACTGTGATTTACAATTAACAAAATGTAAAATTATGATGTACGTATTATTTGTCAAGCACAGGGAATATGCCGTGACCTGAATAGTAACCCTATTTAAGTAAGATGCATTTTAGGATTTAGGGCAGGGGTCTGCAACCTGTAACAGCGAATGAGCCACACCGGCCCAAAATCAAAGTCAGAAAGATGTGCAAATGTTATTTCAATACAAGCAACAAAAAAATGATGAATACATTTTTAGTAGGTCGATTGTTTGCCGCTATTAATCAATTGTAATGTCAGTGTACTATCTTGTATAAGTGTGAGGGGGGTCTGAGGATTCTACCCCAGTAAACTTTACTTTCCCTGCTAAATAAATTGTTGGGTTTTTGGTTTTTTTTGCAAAGTGGCACCAGAGGCTTTAAAGAGCAGCATGTGGCTCTGTAGACAGTGGTTTAACTTTATGGTGTCGGATGCTATCGCCGCCGATAGACTTATGGTTGTGGACTTTCCATTAACATAACTCCGCAACCAACTGTGCTTCAAGTAAATTGAAACGGCACCTGAAAGCAGAGGCATAGGGCTCTTTAAATATGTTACTGTCATTATGGTAATGTGCTTATGTTGACCCTCAAAAACGACCAATCAGAGCGCAGGTGCCGCCGGGATTCTCCCAGTCAGTTATTTGATGCATCAAAGGAAAAAGGCAACTCAAATTTATTTGTATAGCACAATTCCTAGACAAGGTAATTCAGAGTGCTTTACAGAATAAGAAAGACATTAAAATCACACAAATCAAAATATGAATAATCACAAATAATTATCATAAAATTACCATTAAAACAAAAGAGTGCACAATAAAAACATTTCAGTCATATGCACAGATAGAACTGGTTTGAGCCCGGATTTAAACATGGTTAAAGTTGAGGCCTGTCTCACATCTTCAGGAAGACAGGTTTTAGCTGCATAAAACTCAAACTCTGATTCCCCATGTTTAGTCCTGACTCTGGGCACCAGCAGGAGGCCGGTCCCTGAAGTCCTCAGAGTGTGAGATGGTTCATATGGCACTAACATGTTGGAGATGTACTTTGGACCTAGGTCATGGAGAGACTTGTTCACAAGCAGAGCTGCTTTAAAGTCTATTCTTTTAGCTACTGGAAGCCAGTGCAGAGACCTGAGCACGGGACGCATGTGCTCGTACTTCCTGGATGGATATATCTAGGCGAGCTATAATGATCTGTAATGTGCTCGATCTTTAAAGGGTTAAGATCAGTTTTATAAAACATTTTAAAAATGCACAGATTCTGGTATTTCTAAAGTACAGAACATAAAAGTCCACAAATCTAAATCATATCTGAAAAAAATGCAAGAAAGTCTGAAAGTCAGGAGTTTGATCACAGTTCGTCGGTGCATACAGCTCTTAGGCAAGACACTTTACCCACATACACTTACGTTATCACAGATTTCTTCACAATGGAAGGATTAAACAAAACTCAATTAATTTTCACTCTAACTGTACTGGTCTTAACAAAGTTTTGGCTTTCGAATGGATGATTGTCGTGATGACTTTCTTTTAAACCATTTCTACCATGGACCACACTCCGGAGGAATGAGAGACTACATTCACTACATCATAAATTACTCAAGTGGAAGTATGGTGTCAGAAAACTACATCTACTCAAGTAAATGCAACTGTCACTGCCCATTTTGCTATCCTGCCAACGGCATGTCCCAGCTATCAAATTAAATAGACCATCTGAAGGTGACTAGAACGTGGCTAGCCTTAAAAGGATAACACTCTATTTAGTAACAGATGCTTGAGGGACAAAAGGGAGCATTCACTTGTAAAGATTGCATCATCATCAACCTCTCAGCGTGAGCCACAATTCGCTCAGCCCACTCGGGAACGCTCCTAGAATAAGCTTTCAAAAATAGCCAAGCCAGGATAAAGGCAGACACATTACTATATAAACATTTTCTAATGCTTTTGAATGCAAATGTGCAATTAACAGATTCAACTGGCAGCGGCTCCATGTATTAAGGGAAAAACAAGTTTGACACGAGAAAAGATTTATAGACTTTGAATGCTGGATTGTTGTGCCAAGAAAATAAAAAGGTGTCATGATTTCAAAAAAGTGCTCATACACTGAAAAAATGGCCTCAGTGGCACATGACTTATTTATAATTCTCTGTCCAGCATGTTCGGCAGCTTGATTGTAGCCGATGTTAGACCTGCATGTTTTAATCACACTGAGAATTAAAACATGATTTTGTTTGATTTTGTTTGATTATTTCTGGTGAACCTTCTCCCTCGGGAATCCAAATGATCAGGACAGCTACAGAGCCTCTGCACTGTGGATGCAGGTGGATTATGAGAGCGACAGAGAAACTTTTTAAAGATTTTACATGCTTCTGGCTTCAAATGTAATCATTGCAAAGACATGTTTGTGTCACTTTGACACAAGTGACATCCAGAGCAGTTTGCTGTAGCTGGACCGGAACCAACGAACTGGACGGCACGCCATCTGAGCTCCTCTCATATTTTGTACTATACAAATACTTGCGGCCACTGGACCGGAGCTGCACCGCGTGCAGTCTGAGCCCAGGGTTGCAGTTTACATGATTTTGTGCAGCACTAATCTGCAAACAGTATCAGTTAAAATAAAAAGTGTGAGCCCTTCAAGGCAGGACTTAAAAGAACCACCAAAACACAGGCCACATATTAAAAAAGTGAGTGAACCAACTCAAACTATTTTAACAGGGTTATTGTTTTACAACATATATTTAATAAAAATGCATCGTCACTTGTATCCAGAGGGTTGTGTGGCAGTAGGAGGGCTTTGTACCTGATGTCCTACCTTTGGCTGAATGCCTATTTAATCGCATTTTATGAACATGAAGAAGTTGTTTGTGTTAAATAGCAGAGGGTATAGAATAAGTTTCAAAGCCTAAACATAATTTTATTAACAAATTTGTCCTCTAAAGATATCATTTATTGACCAGGTGTACTCAGAATGAGCAGTGTACCCGGGACTTCCTTGGGATGAAGAGGAGCCTACTCACCTGGTAAATCCAGTCTGAGATCTCTCTGTATTTTTTATACAGAGATGTTAGTCTGGTTCCCACTCCCTCCATTGTGTCTTGAGCTGGAACCAAACACAGGTTTGCCAACTTTTCACCATAGCTTGGAGTGAGACTTCGGCGGGGCCCAAGCTCAGTTAGGCCAATATGGTTAGTGTCAGTGGATCTGCACACTTTACCATTTAGCCCATTCCTATGCTGTAGAGTAGGTATCAATGTTTATTGTTTTGCATATGTCCCGCCTTCATCCCCTAGACTCTTATACAAATTGAACCGGAGCTGAAAGTCTGTTAGCCGTTAGACTTCAAAACACAAGTTGTTAATCAACCTGAATGTGCCTGGGTGAGCTCGGGTTAGCTATGCATGGAAACAATGCCACGTGTCCCATCAGTGGATACCTGGTGATCACATTTACAAGACAGCAGAGCATCATGGAGGAGCGACAACGAACTCCAAAGTTATCCATCCCACGGCTGCCAAGTCGAGAGAAAACGAGAAATAGTGAAAAATTTAAAAGACTTTGAATGATGGTTGTGCCAAGAAAAAAACAGTCTTATGATTTCAAAACCTGCTTTCAAATGATTTACGGAAAATGAGAAGGAAAAGAACAAAAATCCAATGGAAAAGGTTCAGTCTTGCTAGGGATAAGAAAAGACACTTTGTACAGATAGGGAAATTTGTCCTCTGCATTTGACCCATCCTTCTATGCCATTGAGTTAACCTATCCAGAGGGTTAGTGGTCATCAGCAGTGCATTTCACTTCCCCAGATCATCAGACAGAACTCAGTCCAGAGTATCTTGGCTTTGTGCTGTACGATAGTCCAGAAATCTTTATCGTATTATGCAAATCTAAGATATTTCTGTATCTTTTATTTCAATCCCCTGTGATATTTTTGTCCTTTCTTTTTTTCCTCGTAAGTCACACCCATCTGAACTTGGGGAGATTCACCTCTTCATAAAGTATTTAAAAGTGTGTATTCTGGATCCCAGGCGACTACTATGGCACTGTCTTTTTCACCTATTTGATCCTATACTTCAAATTTCCAGTTTTTCTGCTTTTTCATGCATGTAGAGTGAGAAAAGAGAGGTCTGACCAAGTCTTTCTAAAGCCCTCCCGCTAATTGTTACCATCAAAGTTGCATTATGTAATGTTTCTGATAGAGGGTCTGTCACTTGCTTACTTCCTGTGAAATACTTTAACTTGAATGTTCCACAGTATCAGCATTATAATAATCTGTTTTTGTGGAGACAAGTACGGGATGCACCATGAGTCTCCACCTAACTTGAGATTAATAATAAGTTTAGTGAGTCACTTGTTGATTCTGTGGAAGTCCTGTGCCGTCTCTCAGTTCTCTGTGTTCTTTTTATCCATTTTTTTACTCTTAAACTGCCATGTTTCTTTTGACAAAAATGACCATGTGTCTCTTTGCCTGTCAAATGAAATTGGAGAGACAAGATGCAGTTTCAGACCCATGCAGCTTTGTAAAATTTTGTTTCTGGCTGGTCAGGTAATGAAATCTTAGCAGCGGAACTTTGTGCTAACTACTGAGGACAGTAGCACTCACAGCTCGATAGTACAAGCAGAACTAGTACAGGCTGATAAAGAAATTTAACACTTCTCTCAACTTGCTTTGTCCCAACAAATGCGATCCAAAAACTACCATGGGCGTCTCTATACATGTTTTTTTTTTTTTTTTTAGCTATTTCTTCTGTTTTGGTCTACTCCCTAATTGACTTTGTGTGCCCTGTGGTGTTTTTTTAGTAGAACACAGCCTGGACATTAGAAATGTTTCAAAGTATGCACTGCCGGTTACTACGCTTGGAACACACGGATCTGTTAATGGTAAATGATCACATTTATATAACGCTTTTCTACCTTAAAAGCACTCAGCGCTTTATATTAAGGAACCACTCACACATCCACACACTCGTACACCAGTGAATGTGGACACTGTGGGTGAGGGGGGTGGTTAAGTGTCCAAGGACAGAACAACAGTGTGTGATGTTTATGTCAAGAGCGGCATTCGAACCGACGACCTTCAGATCAGAGGATGAGTGCTCTACCAACCGGCCCGTTGATGTACAATAGTGAACCTTCAGATAACTGCCACTTCTCAACATCATTCAACCATTTTCATTCTCAAAAATATATGTGCAGATGTAAAGATATCTACCTGTATCGATTTGTATGATTTAAACATGGACAAAACACAGCTACATAATGGAACAATCTATCTTGTATTAAACATGGGGCGGGCTGAAGTCTCTACATGATTACATCTGTGGAAAAATCCTATTCTATATACTGAATACTCTATGGACTACCTCAGAATGCGTACTTCATACTGCCTCTCCGGCAGCCCCAAATTACTGTCCCCATAATTACACAAGTCTAATTAAGGCAAGAGTGGCAGGGAATGGGAAAGGCACACTCCCATGACATTTCTCCCACAAGAAAAATGATCGGCCATATTTAGCCCTGGTTTGGAGAAAACTGCAGCGAAATAATGGATTCTTTAGACTGAAGAGGCAAGGGTCATTTTGTTAGCCTAGTCTCTGATAAATACTTCACTTTATTTCACATGACCGATGTGCCCTATTAAGAAAAATGGTTTTATGTTTCCCATGGTGAAGAGCCCACGTGACATTAATCGGGCTAAATACTGTGAAATTGTATAGCTTGGTTTATAATGGAAACGCCAGCGTGCATTAGAAGGATTTCATTAAGGCACAATGTAGGCTAAAAAAAGGGGGACTGGGTTTCTGTGGTAAATAATCAATCCTGTGTTCAGATAAAAAGATGATAAAAAGCAATGTTTTTCAGATGAGCTGGTCGCTAAAGGCCAAGGACTGTTTTACTGTTTGAGTTTCTTTGTTTCTGCTGGTTAAAATGAACAGTTTTGTGAAGCCTTGTGAGGTGACTGCTGTTGTGATTTTAGCCACTGCATTTATACAGCTGAAACCATAAGTAACATACACTATATAAAACACACACATACACTTTTTTCCACACTGTCTGACATGAAATCAGACTAAACTTCCTGATAATGAGAGAAGGATTTTATAAAAGAATTTTTCGTAACTCTCTTCAATGTCGGAAATGTATATACAGCAAGATTACTATGCCTTTTAACACCTTTGGGAAAACCCAGATGATGTCATGTCTTTGGAAGCTTCTAATAGGTTTCTTGACAACATCTGACTTGATTAGAGAGACACCTGTGGATGTATTTGAAGGCACACCTGAAACACCCTGCTTCTTTGTCCAATATTATGGGAAAGTCAAAAGATATCAGCTGAGATATCAGGAAGAGGATTGTGGACTTGCACAAGTCTGGTTCATCTTTGGGTGCAATTTTCAGATGCCTGAAGGTGTCATGCTCATCTGTTTGCTAGTTTACACACAAGTATAAACACCATAGCAATGTCCCGCCATCGTACCAATGAGGAAGGAGATGGGTTCTGTGTCCCATAGATGAATGTGTTTTGGTCTGAAAAGTGCATATCAACCCATGAACAAAAGCAAAAGACTTTGTGAAGATTCTGGCTGAAGCTGGTAAGAGTTTGTCATTATCCACAGTGAAACGAGAACTGTACCCACATGGGCTGAAAGGTCACTCTGCCAGGAAGAAGCCGTTACTCCAAAAGAAACATTAAAAAAAAAACAGCACACACAGAGACAAAAACACCTTAATTTTTGGAGAAATGTCCTGTGGTCGGACGAAACTAAAATTGAATTGTTTGGCTATAATGAGCATCATTACACTTGGAAGAAAAAGAGTTGAAGTTTGCAAGCCTGAGAACACCATCTCAACTGTGAAATATGGGGATGTCAGCTGCAGGAGGGACTGGTGCACTTCACAGAATAGATGGCATCATGAGGAAAGAACATTATATGGAAATACTGAAGCAACATCTCAAGACATCAGCCAGGAAGTTAAAGCTTGGGCACAAATCTTCCAAATGGACAGTGACCTGAAGCATACTGCCAAACTGGTTACAAAGTGGCTTAAGGATAACAAAGTCAATGTTTTGGAGTGGCCATCACAAAGCCCTGATCTCAATCTGTCATGTTCCACATATTCCTGTTCCTGTTTTTGCCTCCTGTGTCCTCCTCTCCCCCTTCCTCACCTGTCTGACTCCGGAGCTGGGCGGAGCTCTGGCTCCTCCCGCACGCACCTGCTGCTCATCGACCCTGATCAGCACCACCTGCGGGGATAAAGAGGGCCAGCTCCAGTGACTCGACGCGAGTCTGTCCGCGTGAAAACACCTCTGCTCCCGGATCCTCCGCATGCCTGCGCCTCTCGTCCAGCTCCCGCCTCGTCTTCCTGGTAACCTGTTTGTCTTGTCTACGCACTCACCTGCACTCGGCTCACGGCTCCTGCACTCTCACCTGCTCTCCGCTCCTGGCTCCACGTCTCCGGTCTTACCTGCGTCTCGTTCCCGGCTCCTCGTCCTGCTGTCCGGCCTTACCTGCTCCGCGTCCTGGCTCCTCGTTCCTGCTCTCCGGTCTTACCTGATCCTAGTTCCTGGATCCACGTCCCGGTCTCCTGACTCACCTGCTTCCCGCTCCTGGCTCCTCGTCCCGCTCCCCGTCGCCCTAGACTCAGCACCATTGATCGTTTATTATTGTCACTTCTGTAAATAAACACTGTTAAACCGCTCCTGGTCTGCATATTTGGTCCGATTCTACCACATTACGACACAATCCTATTGAAGATTTTTGAGCAGACCTGAAAAAGCATGTGTGACCAAGGTGGCCTACTACACCAGTTCAGTCAGGAGAAATGGGCCAAAATTTGTACCAAATATTTTGAAAAGCTTGTGGAAGAATACCAAAAGTCGTTTGATCCAGTGTTATCAAATACTAATTAACTGTATGTGAACTTCTGGCTTTGAAGAAAGTCATAACAAATTCTCTAATTCTTTCCTCATTCTGGCATTTAGCAAGTGGAAATTATTTTTGGTAATCCTAATTAACCTAAAACAGGAAAAGTCTTAGTCTGATTTGATGTCAGACAGTGAGAAAAAAAAGTGCATGTGTCTTTTTATATAGTGTATGTAAACTTTTGGTTTTGACTACTAATTGTAAAAAATACAGCTGAGCTTGCGGATTTCACCTATTGGAGGTTATGTTTAGAACGTAACCCTCATGATAAACGGGGGACCACTGTATTTTCTCTCTGTGCAACATTTCTGGTAGGGGTCTGCCACATAGCTTTCTATGCAGAGATTATTTCTTTGCCTGGTATGTTACACTATATAGCATTAAACTTAAATGAAGCAACTGGTTGAAAGTAATTTTTAGACATAAAATGCATAGTTATTTATATACAAATAATACATGAAGGAAAATTTCTATCTTTGTTTTTTACTTTTATGAGTAAACTACAGAAGAAGATTCAAACAGATACCTATGAATATAAGATTTTTCTCACCCTAATAAAACATATGAAATCATAATAAAATAACTAAATGTACCTTCGCTCCACATATGTGACAGCCCCTGAAGCTCTGACCTCTCCTGACATCTCTCAGATGTGTGAAAAGGTCTAACTGGACAGATACCCTGGAGGATCGTATGTGGATTTAGTTCTACACTGAACCGTCTCTTTAGGGAAATCTACGCAGTCTTAAACCCATCCATCAGGCAGTACCGCTGGGGCTAACCTGTGCAGGGCAGTGGGCAGCTCCAGAACAAGACGAGTGGGCTGTCTGGGCTTACTAACTACTTATAAACAATGACATCCTGATGGGTCAAGGAGGTTGCTAAAGTTTTATAGTGCATCTTTAACATACATAATCATAACTGATTTTGGCTTTGCCAACCAGAGGAATACATGGTCCGTCCATATCATTTCATGTAAATTGACATAGCTAACTGTTCTAAATAGGAAGTGAGCATGGGTGTGAAGTATTTCCTTCGAGTTGTGATTGCAATTGACTTCTGACTTCAATTGACTAATGAAAAAGCTTCGCCTCTCTCTCTAACAACTCCTCATCATTCTGACCTCATAATGTGCTATTTAACCCAATCGAACACCCTACATGACAGTGATGCGAGCGAGAGGGCCTGTACCTTCAGAGCCATGCTCCTGATTGGCTCTTTGGTTTCACACTTGGATTTCCAAATATGGTCCCTGGTTTCAGATTAGTCTCTATAACTGCTAGCATCGAGGAGCATCATTTGGTTGCAACCGAACATTACGGGTGACGTCACACTCCCTTAGTCCACTTGTATTATGCAGTCTATGGTCAATATCAGATTTCTTGATATCTATGAGCAAAGCACTAAACACATTTAATTTAAGGTGAGTGAAGTTTGACGTTGGTCTAAAATGACAGATGACTAGAGGTGGTGACCTGCCTGAGAGATCTTATGAATAGAATAAACTGAGGGTACCAGTCTGAATGCCAGGCTGTAGTTCACCAGGATCTGTTTGAAATGTAAGAAAGAGATGCCAGAGCCATGCTGCTCCTGTAAATCTCCATCTAAACACAACATTGTACCTACAAAGCCAAATGCCTTCTGGTTCTTTACATTGTTTTTGAAGAATTGTCTGCTCGGTGTCATTCAGATTATGTTTAATCCCAGTGAAAATTCACTTTATTTTTATTGCAAAAGAGAGCTATGTTGACTTTTAATGCATGTTATATCACTGTAGTCTACTTCTACATCTTATCAATTAATCAAAAGAATAATTGCTAGATTAATTGATTGCCTTAATAATTGTTAATAATGTTAATTGTTAATAATTGTCAGCCCTAATTTAAGAGGTTAAACATTGTATTGAAGTTATTATTGGTTTATTAATATAATTCTGCATGTTTGTGTTTCATTTTACATTCACATTTGAACAATATTTGAATCTCAACCATAGCCTGTATAAAGAAGTGGACTAAGTGAGTGTGACGTCACCCAAAGTCTTCGGCTCCAGCCAAATGAAGCTTATCGAGCCAAGTTCCATTTCTGGAATTCTGACCGCGAGTATCATAGCAACCAAAGGGCCAATCCAGAGCGAGGCTGTTGAAGGTAACGCAACTTCTCGCCCACACCACTGGTCTAATAGGGAGTCGGGCCTTTAGCAATGTTGTGACTCAAACAGCAGGAGCGACAACATTCAGGTGCCTGATTTGTCTTTTATTAATGTTCATATCTTAATTTACAAATGACCAGGCTCACTGCAGCAGTAACAGAGGGAGTGGTGGCAATTTTTCTATGTAAAGTAAATTGGACCCAAAGTCAATGGATCCAGAAGCACGTTAGCTACATTTATATATACTGTCTATGATCTCAACTAAAACATTTACAGACACGTTTGAACACATTTATGGTGGATTGTCCTATCGTCATAATCACAAAACTGTAGAGATATTATTTTGTTGTCAATACTACCCATCCCTTGTTCACTTAGCTGAAGGATTAGCCTATTGCGCAATTCTGTCTCAGGTTTAGCTCCGTATCTCTCCTCCACTTTGCAAAATCATCTAAAATGTGACAGCAACGTGCGCAGAAACCTCATGGCCTTCTGCTAGCCTTCAACCGAGATAACACTACACATGCTGACTACCCCGAATCTGCCAGTTACACGCCGTGCATACACTTTTTTTCCTTTGAAGACTTTGAGATCTTTGATGATTAGGTCTTATATCAATCAGAGCGGAGTGACCTTTTGCGCGTTGTGCATCTTTCCGGCATTGTCAGGACTGTTTTGTGAGCAGTGCATCAGTGCCAGTCAAACAGTGGGCCTTCACAGCTCCACACACAGGCTCCGATTTCAAAGCCGCAACGTGCCAAAGCTGTCAGCGGGAGCACAGTATCCTTCGAAGCGCTCATACAAATTTTAACACTTAACAGAATCTAAAAGACAAGTGAGATAAATGAGTTTTAATTGGAGCCATGAGTAGAAGCAGCTTTGCACAAACACCA
Organism: Periophthalmus modestus; assembly: GCA_019594935.1. Classification (NCBI taxonomy): domain Eukaryota; kingdom Metazoa; phylum Chordata; class Actinopteri; order Gobiiformes; family Gobiidae; genus Periophthalmus; species Periophthalmus modestus. The sequence continues at coordinate 16,135,003 of JAIEZT010001390.1, read as the reverse complement.
TTGTAACAACAATCAACACTACACTGGTAAATGGCGGAGTGACTTTGAAAAGGTTAATCTTGGGTGAATGCTTTGATTGTCCTTGTTTAATACTTCAGTATATAAGTGAGTTATGATTGCACACCAATAAAGAACGCAGTTTACAGCCAGCAGAAGATAAAGACATCAGACTGGTATTTAAAGGAACTGTACATGGGAAACGCTCTTACAGTTTGAAAAAAAGACTACTACCACTACTACTAACTGAACATGAGTTGTCAGTTCCTTAACCTGCTGATAGAGGACATGCTTTTTTCTCATTCTCAGTATATGGACAGGCCTCATGTGAAAGCTCAGAACCTCCAGAATTCACTCACTGAGCTGCAGAGGTTGCACTAGCACTGATTCAAGATTGTCTGCAGGTGCTGGGGTTTAGGTAGCGACCATTCAGATCAAAGGTTTAAAGGTTTAGGTTTGAACCAACAAGTTTCTAGCATTGAGACTGGCAACCTAAGTGAGAGACTTGTGCGAGGCTCTTTCTGCTTCCTGAGTGGATATAATCATCTTGAGAACCAAAAACACGTCCCTCACATGTCCCTCGTGTCCAGTGTTTTTGGAATTAAGAAGAAATCAGTTAATGTTTATCTTGTATCTGGAGAAACAGTTTGGCTGTATTTATAGAAATCAAATTGCTTTGGCAGTGATGATGTGACATATCTGATCTGATCTTTTGACAAGCTCCTTAATCAAGTTTAACAGTTCAACCTGGATATGTGGATTTGTTATCCACAGATACACTTCTGGTCAAAAAAATAGTTGCCACCAAAGTAAAAAACAGGTCACCCACACTGTAATATTTCGTTGGACCTCCTTTAGCTTTGATTACGGCACATTCACTGTGGCATTGTTTCGATTTCGCTTCTGTAATGTCACTAGATTTATTTCCATCCAGTGTTGCATACATTTTTCGCCAAGGTCTTGCATTGATGATGGTCGAGTCTGACGCTGCTCAAAGTCTTCTCCAGCACATCCCAAAGATTCTCAATGGGGTTAAGGTCTGGACTCTGTAGTGGACAATCCATGTGTGAAAATGATGTCTCATGCTCCTGAACCACTCTTTCACAATTTGAGCTTGATGAATCCTGGCATTGTCATTGTCTTGGAATATGCCCGTGCATCAGGGAAGAAAAAATCCATTGATGGAATAATCTGGTCATATACTGGTCACATACTGTTGCTGAACCTAGACCGGCCTCGTACCTATATACTCGTACCTATTTGCTTAGTTAAATCCAGGTGGCGACTTTTTTTTGGCCAGGCAGTGTCTAAACGGTGGACAAACATAAGCCCTAGCAGAAACAGAGCAGGCAACAGGAGGGAGAGCTTTGAAGCTCTGAAAACTTGGCACAGCACAAAATTTGTCTGACACATAATTTCAAAGGAGTCACTGTTCTCCCCATATGTTTGGAGGATTGACACTTCTTGAGGTGGGTCATTCCTTTGAGTTCGTGGATAAAGATAATAAAAAAAGAGCCAGTCTTTTGATTGCCTCTTTGAAATGAAGCTGTTAATCACATCACTAGGAAAGGCAAGGCATGTTTATTCAGACGCAAAGTAATTCAAAGTGTTTTACAGATTAAGAAAGACATTACAATCACAATACAAATAAACAAAAACATAAATCATCATCGTAAAATGAACATTAAAGAGAAGAGTGCAGAATAAAAACCTTTCAGTCATATGCACAGCTAAACAGAACCGTTTGGAGCCTGGATTTAAATATTATCAGAGCAGAGGCCTGTCTCACATCTTCAGGAAAACTGTCCCAGATTTTAGCTGCATGAAACTGAAACACTGTTTCCCCACTACCCACGGGCCACAACAGGAAAGCTGCTAATAAGGCTGTCCAGAATGATGGTTTGAGAAAACTGAACTTATTAACTGCACGGCATTTTAGAAGTAACAGTTTCCAAATAGAAGCATGTTTATGTCTATAAAGGTACTCAATAACTTTCATTTTCTAGTGCTATCTGTATCAACTATTACTCAACTGATTTGAACCGCTCCTTCTAATATTAAATTACTTTTATTTTTATTGTGTGTCTTTATAAAACACCAGATTTTGTGCAAGTTTTCATGTTTTTCAAATGATCACTTTAGTAGGACAGCACCTGTGGTAAATATTTATCATAGTTTTACATCATTTAAGAGGCAGTTTGTGGAAAAATTGTTGAGAGGAAAAGTCCAGTGGTAGTAGTAGTCCAAGAGTAGTCCAAGAGTAGTCCAAGAGTAGTCCAAGAGTAGTCCAAGAGTAGTCCAAGAGTAGTTGTGAGTTCTAAAACAGACATCGAAGGCGCTTTTATGGCAACATTAATTTAACAAAATAAAGATGCTGTCATTTATTTTTATAAGTCCAATCATAAATGTATAATTTAGATTTGACCCTTGTAAACATTATGGTTGCCTGGTAGTACTTATGGAAAGTATCTACTATTATGCAACTCCTCAGTGTAGTCAATGAGGGGTTAGGGACTAGGGTGGGCATTCGGGCACAGCGCAGGAGACTCAACCTGCTGCAGGAAACGCAGCACAGCTAGCTGCGTGGTACGTGCCGAGCTGTGCCATGGCAGCCTGACAAATGGCGTGTCTGAAGGCCAGCGGTAATCACCAGGAGCTGAGTGGCAGATGAGAACGCTGCACGCAGCCCCCGCCTCGCTCACTCTGCCTGCCTTTGTAAGCCTTTGTTTGGGCCTCTGATTGGAATTAGTCATTAAAATGCACCAAACACAAAAGTGGTAGGAGGCCATTTTGATGTGGTCCGTTTTTGTTGTGGCAGAACAATGGAATTCCTTTGTGTTTATCTGTTATTCATTTCAGTAACAGCTGCATGGGTGGGAAAGTGATGTTAAACATAAGGCAAATTTAGTTTTAAATATACATGTTTTATATTTAACAAAGAATGAGGTGAGGACAGAATTAGTCCATCACGTACCAGGGTGACCTTTAACAACAATAAACCCTGGTTCACTCCCAGACTGAGGCATCTAAGGAGGGAAAAGGAGAGGGCGTACAGGGCAGAAGATCGTGAGGGCTACAGGCATTGTAAGTATGCTTTTAGCAAGAGGTGGAAAAGGCTAAAGCAAATTACAATACACATCTGAGGCAGCATTTCTCCACCAACGACTCTGCTTCTGTCTGGAGAGGGCTTAGGCAAATTACCAACTACAAGCCCAAAGCAACTACAAGCTCAAAGCACTGTCCGGCCGAATGGCGTCTCTCCTTCCACCCTTAGACACTGTGCTGAGGAGCTGGCTCCTGTCTTCACGGACATCTTCAACACCTCCCAGGAGTCATGTCACGTCCCAACCTGCTTCAAGCTGTCCACCATTGTCCCTGTCCCCAAGAAGCCCAGGATCACTGGACTTAATGACTATAGACCTGTGGCGCTGACGTCTGTAGTCATGAAGTCTATAGTCAAGTCCCTCACCTCCCCCCTCCTGGACCCTCTGCAGTTTGCCTACAAAGCCAATTGGTCTGTGGACAACGCCATTAACCTGGCCCTTCATTTCATCCTCCAGCATCTGGACTCCCTGGGAACCTACGCCTGTTTGTGGACTTCAGCTCTGCATTCAACACCATCCTCCCTGCTGTGGTCCAAGACAAGCTCGCTCAGCTCAACGTGCCTGACTCCACCTGAAGGTCACTTCCTGACGGACCGGAGGCAGCGTGTGCGGCTGGGGAAAAATGTCTCGGACACTCGGACAATCAGCACAGGGTCTCCACAGGGCTGTGTACTTTGCTCCCTGCTCTTCTCCCTGTACACCAACTGCTGCACCTCCAGCTACTCCGTCAAACTGGTCAGGTTTGCGGATGACACCACCCTCATCGGGCTCATCTTGGAAGGGGATGAGTCTGTCTACAGGAGGGAGGTGGATCGGCTGGTGTCCTGGTGCAGCAGCAACAACCTGGAGCTGACACTTCTCACCCTGGACATGGACTATTTCAGCCACTTCCCTCCGGCAGGAGGCTACGGTCCATCAGGACCAGAACCTCTCGTCATAAGAACAGTTTCTTCCCCTATATAACAAGTTTTGAGTTTATTTTTGTTTGCAACATTCCATTTGAGTTCATTCATAGTTTTAATGTCTTTAGGGTAAATCTACAATTAAAATAATGTGGGAAATAAAGAAGAAATACAAATGAAAAGTGGGTCCAAACTTTTGACTGGTAGTGTACATGTGAAGGCAGAAAACCATTTTCTCAAAGGTGCACTATGTGCTCTGCTTGTTACTGTGGAGATGTAATTGCTGTTCAATTCAATCCAGGTGTATTTAATACTAAAAACACCTTCTGAACCCATTTTTCTTCTGAGCGAGCTCGCCTCCCCACACCTCTAACAAAATACAAATGATCCATCCATGTATTTTCTTTCGTGTATCCAGGGCCGGGTTGTGGGGGCAGCAGTCTAAGCAGGGACTCCCAGACTTCCCGCACCCCAGACACGTCCTCCAGCTTATCTGGTTGGACTCCAAGGCGTTCCCAGGCCAGCCGAGAGACATAGTCCCTCCAGCGTGTCCTGGGTCTTTTCCGGGGCCTCCTCTTGGTGGGACACGTCTGGAACACCTCCCTAGGGAGGCGCCCAGGAAAATACAAATAAATAACACTTATTTTGTTCAGTCAATGTTTAAAAAACACAACAAAAACAAAAAGAAAAAATGCCTTCGTTATGGGTAAATTGTCCTCACATTTGGATGGAAATGATGACAGCTGATGACATGCATTGAGGTATTCTGTATAAGAAATCACTGCTGCTTCTTGTATTTTCCAACATGTTGTTTGCTCCTTTTCTTCACAAACCGTCACTTAACTGACATAAATTATGATGAATATTTATCACTGGTTCTATCCCACCTAAGCAAGTCAGAAATTTGAAAATTATATCAATCTGTCAAATGCACTTTAGATGAGACAGTACAACTATGACATTACTGCTAAAGCAGTTAATTTGTAAAGGAAAAATTATTCAGACCCTGTAGTGGTTTGTGGCCTTAAGAGTAAATGCAGTGAATACAGAGCACGTCCTTGGTCGTAAGTAGCTGGTGCATTTCATGTTAACATCTTACCCACCTTCCACACCTTTGAACAGTGAGAATATAACATGCTTTACCTTTGTTTGTTAGTATTCACAATCATTTGTTATGTTAGTGTTCACAATCACTTCAAAACTTTCACAAGGAGGGCTGTGTGATATGTTGGTAAAAATCGAATCATGATCTCATCCCTGTGATGATTTGCTATTATGCTAAAATGTCCATATCGACATTTCCTGCTTTTTACCTTAATGTAGCTATGGTCATAGACACATACTTTCCACCACCCACTCCTCCTATTGGTCAGCCTCTGTCATACCTTGAGTGATTGACAGCTGGATATAACCAATCACCAAGTGCAGAGGAAGAGGTGCTGGAGATACCATAACTGCACATACACAACTGAACATAACTGAAGTGGCTGATATCGAGAAATCCTACCAATGGCATAAGAGAGCTGGTCTAAAGGAGACCACAGAGGCACTCATCCTGGCTGCACAGGAGCAGGCCTTGAGCACCAGAGCGATAGAGGCTCAGATCTACCACACCAGACAAGACCCAACGTGTAGGCTGTGCAAAGAGGCCCCTCTTCAGCCCCTCAATCCAGCACATAACATAAGCAGGCTGTAAGATGCTGGCAGGGAAAGCATACATGGAGCGGCATAACCAAGTGGCAGGCATAGTGTACAGAAACATCTGTGCAAAGTATGGACTGGAGACCCCCAGATCAAGGTGGGAAACACCCTCAAAGGTCTTAGAGAATGATTGAGCCAAGATCCTGTGGAACTTCCAGATACAGACTGACAGAATGGTGATGGCAAACCAACCGGACATTGGGGTGGAGGACAAACAACAGAGCAAAGTCGTTGTGGTGAAAAATAGAGGAATACTAGGGGCTCACAGAGGAGCTGGAAAAGGCCTGTAAGGTGAAGGCATCAGTGGTGCCCGTGGTCATACTGGCAGTGACCCCCAAACTGGAGGAGCGGCTCCAGCAGATCCCAGGAAAAACATCAGACATCTCAGTCCAGAAAAGTGCAGCACAAGGAACAGCAAAGACAATGTAGAACCCTCAAGCTCCCAGGCCTCTGGTGGAGGACCTGAGCTTGGAAGAAGTATGAGACCACCCGCAGAGGGTGAGGATTAGGGATGGGACGATATACGATAATATCGTAAATCGCGATAGAAACGGTCCGCAATAAATCATTTGTGGCATTTTTCAAAATTGCGATTGATTATAATAGTCTTTACGGCGCCAGACTGCCTCATGTTTCTGGTTTCAATACAACATTTAGATGCTAGTTTTGGTGTTTGCTCACAAGGGGGCGCTCTGTCACAGCTATGACACTTGTTGCGTCTGTGCCTGTTCTGGTGCCGAAAAAAAGTTGCGGGTCCGAGGGCAAAACATGAGCAACATGCACGTGCATTTACGAGACAAACATCCTGCATTGTTTGACAAACTTGAGCTGAAAATATTCATCATAAGTGACATAAACTATTGAATGTAGATTGTGTTGTGTGTAGTAGCTAAACAACATTTTACAGACACACACACGATATATATTTACCTACAATCATGTCAATAGCAGAATAAACCACGCTCACCGACGGCATCTAATCCATCAAAAATAAGCTCCTCTCCTCCTGAGTCCACAGTCATCTTCACTCTGACACGAACCGCTCCGGGTCAGAGACGCCTCTAGTTTAACTTGTACAAACATCCACAGTGTCCTCGATCGGGTACTTCCTTTGTTTTGTCCGTTTTGTCCGTTTCATCATGTTTAGAAGCAAAACAACAGCGCCTAGAATGCGCCGCATTAACACGCTTCGTTTACTCGGTAAAGTCCGTCTGTTTACGGAAAATCTCGGCATGTCACACACGTGCTCCGCTGCTCATTGGCTGTGAGGAGAAAACGTCACTAAACGTGTGTGATGTGATTGGTTGATTCTACACGGGGGAGAGTGGGGCATAAACTTTCAGTCACATGTAGCACTGATTCACTGTTTGTGGCTCCAGTGACACACAACCTCCACCTTATTGGACAACACTGGTGTCAATCAGAAGATAACACGTGTGTTTAGCTCTGAGAAACAAAGGCCGTGTCCCAATTCGTCACATGCACTGTTCCATGTACTGTTCGAGGTGCAGGTCGAAGTACCGCCCGACTTAAATGCGACTTAAGGGCACTTTGGTGAATTTTTGGTGAATTGAGACACGGCCAAAGTCGCCGCTGTCTTAAGTTTATTATGCCTGAAATCGACCAAAGAAATGCAAAAAAGTGACGGAGCAGATTTCATGTGTGGAATAGTCCTGCAGCAGATTGGACATGGAGGATCTGACTTATTTTGTGGACATGATTTCTTCAGTGGATTATATTCTCTGGACCTGTCCGGAACAAATGAGAACGACTTTGTGAAATATGTTGATGTTTGACAGAACCAGAGCCTCAAAGGTGAGTGAAGTCCAAATCCACATTTTTGTCTTTTCTGTAAAAAACGTCTTTCCTGTCAGCACTGTGGTGATTCCAGGTGAAAATTGTGAATGAAAAGAGGAGCTGTAACTTTCATTTGATGTGTAGTATGTGTTGTTTGCATGGGTGACGCAGAAGTACATGTACATTCATGTAGAGTTATAAAGTAGGCCCGGGCCGTCAGAACGTTAACAAATTAATAATTTTCGCGATAATATCGTGAATTGCGATTTATTTTGGTCACAATAATTGTTAGTCTAAATTTTATATCGTCCCATCCCTAGTGAGGATGAGATAAGATTAATTAATTTCAGCTTCTTTCTGCTGGTGAGCTCTTATCACTAACCAGAGAATATGCATCTGTGAACACTTGACATTGACAGTTACCAGAATGATATGGAAAATAGTTTTGCAATATATAAGAGTTATGTTGCAGGTGAAAACAAAAATGTGAAATGCTATGATTTTTTATTTCCTCACAGAATGTTTGGAGACCATTAGTTTAGGTCAGATTGTCACATTGTAATTTTCTCAGACTTATCTCTTTAAATAGTGTGGACCTAATGAACCCAATCGAACAGCAACATCAATATGACTGTAAAAATGGTCCAAACATTTATGTTATAGACTTTCCAGGAGGTTTATCTTTGGATTATCTGCAGAGAGCGAGAGAGCATAGCACAGAGGATTATTGAACAAGTCGAAAGCAAAGTATGAAGCAAGACTCCAGGTATGTTTTTATTGAACAATGTTAGAAGCTCAAAAAGTGCGCATATCTCTTTTAAGATGATCGCAAGAAAATGTATGAGTTCCCACAGATGGATGCCGTCGTTGTGTCCTTGGGCAAAACACTTAACCCACCCCAATGTCTGCATAAGTTACTGACAGGGCCACCTCTTTTTGTCCAATCAGGGACATTGTTACTAAGAATCATGGGAAACAATGTGCGTAATATAATTCCAGACATTTGATTCTCTGCCATGAAGCTTTTTTTAAAAAAAAAAACTAAGAAGAGGTTGGAGAACTATATGCAAACAACCGCATGACACTATCCCAGACACTTGATTCTGTCATGGTGCAATATACAAATAGCAGAAAGGACTGAGTGGGCGGGGCCACATGTTCCTGACTCATGGATCAAAATCAGGTACAGGCTGTTACCTTAATATGCCATGATGCTATTGACCAAAAATAAGTTATGTTTCAAAAAGTCCAAACTGTACTGAGTTTTGCAGAGGACACGTAGCCTGAGGAGTATGTGTAAATGCAGGAGTGATTGGAGAGTGGTGATTGCACATGTCCATAGAGACAGACTGTAATACATGGTGTGGTTAGCTCTAACAGCGGCCTGCCATTCGTCCGTTTGAGATCCAGAGACTACTCATTCCTGTAATGATGCAGCTCCTCAGACACTTTCTTCTGTCAGCATATTAGTCCCTTCTTTCCTTTTCTCAAACAAGTGAAGCCAAACCTTTTAGTGAATGTAGAAACTTTTGACCTTGTTAAAACTGATTGTATCAGGGCCAAGTTATTTTCCATTAAAAACAAAACAAAAAAAGCAGGCCTAAAATCTATTCTTTTAGGTCTAAGATGTCTTGTTTAATAGTGGGGTTGCCTATAAAAAGTGATGTAGGCTTCTTCAAAAAGGTGGCATTCTGGTTATCCGGTACAATTCCCCAGATGTTCGTTGTAAGTAAATTATAAAAATGATGCTTTTACGTAAAACTGTATGACGGCTTTTTGACACTGATTCGTTTAATAGTGGGGGAGTCTATAAAACGTGGCAATCCAAGTTTGGGAGTCTGTTTGTTTATGTGGTACAATTCACCAGGTGTTTTTGGTAAATTATAAAAAAAAAAAACATATGCTTTATGAGAAAACTGACGACTGCTTTTTGCCACTGGAACACAATATAGTTCAGGTTCAATTTCATTTTTATTATATTTGACTTTGGAAATAGATTAGAATAGAAACAAACAAAACAAAACAAAACAAAACAAAAAAAAAAACAGTTTAGTCCTCATGAAAGTACATTTGAATTAGTGAATTTTAAACTTTCAAAATAAAATCATCAAAACAATACAGTCTATACATATCATATTATGAGAATGGGATTCTTTTAAATGACATCACCTATACAGCAGTCAGGGAAATCAAGGTAAGCAGTACTTGTCCAATGAAATCCAAAACCGTTGCATGTCAAAAGTATAATTCAATTATTTCAAATCATATTCAGATAATCCAATTTTCCCTTCACTTCTGCCTGTTTAAAGCCAGTGTCCTTTAGTACACCCTACTAGTCACTGAGCACACTGCAGCGACTGCGGTCATCACGTGTCCTTAACTTGTGTTATTGTTCTGTGGCCGTGCCACGCCACACTCTCTACATGCACTTTTACAACTGGAGAAGACCGCAAGTTGTTTTAGAGGCTTGTGCATGCATACTGAGGACCATGGCAGACTCTAGTGGGGCTCAAACAGCGCTTAATGAACCCCGTGGTAAACCTATAGAGAAACTGAACATCTGAGGAGATTTCTAGTAATTGCACAAGTGCAGCAGGAGACAACAGCAGCAGCAGCAGCTACACTCATGTCTAAAATAACTTACATTTAGCTTCACTTTTCTAGTGATTAGATGGTAGTTAGTAATACAGACAGTCATTTAATCAAATAGTGAGCTAGTTTGTACGAAATGAAGGATCCGAACGGAGCAGTGGAGTGACAGTGGCTGGAGAGGAGCCCGTCTGGTCTGTGACCTGTGTGTTTATGAAGGAGCGACAGTGACAGTGATGGAATAAACATTATTACATATGTGTGGAGGAACGTGTGGCTGTGCTGGACCTGCTCTGCTTAAGGGAAACACAGGACATTTCTTCTGGAAACACGTGGTTTTGTTTTGCATCTGTGTGAAATAAGTGCCGTTTCTGACACAGGGCTGTGTTTAAGGTGACGTTTGTGGCACATGACTTACTTGTAGTTTGTATAAAAAGTGGCATTATTAAATTGCACTTGTCTGACCAGTGCACTGTTTTGTTCTCTTGATGAGTGTATTTTTTGTGTACATGTGTATACATTACATATGTGTAGAGCTGTCATATGTCACTGATATGCATGATGCATAATAATATAGATAACAATACAGCACTGAAGGCTCAGCTGCATAAATCAGCTGTAGGACAAGTAGCCCTGTTTGTACAGACAGGGTGTCAAATATAGTCCAGTATATACAAATATTAATAAACTGTAGGTCTGGGCTTCTCTAATTTGACTCCAAAATGGCTAAGTATATATATGCATTTAATATGTCAGTAAAAATAAATATACTAATTTGTAATGTAGTTTGTATAAAAAGCGGCATCATTAAATTGTTATAGACTAAAAATTGATGTCCACCCCAAGTCTGCTTGCCTACGCATAAAAGGCTGCTGTGATACAAGCAATACAGGCAAATATATGAGAAAGTCCAACACACTGTTGTCTTCACACATCACGACTGGCTCCTACCGATTTATTTATCAGTATTTACCATTGACTGTATATATAAATACACATAGCTAGCCTGCTCCCTCTGTGTTCCAGATAGTAAGTGAGCATGGGCGCAAAGTGGATCCTTCAAAGTCAGGTTCAAATGGACTTCATTGAAAAATATGCCTTAAAATGTTCATATTAACCTGCTCTAGACAATCCAGCTATTTTATTTCGCCCTTTCACAACTCAAGATAGGTAACAAAGGCACCTGTTCAGTCTGTTGTTACTATGCCTGAGGTCACACTTGTTGATTGACAGCATCATTACTGGGAACCTACAGAGTGGCCGAAAAAGGGGCACGTACCTTCAATAACCTCGCTCCTGATTGGCGCTCAGATTTCCAAATATGGTTCGTGGTTGCAGATTTGCTGCTACAACATTTGCACCCGAAACGCTATGGGTGGCGTCATACTCCTTAAGTCTATAATACAGTTATATTTACCCACTCCAGTCCGTTGATTGAGTGTAGTCTGTTTTTGGGAGATTTGCTGCGATCCCATTGAGAGTGGTGCTTGTTCCCTCTCAGTTGGACTCACAGCTGTTAGAGCGGCTTTTCATTCCCCTTATTGATCCCAGATGTCTCTTTAACTCAACGCATTTTACAAAACACGCAATCACAAAAACCCTCTTAGGAATGTTCTGAACCAAATTTACAATCGTTTTCCCCATTTTAGCCCACTGATCTTGCTTCAGTCAGAATTTTTTTTGTCATTTTTTGCTCGAGTTCAGCAATGAAACTGACAACCCCAATCGGAGACTCGTGTGAGGCTCATTCTTGGACTAGATAATCCTCTTTAGAACTAAAACATCAAATTGTAACATAAATTAATGGGAGACCATATGTAAGAATAAATCAGTATTGGAATTATTATTATTATTAAAAATTATATATTTGAGTCGAACATGTTGACTTTGTACTTGGGGACACAGGTAAGTTTATAAAGTTTAAATCCAAATACACTGCCTGACCAAAAAAAAAAGTCACCACCTGGATTTAACTAAGCAAACAGGTCCAAACCTCCTCCAGTCCAGGTCCAGGTTCAGCAACAGTCTGTGCTCAAAGAATGAGGTCAGCTGACTATCTGAATATACTGAATGACCAGCTTTTTCCATCAATGGATTTTTTCTTCCCTGATGCACGAGCATATTCCAAGATGACAATGCCAGGATTCATCAGGCTCAAATTATGAAAGAGTGGTTCAGGAGCATGAGACATAATTTTCACACATGGATTGTCCACCACAGAGTCCAGACCTTAACCCCATTGAGAATCTTTGGGATGTGCTGGAGAAGCTTTGTGCAGCATCAGACTCGACCATCATCAATGTAAGATCTTGGTGAAAAATGAATGCAACACTGGATGGAAATAAATCTTGTGACATTGCAGAAGCGAAATCGAAACAATGCCACAGAGTTAAAGGCGGTCCAACGAAAAATTAGAGTGTGTGACCTTTTTTATTTTTGGCCAGGCAGTGTATCTTGCATATAAGTTCTTTTAAATGCAAGAGCCTATCTTGGGAGTAATTTCCGAGGGAGAGGACCGTAGCGCAATGGATTACTTGAATGGAAATTGAATTGATCCAGGTATGTTTTTGATAAGGAAACAGTGTTATACTATGGTTAAAAGCTCAAAACTCAAAGTCAATTTTTACGTCCCCTTTAAAATGACCAAAAAAAAATGCTTACCCTTCACTTACGCCATCAGATTACCCAAACACTGAGTCCACACTGAGATCCACAATGATTAGAAACAACACAATCTATCAGAGCGGACTATATTTGTCATGTTGGGAAAACAGGAGGAAAGAATGGGCTACCTTGTCAGTGCAAATGTACTCTTCAGCGGCGAAGGCATCCTCTGTACGTCATCTATCTCGACGCACCCGGTGGGGAATAGGTTGGTCTGTGTCTCCGACTGGCAGGGGACGAAATCAATCACTGTGTACTGTTGGACTACAGTGTCTCTTGTGTCCTCAGAGTACCCACGTCAACAATGGGAAAAGGACAGTCAAAGCAGAGCCAGGGAGATCCGGGTTGATTGATGTTTTGGCCGTGCATCGATCCATCCTTTTGAATGGCATATTGTTTTGCTTTCTGAACGCCGCACTCCCTCAAATGGAATGGTTCTTGGCTGACCAGGTGTCCATATCAAAGAGACGGTCTCAAATGGAGAATCTTTGTTCAAGTTTTAATAATCCAGGTTGTTGTCGTTTTATATCCCTCACATTATTATTTATATGTCGCATCTACCAAATTATTACAAAATTATCTACAACTAGGCCCATTGTTTAAAATATTGAATTAAAAATAAATACACAAATTTAAAATAAAAACCCTGTATATCTCTTATTACATTTGTCAGTGCCAAAAGAACACGGAACACATTTTGTAATCAAAGACTCTGGAAAAGTTTTTTGTTTTTTTTATGAATGGCCTTATTTTCATTTTTCCCATTCCTGTGATGTTAGTATGATTAAATTATTTTAATATTTAATCTGTTTAATGTGACTCCACTTGCCTGGCAGGTCTGATACCCCTGTGTTCAAATAATAGACATCAGTCTGGTCACCACTCCCCCCGTCCCGCCTTGAGCCAGAATTGATCTGATTGTTGGTGCAATCAGATTTGTTTATTTCAGTGTTGCATGTGAAATTAAGAAGTTCACTGGTCACCCATGATTTTGAATAAAATTATATTTCTCTCACCTGAGATTAACTTCACTCATTGTCACAATGCTTTTCAGTGCCTAGTGATTTTTTTTTTTTTTTTTCTCCTCATAAGAAGACATATTTGTATTAACAGACGTACCGGACTCACATCTTTGCATTGTTTGAAGTTATTCTGGATCCCAGGCAATTACCCCACTAACAGAACTGAACTGCTTTACTGAAATGTGGCAAATTATTTTTAAATATTTACTCTAATCTTAGTCTAATCTAATATATTTCTGGGTTTCAGATCACATCTATTGGCCAATGTTATTTAATACAGATGTGGGTGAATGAAATAAATGTTGTTAAAATGCACATAGTAAGTGTTTCAGACCTAAGCACTTACTATGTGCATATTTTTTTTAGTCCTTGGGTGGGCAAACTATGGCCTCGGGGACCACATACGGCCCGTTGGGCTTATTAATCTGGCCCACCGAATGTGACCAAATTATGGTGCAGGTCAACTACATCAACCTTGTATTACTCTCTTATTCTCTTATCAGCCCTTCTGCAAAAATGAACTTATCAAAGAAAAGAAAAGTGGATAGTGAGCACTGAGTGTTTGATCGGACTTGAAAAAACTTTTTGCTGTCCACTCCGTATTAAAGTACCAAGTTTTTTGTTGACATTCAAATTGGCAAAAGCTAGCAAGCCTTTGTATGAAGGTGAATATTTAAAAGAATGCATTTGGAAAACAATTTGTACAATGAGCCTTGCATATTCATGTTTTGCTACATGTTACAGGCCAAATCTCTAATGTAATATATACATTTATATATCCTGTCCCGGCCCCTCTGTCAAATTTTATAAACCACTGTGGCCCATGTGTCAAAAAGTTTGCCCAACCCTGGTCAATAATAGAAATGATTCAGTTCAACATTTGTGAATTTACTTTTTAGATATTTCACAGCAAAATACATTTCCCCACATTATGACATCATCACATTATAAAATCTGAAAATCTCCAGTTTTCACAAAAGCAATGTTATGAAGCCGCATTAGCCCGCTTACTAATTCCTCCTTGTTACATCTCTATAGCCCCATGCTAACGTGCTAATGAAGCTGAAAAAAGGCATGAGGTGGCTGCGCTAGGCTCCGTGTCTCATTACTGGATGTTAGCGGCTGGAAGCGCAGAGGAACATTTCTATCTCTGTATCATTTACCCATGTCCTTGTCAGTGACAGGGGGGCAGCTCGGGCCAATTACAGCGCACAATCAGGTCACCACTCTGATAAGACCCCGGCAAAGTCCACAACTGTCTGTCTGCATGTATGGATGGGAATTCAATACCAATGCCCAGTTATCGGCGCAGCTGTAGCCTGAACAGTGCCTCAAATGATCCACAGTAAATGAAACGGTAACTTATAATAGTGCAATGTTGAACTGGACAAAGACACAGCATGTATTAAATAATGAAATCACAGCTAAAGGTAAAACATTACATGTACCAGGTTATAAGTAATTCAAGTTGGGAGTCCAGATCACAAAATTGGCCTGTGGTACCTGCTCAAATGAGTTCAAATAAGGTCAACACAGTGAGAAAGAAATCGCTCGGATGTCCAAAATCTATACCTCTTGTTACAGGTACTGCGCTTTTGCTCACAACAGAATCACAACAGAACTTGGGTTGCCAGTGCCTTAACCTTGCACAGAGAGGAGATTTTCTCATTCTCAGTATATGGACAGGCCTCATGTGAAAGGTCCGAACCTCCAGAATTCACTCACTGAGCTGCAGACGCTGCACTAGCACCGATTCATGATTGTGCTGAGGTTTAGATAGTGAAAATTCAGATCAGAGAGCGTTTTAGATTTAAACCAACTGGATTTAGAGATTGGAACTGGCAACCCAAAATACGTGACTCATGTGAGGTTCATTCAGCTTTCTCATTGAAAAACTGTATTGAGAACTGAATAAAATTTGTAAATGTATAAGGGACTACTTCAATACCTGCCAGAATACCTCGCCTGCTTGTTAATCATTGATAATGGAACATTTCATTCCAGATCACATAAGGCTAAGGACGAGCTGCACCAAAACTGGGACGGGGAAGAGGACTTTTAGCGGTTTTGCTTTACAAAAATGGAATACACTGCAAGGACGAGCTATTGCAATATAATAATCTGGTAACGAACTTTTATACACACACCCTCACCTGTTCTTAATGTTTTACGTGAATTTATACATTTGTTTTTCTGCTTGTATTATATTTTAAACAGGGCGGCCATGAAAAAGTGAGCTCATTTTCTCTCATTAGATTCCCCTGTATAAAAAAGAAAAAAGATAAAGCAAGAGAAACAACAAGAAGAACTAAAACAAAGTGAAGTGAAAACATCATCTTGACCATCATGTCCAGTTGTTCTTTGTTTAATACAGCTGAGATGAGTAAAAGACATATATGATTTGGACATATTTACCTTATTTTTATATAAGGGTCGCTTAGAAAAGTCACAACTATCACAGAGTTGCATTGTGTAAACTCCTCCAAAGGCCATTTAAGGATAGATGTTACACATTTCAGACGGACGACTGAATGATAAAAAGGCAAGTTGGAATGATGCATGAATTCTCTCCGAAAGGCTGTGTGTCTCATTATTGGACAGAGCCTCCTCACCTCCTCCCCGTCCTCCCCTCCTCACTGACGCCCTCCTCTCAGACAGCAGGCTTTCTCAGGCCAATTACTGCTCATACGACAGAGACACTGGATCACCACGGAAACAGGACACAACCAAGGCAAGGTCTGGAACAGTGTGCGTGCATATAGTACATGCATTCAACCCATAAGTGACCGCTAACTATATGTTAATGAAAAGTTTATTATGTAACACCTACAGCATTAGCGTGGCATTATGCATTTATTATACGCCGCTAATAGTTTTGCTCCGATGCGCGGCGCTAATAGAAACAGATTGCTTTCATTCAACCTTGACTTGTCTTTCACCCACTACAATGCCGCTCATACGCTGATGCCACGAGCTCCATGTGACGTGGAGACTGAATGGAGACTCAATACTAAATCTACTGTTTTGCTACTAAACTGTTTGCTAATAGTGTTTTAATAGCATTAAAAGGTAAATATGCAGCTTTGTGTTCAACAATTTGATATTTGCTGGCTCTACTGGATACGGCAATTTGAAGTACTACGTGACATCACACAAGACTGCCCTAAATTAATCCAGGTGTTTCTGATTACAAACAGCTGGCTGCAGGGGTGGAGTTTGAAGCGTGGATGCTTTTTGGACCAATCATTTCATGGAGTTTAATGGAGTCGAACCCTAACCTTAAGGCGAGACACTGCAGGTGAACAGGAAAATGTGAAATGTCTGTAATTTACTAACATTTATCCATTTTCTTCCGCTCATCCGGGGCCGGGTCGCCCCAGACACGTCCTCCAGCTCCTCCGGTGGGACCCCAAGGCGTTCCCAGGCCAGCCGAGAGACACAGTCCCTCCAGCGTGTCCTGGGTCTTCCCCGGGGCCTCCTCCCGGTGGGACATGCCCGGATTTACTAACATAAATGTAAGAAAAAAAGCATCTAGAAAAGCTTGAGACTTGATCCAATGAAGAAAATACACATAGCATCTAAAAAAAAGGTGTGAGACTTGATCTTCCAATGAAGAAAATCCTACACATCTTTTCCATTAGTTGGTTACATAAAATAATACAATTAAAAAACTGCGGTGACACAGTGTAATACAGTATCATAATACAGAGTGGCCCAAACTAGTCAGGTCTCGGGAGATCACATACTGCCCCCTGTCTTTCAAAACGACACCGCTGGGTTTCTGAATTTGACCCATGTGACTCAAAGTACCACTGTACAATGAGGGTTTGTTTCTCGGTGCTATATTTGCTCATATTAATGTCGGAAGGGTCGTTCTAAATGCTCTGAAAAAATAAATTAAAAATATTTAGAAACAAATTAGTTTTTTCAACTATCAGTGCCTTTGGGTATATGACCTACAACCATTCTTAACTCCAACCTTGACTGGGGTCCAGAATACACACTTTCATTTTCACACGTGTCACTGGAATAAACAGATATGATTGTGCTGCCTTGTTTTCTCTTGTTTCCTTGCGCGATGAAGGGAGTGGTGATCAGACTGATATCCCTGGGCATAAAAAAAAAAAATAATGATGTATCATTCTAGACCTGGCAGACAAACTCTAACTTTAAGCTAACAGAAGATGTAGGTTTCCACTTGGAATCCCCATGAGTTGGGCCACTATTTGAAAAGGTCTGAGTCCACATGACTCTGTAAACACATCCCCACACACAGGCACACACAGGGAGGACAGAGATGTGTGAGACGAGTGAATCACAGCTCAGACAGTGAAAGGCAGTTGGCAGAAAAGGCGCCTTGACAATTAGCAGCCCGTTGTATCAGACTGACAAGATGCTGACCCTCAAGATGTTGTCATATCCCAGGGACAACACGCTCCATGCACACTGTTGCTCATTGCTCAGTTTCTTGTGGCTTCTACAGGCCAAATGGGTAGATTTAGCCAGTGGTAAGTCTTAAATATTTCCATCATGAAAGTTTACTTATGAGATGCTAACCTCATTTAATCATGTTATGTCACTATTTTTCATTAAATTATTTCATGTTCATCCAACCAAATAATTTAGTGGTGTCATTACTTTGCCTGGAATGTTCTATAGTATGGCATTAAATGTATCTGTTTACATGGAGACTAGCAGGTTCGTCAAGGCCAGGTTACAGGTCAGTTCTACGGAGAGGCAACTCCACTCACAATAATGCTGTGTTTGACACTAAGTGATTTGGCACATACTTTGAGCAGGTTACTTGCAGATTACCTGTTACACAAACTGCAACGACTGCGGTGTGTATTTTATTAAAGCAATGCGGTTTCACGTGGGTTCACCTGATAACACGTCTAATGACCTGAAAACTGCCCCAGACGCTGCGGTGTCCGGGAAAAATAGACTTTAAAGAGGGGTTATTTCACCCTTATGGTGCAATGACTGCTAACACATAACATATTTAGATCAGAATGTTAAATTTTAGTGTTTTGAAAATGCTAGACTTTACAGAAAACATGGGGGTATTTCACCTTTGCGTAAGTCACTCCCCCTTCAGAGCGCTATTACAACACAAAATGTGCATTCTGCTAATTGTCAGGGTTGTGCTATGTACAGTTTTTTATCATATTTTGGTAAATTTAAGGACAACTGTCGTGTGGGTGACGTGGACTCGTGAACTGAGCATTGCACAGAATCTTACAGCGAGCCATAGGAGGAAGAAGATGGAAGAGATCACTAGAATACACAAACTTGCTTGGATGACATCTAAAACCTCTTCTAGACATGTTTTTGATGAGGGAACAGCATTATTACATGAAAGATTAAAAAAATAAATAAATAATTGCATAATACCCCCTCTTTAAAAGTCCTAAACCGCACTGCACTTGCAGTCAATGTAAATCAGGAGTAAGAATGCATAATTTTCCAGCTAAGTTTTGAGTCATAAAAACCCTTGGTGATGAAATGAAAAAGCATGCAAGATGCAAATGTTTAATGCCATTCTGTGGAACATTCCAAGCAAAGCGGTAACATCTCCCCGGAGACAAGCAGACCCTTCATCAGAAACATTACATGGTGCACCTTCAAACAGGCCAAGATAACACTTTCTGAGTGTTATTTTGGGCCAAATGTTTTAATTTCCATACACACAAAGTAGGGACTTGCATCTTCTTGAATGTTAAGGTCCCACTTTTAACAAATGATGACTCGGCTTTCAGGGCATCACATTTCTCCTCGTGACCTCTTTCCATTCAGCACAAATGTTGAAAGAAGGTGCTTTGTGAAATAAATGGATCCACTGAAATGTAGTGTTTATGAGAAAGTGGTTCGCAATTAGCATACCTAGCACTGGTATGAAAGACTATTAGAAGGTCATTCAAAATAACTGATTTATCATTTTTTCATGATTGAACTTCATTTGCAACAGGAAATGATATTAGTCTCAGCCAACCCAAGGCCTTTTCATGTGAAACGGATGGCCACAGTAAGATCGCAATAATTCATTCACACTTTTAATATATTCCCTTGCTTGGTAAATGCTACTCATATGAACTTTGAGAAAAGAAATATACAATACTAGAAATAAATATCTAATTGCCATTTTTCAGTCAAGCAGCTCAATTCGATTTCCAATGTATTGTTCAAAGCACGTCCAGAAGAACTGACAAAAAGAATGAAATAAGAACTGACAAATGAACACAAGAATCACAAACTTGTCACAAAAACGGAATATAGTAAAAGAAAAATCCAAATCTGTCAACTGGACAAAAAGTTGTAGGAGTGAAGACGTTTGGCTGCCTTATATCTATCTGAAGGGAGGGGCAAACTACACTGAAACTGGAAACACCTATTGTTTGCAGTTTCTGTTTAGAGGCTAGGTCTGTAGTGTGAACTGTGCCCGAGTCATACTTAGAATAATCATTCAGGCCCCTAATGGGCGCTCTCACACCTATTAGCATACTGGGTAGCCCTATTCTTTTTTTTGTTTTGCTTTGAGTCTGAGGATGGAGTTATAGATGGAGGAGAGATGATGTCTAAGGCCCCCATTTCTGTTCAAAGAAGGATTGTCTTTCCAAACAAAAATAGCTTCTTTAACTCTCCTCTCAAACCATTTCTTTTCTCTGGCTAAGATCTGAACCTCACTATCTTCAAAGGAGTGGTTAGTGAGTTTTGAGAATCCACAGACCTTTAACACTTTCAATGATGCTCTATTCAGGCTTAGATATCACTTAAGTATGTAGTACGTAGTAAATTTGTGACTGAAACGGCTCAAATGAGTTTGGAGACTAGTATGAACTTTAAAAACATAGAGAAGCTCTACTTTATACAACAGCAATGATGAAGCGGTGGTACTTTGAGTCACATGGGTCAAATTCAGAAACCCAGCGGTGTTACTGTCGACATTTTAATACCAGAGATGCCCCAAGCGTAAATGCCATTAAAGGAATAATAAGTGGTTTTCAAAGACAGGGGGCAGTATGTGATCTCCACAGACCTGACTAGTCCCGATTTCTTCCTGTGGGGTTATCTTAAAGAAAAGGTGTTTGTGAATAAACCTCAGACAATAAATTACTTAAAACGTAATATCGAGGATCAAATAAGAGCCATAAGCCTGGTAATGCTTTCAAATGTTATGCAAAGTGTGCTGGATTGGGCTATTCAGTGCAAAACCGAAAATGGTGGACACTTAAAAAACATCATTTTTAAAAATTTGGTCATTTTTACTTCCCCTAGTTGAAGTAGTGATGAGTTCAAATGCAAGTTAACAATTATAACCGTATATATTGCCAAAAAATCTCGGAAGGTTCAGTTTACCTACTGCTAAAATTTGGTGAGTATAACTTAAGAATTATAGGAGTTACTGAAGATTTAAAGGTGTCAGTGACTTTTGGGCCACCCTGTATTATGCTTGGAATAACAGATGCCACAGTGGAGTGTTAGGCAAGACACCCACACTGCAGAATATGGTCGAAGCAGCTGATGGTGCAGATTGGCAGCCTCACTTCAAACTATAATAGTAGCTTACCTTATTATCATTAACGTTAGCATGATTTCAACCAAAGAAGTTAGTTAATAATAATACTTGACCTTCATATGATTGAGTGTCCCTTTGTCACAAACGCACCACGCTCGCTGTGTTCCAAATAAGTTTCGAGGTGCCTGAAACCAGATATAGGCTGTGGAGAGATGACGTGATGTGGAGTGCGGTGGACAAGTTGGTTGCCCCGGGCCAGTAATGAGAGGTGACAGTGTGAATGACATTACGGCTAATTAATCCACGCTTGACCACGTGCGCTAACGACGGGTGCGCACGGAGCCGCAGCGCACAGTGGTGGTATAGAACACACGAGAATGAGCTCAAGGCCAGGATAGGACCTCACGTACGCAAGGGTGGTAGGAGCAGGTTTGATTTAATGTTGGAGAGAGAGGTTGTGATTAGAATGAAATGTGAATGGTGTAAATGCAGCCACTGTCACACCGATGAGATGATGTTCTTACACTGTTAATGGCAGTCCATTTTAAAAACCAAACTGTGTTCATTACTACAGGAGACATATGGAAAAAAGAGAGTTTGTCTTAATTGTATTTTAACTGATTGCAGCATGTTTGAGTAGACTTTAGTTTCCTGCCATTCAAGACGCCACTGCTCTGAAGAGTTCCATCCATTTTCTTTTCATTTATCCGAGGCCGGGTCGCGGGTCTGAGTGACAGTAGTCTAAGCAGGGACTCCAAGACTTCCCTCACCCCAGACACGTCCTCCAGCTCCTCCGGTGGGACCCCAAGGCGTTCCCAGGCCAGCCGAGAGACACAGTCCCTCCAGCGTGTCCTGGGTCTTCCCCGGGGCCTCCTCCCGGTGGGACATGCCCGGAACATCTCCCTAGGGAGGACGTCTAGGAAGCATCCTGAGCAGATGCCCGAGCCACCTCAGCTGGCTCCTCTCGACGTGTAGGAGTAGCGGCTCTACTCCGAGCTCCTCCAGTGTGACTGTGGTCCTCACCATATCTCTAAGGGAGCGCCCTGGCCCCCCAAGGAGGAAGGCCATTTTGGCTGCTTCTATCCATGATCTTGTTCTTTTGGTCATTACCCAAAGCTCATGACCATAGATGAGGTTAGGAACATAAATCCTACCCTCCTGAGAAGTCACGTGTTCTCAAATAATGATACACCATCTATCCAAAGATGGGCTCATCAGAGTGGTCGAGCAGTGTGGCACTTTGTTGTGGTGACTATTCTTTTATGAGGTTATTTTGGATCAATATTGCAATTTAAAATGAACAAAGTGTACATATGCGCACTACCTATAGAGCCCTCTCTCCTCCAAGGTCCTGGGTGTGACGTCAACCCGACACTCAAGCCCTTTTTTCTGCATAGTTTGCATGTATTCCTCCGGGCAAGTGTGGAGTGAATGAATAATGAGGCTGTGTCATAACTATAAAAGGTCAAGGTAAGGTTAAAGTTAAGCTTAACCCGAACATTTGACCTGTTTTTGTGAATTGAACTGCAGTAAATGAAATGCCCTCAATCACAATGTAACAATCTTTCCAAATTCCCGACTGTCAATGGGTCAGACCACAATTTGTTTTGATATCAACATATTTCCCAATTCTATTCATCTGCAAAAATGTACGTGTGTAATTGAATAACAGCAGCGCTTTTGTCAGGGAGTAAATCGTATCAGGGTTGCCATAAAAGAAAGAAAATAGCACAGTTGGAATTTTATTCGAATGATTTATACAAGGAACCAAAATCAAACGTATCCACTTTTAAACATTGTAAGCTGCTTTCTTTTCATACCACTCAACTTCTTGCCCAATTTTGTCTGTGTCATGAGAGCGTGAACTAAACAGCGGTTCTAAACAGTCTTTTCTACTCCACAACAGCATGCATTTTTCATCGGAAACATTACATCAGCTCGTAATGTGTTTTGTATCTCTCATGCGTCTTTTGTTTATACGGCGGCGGCGCTAACAAATGTCAGGATTGGCCCATTCTGTTCCTCAACCTCATCAGCTTAAGGTCACGCAATAAAAATGTCGTTGGCTTTCCCGGCACTGGGGCACGGCCGGCAAACTTGAATCAGAGTGGAGCATTGGAGAAGGACAGTTTGTATGGGTCTTAATTAAATAACAGCAAAGGCAGTGTCTGGTCCAAAAGGCCAGGCCACATAAAACAAGTGGTATTTGTTCTATCCAGAGGGCCCAGCACATACCCGCCAACACATTATAATAATAATACACTTGCTGTCAATACTGAATGTAGTTTTCAGATAAGTAGATAAGTAGCGTCATGCTCAGATTCAAATTGTATGGCAAAAGATCACTGCATTAAGATACAAAGTGAACATAACTGTTATTTTAAAGGGCACATTTTATGAAAACTTTTATAACCATAACATTATTCCCTCATTGAAAACATATTTGGAGTTGTATTAAGTCAGGGGCGTCCAAACTATGGCCCAGGGGCCAAATGCGGCCCTCAGACCAGTTTTTATTGGCCCTCAGACCTCCTGCAGAACCGCCCCAGTTGATCATAAGCAGTACTTTTCACAGCAAATTAAACTACTATATTATTTCTGCCACTACAACCTCAAACATCACATTGCAGTGTGATACAAACCTAAAATGAAAGTGTTTCAGGCCTTATTAATACACAGCGGCTCTGTCAAAGCTGTGTATAAAGCACCTCACTGTATTGATCTCCGGTTCGTGGCCCTCCCTTTCAAATATGTTTTGAGATGTGGCCCTCGATAAAAAAAAGTTTGGGCACCTCTGTATTAAGATGTAGCTACACTTCTTTCAGTAATCCTTTGGCGAGCACTCACAAAACAGTTGGTTTCACTTTTTCAAAGATTGTCACAAATAGAAAATCCAGAGCTTTTTAAGGGGGCATTCACAATACACTAAAATCAGGACCATTCGCCTGGATATTCCAGTTTATTTGGGCAATTATGAACGCGCAATTGAACTCTAATCTGGGCCAAAGAAGCAGAGTCTGGTCTGATTGAGGGGGTGGGTCTTGGTCCAATTGAATTGAATTGTGGAGCGGATAGTTTTATTTGTGAAAGCAAATGGACCCTCACGATGACACACTGAGCTCGCACATGTGGAGGTGCAGGTGGTTGGTCTGTAAAAGTCAATGAATAGTCTGACTGAGCACCTCTGCATTCCCGCTCCATGCTCATTTACAACGGAGAAGTCGCATCTCTTCCTTCTCACTATTCCTCAGTCATTTACTTGCGCAGCGCCTCTGCAGGTCAGGGGAGTTATGTCATTCAATGGTTTTGGTTCGACTGATGAAAGTGTTTTGTGTCTGTCCGCTCAGAGAATGATACAGCGTTGCAGCTTTGGTCCCCAATCGAACCAAGTCTGCTTCAACTTATATTGTGAGTAAGTCCTAAGTCCATTAATCATTACCAGACTGATTCAAAGTATTTTCTGCCATCAGATTGTGTTCATTACAGCTGTGCGCTATTACCATGATAGTTGTTTCTTGTTTTCTAAGGTAACTGCCTCTGCTGCCGTAAATAGCTAACACCAAATGCAGATGGGAGAAAGCGTAGAAAAAAAGTGTAGTATGCATTTGGCATTTCACATTTTATGTAGAATTTTGAGTGGGTAAATGAGAATGGGAAACAACTGCAACAGTTAAAAACCTTTAAAAATCTGTTTTGTATAATTGGTCCACTTTAACTCATGCTTTTCAATCTATCTTCTCCTGCACTAGTTGCATTATTCTTTCAAGTATAACAGCAACTTTTATAATGATATTGTCAGGTCTTATTATTACAACAATGAGCCAATTTCCTCATGTTTCCTCTTAGACCCTGAAGCTTATTTATTTCAGTAATAATATGTTCACCTATCAACATATTTATGAAGTCAGATGAGTTCTTGTAAGTACTGCTGGTAGAACAGATGGACTCAATAAACCTGCCAAATTTTGAGCAAAAATTATTTCAACTTTTCACCAAATGTCAACCCGGAGTGTGTGGGTGAAATGTGGTTAATTTTCTTTTCACAAGAACATTAAAGAGGAGGCATGTCAAGGTAGAACACACAGACACTCACGCTATTTATGTGTGATTAAAAATATAAAATGTTTGGCTGGGTTTAAAGCAGGACTCTGAGCTTTTTGCTAATTACACATTTAGCCCAATAAAACGGTGTAAATGGGTTGATGGGTTATTGTGGTGGGGATGTTGTCGGTAAAGCTGTGGTTTTATCAATGTGTCAATGTTTATGCATGCTAGGAGAAAAAAAAAGTCTAGAATGTTTTAATAGACATTTGATTTCTTTTTTATAAAATTTGTTTTTGCCCATTAAAAGGACCTCTTACGGTCAAAATAAGACAACTGTGTGCTGCCCAGATCTAATTATAAAGAGCTTTTATTGCCTGCGAGCCAGGAAGTAACACTGTTGTGCTGTTAGAATACTAATAGTTGTTAGCGCCGTGCTGCCCAAACTCTGCTTTGGTCTCTGAACGTTGTGAAACTGGTTGTTTTTCAAGAAAAATCAGGTACTGCTTTAATAATGCTTCCCCCATCACCACCGTGGACTCCTTCCGCTTCCTGGGCACCTGCATCACCCAGGACCTCAAGTGGGAGCCGACCATCAGCTCCCTCATCAAGAAAGCCCAGCAGAGGATGTACTTCCTGCGGCAGCTGAGGAAAGCCAAGCTGCCGGTCCAGATGATGGTGCAGTTCTACACGGCCATCATCGAGTCCATCCTCACCTCCTCCATCACTGTGTGGTTCGCTGGAGCCACTGCCAGGGACAGACAGAGACTGCAGCGCATAGTGTGGTCTGCTGAGAAGGTGATTGGCTGCAGCCTTCCA
This sequence comes from Periophthalmus modestus, assembly GCA_019594935.1. NCBI lineage: Eukaryota > Metazoa > Chordata > Actinopteri > Gobiiformes > Gobiidae > Periophthalmus > Periophthalmus modestus. The sequence goes on along the minus strand of JAIEZT010001390.1, from coordinate 16,108,851 downwards.
TCTCTCCAGGACCTGTACGCCTCCAGGACTCGGGGGCGAGCAGGTCGTATAGCAGCTGACACTTCTTACCCTGGACATGGACTATTTCAGCCACTTCCCTCTGGCAGGAGGCTACGGTCCATCAGGACCAGAACCTCTTGTCACAAGAACAGTTTCTTCCCCTCTGCTGTTTCCCTCATGAACACTTCTTAAACCTGCACTAAACTGGACACTTCATAACACTGGTCACTTTAATAACCCATGTTGCACTGTTGTTGTTGTCGTTTTGATGCCACTATTGTATATATTTCTACCTCCTGCATGCCCTTATTTGTATTTATTCAGTGTGGGGTTTTTTTTGTGTGTGTTCAATGTGTACTTAATCACCGAAGTAAGTTCCTAGTCTGTGAGCTCTGCTCACGGACAATGGCAATAAAACTTCTTCTGATTCTAATTCTGAATAAAGCAACCCATTCCTGCCATTCCTTCCATGTACATGTAATTTGATTTTAAAGGTATACAAAATCTTTCTAATCAGTTAAATAATATTGGATAGTTTGAAAAAGTAAAGTGTATCTTTATTGTCAATGGTCAGTGTTACTGGGTTTAAACTTTTCAGGAGCAGTGGGCGTGACCCATCAGAACTACCTTAGCTGGAGGATTTTACTTACTCTGCATGTTTTAGGTTGATGGAATTCAACAGTGCCTGAAGGAAAACCACCCAGACACAGGTAGAATATGCAAACTCTACACAGAAGGCTTGGCAGTCATATCTGGAACCTTCTTGTTGTTGTGAGGCAAGAGTACCAACCACTCCACCACTACATGCTTTGCATGTCATTCATGGCTTTAGTGGTGATGTAATGAGTTTACTGTATGCACACCCCTCTCCCCGGCTCGGCTGCTGATAGAGAATGACATGGGCTTCTTTTGCTCTGGAGGGAAACTCATTACAGAATGTTTAACAGTGGCGTCAAAAGGCCACCCAGTGTTAATGAGAGCTGCGGAGGGTACGGCGCATGTGTCCTGTCTGCTTACCAACAACTCAAGGTCCCCCAAACCACTGCCAATAGGCATGCCACTCTATGAAACACTTTACATAACCTTTTAGCTGTCATCAGCCTATATTAGACTAACAGTTTTAGCACATTGGTGGATAGAGGAAAATGCAAGTGATGAGTAGCTGTTGTCAAGTCTTGCTTGCGGAGTGGTATTGATTTTCTAAATATTGATAATTGCTAGGGCTTTCAACATGTATATAAGCAGCTGCTGGGGTCCAATTCAGTCTGCATCTAATTATAAAGCTGTTGTTGAATCAGAAAGTGCACTGTTAGTACATAAACTGGTGTTTGCACAACTTTCAGAAACCAGACCATGGTAATGCTAAGTGCTTATAAACTCATCACAGTGAATAATTAGGATGCTCGGAATGCATAACACCTCGCTCACACTGCACCCGGTCCAGCTGTGACTGCAGTGTTGGAGCGATTTTGTTGTGGTGTGACACTCACACTCAGAGAGGGGCAATGCTCTGCTGTGCTGTTGTGTCACAGCCTTTGAAGCTGCAATTACAAGACCATGTGTTCATAGCATAAATATTCATTTATTAAGGGAAAAGGCCAGGGTCTTCTGCGGTGAACGGCAAAAATAGACTCCCAATGGAAAGAGTTCGGAGCGTCACCGGACTGCAGTCTGAGCTCCTCTCATTACTTTGAATTATACAGAATACTTGTGACCTCTGAACCAGAACTGCACCATGGGCAGTGTGAGCACGGGGTTAGTGACGAATAACCACGGCAAACAATTTCAAATGAACTTCTGTTTTTCATGTTTTTAAAACACCACAAAAAGTTTTAAAGTAAAGGCATGTTTCATTATAATTGGGTAGTTTTTTTTGCTGTCTAGCATAACAATACCATTTGACACCTCTGAGGAAGTGGTCAAAAGGTGTGAAAACTTTTGTCTAAAGGAAATTGTAAAATAAAAATTGGTAGGTTACCAAAACCTCTTTGGACAATCTGCTTACTTTGCATTATATTTCTATTCAAACTTACTTTATGGTCAGCACATTTTTAAAAGTTCAAAAATTGTTGCCAAAGGCTTATATTTTTGTATGGAACACACGACTGAAACCTTTTCTGCAATCCTGCTGTCCTCTCAGAATGATGTAATCTTAGAGTTAAACATCAGATGTATTTGTACAGCCACAAGCCTTGAATCCAAAATTATCCCAAATTAAAAATGGAGTCTGGTCAAATCATCTTTCATTAACAACATAACTGTTTATTGTTTGTAGAGTCACTGTGTCAGTTTTAATAATGGACCATGACTCCGGGTCCGTTGTATTCCTGAGGCCGGACACTGCGTGGTGTCATTGACCCAGGGCAGAAAGAAGCTAGTGATAATCGTCTGTTATTTCCTCTTAAAACAAAGAAGAAGAAAAAAACATTATTGGCAGTGATTTCATACATCAGTGAGAGGTTCTGATACTAGTACTCAATATTTTACAACAAAAACATGAGAAGATCTTGATCCTGGCAAGTCCAAGTTTACCAAGTTTACTATGCTCCAAATTGATGGTAGTAGTGGATATCTGCAGCTAAACAGGCAAGTCAAGCCATACATAAATTAAGCTATGAATGTATTGCTATTTGACATCGCTATTTGATTTTTTGGTTGTATTTGAGTCATTTAAACATAGTCTCATGACGATTCAAAAACTGTACATTTGTGTATTATCATTAGCATTATAGATTAAGATTAGAACCTGTGTTTTTTGGCTACTGATGGTCTGAGGTGTTAAAGGAACACGAGTAGATTCCCCATCCTGAGGTGTTGAGGAAACATAAGAGGTTTCCTCTTCATGGCTGATTGTTGGTCACCTCTCTAGGACCTTCTCGATGGCCTGAGGCTCTTTTGAGGTCCTGAAGCAGAGTGTGAAAACGGGGCCCAGCGCAGCCATCACTGCCCCATACGACATGAATTTAGCCCTAGGAGATTGATCACTGGAAATGAAGTCCACTAAAACCCTGAGTATTTGCCTGGATATGACCATGATCATCTTCATGATCAAGTCTATCTTGGCCTTCTTCTCCCACTCCAACAGGTCTATGCTCTGCACTTTCTCCCAGAAGGAGACGAGCAGAGGTTGGTCACCTTCACTGAGACGACAGGTACACCGTCATCCAGGGGGCAGCTGGTATAGCTTTGTCTTTCTCTGGACTGGGGCAATGGGTGTGTCATTTTGGGAATATCCTCAGCTCCTACAGGCTTTCAGTGTCTGACAACCCACAAATTCCATGGAAGAATAAATATTTCGCCCTGGTTTGTGGTTAATATCTCTGTTATTACTGAGCCTATCCATTTAAAGAAAAATGGGAACAAAGTTCAACATCTTCTCTGTCATTATAAATAAACAAAAAACACACAACAAAAAGAAAACAAAACAGGACATTGTTTTTTACAAAAGCTTCTGAAAGTAGTATTTTTCAATCTGGGAAATTCTTCCCCTTATTTATTTTTCCCTTGTAAGCAGCTATATTTGATTTAATGTGAACACACCATCTATGTCCCTAATCAGCTAATCCACCTGTCAATCAGGCCCATTTGAACTTGTGGAAAAGCACCAGACCAGACTCACATCTTTGTAAAGTATAGGAGAAGTGTGTATTCTGAATTCCAGGCAATAAATCATGTGACCAAATATTGCAGTATATTCTACTGGTTTTAAGAAAGTAGCTGTATTGTTATGAAGAGGCAAGACATTCAAATGAAAAATAGGAATAGAAAATAAAAAGTTGATTGAAATCTTGGATTCTCAGTCATTAAAAAAGTAAAATAAATTTAAAATACTATACCTGTGCTTTGATTACTTGCTCCTCAATTATATGTTTTGTTACAAATGTCTCTAGTATTGGAAGTTTTCAGGTTCAAGAATGTGATGAAGCCTTACTATGAGTTAAGGCCCAAGAGCCAGTTTTCCCTGATGATTAAATTGCACTTTGCCATGAAATATCCAAGACGTAAATAAAGTAAGGCTGCAGTGGCAAAAGCTCGTAAAACTATTAAACATTGCAAACATGCATCTGATCCAAACATCACAGAAGATGCACTCACCCGACTACACCTGCACGGGAGTTCATTCAAAAATAACTCTTTAAGCAGAAAAAAATACTAGGCAACAATGTATTTATATAAAGACGGGTTCAATTTATGAATTATAAACTTAATCTGTTTTTTTTATGTGATTTACTGAAAAATATCAAATCTTCACGTATCGGGTTAGCTTTAGACCTCAAGTAGTAGTAGTAATAGCACTATGAACAAGTGCAGATTGTTGGTCTAGGATCAGACTAGAGACTAGAGAGAGTGGACAGAGATGGTACGTTGCATTTAAGTCGCACCATATATTGAATGTTAAGTGGACAACAGAATAGACAGACACTGGTGAATGGCCATTCATACAAATAAGAACAATACAATAAGATACAAAAAATGTTCATTGAGCAGTTTATAGTGATAATGTTCGGCTAGTTCAGTTCAAATACCCCACAGCCCCCCCTTGAGTTCAGTTTGTAGGCTGCGATCAGCTTAAGAGTTCAAACACACTCATAGTTCATAAATACGTTGAGGTAGACTATCACTAGAAGGTGGAGTAGATTGTAGACTGCAGGTGTAGTTTGATGTAGAGGGAAGATTTAGGCCTGAGAGTTATTTCAAAGCTCTCCATCCAAGAATGAGAACCTGGCCTGTATGGACACAGGACCAAGGGCCTCAGTCCATAAATTATCAGTGATTTTTACCTAAACTTAGATTGTGTACAATCAATAGCAATTGTAATTCAGTAATAATACTGGCCATATCTTCAAAAAATAATCATCATAAGCTCAATATCATGTACAATATAGAGCAATACTAACTATGTGCAAGTTAAGGTCCATAAAAAAAATGACACATCGCTAGCCCCATAGAAAGTGCACGTGTGCGCTGGAGCACCAAGACCATTAGCATTCATAAATACTGAATAAAGGCCTGAAATTCCTCACAACAGTATCTATAATAAGATACAAGTTAAACAACGACTCGAGAAGTTTTATAACATTTGAGTGAAAGATATTGCAGAAAACGTGTTTCAAACCCAATGCTAGCTGCTCAGTCAGAATGAATGGAGCCCGCTAGGTTATCGTTAGCATAACAAACATATCACAGAATCAGATCTCACTCCTGATGTGGGAAGGACCCAATGACCGGTACCTATGGTTAAACAGTGAGTTTAATAAAGTTGGACTTTAAAACCTACAGGCCTCACGTGCTCCTTGCGCCAGCCCCGCACCTACAGTGTCTGCTGCTGCAGGTTAATATTGGGCCCTGACTGGAGCGCCACGTTCACGACGGACACAGTGGAGGGGAAAGAAAGAGACAACTAACAGAATCTGCATTTTTCAGCTAACTCACTCAATCACTGGTTTCTCCTTTCTGCGGTTATCCAATGTAAACAGTAATAATCTAAATAAAATGTTTAGCTGACCACAGAAGTCACTGTCATACAACAAAAACCTGCTTTTGAGCAGAATTAAAACAAGCTGCTCCCCATCTGTATTAAACAGCATATGACAGATTTTCATGTTTTTTTTCTAATTATGACTTGGTTTCGGGGGATAGTACCAATTATATCAGTTTTACATCAGTTAAGAGGCAGTTTGTGGAACAAGAAAAGTAGCAGTGAGTTCGTAAACGGAATACCTCAACCTATGGCATCAACACCAAAAATGTCCATCAAAAATGCAAGAACAGTTTACGCAATTTTAAGGCAGTTTCGTGACAGTTTAACAAAGCAAATATGGGTTGTTATTCCTTTTTATCAGTCTAATCCTTACTATTGTGCAGTTAAGACAAGTTCCTTGTTTATATTATGTCATGTCTGCTTCCTGTGTCCAACCAGGAAGTAAAATTATAAACCTGACCAGAATAAATAGGCTGTAAAAGTAGTAGAAGTAACCTGTCATTTGCACTATAAATATTATTGCCCTATAGAATGTTGCAATGCCATCTAAAAACTAGCAATACCTTCAGACTTGCTACACACTTCAACAGCTCTCCATTTCCCCTGCTGCTCCTAATCCTCTTCGCTCCTTTCTGCCTGGCTGGCTTTGGGCTCGCCTCCTCCAACTCCGTAATGTGTTCAACCTGTGTTTAGAGATCCACCTGAGGATGCTCTTATCATGTCCCTCACACACGGGCTGCCAGCGGAGATAACGGCACCGCATGTCTACATCTCATTTACTTAACTCTGTTGTAGCTCAGATGCGGTGTGGATAAAGCCTGATGCATGTGCCGCACTGAGTGGTTTGTTAAGACACCTGTTTCTAAATTTGGATCTTTTAAGAAAAACTATGATGTCAGATGTATGACAGAGGTTTGGAAGAAATGTGTCTCGCTCCAGTGCAGATGTACTGTATAAATGGTCACATTTTTATAGCGCTTTTCTACCTTTCAAGGCACTCAAAGCGCTTTACAACAAGGAACCAGTCACCCACACACACACACATTCATACACCAGTGTACGCAGACACTGGGGGCGAAGTGGGTTAAGTGTCTTGCCCAAGGACACAACGACAGCATTCATGTGAGGGTTGGAACTGCACCGCCAACCTTCAAGTCAGTGGATCTAACCACTCAACCAATGATGTTTATGTAGAGAGCGGGATTTGAACCGCCAACCTTCGGATCAGTGGACAAACACTCAATCTACTGAGCTACTGTCGCCTACTGAGCTACTGTCGCCTACAAGCAGCTCTTCAAGTGAAAAAAATGCCGCTGCTGTTTGCTTCGATAATGCAAGAAGTCTGCGTTAGCATGCTAGTTGTTGTTAGCTTTACCATCACAGCAACTCCACTCTGGCCCCTGATAATAATCCTAAATGAGCATCCTAAACGATTATGATGCTTGGCAAATGTATAAGGCAAGTGAGGAATAACTTTGGCCACTGCAAAATAGTTCTGTTTTTAAGGCTGTAAAATCAGGTACAGCACCTTTTTATTGATCCTTCAGGGAGAAATCTGTCCTCTGCATTTGACCCCTGCTGAATTCAATGCCACTGGGCTTAAAGTTGTATGGAGGAATGGAAGGACCCATCTCCAAATCTTGAGCCAACTCTTCTAAACAAGATAACATGCAAACTGAGAAGAAACACAATTTTTAAATATTAAATCATGTCTATTGGCATAAAATATACTTAAGCCCAATAAAAACATAACATGTCAAAGGTTTAAAGGTGCACTATGCCACCTACTTGTCTCTAAGGAGATGTTATTGCTTTGCCTGTAATGTTTCAGAGAATGTCATTACACCTATATTGCTTGCATTTATAATTGCAATTATAGGTGCTTTTATTGCTAATAAAAACAGAGATGATGCATTCTTAGTGTGAGAGGAGTCGCCACTGCATAGATCTTATTTATAATGTGGCCTGGTGTCAACATATGCTTGTCTCCGTGGAGATAGATAAGTTTAAATGCCACAGGGGTGACAGTGGCTCAGTGGTTAGAACATTTATCCCCCAACCCGGAAGACTGGAGGATCAATTCCTGCCTGGATGAAATACTAACATTGTGTCCGTAAGCAAGACACATCACCCCCCTTGGCTTGTATGAAAGTGGTGAGTGCATGAATGAGTGGTGGTGTTTGGAAGGGCCAGTGGTGCATGTGGCAACTACAGCTGTCCCTCACTATAACAGCGTTCACCTTTCGCGGCCTCACTGTTTTGTGGATTTTTTTTGTGCAATTTTGCATGATTTTTTAGACCATATGAACATGCAGTGTGTTCTTTGTCCTGATTGGTTAAGGGACTGTAGACCATTGTCCATCAGTCTCCTTTGTGCCGTGTCTTCTGTACAGTTCAGTTTAACAAATTTACATAAATGTTCGATCGCAGTGTGACTCTGAAGTGCTGTATATCTGCAAGTTTTCTCCCCCGATGTTGATGAAACGTAACCTTAGTTTTTAAAATCTACGAAGGTTTGAACTTTTACAGCATTTAAACAAGAGAAAAATGTGAAAAAATGTTAATGCCTGTCAGCGAAAAGTGTATAAAGTGTGTGGTGAGGGGTTTTACAGCCTTAAAACGTATATAATTGTAAAAACTAAAGCTGAATACTTTGCCGATTTCGCCTATTGCGGGTTATTTTTAGAACGTGACCCCCACGATAAACGAGGGACCACTGTATAGCAACTGAACCGCCGCCGATTGTGGAGTGAATGAATGACGATTGCAGCTTTTAAACTGCACGGACTGTGGAAAATTCCTGGCAGAGCAACAACATCTCTATGGAGACAGAGGCAGATGGTGGACCCTACAACAGAAAAGTTACACAGTACACCATTAATGACAAATTGCACGATTGTTTGATAGATCCCTAGTGACGGAAGTATGGAAGAATGAGGTAAAAAAAATGTGTTCCAAATGTGGTGTGACACATGTCTAAAAAAATCTGTCTACGTGAAAAGCTTTTGAACATGCACAGGGTGTTCAGTACTGCTATTTGCAAACGTGACACTGACAAATAAATGAGCTTTGTAGTCATGGCAATTTCTACACAGACCACTGATTAGGAGCATCAGAAATGTGTCCTAAAAAGACTTCCTGATTTCAAATGTCTAACCCCTTCAGCTTAATGGATTACTGAAACATGCATGAAACACACAAATTACAACTCAGGTTATGTTTTTGATCAGGGAACAACATGGTTAAAAGCTAAAAGCGCATTAATAAGGACATAGCACTGCACCTACAGCCACCTCTTCACACACTACCTATACTTCACCTAATGCATCACCAGAGCCCTTCATTCAGGAGTACCTATCTGGAGAATATGCACGTTTTGTGGGTGAGGGGAAAAAGAAGGACATGTATTAATGAATTTGTACAGGAGAACTGTACTGTACTGGATACTGCCTGGCCAAAAAAAAGTCGCCACCACCAAAAACAAAAAGGTCACACACTCTAATGTTTCGTTTTTTAGCTTTGATTACGGCACATTCGCTGTGGCATTGTTATGTTTATTTCGCTTCTGCAATGTCACAAGATTTATTTCCATCCAGTGTTGCATTCATTTTTCACCAAGATCTTGCATTGATGATGGTCGAGTCTGACGCTGCACAAAGCTTCTCCAGCACATCCCAAAGATTCTCAATGGGGTTAAAGTCTGGACTCTGTGGTGGACAATCCATGTGTGAAAATGATGTCTCATGCTCCTGAACCACTCTTTCACAATTTGAGCCCGATGAATCCTGGCATTGTCACCTTGGAATATGCTCGTGCATCAGGGAAGAAAAAAATCCACTGATGGAATAACCTGGTCATTCAGTATATTCAGGTAGTCAGCTGACCTCATTCTTTGAGCACAGACTGTTGCTGAAACTAGACCTGGTGGCGACTTTTCTTTTTTTGGCCAGGCAGTGTATTTTGGCAGTTTTTCAGACTGCCACCACTAGGTTGATGTCATATGTCCTTGCTATTGTGATTGTGTAGTGACAAGGTTTGATACAAATCGATACTAAAAGTTGTATCAAAACTAGATACTCATTTGTGCAGTGCAGGTATAAAAAAAAAAAAGTCACATTCACAGGACAAAAATGAACCTTTCCTGAATATCTTTAGAATGATCTCGAGCTGTATCAAAACAAGTATAAGACCACATAGATACGCCCATGGACCACTATGGAATATGGTAACATAAAAGAAAGTACTATGATTACCTGTTGAAAATGCCATTCTATTGTCTAAAGAAAGTGCTTTTAATTATCATTGTGATATCGGAACTGGTAATACGTATCGAGTTTGAAATTTACACTAGTAACTGGACTGTATTTTGTAGTTGTGTGGTTTTGTTGGTCTGTTTTCATGCACATTGCTTGTCCAACATAAAGACATTAAAGGCTAATCTAAATACCCTGCCCGGTTTATGAATCCAACCCAAACCCTTCCTGCTGTGAGCCGAGTGTGCTAGCAACTTAACCTTGGTAAGATATCTTGCCTCTGAGCTGTGAGGGTGAACTTTATTAAAATGATAAACATACTATTTTATATTCAGATCATATTTTAAAATCAATTATTTAAAGCCCTGTACCCCATTTTTTTTCCCCCATGTACAGTATTTGAGCAAAATTTTTCCTGCCCTAAACTGTATAAGCAACTCTCAAGGTCAAAATAGCAAAAATCCGCTTCTGTTTTTCAGGTTTTTAAGACTGTTAAAATCAAGTATAGCGCCTGCAATACCCATAAGTAAGTACTTTTGCATCTTAATTATAGGTATTCTTTTAAGTTAAAGAGATTTCCTAAAACTATTCTTTATATATTTTGTGAACCTTTTTAACCTTTATTAAAAAAAAAGATAAAAATACTTGGGCAGCAGTAAATCAGTCGGTGTGTTGTGGCCTTCTTGAGTGTGTATTGTCTTTCTTTACCCTAGATCTTTACTTTGTATCGTTATGGATCTCTTTAACCCAACCTTTGTAATAACATCTGTTGAAATGCACAGCTGTATCTCTTGGTTGTTGCGTCCAGCCACTTGGACTCGACTAAACTGATACGATTGTTGTGATGGTATAAATACACTATATCTATGTTCATTTTTCATCTGAGGGTGAGACGACACTATTAGGGAGAACAGCTCTTTGACAACTGTGCACAGTTGATTCAATAAACCAGACTTTCCCCGCTGCTCTCACCTTTGCTGTCTTCATCTTTGCCTTTCTAAACTTTTGCATTATACATCTGAAGCTCTAGGTCTGTGTGTCTGCCAGTTTATTTACGCATTGACAAAGGAAAACTACAATTCTTCAGTACTTTTTGCTTTCTGACGGGGCAGCACTGATCCTTTGACCAGACAGAGTGCCTGACATACAAAACAGTCTGGTTTTCTCTAAGACTGGGTTTAGTTATACGTAGGGAAGTCTGTAAAAATAGGAATAAATATTGACAGTCCATGCTCAAGGATGAAAATTTAAAGCATAAGCAGCAAAAAAAAGTAAGATTTAATCTTACTTCAAAGTAATATTACTCAAGTAAAAGTAGCATGTAAAGAAATTACTCAAGCAAAAAAAAAAAAGTTTTCAAAAAAGTAATGCTGCTTTTACTCAGCAGCATATATATAGGCGCACATCTGGCTCCATCAACTCTGGCTCAAATTCACTTTACATAAAAAAATTGTCGACCCCTCTCTTTGTAACTGCTGCAGCCTCCTCACTTTGTCCTTTTTGGTCTTTGGTATTAACCCGCTCTACGTGATCCTGGCATTTCACTATTTTGTCTGTAAATCAAGATATGAACACTAATAACAGACAAATCAAGTGCCTCCTTTGCCCGAGTTCGCTCCCGCTAGTATTAGTTTGATAGATAGCGCCCCCTCCCTGCCAAACCAGCGGTGTGGGTGGGAAGGGGCGTTACCTTCAACAGCCTTGCTCTGGATTGGCTCTTTGGTTGCTATGACACTTGCGTTTGGGACTTAGCTCCAAATTGGCCCCTATAACTGCTCCAGCCTCGATGAGCTTCATATGACTGGAGCCAGACGCTGTGGGTGACGTCACACTCACTTAGTCCACTTCTTAATACAGTTCACGCAGCACGTTTTGAGCATTCATGCCCTGTGTTTGTGCACGTCAGGCGTCAGACACCAGAATTTAAAAAATTTGAACTTATGGGAAAATTTGTTGCACATCAGTGAGTTTCAAGCGCCTGACATCAAATGCAAAGACGTCCAACTAGAGGTGTTTGGAGCCATTTTAAAACAGTGGTCTGAACCCAGTACAAGAGTAATTGTAACAGTAACTTTCAGGACATTATATCTGATGTATAATTTGATGCTAATGTGGGGAAAAACAATACAAAATTGCTCAAAATTTCAAATTTCTAGTTTTTCAAAAAAGTTTAGTAAAGGTAACGGACTGCTATGCACTTCCGGGTATAAGGATTTTAGTTTGGACGATCAGCTGCTTGTTTGTCTCCATTGAGATCTTATTGCTTTGCCTGGAATGTTCCACAGATAAGGCTTTAAACTTTCCCTTTTTAAATCACACATGCCGTTATTGTTTACAAAATACTAACATTGCATTCAAACTGAGTGGGGTCCTCACAGATCTGACTTATTAGTTAGTCTGCAGTTTAATGCCATACTGTGGAACATACATCTCTGAAGACTGGCATAGTTACTATGTGCATCTTTAAAATAAACGTACATATAATTTAGACCACACCTGGTTATTAATCTGGCACTGTGTTTCCAAAAGTAGTGTAAAACATATAAGCTAACCACAGCATTATAAACTAGCTACATGTTTATTTGCCGTCACTTTGTCACTTGTCCAGTTTGTAACCGGCCTGAAGTCATTCATCCTGCAGACTTGAGATTCTGCACTTTTCTAAATAAAACCTAATAAATTCTGCTTGTCTAGTGCCGGGCGTAGACACTCACTCACTCTGCCTGTTGGCTCCACGCACATGGATTTAAACAATATCACGTGTATATCAACAAACGCTATTTTCAGATCACCACAAATCTTCGCCTTGTTCCTAGTCTTTCTATGTTTTCATGCATGCTGGCTACAAAATCAGTGCAGTTGGCTATGGATTGTTTTTTATGTTGGCAACTCAATATTTCTATAATGAAAATAATCTATAGGAACTCCCTTAAAGATGAGGAGCCCAGTGACAGGAGGAGGAGCTCGGAGTAGAGCTGTTGCTCCTCCACATTGAGAGAAGCCAGCACACTGGAGGGACTATGTCTCTCGGCTGGCCTGGGAACGCCTTGGGGTCCCACTGGAGGAGCTGGAGGAAGTGTCTGGGGTGAGAGAAGTCTGGGAGTTCCTGCTTAGACTGCTGTCCCCGTGACCCGGCCCCGGATACGCGGAAGAAAATGGATGGATGGAAACTTTCCATCCATCCTTTCAAAAGGCCAGAGTGGACTTTTGCAATCACAGTAAAGCTAACAACAACTAGCATGCTAATGTGCACTTCCTGACTATCGGACAATAAAATGCTTTATAATTAATTAGATACAGATAGTACACAGGAGGCATAGTTTGACCTCAAGAGTTATACAATATAAATGTACTGGGCCAGGACACATTTTGTTCAACTACATGGAAAAGATCAGGTAAAAAATCTTTAAATTCTCAAAGAATTTCCAAGACAACCCCATATTAGATCAAGGCTAACCATTTATTTAATACCATAGTTACATAATTTACAATTCTCCAAGCTAGCAAAGAGAGAAAAATGTGCAATAAGGAAAATGTCCACTTATGGCTTTGAAAATATGATGATATATAAATGTATAATTATCTACTAAGAAGCAAAAGAATTTGTCACAGTGAATAAGATGAATCTAATAAATACTAAAAACTTGAAAATGGTGCAGGTTTATGATCTAAAATCTCTAGCTGATGGCAAAACTGTTTGAACTATGTTTCAGTGTCACTAGTGCCAGCAGTGTCAGGAGCAGTGGGAAACCATATGGGTTCCAGGTAAATGTTTCTTCCTGATTTGAAAGATTTTGTGAGAACGTTTACCTATTCAAAATATAACATTTTAGCTAGCAGGAGGATTAGCCTAGACACACTGAGGACTCTGCACATAATGGACTCAGCCCTTCTTGCTGTGAGGTGAGAGTGTAGTCCATTTCATCGCAAATTATATAATCAATTCCACTGTTACAGAAAACACAGATTTATTCCAAGTCTTTAGTGATCCCGTTACATGTGTACACCATGATTAAACATTTTGGTCATTGTTAACTGCAACATTGATCTAAAATGATTTAATAATAGAATAGGGTCTATTGACTTTCTGTTCAAAATGCAGTGTCTGCTGCTGGCCTTTTCACGTAATAGTAGCATTTTACGGCGGCAAGCAACAGATTTTCATTTACTTGCTTTTTGAGATTTTACACTACAGACAACTTCTGAAATATTTACCAGTTAAAAAGAAGCCCCTCTCCAAAGGGCAGCTGACCACAATTTGAACGATAAATATTATTCTCATCTTATAAATATTATTCTCATCTTATTCTTTTTTTAGCCAGTGAGTTGTTATGGCCATACCGACATATCAATGCTCGATCAGTCAGATCTCTGCTCGTACTTGGATGGCAGACCGCTGGGATTTCCAAATGCCACAGTGGGGCTTTAGTGGCTCTAGTACAATCTGTTGTCATGTCCTTAGGCAGGACACTTCAGATCTATTATAGATATAGAATGGTGGAATTTCTGAGCCATTGCCCATCATTGGCTACATTTTGATTTGGCCAATTAATCAACCAGAACCAGTACAGAGAAGTGGGCGGAGATTGAGGTAGGTGAAAACAGAAATTTTCTGAGCACTCAAGTCTTACGGAATATGAATCATTTTTGTATATATAGATATAGATATATAGATATAGAATGGTGGAATATACAGAATGGTGATAGTGAACCAACCGGACATAGTGGTGGTGGATAAACAACAGAGTAAAGCCGTTGTGGTGGACATCACAGTACCAAGCGATGGGAACATCAGGAAAAAGGAGCATGAGAAACTACAGAAATACCAGGGGCTCAAAGAAGAGCTGGAGAAGGCCTGGAAGGTGAAGGAGTACTCTGGACAAAGACCCCCAAACTGGAGTGGCTACAGCAGATCCCAGGAAAAACATGAGACATCTCAGTCCAGAAAAGTGCAGTACTAGGAACAGCAAAGATACTGCACAGAACCTCAAGCTCCCAGGCCTCTGGTAGAGGTCCCAAGCGTGGAAAAAGAGGGGGATAAAAAAAAAAGACCACCCGCAGAGGGTGAGGAGATTTTTTTTTTAATATATATATATATATATATATATATATATATATATGAGGAGGAGATTTTTTTTTTTTTTTTTTTTTTTTTTTTTACAGTTTTAGAATTAGTACAATTTATTTAATTGTAATATTGTTTTATCCTGTACATATCCACCTGCATGTATATCTTGTCTTTTTGCCACCCTCCCTCTCTTTTACTCTAGACCACACTCTTGACCCTTCACCTATGACAAGTAATCAGCCTCTTCCATTTACAGTAGAGGCACATACATAATCCTCCCAACACTTTTCTTACCTCCCCCACCTCCTCCATGTATCCCCCGGGAACCAGCTGGAATAAACCGGTGCTTATAGCAGGATCCGCCACTGCCTTGGTTTCATAATATCTGTAGGTAGCAATAAGGAAATAGATTTTTTTCCCCCCTTGTGGTTACGCTAATGAATGAGTAGCAAAAACGCACAATATTTTTCAACTGTACCATAGCAATATTGCAGCGAGGATATCAATAATGCAAAGATTGGTGAACAAGCAATATTGTTGTGGTCTTTCATGTGGCATGGAAATCTGTTATATAGAGGAATGTGGTGGTTTATGCTACTG
This sequence comes from Periophthalmus modestus, assembly GCA_019594935.1. Taxonomy (NCBI): domain Eukaryota; kingdom Metazoa; phylum Chordata; class Actinopteri; order Gobiiformes; family Gobiidae; genus Periophthalmus; species Periophthalmus modestus. Next base: position 16,093,448 of record JAIEZT010001390.1, on the reverse strand, counting down.
TGTCTCTGCAAAATAGGCCATGGTTTCAATTTGATTTTAAAATAAGAAATAAAAAAACAGAATTTGCGTTCAGACAAGCCCTCATTTTTATGACATTGTGGTTGTGTAAAATTCTGACAATACAAATGCCAAGTTTATCTGTTTGCAATGATTCATGTTATAATATAATCTTAATAAGTAAAGTATATCTAAATATCACAATATCTTTATCATTCAGAATATTTGATTTCATAAAGCTGGTCACATATTAGAGCAGATATGGGAAAACTACGGCCCTGTGTTTATTTAACTGAAATGTTATAAATGAATTATTATATTTCATTAATGCATTTGGAAAACAATTTGTACAATGAGCCTTGCATATTCGTGCTTTGCTACACACACATATATTATATATATATATATATATATATATATATATATATATATATATATATATATATATATACATACATATGTCCTGGCCCGGCCACTCTGCCAACTTTTAGATCCATTGTTGCCCATGGGTCAAGAAGTTTGCCCACCCCTGTATTAGTGAAATGGAAGAGTATTAGACAAAGGTAATGAAAGAAAACTAAGAATTTCCCAGCTGTTTGATCATGGTGTTGATAATTATAAAATAACAGTGTGTTTCACCAGCAATCTGCCCAGAACTGAAGTAGTGGCTTGGATGAGCAGCCAAACGTCTTCACTCCTACAACTTTTGGTCCAGGTGACACATTTGAATTTTTCTTTTACTATGGATCATACCTGGACGCCTTATAGCAGACACAGAACTTATTTTTGTGCTGTTCTTTTTTTTTTTTTTCTCCACAAATGGTGTTGATGTTAAACTATGATCAATATTTACCACAGATACAATCCCACCAAACTCTGAGTTAGAAAAAAACTAAAAACATGTAATAAAGAGAGACATTTTAAAATCCCCTCGACATTGCTTCATTTCATCTTGTTTAATTTTTCATTTTGCTCTATGAAAAACTGTATGGCACAGCTTCCAAACCTAATCCACAGTGGAATGTTTTGTGCACATATTCACACTGATTAAGTCTGATGGCTAAAACTTACCAAACCGTTATGAAGAACAAAACAAACCTCTCTTTGGTGCTTCTCTAAGGACTCATGGAATATCGTGCCTGGAGCTATTGTCATCTGCTTCTTGTGTGTCTCTGTCCCTGCGTGTGCTATGACAGAGTGCGTTTTATGTGCGCCGCTAAATCACTACAGTAGCCACACTTTGCCCAAGGCTACACAGGCAGGAGCAAGGGGGAGGCTAAATTGGCCCAGATGAGAGAGCGGTGAGGGAAGGAAGCCACAAGGACCTTCCACTAAACGCTGAGCTTATTAGCCGAGACGTGAAGATCTGAGGACGTCCACAAGCATTACAAGACGTAACTTGGCTTGGTCGTCTTTCCATTACTCTGTAGAATTTGGTTGGACAACATGGTGGCTATACTTTCACCATGATTTTGAATTGAGTTATGTTTCAGAATGAACTGTTTGCCTTGCCCTACTCTAATCTACTTTGCTCTTTTTGGCCCGGCTTTGTTTCCATAGAATTTGTTACCGTATCCATCGAAACAAATCGGTAGTCATGGAAACTCTGTGGTAACCATGCGTTCCGCTAGAACTCTGACTTATTGATGAATGGCTCTGACTAACCAACTGGCCAGATGTCTAATAAGGCCAACCAGGTACTAAAAAAAGTACCCGGTACTAGTTAAGGTGGGCTAGTGGAAATGATCCAAATCACGGTAGCGAAGAGTAAGGCCAAATAGGGCTTGTAGAAATGGGAAATCTGGGATTGTAACAGGCTGTTGTTTCCACATGGTTCTTGTCCAAATTATCAAAATGTTTATTTTTTTAGATCCCCATTTGTATCGGTGGTATGCTGCGTCTATTATTGTATTATTTTGCTGGACACTGAAAAATCCATTTACATTTTCTTTTAGACCAGCAAAACAACAGGTCAAGTAATTGTCTTTTTTTTTTTCCCCCAGTACAGTTGTTTTTTATCCAGCTCTGGGTAATGAGCAAAAGGACAAGATCCCAGATACAAGCAGCTGAAATGGGTTTCCTCCGCAGGGTGGCTGGGTGCTCCCTTAGAGAAAGGGTGAGGAGCTCGCTCACACGGGAGGAGCTCGGAGTAGAGCCACTGCTCCTTCTTGTCGAGAGGAACCAGCTGAGGTGGCTTGGGCATCTGCTCAGGATGCCTCCTGGACGCCTCCCTAGGGAAGTTTTCCAGCCATGTCCCACTAGGAGGAGGCCCCGGGAAAGACCCAGGACACACTGGAAGGACTATGTCTCTCTTCTGGCCTGGGAACACCTTGGGGTCCCACCAGAGGAGCTGGAGGACGTGTCTGGGGTGAGGGAAGTCTGGGAGTCCCTGCTTACTCTGCCGGCCCTGTGACCCAGCACCGGATAAGTGGAAGAAAAGTGGATGGATGGAATTGATTTTTTGTTTTATTTTCTCATCTTCCTTGCATTTTCCATATCAGGAAAATTGGCAAATTACTTTTCAGGTTTTCCAGGACATATGGCAACCATGCAGTTTAGTTAAATGTCCATTTCCTGATAATTATGAAAAATAGTATACTTGAAGGACCCGTTAACTGGGGATATTTAGCAAAACGTTTATGTTGTGTCTCCTTGCAGTAGCCTCTAATTGTAAGTGACCACTTTGAAAAACGGGCCAGACTATTTTAGCTATTAGTTGGGCCATTATTATAGCTCCCCCTACATTTTCAAAGCTCAGCGATGTTGTAGCCAGTAGCCCAGCCTAAGCATAAATCTATTAGAGGAATAATTCTTATTCTCACTGAAGATGAAAATAAATTACTGGCAGCATGAGACTGAAGAGGAGGAGCCAGGGGATCCAGACCATCTCACTCTGCAGTGCAAAGAACACCAGCCACGCCCAATGTATTAATAAAACGAGATACTGCAGGTGAATAGGGAAAAAATTTAAATTTAGAGATATGAATTTATGTGGAAAAACGTCCAACATTGAGAATTTTTGGGACATTTGAATCTCAAAAAATGTAAAAGGGATTTTGGATATCTAATTTAGTATTTAAATCTCACTGAAAAATTGTCACATTTCGTTACATTTTTTGGACATCAATCTTCAATAAATTAGACTTGGATTTAGATATCAAACATTCTTCTGTACGTTTTGTCAAAATACTGATAATATAGACTGTATAAAGAAGGGGACTAAGTGAGTATGACGTCACTCGTAGCGTTCTGCTCCAGTCAAATGAAGCTTGTCAAGGCTCGCAGTTAAGAATTTGAAGCCATGTTCCATATTTTGAGTCCCGACCTCAAGTATCATATTAACCAATGAGCCAATCCGGAGCCAGGCTGTTGAAGGTAACGCCCCTTCGTGCTCGCACCGCTTGCTTATGAGGGAGTGGACACTGTCAATCAAACCCGCAGGAGCGACCTCTGGGGAAAAAGACGGCACCTCACTGGTCTGTTATTAATGTTCATATCTCGATTTACAGACAAAACAGCAAAATAAAAAAAACGCCAGAATCATGTACAGTGAATTAATACGAACATTTTAAGACCAACCCTGATACTAGCAGTCACAGAGAGAGGGGCAACAGTTTTTCAATAGAAAGTAAATTGGAGCCAGAGTCAATTAAGCCAGAAGCACCACCATGCTCACTTCCTATTTGGAGTCTGTGAATACCAGACTGGAAACTTTGGTGTGTGTAGGTGCTACTTTAAGGGATGATCCTAATGTCCCTATAGAAAAAAACATTGTCCCTTATAATTCTATGGAGGCAAGCTGATTTAATTAAATATTAAAACATCTTTTTGTACAGAGTGGATCATTTAGTTGTTTCTACATGAAAAGAGGAGAAATATCAAACTGACCACAAAACAAAATAAAATAAAAGACTTTTGCCTGTAGTGTCTCCCCTTGTCAGCCAACTTTGGAAGAGGCGAATATTAGCAGCTGATGGCAAAAAAGCGCTGTATCTGATTTTTTCCTGTCTTCAGGGCCAGCTCTAGCCTTTAGGGGGCCCTAAGCTGAATTTGCCCCTGGGGGCCCTCTCCACTTTATGCCACATATTCATATTTGACAACATTAAGACATCACCACAACCTGTTATAAAAAGACAGAAAATTCTAGAGGCTCACAGCAACAATAACCACAAGTATAACAGTATAAAACATGTAAGGAAAGGGGGTCTTTCTGGACATTTTTTTCTTGGTTTCTGGTGCGTTTTAATGTGTTCCAGTCGACTAAAGTGGGCTTACATTTATCAATTCTTTATGTCATAAAATGCAAGGTTGGATAGAGTAGCTAAAAGATGTACTAAAATTACACTTACTTCAAAATCATATCACTCAAGAAATACAAAGTAGTGATCCAAGTTAAGAATCACATAAGAGAAACAGCCTGGACATAACATCAGATTTATAATCATCAGATCATTTGGACTGAACATTAAATAAGAGGATTTTAGGATCACATTATTTTTATGTTTATTGTCAGTCTTTGGATGCTGTGATTTCTTGTAACTGCACATATTAAAGAGTAGGACGCACAGATACAGATACCAGTATCGGGGGCCAGTACTCGTACACGTCAGTGAGCTGCCAATACTAAGAGCCGATACCACTGTAGCTGTGCTGCCTCTTATTTGAGGCTCACAGCTCATCTCTCCACAGAGCTCTGCACAGAGGCCGTAAACCTGCACATTCACTGTTCTGTACATTAAGCAGAGCTGTGAACATATGTGACTGTCACATGAAATATACAAATATTTAAGACTCGTTCACAGAGGATATCAGTGCAGTGCTTGTGTTCATGAGTAGCATGCCAACATTGCGCTGGCGTTTAGCAGCTTGTGCTGCATTGTAGCTTATTATAATTGACAAACACATTTAGAGCGAGTTCAGAGCTTTTAAAAGATTGGGTATTGGACAAACTGAGGCAGTGGTAAAAGTAACACAACACTCACTGTTATGCTAACAGGGGCTCATTAGCAGTTAGCTCATTAGCAGTTAGCGTGTTAGCAGTTAGCGCAGAGTGCAGTCAGCAAAGAGGAAGTGGGAAATATTTAAGCTAAATAAATTACCAGAAAAGGACAAGCCCCCACCAAAAACAGCCAGTGTAATAAACAGACTCACCTGGTGTCCTCTGTCCCTCTGAGGTGTGTCCTGTCTGCAGAATTATACATGTCCAGCCTCATTGTTTCATCTGCAGGTCCAATGGTGTAAAGGGACATATCTTGAGTCCTCTCTGAAAAGTTCCTCTTTCCCCAAAACGATCTTCCTCTGGGCTCTTCATACATTGTCCCGTACTTTAGATAAACTGAACTTCACTAACTTTTAGTCTATAAAACATCTATTCAAATGTCCCTCTGCTGCAGTGCAACCAGAGCACACCTGGAGGGAGGGGTCCTTCACACTTATTAACACAGAGCTGTCCACAACACTGCTCGATCAAAAACACATGTAGCACATGTTTAGTTACTGGAAATAAAACACATCTAATCGTTAAAGAGGGATATGTAGACTAGTATAAACACCCCAGTGCCATTATGTTTCCAGAAAAAAACTTTCCAATCATTATTTTTAATATAAATGTATGGGCTCTTGGGGGCCCTCTGGTGGTCTTGGGGCCCTATGCAGCTGCTTTGCCTATAGGCTGGGCTGGCCCTGCCTGTCTTAAAACGTGAAAAAAACTAACTAGTTCATTTTATATGGTTTGCAGAGGTCCAAAGTTTTTCCTCACTTACCTTATGCATTCTGAGCATCCTAAATATTCCCCCTGATTTATGAAGTAAAAATGAAATGAAATCTCTTACATGTGAGAGCTGTCAGGAACTACATCTTGGTGTTTTGTTAACTTTTTTTCAAATGCCAATGTCTTTTCATAAGGTCCAACATCGCTGTCTACTCATTAACCAATTATTTTCTTGTATCAGCTGAATGCTCTTTTCTACTAACCAACTCCTGCTTGTACATTAAAATATATAATAATATAATATAATATAGTAGCAGAGAGAAATTTGTCTTGGGTAAAAGTTCTGCGTAGCTAAAGCCTTAACTGTCACAAAACAGATAATGGTCAATGGCTCTTATTGTTGAGCGCTGCCCCTGTACAGATAAAGCATACCAAATTCCCAATTTATATGCAACATCTCTATCAAAACATCTGGCACATATCTTGGTATTAACTTGTGTAAAGACATGAAAGATGGACAAGAACAAAACTTTCCTTTAAAGCTGAAAAAAAAACAGTACAATATTAAACATGTGGCTGCAAAGGGACATCTCTGTTTTTGGATGTGTGCTGCTGATTAAGGCTGAAGGTGGTATCTCCAGACTCCAGCCTCATCATTATATGTAAAGGACCCAACTGCCACAGAAATAAGACCTTAACCCTTTAAGGACTGAGCTCATTAGACCATTATAGCTCGCCTAGACTTTTTTTTTTTCTTTTTTCAGCCATAAAATCATGTTAAAGGAAGTATCAGCATGTAGTTTTCATGTATTTTTCATATCCAGCCTTATTTTTCCTTTGATGCATCGAATAACTGACTGGGAGAATCTGATTGGTCATCTTCAAGGGACAACGAAAGCACATTACCGTAATGACAGTAACATATTTAAAGAGCCCCAAGCCTCTGCTGTGAGATGCAGTTTGAATTTACATGTTGCACAATTGGTTGCAGAGTTACGGTAATGGAAAGTCCACAGTCCGCAAATTTATCAGCGGCGATAGCATCCGAGGGTTAATAAAATGCATTCGGAACAATTAACACCCAAAGAAATGTGTTTTAATGAACTTTAAAAGTGAAGGCGGCATTGATAAGTTGGACTTTGAAATCTTAAATTACACTTTCAAAATCAAATGGCCACAGGAAAGCTTAAAGAAATCAGACTCGATGGTGTTTTATTCCCTGCAATATTTTTTTGAAAATTGGAGGTCTACTATCTATCAAACTATCTCACTTTCATCAGTAAGCTCTAACGGCATGGAAGATATGTGATAAACACAATTTTTCACCTCACACAAGTACAATATGGAACAATGAATGTATTCTTAAGGGTAAAAATACTTTGTTTCATCAAACCTCCGATCTGTCTCTGATCTGTTTGATGATCCTGCCCAAGTTTTAAATTACAAGAAGTTTATGCAGCAGCATCAGTTGCCAATTCCTTTTAGAGATTATAAATGGCATAATGGCATAAAACTTGGACAATATCAAAGCAATACCCAATCATCAATAAAAGAACAAGAACTCCATTTCAAGATTCTTCATAAATTTTACCCTGCAAATACATTTTTATCAAGATTTCTACAAATTGATCCAAATGGTAATTTCGTCTGGCGCACCCTGAAAACATTACTCATCTTTTTTTTTTTTTTTTTCCATGCCCACTTAGCTCCACCTACTGGAAACAAGTAGAAGTTTGTCTTTGCCAGAAATTACAAGTTTCAATAAGCAGCAAAGAAGAAAATATTACATTACTATACACATTAAAACGTAAAAATCGAAAAACTCATTCACTCATTCATACTTCTTGGCAAGTACCATCAAAATCTATGTTAAAAAAGGAAACCTGTCATATACACTTTAAGTCAGATTGGGTTGAATATGAAATGCTGTAAAAATGTAATAAATAAGAGTTTTAAAAGAAAATCATTTGCTTTACTCAAGTTCTTATTGACCTTCAAAAGTTAAAACAACAAAAGCTCTGACAATTACGGTGGAGGATGATACAACAGCTGTTTATTTTGCGGACTTGAGCGGTGGATTAATCAAGGATCACGCCAACGTCGGATTAGCCCATTAGTGCGTTTTGCTGGCACCTCCTTCACAGCGCCACTAACAAAGACCATTGTACAGCTACTTCATCAATATTTATTGGCATGGTGAGAGGATTGTGGGGAAGTATTGGTTGCTGACATCATTAACCCTTTGTGCTGTACTAAAAAGTGTAAATCATAGAGGGACAAAGAGGGTTAACACAAAGCTAATTATAAGAGCTACATGGAGAATTCAGAAATACTGTGTCGTAATTGCTGGAAGTTATATATATAGTTAAATATATATTTTTGTAATACAGTGAGTTATTGGATCTAGTCACTAAAAGAAATAATCTGGTTCAGCATTTGTGCATTTCCCTTTTGGACATTTCATGACAAAGTACAGGATGTCCATAAAGTCTATTGACAATTTAAAAACGTAATTACAAAGGCAATTGATAAGGTATTAATTAGATTTGCCCTATTGTACTCAGTGGTTGTAAAAGTTTTTAATCACATTGCGATAATTATGTGCAGTCAAATTATTGGTCCTTTTTTTTCCCCATGAGAGATCAATTACTGCAAATGTCTACCTTGACCTTTTGACTGAATATGTGGCACCACAAGAGCAGGACCTTCAGCCAAACATCATTTTCTAGTAAGATGGTGCCACCACATTGGGGTCTCATTATCATTGATTAAGTGCCTTTGAAATGTATATTTTTTAATTGTAAAGAGATTTTATGGACACCCCTTCTGCATTCTGGGACTAGCTGGTCAGGCAAAAACTTTCTAATCTTGTACTACTTTCAACTCCAAATACTGCTACTATTTTGACAAAAAAAAAAAATAGATATCACTTTGGAGACCCTAAGAGGCTCAAGCTGTGGTTGATCAGGAGAAAGGATTAAACCCCATCTACATCTGTTCGTCTGTGCAGTGAGCACTTTGAGAAGGATCATTTCCTGCTGAATGACCAAGTATTTCTGATTTTATTAGAACAGAATTATCTTGCACATAATATTTTAGGTGTCTACTGTCTGCTCTTAATCATGTCTGACAATGGCTATAACAAACTATTAGAGATTTTACTGGCATTTAACGTTTCTGTAAGTGAGGGCGGAAGAAATCTGCTGTGCCTACTATTTTCAACTTTCCAGCTCATCTTCAAAAGACAGTATCGTTCCTGGTTTTAAGGGCCAGTTTTGTAAGTACAGAAGAGGTAAGTGATCAGTCTGTCTCATTGACACCAAAGCTTGCAGGTTGCTAGTAGTGACCATAGTGGTAGCATTGCAGCATGTCAGGACCAAAGTCTAAAGTCCTTTGCACAACAAAAACTACACTGAATAGTTTATTTCACATAGTGTGTTACTTATGATGGATAGTTTGTCAAACAATTCAGAATGGTTGTCTGGTAAATGTGCATATAAGTTCCTCTGGTTTGTCTTCTGAGCCATATCTTTTTTTTGGGGCAGGCTCTGAAATACCACAAACGATTAATTGCCAACCTTTTTATCATGATTAACGATATTATCGTATATCTTCCCATCCCTGTTCATGGTTTAGTAGTCCATTATTTGAGCCGGTTATGCCCTGTAATACCCTATGATTGAAGCAGACTTCAGTGATCTTAGCAATCAGCACACTGTCGAGTGATCAGAAGGACACTTGTAGGCTAGAGGTTTGACTATGACCACGGCAAGCAAAGTACGATTACTGCTAGCAGCATCAGAAGAAAGGTTCTTATTTGGTCCTGGGGTGTGAATAAAACACAAACTACCAATATTGAAATTTTAAAGCAGAAATAAATTGAAGTATTAAAAAAATAAAATAAACAAGACAAACAGTAATATACAGTGAATAGTATTTGTATTGTTGGTTGCAAAAGTTCAGTGTTCTTTGTATTATAAGTTTATGCCAAAGTTTGTGAATGCAATGTTCAAGTTTTCATACAAAGTTTTATATATACATATATATATACATATATATATACATATATATATATATATATATATATATATATATATATATATAGAGAGAGAGAGAGAGAGAGAGAGAGAGAGAGAGAGAGAGAGAGAGAGAGAGAGAGAGAGAGAGAGAGAGAGAGAGAGAGATAGATAGATTTTTTTGGGGGGGGGGGGGGTTTGTCTTACCGCATACTTGCCTTCAAGATGTGAGGGTTGTAGTCCATATTTCTTTTTTCAGTCCAGGAAAGAAACCTGACTGTTGAGAGGTAGACAGTTCAGAATGAGAAAAAGATATGTTTTAGTCTGGAAATCCACAGTTTTGTACTGGCACTCCGATACAAGCTATCAAGTGAAGACCATCATGACATTGTAAAGCTGCAGACAAACTGTCTACAGACCATCTCAGCTGGACAAACTGTTGTTCTGGATGCCTTAGCCATTGCTCCAGCCCTGCACGGTGAAAAGGCTGTTATAGTCCAGCATCCAACATCCTTCTCTCTGCCTGGTGGCCTACTAATAAAGTCCTGTCTGGTCAATATTCTTCCACTTCATTCCTGCTATCTGCCAGTAGTTGGGACAAATGAGTCTGACCATGATGTCATCATCCCAGTCCGAGCTGCTATTGCAGAGTTGAGTGCATTCCAGTCAGTCCTTCACAAAGAACAAAGCCCATCAGCCCAAGCAGCCACTGCAGTCTCAAGAACAATCAGAGTCAAAGATAAATTACAACTTTGCCCATTCACCCATCTCACCAGAGCGGAAGCAGTGGGTTATTGCCAAGCTCAACAGCATCCTAGATTTGAAGTCCAGCTACAATAAGAGATGAAGGAGTCAGAAAAATGCAAGACCGCTATTGGGTGCCCAGTGGGCTTCTGGGAGTTTAACTGAATGCCGCATGGAGTCACAAATGCGGCACGTACCTTTCAGCACTTGATGGAAGTGCATGGGTGATCAGAATCTGAAAGAGGCTCTTGTTTTCATCGACAATTTGATGTGTGTTTGCCTACCTTGGAAGAGCGTAAAGAAAGGCTGATGAAGGTGCTGCGCCAACTGAAAGAATTTGGCCTCAAGCTGTCTGTGGAGAAATGTGTGTTTTTCCAAATATCAGTACGGTATCTTGGTGTCACGGGATGGAGTCAAGAGAGATCCTGACAAGATAGCTACTACATAACATCCTGGCCAGTACCCCAGAATCTCAAGGACCTTCGCTTATTTCTTGGATTTGCTTGTTATTACCAATGTTTTGTTAAGGACTATTTGTCTATCATAAACCCACTGAATCAATTGACTTCAGGCTACCCACCAAACCAGAAAAAACGTAAGGCGTCGGCAAAACCATAGAACTACATGAATCTAAAAGAACCTTTCAGGGGGCTCTGGACAGCAGTGTCAAATCGCCTTCAAGACAATAATTTGTGCCTTTGTGCCAGGAGAACTTGAATGAGACTAGATGGAGTTAAAAGTGACTGACAGGGCAAAGGTTTTCAGAGAGAATGCAAGATGTAGTGTGAAATAAAGCACTGTTATATGTGCGCCCCATGGCCAGTGTATGAAAATATAAAGCAGGCTCATGCCAGCAGTGGCCGTGGCCCCCCTGGCCACCATGTAGCTACACCACTGCCTATACTATGTTTAGATCTGAAGAACAGGTGGCCTTTTATGGTGTTTTCCTTGCAAAGGATGAGGATGTCACAACTTTTGTGAACTATGTTCACAGCAAGACCAAACCTGTACTATAGTGAACTTCAACACAACAGGGGCCGTGACAATATACTGCAGAAATTCTTCATCACAGCAAAATAATTTGCATTTCTCATTTTTACTAGGTGTCTGGAAGAGGTATTTGTGGTGAGTGGTTGGTAGCCAGAGAAACCTCCCACAAATCTGTCAGCAAGCTGGATAAAGAGGGGCTTGAACTAACAGTGTGCCAGAATGGAGTTTCCTCTGTGCACTTAACATGTACAGTGGGGACATTTTTGCTCATCCCCTGTACCTCCAACGAAAGCTCCCAAAATGCATCTTTTTTTGCATGAATGTAGCCTGTAAATACAGGCCATACCTCAAAAAAGATACAAAACTCTGTTCAGCTCCAGGCACTGCTTAGCATGAAACCTTTTCTCTCAGTGTTCCATGCAAAAGCTCATGACTTCAAATGTGAAGTAAGTGATGAAGTTACAGATTGTATAAATCCTTGTTAAACAAACTCTAGTGCTGTAGATCTTAAGTTATTTAGTTGATTTATTGGTCAAGGGCGTCCAAGTCAACCAAAGTTTGTATTAGTCGACTAATGATTTGATTTAAAATATAAAGACTTATATGGATCACAACAGACATGAGAAGGCTTGTAGTGAGTTAGTTTAGGATTTGAGAATGTTTAATCTGCCTTTTTCTCAGTAATAAGACTGTTAAGTACTAGTTTTATGCATAAATATTTCTAATAATATCATCATCTAATATCATGTAGATGCTTAATAGTTTTGAGAGCTTTTGCTCGCACATGCTAGCTTTGCTAGCTCCTTTTAGTTGACTAATTTGGGCATGAACATCTTATTACTTCAGTTGTTTTGGAGCCTTTATCAGCAACTTCACCTTAGTTAATAATAATAATCCACTCTCTTCAGGGTCACTGACCAGCGTGGTTGATAGTTCTATATTTATTTTGCTTGGGATCCAGAATGCACACTTCTCCGATACTTTATCTCTCTGTATAAAAAGTACAGGGAAATATCACTCTGGACTTGCCTACAATTGTGTTTACTAGGATTTTGTATGTAACCCAGTGTTAAGAGATTCATTTATATTAATGCAATTTTTAGTTTTTTAGATCAGTGCTTCTATAACTTTGAGGATGTGTATGGGCCTTCTACAGGTTTTTATGTTTTTGTCCTCATTTGGGTAAAACCATTTGAAGTACCTTATCCATGATTTTGTTTCAATTAAGAGCATGTATGAGCCTAAATTTTAGGCCTGATAAAGTGCTACTTTGTGTATTAAGCATGTCACTGCCAGAGGTCGACGATTTCGATACTTCAAAAAAGGCTAAAAACAAATGAATTGATATATGTAAACCTAGTCAGCTCTCTGTCAGCATACAAAATCAATGCCATCCTGACAGCTTGTTGTAGGCTATTTTATTATTTATGGTCCCTGGACAGATGTTGTTTTTCTATAAAATCAGCAAGAATAACATAAAACTTAAAAATTGAAAGGTTGTGATTATTTAAAGAGCAATACATTAACTTGGATAAAATAAAATACAGTGTTCAAAAGAACATATGCAATACTAATGCGTGATGTGGCAAACCAGTACAGAAATATTTTGTGAATATCTTTCAACAAGAAATGTAGTCTTCCTCAAGATCATAGGAGCAACTTTCATTTGACCAGAGAATAAAATTTGCCATAACCTTATGTGGTAAGACAGCTGTTGAGGCCTGTGCTGCATGTGCGTTTTACCTGGTTTGCTGCGGTGCGGGCTGGTGGACTATGTAAGCTCTTGCTTTCTCATTGCTCCCCTTTTGCCCACTCACATTTTCAGGTCCCTGTGTAGGCAGCTTTATCCTCCATGGACAGGTAAAATCCTAAAATTTTACTCTTCATTCATGAAAATATCCAAATTCCTAAATCATCGCTCCTTTAGCGCCGCTGTCTGACTGCGAGCTCGGCATCGCTTCACTTTCACAACATGCTGAACGTCGTGGTGCGCTCTCGTGCGCCTTCGTCTTTGGTACTTAATAATCACTACACCTGTCCCTTCACAAAATTGTCCAAATTCTCATAAAGTCCATGTTTCATGTAGCTTTTCGGTTTGGCTGACACATTGCGCCTTGAGCCAATTGCTCGTTGCTGTGTGCCTTCGTCTGCAGTGACAGGTAATGCCCCATGTGACCTCTTCATTCACAAAATTTCCAAATTCTTCTTTCCAAAGCATCTGCCCAAAAAAAAATAGATCCCAGATGTCATATCAAGAAGCATTTTATGGAGCTAAATTATTTCCTGATTGTGGGAAACAGTGACGTGCGGTGAGGTTCGTGGCTGGTGAGGCACTGATGTCGTCACAGTCAGATTTACAAACATATAAACCAGGGGTCAGTACATTTGGCCCTGGGTCAATTTCTATCCCAGTAAGTGACTTGGGGCCAGAATAAAAAAGAATTTCAAAATAAAAGTTCCGAAGTCTGTATAAAATAGCTCTAACAGTATGAAATAAAAAAGATGGTTTTATATTGTTTTTATCCTTATTCTGTTTCCCAAATTTCAATGGCTTGAAGTCATTACATTTTGTACGTTTTTTGTACGTCTCTGTGTGAAAAGAGCGAGTCTTTCATCCCGTCGTCTGGCGCAAACCATTTAGCTCCTTTAGCGTTGGTCTCGGTCCTTTAATTTTAACATCCTGCTTCGACCGAAAGTCCAGTTCAGACTTTGTGGGCAAAGTAAAGAGGGAAAAGAGGGAGCCATGTGGAGGTCATGTATGTTAGATGCAGAACAGCGTTGTGAAACAGCAGCAAGACAAAAAAAAAAAAAAAATCAGCTTGTTTTATGTTCTTACAATTATTTGATAACACATCACTTACCACTCAGAACATGGTGACCATTTGATTTTGACTTCTGCTTTTCCCCAAAACATTAGATTAATGAAGCAGTGGATGGTGAAGCAGTGTACAGTGGAGCAGGAGATTGTGGAGCAGTGTATGGTGGAGCAGGAGATGGTGGAACAGGGGATGGTGGAGCAGAAGATGGTGGAGCAGCTTATGGTGGAGCAGCTTATGGTGGAGCAGAGGATGGTGGAGAAGGGGATGGTGGAGCAGCAGATGGTGGAGCAGCAGATGGTGGAGCAGCGGAGTGCCCACAACAAGAAGAAAAAAGTAGCCTATTAACATGTAACTAATGAGACAGCTGTGGTCGTGCTTTAGATTTGACAAGTGAGTCAGTGTAAGAGCTGATGATGGACAAAGCTTCTTTTCTTAAATCATGTTCAGTGTGCAGTCGATTTCTTTGCTTTGACTGGGCTGCACCAACGTGGAAAAGCCACTTTCACAGAGGTAAGTGTTTGTGAACGGGGGGAGTGCTTTGACTGCCAGTGCTGTGAGAGAGGGACATTCAGGCATCACGTATTTGGACCAGAAAAGACTGATGCTTACCTCATTGAACCTTTTCTCAGCCTCTGGTCACTCTGGCCTTTGTTACCTGGCAACACAATGCTGTCAATTTCAGTTCCAAAGGGATCACAAATCCTCTGGTTATTGTCCTTTTTCTCTGGAAAATCATCTTTCTTATTCTCTAAAGCACTTCGTGTATGAACTGTACAAATAAACTTGTTTTGTCATATCAAGTCTATCTGTACTCACATGATTTATCCACAGTGTTAACTTTTTCTTAAAGACAGTGACTTTGTCGGTCTGTTCAAAGGTGTTGTGGCCTTTTCTCTGCATGATCATATTTGACATGTTCAGATGCTCAAACACATCGGCAGGATAAGTTTCTGTTTGTGAGTGGGCTTTCCACTAAGACAGTCTTACAAATACTGTGCTGCTGGTTCCCACCTGTGCCGCTAGTTACTAATTAGTAATAATTGCATGTATAACAAGCTGTTTTTCTAATTATTATTTTAGTAAACAAGTTGATTATTAAGAGTTGTGCTGTGCCACCGGTGCCTCTAACACTACCCATAGTCCAGAGAAGATGACCTTCAGGGTAGGATGCTGCAGGTGGAGGTGGTGCAGGTCTCCTTCCTCCTTCATGGCGGCGTTGTGGTTAACGAGGTCTGCTCCTTTCCCAAGTCATTTCCGCTGCAGTTGATCAGCCTTCTCCACCTCAGACCACCCCAGCCAAACCAGGAGAAGGTGGTGTTGGTGAGGCCAAGGTTTTTCCCAGTGGTGTTTGCATCTGCTTCTGCCCCCCACCAGACGTAGGTGTCACCGATTATCCAGACGTTATCTAGACCGATACAAACAAAAGCATCGTACTTACAGTTTTTCGAAGCAGATTGATCTTGCTGATGGAAAAAAAAAATACTAATAATAATAAATGAATTGGTTCTAGCTGCTTACAATCCACCTGCTCAGATTTATTATTGTAATTCTTGAAAGTGATTTCTTTTAAGGAATTACGCTTCTTTACTTGAAATAAAATGGCAAAATAAAGCAAACAATTACAACAGCTAATCTTACTAGACAACTCAATTGTTTTTCCTACATTATTTGAAATAATATAAATCAACAACTTAAACTAATTAAAGTTTGGCTATAAAAACTAAAAGTGACCTTATTATGCTCAAAAGCCTGGTGGGCACCTTTAACAACCTCACTCATGATTGGCTCCAAACTCACCCTTATAACCGATAACCCCAGTGAGCTTCATTTAAGAGGAGCCGAGCACTAAGGGTGACGTCACACTTACTTAGTCCACATCTGATATACAGTCTATGGTTTTATCACAGAACAGAAAAAAACAACCAACATATATTATATTTATATTATTGAGTTACAAAAACTAATTGTTTAAGTTCACAAAAAGTAGTTTTAAATTGGCATAAAGTACTAGTCAGCCTATTGCACAACATTTTTCTGCTATTTAAAATAACTGTCCCAATAACTGTTCTAATGCAAAGGTCCTTCTAAACACAACTCACTGTGAACGCACACACACGCACACACACACACGCACGCACACGCACGCACACACACGCACGCACACGCACGCGCACACACACACACACACGACACGCATACACACACACTCACGCATACATACACACACACACACATACACACACACGCGCACACACACACGCACACGCTCACACACACATACACACACACACGCATATACACGCACACACACGCACACTCACGCACACACGCACACACTCACACACGCACACACATACACACATGCATACACACGCACACACACACACATTCATACACACACGCGCACACACACACATACACGCACACACACACTCACACACACATACACACTCACACACACATACACACATACACGCACACACACACACACTCACTCACACACACATACACACACATACACACTCACACACACATACACACACACACTCACGCATACACACACACACACACACACATACATACACATACACGCACACACACACATACACACACAGAGCCTTTGTTAAAACTTACATTTATATTTAGTATTTTAGATCAAAGAGTTAGTCTGGTAACATTCATTGTTCAGCAGTGATGGCTGCAGCCTCTACTGTTTTGGGTTTATTCACATTTGATTTGGTTTTACGTCACTTCTCTCTCCATCTGAGAGCAAAAAAGAATTGAGTTCACAAAAATGTGTATTTATGTCTCAAGTGGTGGATAGTAACAGTGATAATACACTGAGTGCACATACTCTTAAAAGTTATGTTTTGTTACATACAATGTATTTCCCAGATTATAGTTTAAATACTTTGAACTGTGTTTAGACCGAACAACAAGTTGTACTGTTATGGTGTAAGGAAACAGGCAGAATGTTTTCTGCTTATTTATTTTCTGAACATAAGGGATACTTAAGGCCATAACCCACATTAAACAAGAGCAAAACAGCAGCAGTCTCAACTCACTCGAGTCTCTAAAACTGACCAGCACCTGATGAAGAGAACCTTCACATCCACCTGTCGGCATAGCAACCAAGTGTCACAAAAGCAGTTACATGGACAACACATAAACAGATACAAGAACAACAAAAGGTGTCGTCTCTGAGCTAAACACTCAATATCAGATCATTACACTACCCCCTTATGAAAGAGAGAGGGCGGCACTGTCAGTCCAGTTGGGCCGTTGCTGGTTCGTGATCCATGTGAGCACTGGGTTGATCTCACTGTCCAGTTCTTGTTGTTGGGCCCATTCAGCTGTATTCACATCCACTAGTCCATGATAAGCCACTTCATCCAAGCCACCAGCTGCACACTTACCTGCTGCTGTAGCTCCTCTGGTTGTGCTCCTCTGGTTGTGCTCCTCTGGTTGTGCTCCTCTGGTTCTCCTCCTGTGGTTCTGCTCCTCTGGTTGTGCTCTTGTCTGCTCTGATGTCCCGTGTGCATGTCTTTGAGGTGGAGAAGGGCGGGAAACAGCGTGGCTCGAGTGATACACAGGGCAAATAGTTTTGGGGAGCAGTTTGTGCATTTGAATGATGTCTGGAAAGATTAAGTTCCCTCATTTGATGTCAATTACACATTATGCAATTATGCACTCCAAGGCCCACCCCCGTATCAAGGCTCAGTATACAGTCCTCCAAATCTGCAACCCACGACAGACAGCAAACTGAGTCACTTCCCACCCATAAACCCACTGTTGTCTCACGGACCAGGGGGACACGCTCGCCAGATCTAGGGGTGAGGCAGGACCGTCTGTATCCGCAGGTCAGACGGCGACAGGACTTGTAGAAAATCATCCCGAGCCATCTCTGACGGTAAGGCAGGTGGCGTGTGGGCATAGGTGCGATAAAGCAGTCCTTCAATGTCACTAGCGAGTTGTTCACCAGGGTGACGGTGGCGGCCACACAGATCTGAACGAAGCACACTGGAGGTGGAGCAGAACCCAACTTTCTCTTCAAAGCCCCAAATAAAACTCTGTAGTCAAATCTGTCTTTGAGACTCAGGAAGCGCAGACTAGACAAGTGAGACACATGGCTAACTCTTCAGCTGTCTCTTCAGGGCCAACTGTGCATAAAAACTCTTCCCAATCATACCTCAGGGCAAAAGCAGGGGCCATTTTAATGTGTGGGGTGAAGTCTGTGTTCTCCTCCAGTTTAATCTTCATCACTTTAACAGACACATCTTCAACTGGTAGCTCAGCAGAGTCGAGGAGAGCTTAACTGAAACTTTACCGAGAAGGTTTGGCTTGTCACTTCTGACGCCAACGAAGTGTTCTGCTGTAAGGAAACGTGCCAAATTATTTTCATTTTCAAAGAGAGAGGTACAATATAAGAGAAAGGCAACATGGTTAAAAGTGCAATGCTCCCCTACGGGACCAGGACTCTCCTGAAAAAAGATTCTTAATCTCAGAAAGACTATCCTGTATAAATAAAGGTCAGTAATATAAGTTCCTTGCATCATCATGGCCATGGCTACTAGAGCCATAATTGTAAGTGATTTCTTCACCAGTATTGATGTCTCTTTTGGCAAACACAAGTAAGGCTTGCCATCTACAGACACTTTATCTTGCTGTTCGGGTTAGTGTGGACCTCATTTACGAGCCAGCCAATTGTCTTCTTTTGTTGCATACAAACTGCAAAAGCGATGAATAGTTGTATAATTTATTGACTATAAATAAAAAGAAATACATACCACCACATCTTCCTACCAAACTTAAACTCAAACATAAAAACATCCAGCTTGTCGTGGTACATTTTCTGCCTTGTCTCACACTCATCTTTCTTGACAAGTTCACCTGTATCCCAAAATGAAATCTCCATTGTGAAATGGTGCTGTGGCAAATATGATGACCTAGAAAAAACACATATTTAGCCATTCAAAACTGTTGTTTTTTTTTGAAAAAAATTGTTTTTTTTTAACATATACATGCACTTACCTTTAAATGCATTGATGAATTTTACATCTACCCAATTTGTCTTTAACAGTTTTATTATAAAAAATGGGATCTTCTTTAGGACCCATCTTTTTCTCTTAATTAATTAACTAATTAATTGACTAGACACACATAGAAAGAAAAAAATATATATGTGTAAGTAGGTGTATGTATATATATATCTCTAGGTGGACATCTAGGTGGATCTGTGCTTTTGTCTTATTAGTGTAAATGTGAAATCTTTTAAATGTTTGGTCTGGCAAATGGCATACCCAACGATGCATATAGGTTTAATATTACCCTTTATTGCAATATTTTTCTGTAGCTATATATTGTGTTTATAAATTTGTTATCATGATACATCTGTTAGCAGCAGTAAAATATACTTTTGTCTTTTTTTGAGACTTGATGGACACTGATCTATTTTTGTGTCTGTGAGATCTTTAAAGTGGCCCTATACATAATTATTCAATGTCTATGAAAGTTGCTACTGAAGTTAGTTGGTTTACATGAAAACAAGCAGAATTTGACTAGAACAGTCATCTTGCACAAGGATGTGGGATATTTGGATACTTTGAACTGAGTTTACAGCTCAGCAGTCATTCTATGCATCAGGTTATGACATGTACAACCAAGAGTTTTTAAATTGAAGCCTACAAAATGGCCCTTTAAAGGTGGCTTATTCTCTCCAACAGCTCACTGCTTTTAACACTCTCACTAAACAATGATCCATCAATGATCATTTGCTTTACTCAAGTTCTTATTGACCTTCAAAAGTTAAAACAACAAAAGCTCTGACAATTACGGTGGAGGATGATACAACAGCTGTTTATTTTGCGGACTTGAGCGGTGGATTAATCAAGGATCACGCCAACATCGGATTAGCCCATTAGTGCGTTTTGCTGGCACCTCCTTCACAGCGCCACTAACAAAGACCATTGTACAGCTACTTCATCAATATTTATTGGCATGGTGAGAGGATTGTGGGGAAGTATTGGTTGCTGACATCATTAACCCTTTGTGCTGTACTAAAAAGTGTAAATCATAGAGGGACAAAGAGGGTTAACACAAAGCTAATTATATGAGCTACATGGAGAATTCAGAAATACGGCATCATAATAGCTGGAAAGTGCCATTATGCCTAATCCAATTTATATGTTTGTGGTTACCCCCTCTGCGTTTATTAAAAAGTAAAATGATGCAGTTTTGATGTCCTAAAGCAGAGTTGACTGATGTGGCTAATTCTTGTCAAAGGGGTCAAATGTGACTGCATCCTACACTAGTAATTCTGGAAGTTATTATGTGTTCATCTAAGCCAGGGGTCGGCAGCCCGCGGCGAAACAGGCAATGAAGCCTTCAAAACTGCTTTGGCACATGGAGACTAAGCACCCTGGATTCAAATATAAATCTTTAGAGGTTTTTTTCAAAGAAATTACGGAGCAGACAGGACATAAACACACCGGATGGGACCACCTCATGGCAAAGAAACAAGCGTAGCTCCCACTGATTCAGTGGCATGGTGAGGTGACTTTTTCATGCACTTAACATATTTTTGCCATATGTATCTACTGCGCGCAGAAGGCTGGTTTGTGAAAATAAAACCTACATTATTCAGGTCCATGGTGCAAGAAAGGTTGGGGACCCCTGTCATAAACAGACTATTGTATAGTTGTTTACACAAAGTGTAAGAGTAAAAAAACAAACAATATATACAGTGTTATCTTCATTTTGGATGTCAAAAAAAATGTGTGGCTCCCAGTGCTTTTTTTCTCGTATAAATGGCTCTTTGGGTGTGAAAAGTTGCCGACCCCTGATCTAAGCAGAACTGCTGCTTAGCTGTAAACCAAGGATCCCCAACCACTGGGCCGCTGGCCATCCAGTTCTGGAGCCCAGAGGTAAATATGGTGGCAATCTGCGCTACTGGCCCCTCTGACCGTGACCAACTCACACACCAATAAAAATGTATGAATGCCACATTTTGTAGTATTTGTCTATTTCACTATTTTCAGATTTTTCTTAACTTTTTTTTTTTTTTTTACATGTTTTGGCAAAGGAAAAGGTAAGAAGTAAAATAGTTGTCTGCACTTAGCAGCAATAAAACAATAAGCTAGCAATAGCTCTTTCTTAAGTTAAATGTATGGAGAAAATACAGGGTCCATCCTGAAGAAAAAAACAAAACAAAACAAAGTCATATTTTTTAGACATATTTTTTTTTTTTTTATCTAAAATAACAGTGTGTCTTCTACTTCAGAGAATAAAGATAAATAAATTAAATACATAAGCAATCCTGCATATTATGAGAAATGGCTAACATTATTATAGGTTTGAGCCAAAGAACAAAAAGCCAAAGAAACAAACTTCCACCACACACATACAGTTAAAAGAAAAAATTCAAAAACATTTTTTTAAAAGCTAATCCATTAAAGCCTCAACATACCTCACAGCCTACGACACCACCCTAATTAACCGTAATTTCTCCCACAGTTGTAAGAAATATCACCTACTTTCCATTTAGGCCTAAAGCCTCAGCACTTTTTTGTTCCCAAAGCAGAACATGATGACACGACAGTCATCTTTGGAGAGGGAATTGTTTGCGGCTTGTTTCGTATTCTTCTGGGAACCATTTGAACACAACGCCATTTGCTCTTATTGAATTGGAGGTGGCGCTCAATAGGTGTGCATGATGGCAAGGCACGCAGAATGGTGGTCTAATGCTCCTGCAGATCTCCTGGGAACCTGTCCCATGCCCGACATAACAACATATTAGGCCTTTTAAAGCTATTGATTAGTAAATACTGTTTACTTGCCCACACTTGCAGCAATGGGTTAAAGGCGCTATACCTGATTTTTACCATCGTCTAAACAAGAAAAACAGTTTGCAGGGGTCCAAAGGTTATTCCTCACTTAGGAGAGAGACAGTACCTGAAAGGCTAAGTCAAAAAGAAACATCCATGGCACTGTGCATGTTGTGAAAAAGATGAAAAGTCCTTTATTATATCATCATGGATGGCCAAGGCACTTTGGATACGTACAGCAAGGAATCCAATGATAACAGATTAAACACTAAAAGTACTGTAAGAGTTCTGCCATTACAGCAATGCTGAAATCATTCAGCATGCTAACAGTGGACTTGCTGATTCTCAGAGGATAAAATGCTGTATAATTAGATGGAGACAGCCCACAGTGGTCTCATTTCTAAGAGCTGCTTATATCTGACCTGGAGCAAGACACATTTTCTGAACTATACAAATATAAGCCAGAAGGGTATATTTAATTGCAATGTGTCTAGAATTGCACAGGCAATGATAGAAAGAAAGTGACTAATATATTTTAACCATTTATCTCTGCAAGTAACTCACAGTAAATATAGCCTAACATTTTTGTGCAATCAAATACCCCTAAAAAACGAATAGGGAAAAAAAACCCCCAAAAACACATAGATTTAGTGAAATCTTATTTAGTTCACTTTATGTATCTATGTATGTATAAAGTATGTCTGTCAGTATGTATGTATGTATTTATTCATTCAATCCTTATTTTTTTTTTTTCTGTCTCCAGCTCAGGTTAAACTATAGGGGTTCTAGAACGTTGTCACATGACCACAAGCCACATGGCTGCCATGGTAACAATCTTGTTACCATGGCAACTCCAAAGCTTTGATTCAAAGAAAGAGAACACTTTGTGATGTCACACAGCTGTCCTCTCAGTTTTAGTAGGGGTCCAACGCCACGTTCAGTTACAAGTGGTTTAACAGACAACGTACAATTAGCTGAGCTTTACAAAAGCAGACAGTTCAGTAGACGTTCAGTAGATATTATCTGTTACCTTACATTTATTACTTAGAGAGTTATGGCAGACAAAGACAAGCCAAGGAACAGCTGCCCCCTGGATGGCGCTGTACCTACCCTCTCAATGGACTTGATCCGGCCTCTGCTCGAATCCTTCTGTGAGAGCATGCAGAGCACAAATCTGTTGGAGCAGGAGAAAAAAGCCGAGATGATGGAATTGATAATGAACATGATCATGGTCTTCTCCAGGGAAATACTGCGCTTTTTAGTGGACCACGTTTCCAATAATCCTCCTCTTATTACTAACCAGGTGTCATATAGAGCAGTGATGGCTGCACTGGGCCCCGTTTTCACAGCCTGCTTCAGGAACTCAGAACAGCCTTATGACGTCCAGGAGGTCATAGAGATGTTGAGTGATGAGGTGACCAACGGAGTCAACTCAGGTTTGTCCTGCCTCAGTTTCCAGGACAACGAACTGGTAGTAAAGAAGGGGAAAACTTACACCGCGACAAAGTCCAAGCTCTACGGCATTGCCAGCTATATCAGAAAGTTAATTCAGTGTTGCTATCGGCCGTGTGGTCAGACACTCTCCCCTGAAGAGGAAACCTCCTATGTTCCCTCAACACCTCAGGACAGGCAATCCTCTCGTGTTTCCTCAACGTCTCGGAGCAGGGAATCCAGTCATGTTCCTTTAAGCATCAGCAGCCAAAAAACACAGGTTCTCAATCACAGCAATGAACTGCTCTGTGGTGCAGCTGAAGACAGCGCTACATCTCTGAAGGAGCTGAAGGTTCCCCCCTCTCCAAAGCCTGTGGAAATAGATATGAAGGAGAAAATCAAACGTTTCAGAGTTAGAGAAGAACTGAGAAAGAATGGGCTGGGCGTGACAACCAACATCGAAAATTTGTCTGAAAAGCAACAGGATGAGCGCTTTATCTCATGGGCCTCAAATTCAACTCCATCCCCCCTGCAGCCTGATGTTAGGCCTGGCACTGCACCTGCTAGAATAAGACCCTTTCCCCATCTCCCACGTGGGGCCATCATGCCAGTAGAGGAGAAACAGGATGAGGAGTCAGCACCAACCGAACAGAGCTCTGAAAACCAACAGGATCAGCGCTGCGCCTCATGGGCCCCAACTTCGACCGTATCCCCCCTGCAGCCTGATGTGAGGCCTGGCACTGCACCTGCTAGGATAAGACCCTTCCCCCATCTCCAACATGGGACCATCATGCCCATAGAGGAGAACCAGGATGAGGACTCAGCAGCAGCCAAACAGAGTTCAGAAAACCAACAGGATCAGCACTGTGCCTCAGGGGCCCCAAATTCGACCCTATCCCCCCTGCAGCCTAATGTGAGGCCTAGCACTGCACCTGCTAGGATAAGGCCCTTCCCCTATCTCCCACATGAGACCATCATGCTCATAGAGGAGATCCAAGATGAGGACTATGCCGCAAATTCTACTCTATCCCCCCTGCAGCCTAATGTGAGGTCAGACACTGTCGAATGTGAGACCCTCATGCCCGTAGAGGAGAAACAGGACGAGAGCGGGCAAATCTCCAATGAGGATGTATCCGCAAACAAGCAGGAAGAAGCGGTTAAGGTGGCTCCACAGGAACAGATAAGTGCCCCAAGGACCAAGACTCAGGTTATCAGGCAGAAACTGGCTCAGGGCTGTGCACCTTGTTACCAACATCAGCCTAAAGAGCCATTTGAGACAGAGCAGAGACCTTCAGGAAGCATTCTGCGCAGGCTATTCTGCTGTTACCGATGCCACAGTGTGCAATCAGAGGAGAACCAAGGGGAGGACTCAAAATCCACTCTCTCAGAGCAGGATTCGAGCCAGGCCTCTCCAACCTCCAGCACCACATCTCCAGCTGAACAGGTGAAGGAGATCCTGGAGCGGGCAGCACTGAAGGTAACTCGATCTGCTTGCCTCAGCAGTGAAGAGCAGGAGGACCTGTTGGACAGTGTGAGCACTAACAGTGAAGAGGCTGCTAGATCCATTCTCTCCATCATCTGTGATGAGATGGGCTCCTCTCACGGCAGCAGCTCCCAGGGCTCTAATGGGACTGAGGGCTCTCTCTCCAGCCCTGCTGGTGCCTTTGGCACAAAATCTTGTTTATATAGAGTTCTACACAGGATCCAGTCTTTCCTAACCCTGTGTTATGCTAAGACCTGCTTTAGAAAATTCCTGATCCAAATCGCCAGAGAGCACAAAGTCAAAGTTGATGTAGACACAATAGTAGAGGATGCCTCTGTTCCTCTAGAGAAGTTGGTCCAGCTATCTGCAGACATCCAGGAGGAGGGCAGTTTCTATGAGGGACTGTCCCAGGAGATCTCCAATGGGCAGCACACGGACGTGAGCCAGGGTCTCTCTCAGGTTATTCTGAACCACATGAGCCCCAACAGCTCTTTCAAAGTTTGGAGATTTGCCAGGAAGGTCCGAAGCAAAGTGTCAGACTTCATGAAGAGCCTGAAGGATTGGCTGAATATGCAGGAGCATCCAGACTCCAAAAAAGACCCAGTCAAAAGGTCCCTCTTCAAAATCCACAGAGTGGTCAGCACTCTGTCCCTGCCCCAGGTCCAGACCCCCCAAACAGAGGAGCCCACTGCTCCTGTCACCCATGGACATTCTCAGTGCGAGTGGGAGACAGAGCATATCTGGGGCTTGGCTTTTGACGTGACCCAGTGTGTCCTCCAGACCAGAAACCTTTCTGCAGTGAAGCCAACATTTGCCAAACTGTTTCATCAGTTGAAGTCAGAGATGCCTGAATGGAACGTGAGGGTGAGGCCTGATCCTGAGAACATCAGAGACGTTGTTGAGGCCGTGTACAGAGACCTGTGCTCAGGATCCACAAAGAAATGGGTTTGTTTCCATGCCTTCCTCAAAAACGATGAATACATAGGGATCATCAGAGACACCATCCGCAGCCATCTGGAGATGCCACAGAAGAGGAGCAGGCTCAGCTCCATACTTCGCTCACTGCGCCGTGTTTTTTGCAGGTCCTGTTGAGGGCCTAGTTCCACACAGAGGCTGTAGGGACCGCTAGACTGACCTCTGGTCAGTGTAGCGGCCCCAGGTCAGGGGCTTTTCCTCCTGACCACAGCTGTGGGTGGGCTTGGCTGAACACCTCTCCACAGTAATAACTTCCTGAAAATGCTCCTCTGCACCGGATGTTCTTGATCTGATGTGGAGGAGCGACTCAGGTGAGGAAATCTTTGGGGACTGTGTTTAATTAGTGCAAATGGTCCCTCGGCACCGGATGACCTTCATCTGATGAAGAGGAGACATGACTTTTGCATAAGACAGGACGGCTTCCATTGAAACACTGTTGTTGGAGAATAGAGCAAACAGCAAAAAACAAAAAATATGAATAAATTGCAAAATATTTAAAAGAAACTCTTCTCACCACAGACTCTATTTTATATCATCTATTAAGTTGTTTTAGATCAATATTGTGATTTAACATGTCCAAGTTGATGATGATCCCTGGGTGTGTGCAGAAAAAAAACACAAAATGTCTTCTTTAAAGTATTTAACACTTGCTTACTCCTTTTTGAAAGCCAGGCAGCAAAATATTTTTGTAATATACATAGAGTCTTCCTTTGAGTGCCACAACTATGCCTTAACCCACAAATCTGACAAATACTCTGAAATCTGTACAAAGACAACAGTATAAATAATCACGATGAGCTGAATCCACTATACCAACTGCAGGCATGCTGGAATCTCCCCTCTGATCATTAAAAATACAAGCTGTGTTCTGCCACTGTTATATGAAATATTAAGAGGGCTGTTTAAGAGGTTTTTTCATATGCACTGTTTGTTTATTCCAGCTGGACACCCATATTTTAGACATCCTTAAATCAGCAAAGAGGATTTAAGTAAATTCAGTAATGAATAGATGAGAATGGCTATGAGAAAGAGGTGCAGTCCAAGTGTACATTAAAAAGGAAATTGTGCTTTTAAGGTTAACTATACTGCTACTATACTTGCTTGACTCCATAGACTCCAAGCCAAACTTTGAGACATTCTGCATGGAGATTGACCAGTTTTATGCCATGCTATGGAACACTGAAGATAAAGTAATAACACCAACCAGCCATCCTACAGGCCAAGTTATGAGTCAGGTCTGTGCTAATTGATTGTTCTGATGAGAAGTCATTTTGATTTTAATCAGCAGACCCAGATAAAGATAAAATTATACAGTTTAAGGTTAATGGCACAAATGTCATTATACTACTTTGTCTGAGTCATAAAATCTCTTCTCTGAGCAAGGGCTGCAATTAACATTTATTATGCAAATCAATTAATCTAGCAACTGTTCATCCAATTAATCTATTAGTTGTTTAGAACGCGAAAGGCCCCTGAATATATGATTTTCAGGGGAAGCTGAAGTGAAGCCCCGTGAAGAGATCGTAGTGGAGCATATGTACAGATGAAAGAGTGCTTTAAAAAAAACCCCACCACATTTTGATCTGTCTGAGGCATAAAACCTCTTCTCTCAGCTCATGGCATGTTTTGGAGCCCAAGTCAAACAACAATTATTTGATTACTGAAATAGTTGACAGCTATTTCAATAATCCTTTAGTTGTGATTAATTGATTCACTTCTCTACTCTCAACACATTGTATATTTTGGTGACTGTATATTGGCCAGGTTCATAATTATTCATTAAATTGGCTGACAATTATTTCAGTAATTGATTAGTTGTGATCAAGGTTCAAGTCTACCTGTGCAGGGCAGCAACAAAGTCTCTCTGTCAGACACGCCACAGGCAGTAAGGTTCAAACCTACATTATAAAGAAAAAACAAAGCATTTTTAAAACTTTCTAATCACCTGCAAAGTTTGATAAGCTATCTCACCCGCATCTCTACTTGCATTTCTATCCTTTGTGCTTTTTTATGACACCACCACATTCTTCCTGTACACTGGCTGCTCTTGTACATTTTGAATGAAGTTAACTTAGCACAGCTGTCCCTGTCATGCATCACTCCTCCGGTCACTTCCTCCTCCTCTGGCTCTCTGCTCCCATCTGCTAGTGCCCTACATGGGCATATGCAAAACGCTTGTGATGTTATCTTTCCTCCACTACATCCAACCAGGTTCTGCCTGTCATGTTGGAGCACCTGCTGGAGAAGACTGACACTGTAATGGTGGGCCTCTTCTGTTGCTACTCTGATGAAATCTAATCTGATGAAATCTAAATCTAATAAATGTGGAATATTAAGTGTTCTGGAAAAATACTATATTTTTAATGGGTAATGGTTTATTTCTAAAGGCTGGTGAGTTATGAAATACGAATATGAAAAAAAGTGTATTCTTTGTTACAATGGATATGGACAGGACAGGGCCACAGGCCACCTTCCAGCGCCCCAGTCAAGTCTCTCTGAGTCTCCCCCTTAGAGCATCTCCCTCAGAGTCTCAGGTCTGAGTACTTATACCAGAGTGACAAATATCATACTGTTCTGTGTCTGGGACACAGATCAAATGCATTTACAAAAAGACATAATGAGAATATTTTCTTCACAACATGGATATAGAAACATTTCCATCTCACTAAACTCTCTTGAATGTGGAAGGACACACATCATGTCATCATGTTAAGTTTAATCAAAACATACCTGGAATTTTATTTAGCGTTATTCATGTATGCTTCATTAGTCCTTTTTACGAGATTAGTCCCTTTTCCTCACCCATTGAGCCTCTCCCCAAATTTGTGATGTCATGGGTAGAAATCGAGAGGTTTCCTGCTCTGTTCCACATGAGAGCGCACAGACTGAATTAATGTATAAGTGCTGTATAAATCAGTGACGTGTGGTCAGGTGAGGGTGAGGCAGTGCCTCACTCGCTCTTTTCAAACAGAGACGTACAAAATGTAAAAATTTAATGACTTCAATCCAATGAATTTGTACAGAATAAGGTTTAAAAAACATTTCAATAAAACAAATTTTGCACCACCTTAAATGTGTTTGTATAGCTGTAAAGTCTATGACTGCTGTTTTGATGTTCCTGTAGGTGTGGTTTGTTAGAGCTGTCAGTCACGACCCCCACATGGTCAGGTGTAGTTTGTTAGACCTGAAACGGAAATGCTCCCGTTTGGGTGCTGGGTGTCGGGGCTTCCCCCAACTGTTCTGTGCCAAGGCGGCCCCGTGTGAACTGTGCCAATAGAAATGGGGCTGATGTGTGGCTGCCAGTCTTTGTCTACACTGCATTAAAGAAGGTGGATTATCCTTCCCCTCCCTTTCATCAGAAAAGCTGCATAGTGCATCTTCAACTCATAGAAAGCGCTTTAGGTGCCTAGAAGGTGGAAAAACGCCGTATATAAAAATGTGACCATTTACCATTCCTTTTTTTTTTTTTTTTGCAGTGTACATTGGCGTTGATGGAGCATCTCTAAGCGGAGTGATGTGAACATGGCGGCGTGAAGCACTGCTGAGGAGTCTGATTTCAGCGAACACACTTAGGGATCTACATCAGAGCAGATATGCTAAGAGCAGCTCAACTTCCACAAAAGCGTGAATACTGCAATGGAAGGAAAATTAGTTACAAACTTTTGCTTAGGTATGGAATATAAAACTTCTTTACATTCAAAGAACTTTTATAAATACACTTGTGTTGTTTTTGTTGTTTTTAGTAATGTGTTTTAAGACCTTAATTACACTGTTTTCTGATCTGTTCTACCTCTACATTACAACAGGGAACAAAACATTTTGAGCTTTGGAGATGGAGACAGACTAATAATAAACGTAACCTCTGACTCAAGAATAGTTTAAGTTTGAATTACATGTATCGGGAGAATTCAGTTCAGTTTAGCACGCTTGACAGGCATAAATCCCAATGCAAATGTAAACACTCATATTTTGAATAAAGCATCTAAATCTGCATTTAGCATCAGAATAAACATCACATCTCACCAGGAAATAGTGCAAAATTAAATACAAGTTCAGTGACATTTGTTGTCAATTGAATTCTTGTTTTAAAATACAGTAAAACAAGTACAAATATATTTCACATTGACCTTAAGTAGTAGTTTACCACTCGAGATTAGCATTAGCGTGTTAGCATCCCATTAGCGTTACAATAGCATGTTTTTTCCTCTATGTTACTTTATAGTAAGCACATGTTGGCTGTGCCCCAATTCAACAAAAGCAAACTTTGTCATGTACATTTGAAGGGCACTTAGGTCACTTCCGGTGTGACAAGGCCTGTCCCATTTCATGCGGCCCACAAATGAGCCCTGCGTTTCCATGGAGATCAGCTGTGAACGAATCTGAGCACACTTTCCACAGTTATATCCCATCATGCACCATGCGTGACTTCTTCTTCAGGAGAGATGAGGTAAATTTTCTTAAAGTTATGTAATACTAGCTACAATTGGGAAAAAAAAAATCACCTAGAACATTATATTTGCCCATTGATCTTCAAAAGGGAATGATTAATTCCTGACATTCAATCAATCATTCAAACAGAAATAAACGGCTGCAACAATGACACCTTGACTCTTCTTCTATGAAATAATAAAGAATTAAAAATAAAACTAATTATTTCAGTGTCCATTTTACACCTTTCGCACATTAGTCAGCAGCCATCACGGTTGCTAGGCAAATAACATAAGCTACGTCACAAAAGCGCACAGACAGTTGAAGTACGCTCCGTGGCGTAGGCCTGTCCCATTTCAGCATGGCTTTTGCAGCCAACAGAGGCTACATGGAGGAGTACCCTTTGTTGTCCAGGTACTTCGAACAGTACTTTGAACAGTACTTCGAAAGGTACTTCCAAGTGTGCAATCGTCAAATTGGGACACAGTTGTGAACTCACCAAGATGATGGTTTAGCATGAACACAGGACACACACTGTCAATCAACTGAAAATAGCATAAACAACTTCCCAGTTACAATTATAATTATGTATCATAATTACAACAATAAATGCACTCACCGACTTATGCTGCGTTCACACCGGTGCGTCAAAAACGCGCTGGCCGCCTCTATTTAGACGCGTGTGCATTTGAGGGCAGACGCTTTGGAAGCGCGTGCAAGACGCGAGTCCAGAGAGCGCGTCTAGAGCGTTGAGTGTTTTCCTGCTCCTTTTGTGCACAATCACAGACCATGTTGAGAGAATAGCATTGGTGTATTTACTGCACAAAAGTCATCAACGGAGGGGATCGGCTCGGCGGCGGCGTGTCTGGGTTCACGACATAATTCAGAGGCGTTCGGAGTTTCATCACTTGCTCCAGGAGCTCCGTCTGGATGATCAGCGCTTCCAGCTGTATTTCCGTGTGACCCAGGCCCAGTTCGATGACCTGCTGTCCCACATTGGTGCGGATAACGTCCCTGTCCCCTGTCCCAGTCACTGTTTGTGTTTGTGACTCCAGCGCTTCCGAATGACGTCGCTGTGTCACTGGAGCGTGGTCTCTGATTGGTTGACACGCGCGTCGACCGCCTCAAAAGTTCAACCAAGTTGAACTTTCGAGGCGTTCGACGCTTGTACGCTTGGGCGTCTGAACGCGTAGACGCGTGGAAGCTCAAGACGCGCCGCGCTAACGCCAGATTCGCGCCGCCTTGACGCTTGAAGACGCGCCGCAAAAACGCTGCATCACCAAGACGCGCGTCCACCATAGACTTTGAATGTGAGCTTGACGCACCTGACGCCGCGGTGTGAACGCAGCATCAATCTGTTATCTTAGTAAAATAAAGAGTTCGTCAACCAGACTGTCTCGTGTGTGTCCAAAGTGTAAAAGGACAAAAACTAATGTGAACCTGACACTTTGGACAAATAAGAAGGTCATTATCACCCAACATGACTGGCAAAACAGGATCACACTTCCTCTTACCAAAATAAAAGTTTTCAAAATAAAATGAGTGCATTAACATTAGGAGAGAACCAAAGCACTGGCTTACATAAACATGTGTGAATGAAACAAAACACAACTCCAACTGTTTTTGAGGAGGTAACGACGCTCTAACACGGCTTAAAGCTCACACGGGTCAGTTTTGTGCATCTTGACGTCTTCTTTAACATAAGGCCTATAACCTGAAGCATAATAAAAAAGACAGATTGCGGTTTAAACTCGCATTAATAACCGTGCGTTTTCTGTGATTGTGCTATTTGTTTCATAAAATTAGACCCCATTAGAGGTGTGAAAGACGTGCTATAATTGCAGGACCGTTTGTTTAGAATTAATAGCAGCTGTGTTTACTAGGAGCGAAAACAATTAGCGGTGGCTACAGGGCTGCCACTTTCACAAGAGCGGGCGGAGGTTTGCTGCCAAGTTCAGCTCCAATGTGTGTAATGCGCCGGGATTGAAGCGGCTTGCCTTTGAGGAGGATGTTATATGACAATTATGAGACAATAAACACCTCATAGTTTTAAACATGCAGTTAGTATGCTGCTGTCACACGCGTTTTCAGTGAGTCAGTGCTAATAACTTTCAGACTAAACCGCAGATTGTATAAAGAAGTGGACTAAATGAGTGTGACGTCACCCACAGCGTTCAGCTCTAGTCATATGAAGCTCACCGAGGACAGCGCTTACAGGGAATTACGTCCATGAGTATCACAGCAACCAAAGAGCTAGTCCAGAGCGAGCTACATCACAGGTTCAGCAGGGAGCGGGCGCTTAGCAACGGCGTCAATCAAACCCGTTGCTAACGTCAGCGGGAGCAACCTCGGAGAGAGAAGGAGCGGATTTGTCTGTTACTAATGTTCATATCTAGATTTTTACGGACACATAACGAAATAAAAATACCAGGATCTAATAGAGCGGGTTAATCGGAACATTTTAAGACCAAAATGACGATCCTGACCACCTAATCCTAAATCTTTACTTGTATTCATGTGTATTGTCATCTGTCTGTTTGACCTAATTCAGAATCAGAAGACTTTTATTGCCATTGTCAGTCAACACAACTCACAAATGAGGAACTTTCTTTGCAGCATAAGTGCAACATAAAAATGCTGAATAATAATAATATAAAAAAAAGTTAAAATATAGCTATTATAATCAAAAATAAATACAACAGCATCAGAACAACAGTGCAAACATGGCTTAATAAAATCTTACATGTATTGATATGTAATGTTGTCTATCTCTTTGACCTAATGTTGATACGTCTTGAATCAAAAAGTCAGAATTATAGAATCAATTGTGCACAATCGTCAAAGAGCTGTTGTCCCTTATAGTGTCGTCTCGCCCTCCGCCTCCAAATGAACAGATACACAGTGTATTTATACCATCAAAATAATCGCACCAGTCTTATTCTAGTCCAAGTGACTTCAGGCTGCTGGACACATCGTCTTTTACGCTGACAAACGAGAGATATGGAGCTGGAGGTGCGCCCATGATCACTTCCTATTTGGAACATGGCGGCTAGCGGGTTAGCTCTGTGCTTTTATGTAAACTACTACATAATGGGGACAAACAAGATCTATTTTGGAAAACTACTTAATTGTGGGTCAGTCATATTACAAGTTATTCTGATAAAATATGTATATATCTGCGTTAATGTGGACACTGGTGGGATTGGAGGATCACTATTGCGAAAATTTCTCCAATAAATCAGGATGTTTTTTTCAGTTTGAAATAGATGAGAAATGAAGCAGTGGCTGTATACTGTATATTAGAGCATGGATTTTTAAAAATGTTTAACTTTTTTCTAACTTTACTTTTAGGCCTTGTTATTATCTAAATAAATCCAGAATGATCTCTCTGTGTATTTTTTATACAGATTGACATCAGTCTGGTCCCCACGTCCTCTGCTGCATCTCAAGCCCAGTCAATCACGATCATCCAATCACATTTTTTTTTTTTTTTTTCTGTGACGAATGTGAAACGAAGGAGCTCATTGGTCACCCATGAATTACCAATAAAATAAAACTGATCTCACCTCAGATTAACAGAGTTTAGTGCTTCGCTCATACACTCTGCAGAAATCCACAATGTTTTCACTTCCCTGTGATATATATATTTTGTCCTTTAGTTTTTTCGATATGATCGGACCGTGCCTGTCCCCGATTGGCTAATTCATCTGTCAAACAGGCCCATCTGAAAATGAGTAGATTCACCAGTGCCCAGACTCACATCTTCACCTGTACTGGCTGCAAAACATGAATAAATAAACCTCCACCAAACCTAGTCTTTTGAATTTAAGTTTGAAATACGTGTATCGGGAGAATTCAGTTCAATTTAGCACGCCCAAATAAAAGTAAATCCCAATGCAAATGTAAACACTCATACTGAGAATGAATTGCTTGGAACTCATGAAGACTCCCATTGACATTACATTTATAAACAAAGCCATTCAGATCCAACGCCCAACGCCCAACGCCCAATCATTGCACATCTTTGGACTGTGAAAAAAAAATAAAAACATCTATTCTATAAGTGGAGTTTGCATGTCCTTATGTGGAGTTTGCATGTCCTACCCACTTGAATGTATTGACCCATGGCACTCCAGTATTCTACATATAACATTGTATAACTACTCATCCTTCAGCTTGGTACTCCAACATCCAGGGTTTCTGAACACAGAAAGACAGGTCAAATGTAGAGAACCTATGATCCGATCCCCGTCTTCTTGCTTAACACTTGTAAGTTTGAAAACGACAGGAGAGAAAGTCAATGGAAAAAATGTGTTTCAGTCAAAAAAAAAAAGTCCCAATTTAACCCTGGAGAACCCACAGGGTCAAATTTGGCTGCATTAATTGCTGCTACCCAAAATAATAAAAAAATAAATGTAAAATTTCAATTAAAAAATTTCAAAAAGCCCAGAGTGTCACTTCTGGCCCCTGTATAGAGACACCTAGTGGATGAATATTGAACTAAAATGAGCCAGAGTGGTAGATGAGCTGGAAAACTACCCAAACAAAATCATCTTCTCAGCAAACCAGTGGTTGGTGGTAAAATTGTGTTTTTTTTGTTTTGTTTTTTTACTCTTTTTTGTAATAGCTTGCAGAATGTCTGGAAGTACGTTATATATATATATATTTTTTTGATAAATTAGTGAGCCTAATGGGTCAAATTTGGCCCTGATCTTAAATTAGGGAGTAAAGGGTTAAAATTTAAAAAGTGGATATTTCAATGTTCAGTGAACTTATAGCAGTAATTTAATGCAATGTTCATAATTTTCCAAAGAGTTCTCCATGGTAAAAATAAATAAATAAATACATAAACTTCCAAATCTATTCCAGTGTTTAAAAGCAAATGTCAAATACAATATGTTACAAAAATACGAGTGTTAATGACTTATTAATGATGTAGTGTCACTTACATAAGTCACTTGTAAATGTAGCTGTTGCAGATTGAATGAGTTGGAACTGTTCATGTTTTTGTGTGAAAAGGGGCAGTTATTACACTTCTTTCTCCTCTTTTCCATTCACTTTGGTGTATGTAATCATTATATTATATTCATCTTAAATTAATGAAAGAAAAAAAAAAAAAAAGAAAAGAAAGGTCATCATATCATCACAATCCCCCCCAAACTTCATCCAGACCTTTTAACCACAGAGAGCACTGTGGATGTTCTCATTGCGTCTGTGCACCTTCACTTATCGGTTCTTCGATTTTTTGGAAAGGAAAAGAGGCAAACAAGCTCATAATGGGATTTTTTTTCTTGAGTCAAATGCACGGCAGTGAGTTCAGACATTGTGCTTCTATTCAAAAGAATTTTAAACACTAGCTTCTGTATAAGCCTGCGACAATAGCTTTTAATTACTGAAGACGCCATCAAGCCATTTCAAAAACAGGCATTAATAAAACGGCAAAAACAAATGTGTGTATTTGTCTACTGTTTATTATTATGGAGCGTTTTTGTGCGTTCTTCCACTAACAAAGCATAACTGAAGATATGTTTTGTCACTGTTACTTATTCTCTGTTGTTCAAAATCTCATCAAAACACCATCTGAACCAGGCCTAAACCACAACTTAAAGAGGAGGGTGTATTGTGCAAAACTGACTTTTTGGAGCTTTCCATCATGTTATACCATTGTCCCTTCATAAAAAACATGTCTGTTTGACTAATTTTACAATTTCTCCCAGGCAATATTTGAACTCTACAGTTAGTGGAACAAGTCTGTCCAATGCCCAGCGCACAAGTCTACGTCACCCATGCTCCCACACGGACAGAAGTATGATATAAAACACAACTTCACAAACCTGATGCGATGTGCAGTTGTTTCATTAGTGGGATTCATGATAATTGTCTTGGGATAGCGCTCTGAGGTGGGACTTGAAACTTATTAAACATGTAAACACGTTGATTTCAATGAATATAGCATTTTCAAAACAATAAAAGGTGACCCGGTGATCTAAATATGTAACGTGTAATACTTTACAGAGACATCACATACTGTCGTCTATGGGAACACTGTGCAAGTCGTCTCCTGGCATGTCTGAACAAAAACAATCCCACACAATGTACGCTGATGCATAGATGTCGTAAGAGAAAGTGACAGCCTCATGTATAAAAGATTCTTCCACATTAGCTTTTAGTGACACAGACTATATTCACTTTACATGGGCAGCCTGGGATTGCGATAGGCTCCTGTGTGGAAGGTACATTTGTGTGAAGGGAAAAGCATGAAAAGATAACTGATTGAAATATAGTTGTAGTTTGGCAAAGGAAACACGACCTGGGCGCAGCAGTACCTTGGTAAAGTGTTTACCCACAGACCTGAGGGTTGGCGGCACATTGCGGAGGTTCAGTGTATCCTGAGACACTTCAACTACTTTGCCATTTGTAGGAAAAAGCTATTTACACAGATTGGCAACAAAGTTTTTGTAGGGTGTTGTCACGATGCTAACATTTAAAACTCAATTTTGATAAAAGAAATGCGGATTTCAATTCCACAATGCCAAAACACAAATTATATACATATTTAATACAAAATTCTTAAATATTACGATATGCTTCTGGCATAGAGAGCCCTTTTTTTTTTTTTTTTTTTTTTTTTGTTGTCATTTTTTATACTTTTTCAGGTTTTTTAAAATATTTTTTATTGAACATTTATTGTGATTTTGTATTAAATGCACGTTTTAAAAATAGCCTTTACTTTTTTTCACTGTTTGAGTTGCATTGAAGCAGAACCAAGAATTATTAAGTTCTCATTGTTTTTTTTTTTTTTCCTTTTTTTTAGGTCTAGAGGTTAAAATGTAACATAATTTAAAGTGGCTATAATTACTTTTTTTAAATTTTATAATAATACTATAATACTACTATACTATACTACTAATAATAATAATAATTAATTTATATAGCGCTTTTCAAAACACTCAACAAGCTTCACATTTCATAAAAGAATAAAACATCACAAAATTTACAACAAAAAAATTTAAATTTACAACTAAAATACAAAATTCATACAATAAAATTTAAGTTTTGCCCTGGTACAAATATATTATGTTTTATGTTTTACTTGTGTCAAATCGAAACCACTGTGCGCTCTCTGCATCTAATTATGGAATGTTGCATCCCCTTTGAACCAGGAACTGCAATGTTAGCATGCTAATTGTTAGCATAACCGTGATAGCACGTCGTGAAGCGTGCTTATAAACTCATTGCAGTGAATAAATACAATGCTAGGAGTGCGGTAGTAAGTTTGGACTGCTGTAAAAATGAATTAGTTCTGTTTTTCGTGTTTTAAGACAACAAAAAAAATCAGATACAGAGCCTTTAAAACTCCACCGAAATCGTGTGATATTGCCAATACTGTCTCGCGCCTCCTTATCTCTGCTCTCTGAATGCTATCACTCCCTTAATAACCACTTTACACTCTGCTGAAAAAAGACCCTCTGCGTTGGCCCCTCACTGTAAATTCTTATATTTTTCTCCCGATTGAGCCCACCGCTCCTTCACACCACAGCAGGCTGAAGAGCTGCAGGCATAGATAGAGATAGAGTGTGGTATAGATGTGAACACAGTGTTTTGAGATAAGGCGTGATGGTGGCTCCCGGGCCCCGTCTCTGTTCACTGAGGGCCGATCCACTTCCACTCAAACAGCCTCTTCTGTCAAGCCATCCATTTTCCCCGGGCTTCGCGAGTGTCGGGATGTGGTGCCCAAGATGCGCTACACTCAAGAGCGCTGTCCAGGGATATACAGCAATGTCTGTGCAAGTTATGTCATAAATGCTGTGTGTAATTGCTATTATTTTATGCATTCAATTGTTAAAGGTTCACTATGTAACTTTTGTTTTCTGCTTGTTTCCATGAAGATATGTTCACTTTGCCTGGAATGTTACTCAGAATGATATTGTCTCAGTCTTGCATTTATTCAACTGCATGTATTTTTGATTTTTGAGTGAGTCACCTCTCCACAGAGCTGGTGGCATCCCCTGCTTGTTTCCATGGAGAAAGATAAGTTTCATGCCATCCTGTGAAACATGTCAGATAGCAAAGTAAGTTTTTTTTTCCTTGTAAGCAGCCATATTTTTTTTTATGGACCATGCGTGTCCCTGATTGGCTAATCCACCTGTCAATCATGCCCACCTGAACCCGAGAAGAGGATAATGACTGAAAGGACAAGGTCGCGGATAAAAGCGGACGAAATGGGTTTTCTCCACAGAGTGGCTGGGCGCTTCCTTAGAGATAGGGTGAGGAGCTCAGTCACACAAGAGGAGCTCGGAGTAGAACTGCTGCTCCTTCACGTCGAGAGGAGCCAGCTGAGGTGGCTCAGGCATCTGTTCAGGACGCCTCCTGGATGCCTCCTTAGGGAGGTGTTTAGGGCATGTCCCAACGGGAGGAGGCCCCAGGGAAGACCTAGGACATGCTGGAGGGACTATGTCTCTCGGCTGGCCTGGGAACGCCTTGGGGTCCCACCGGAGGAGCTGGAGGACGTGTCTGGGGTGAGGGAAGTCTGGTGCCCCCGCGACACAGCACTGGATAAGTGAAAGAAACTGGATGGAAGGATAACTTAAGAATTATAGGAGCTATTGAAGATTTAAAAGTGTCAGTGACTTTTGGGACACCCAGTATAAGGCAGTGTTCACCAGTGATCTGACCAGAACTGAAGAAGCGGCTTGGCTGAGCAGCGAAATACAACTTTTTGTCCTAGTTGACAGATGTGAAATTTTCTTTCATGAAAGTTAAATATATGTTAACAGAACAATACACAGCCCTATATGTATTTGTTTTATGAATTAGCAACTTTATTATATTGTACTAAGCTAAAAAGTTAATTCATAAAACCCACTTTTTAATATTGTCATGTCATTGTTATTCAGCATCTAAATCTGCTCCTCTCTCTCCTCAGATGCTCTTCCCCTGCCCCCACCACCACCACCACTACCACAACCACTACTACTACTACTACTTCTACTACTGCATCTCCCTGTGGCCTGCCTTGGAAGCCGCTCTGTCTACTCCCATCAAAACACATCCATTGTCTTCTTGACATCTTTAGCAGCAAAACCCGACTGCAGGGTTAGAGTTAGTCGACGATGGAATGTTAAAACGCAAGTGGGCGGAAAAGAAAATATGGAAAACTGGGATACTCTGAAGGGTAGTAGTGACCATATGTGACCTTTTCCGAAGACATCTCAATGAAGGAGGCCAAGGGGAGGGACAGTGAGTAATAATGTGCAAAGGAAGGAGAAATCTCGCACCCTAAGGCAGTATTCACATGTGTGGTGCGAAATATATATGCGGGTACTTACCTTGTAAGGCTCCATTGATTCGATTTTTATTATTTATTTTCTTGTTTATTTATTTGCGAGTGCGGCAGCTGGGAGGTCATGGAAGATGAGACATCGCTTCGAGCTTGTCTAAAAATCCACACCTCCCTGTGCATTAGGAGTGTAAGCAGGGAGAATGGATTGGATGCCTGCTGCACAGACGGCTACCGGATATAATAAACAAATGAGCTGGAATTCTGATTTTAGCCTTATTCTCATATATTCTCTCATTTCAAGAATATGAAATTTGCCCTTAAAATGCATAATAAAACTCGAAACCTTCTATCTGTAAGTGCTGATAAACAGTAAGAAAAACTGGCACAAAGTTAAATACAAGTAAACAAAAATGAAAAATATTCACAATAGCTATCCCAGTCGGTCTTGCCCTGTTTTGCACTTTCTCCCCTTCCTTCTGTGTCTGAGCCTGGAGCTGGGGCGGAGATTTGAGCTCCTCCCGTGAACACCTGGACCTAATCCACAATCAGCTGCAACCGGGGAGGACAAAGGAAGCCAGGACCTGACACTCAGCGTCAGATCATCCGCGTGTCTTTGTGATCCCGCTCAGCTCCTCTGTCTCCGACCCTGCTCTGCTCTACCACTTCTGCTCACCTCATCTCAGACTCTGCTATTCCCGCTCGACCCCTGGACCCCGCCAAACACCCCGGTCTCAACCCCACTGACCGATCTACCTTCATTTGCACATTTAAAACTTTCAAACATTGTTAAACTTTTCCCCGAGTTCTGTCTCTTTGGTCCCTCCTGTCAGTCGTTACGACATTGTTCTTGTGTCTTCTATATACTGTAGTTATAATCTCTGACCGCTGTAGATCATTATGTTATAATCTGGACATCTAAAATCACAATATTGATCTAAACCAACGTAATAAAAGAAACGAGTCTTCTGACTTCTGACAAAACTGTGGCGCCCAATGAGAGTTGACGGTGCCGTAAATGTCATCACAACAAATGCTTTTAAAATTTGCACCAAAATGACTATGCGAGGCTGCCATATCCTACACGTATCACAGATTAAGAAAATAATCAGAGGATGAAGTAAGTACGTGACAGTGGGCGTGTACCAGTGGCTGTGGAAACGACGGGTGGATCGAAGCAATGACGCCTTGAAGACATGAGGATAAAGATTACTTAAAAATGCACGAATCACTCTAAATACAACTTCAAGAGGGTAAATGGAAAGGGGAAACAGCTATAACATGATTAAAAGCTCAAAAAAGTAGATTTTTGCATATACTGTAGATTAAAGTTTTTGTATTTTTATTTTGGGTAAAAACAATAAATCTTTCATAGATTTATAGCAAAAGACGAAATTTCCATAGATTCCATAGATTTATATCGGCCTTGCCCATCATCTGAGATTATAACATCATCAAACTCTAGAGCATGGACACACATACTCTCAGAATACATGGTTTTGAAAGTATATTTTTTAACAATAAAAACCAACAATTGAATGCAAAACACATGCACCAATACCACAATACCATGCATCACATCAGAAAAATTCCACCTTTAAACATAATCAACCTAAAATCGGCGTTAAAGCGTACACGCATAGATCCTTGTAACACATGCACACTCTGCACTGAGACATTCGTATTGTCCCCTGCATGTGCTCAATGTAGTGTAAAGTCTATCACAATGGCCTCTCGATGATGTGTGAGCTGCCGACCGGGGCGCAGCTGTGGAGGGCTTTAACTGCTTGTCATCACTTTAATTAGACTTGTCACTGCAATTTTAAACGTGCATGTGCGGCCATAGATACATTCTACCTAACCGTCCCCCCCCCCAACACATCTGGAACCTGCGATTACCTAACAATTAGAATATATCGAGACAACGCTGTCATCAATATTGAATAGCTAAACGTAATTAATGCGTATACTGGCCTGTTGAGATATGGTGTTAATTTGCATACCCGATTGCGCTGCTAGCATGAATGTGTGTGTGTGCAAGCGGACATGCTAAAAGGGTGTTTAGAGGCTCCATTGTAATGAGGTGTGGTGGTCAGCCAATGCACTGTAGCCAATGTTTTATGGCTAGCGGTGCGGTTAGTGCCACGGTGGGCCCTGGTTGTTGCACGATCAATGCTAACTGCGGCTAACCTCATGAAATACAAAGTCTCGGGTACACTATGTAAATCTGTGTGGTTAAACATAACAGACGTATTGATTCAATGTTGATAAGATGCATAGATCACGCGAGAAATGGGAATTGATGGTTTCCAAGCTCCCTTTTGACTTTATGGCGTTGTTGGTGAGCATGTTTGCTTCGACTCCATGCACGTTTGAGTAGCCTCGGCATCGCTCCTGGACCCTATTCGAGCCCTTCTTACGGTTAGCAGGACGAGCCTGTACAAAGCTCAGCCCGCAAGCTTTCGTCACCCATGCACGGCCATTTTTCACAAATATACTAAAGCAGGATATAGAACAATTCACTACAACTTCACAAACACATGGAATAATATGTAGTAGTTCATTAGCACGCTGATTTTCTTTAACTTTGCCTGATGGAGCTACTTGTTTATCTCCATGGAGATACTGCGAAACATTCAAGTCAAAGCCATTACATTTCATAGAGACAAACCAAGCTGGT
Source organism: Periophthalmus modestus (assembly GCA_019594935.1). Lineage (NCBI taxonomy): Eukaryota > Metazoa > Chordata > Actinopteri > Gobiiformes > Gobiidae > Periophthalmus > Periophthalmus modestus. The sequence continues at coordinate 16,051,072 of JAIEZT010001390.1, read as the reverse complement.
GGTGTTACACTGTGCACCTTAAGATTATTGCTATTCCACCAGGAGGGACAAGGAGCTGCAGCTGAATTAGTGAGGTACGACAGATACACATCGTATGGGTAAACTTTGATCCTGGCAGGTACAGACAACTCTGATCTGATGAAGGGAGAGTATGATAGTCTTTGGATATAATACACTGAAAAAATATATGATCAATGATTATGGCACATTCGCTGTGGGCATTGTTTTGATACATTGATGGAATAAGATTTGGTCATTCAGTATATTCAGGTAGTCAGCTGACCTCATTCTTTGAGCACAGACTGTTGCTGAACCGAGACGAGACCTGACCAACTGGAGGAGGCTCGGACCTGTTTGCTTAGTTAAATGCAGGTGGTAATTTTTTTTTTTTGGCCAGGGGGTGTATCTACCCCATGGTCAATAGACTGATTGGTCGACAGAATCCGCATGAACTGTGAAACGTACACCATAGACATTTGAAAGAAGTTTTGGCCAGGCAGTGTATCTAGTGAATGATGTTGGTGGTTTAGCTCCAGCGTGAAAATGAAACCATCGAGGCTTGTAGTTATAGGGGTGAATTTGGAGCCCAGTTATATTTGGAATTCCGACCGAGAGTATTATAGAAACCAAAGAGCCAATCAGTAGTTAGGGTGTTGAAGGTAACGCCTCTTCCCACTCGCACTGCTGGTTTAGGAGGGGCGAACGCTTAGTCAATCAAACCTGTCGTTAGTGGGAGCGCCCTCGGTGAAAGAGGGCAGCTCATTGGTCTGTTATTAATGCTTATATCTTGATTTCTGGACAAAATAGTGGGGGTTAATACATGTTAAGACCAAAATGTCAGCAATACTTACAGAGAGAGAGGTGACATTTTTTTCAATAGAAATAGAGCTGGTGTTCCCATGCTCACTTCGTAGTCAGAATGCAGCGGCTAGCAGGTCAGTAATGTCCATTTACATGTATAAATATGTATGTGTGTATGTATATATTTAAGTGTATACATATATATACACATGTGTGACAACCCTGCCCTGCCTTCACACCCCATTACCCACTCTTCTCCCAACATTTGGAAACAAAACATACAGTTCCACCTCTTCATGACTTCCTGGAGCCCAGACGATGTTTATTCCAGTTTCGCAAATGCGGGCTAATAGTTTAAACCATCCTCCTCCAGCTTTATAATCAAACTAGGAAACGTTCCAATTTCCCTAGCCCGCGTCTGCCTCATTTGACTGGGGACATTTTCGTGTTCGCCTCGTCCGGGCTTTGCAGGTGAGATTAGCTGTCATGCTACAAGGAGCAGGTAAATAACTGCGGGACACGGTGTCACATTGCGGGCTGGAGGAGGAGAAGAAAAGGGAGATTTCTTTAATTCTTCCAGCCGGGGGTCGATGGTCCATCCACCCGTGTAATGAGCTCTCTCAGCCAAACGAGCAGCCCTCCAAGTGGAAGTGCACGCAGAGCCAAACAAGAGCATCCTTGGATTAAGGATGGCTGATATTGACAGAAATTTATATCTTGATCTTTTGGGGGATTCTGTCGATAACAATTTTCATGTCATATATTTGAAGTGGATCTTAAGACAAGTACAAATGTGATCTGTTTAAGAGATATATGATAAAAGGTAACATGATGGTCTAATTGTATGTGTGAACAATTAATACTCCATAGAAGTGCAATACCTCCTCTTTAATGTACTGAGGTTCAAGTATCCCACACAGAATCTAATAGACTGTTGTCTCCAAGTGTAATGCTACACTGTGAACTGTTCTGAGGAAAGCAATAACACCATGAAGACAAGCAGGTGGCAGTCCCTGCAAGAAAAGTTAAACAGTGCACCTTTAAATAAGACATTACGGCAAAAGATAATAGAATTCTGTCAACCAGATAAAACTAAAGACTAGATGACAGATAACAAAGACCTGTTATGCTATTTGGGGGTGTGTAAAGAAAATTGTATTCACTGAAAACAGAAAAAAAAAATATTAAAAACAACTTAATAACAGAAACAGGTCCAATGACTTCTTGTTCAAAACTGCAGAACTGGCAAACCCAAGCTCTTGATAAAAAGTGTGAAATTTCACCAAGCAAGCAACTTCATGGCATTTTTGAACCCATGATGCATGACCTAGAGTCTACATTTCTTTTAATAATTACAAGTAAAAACAGGCTAGAGAGCATAGATAGGGGATAGGTGAAAACAGATATTCTCTGAGTACTCACACCTATTATAACATTGTTGAAATCTCATAAAAACATCATATTTAAAGCGGACCTATTAAGACTTTTTAGGGCTTTTATAGTTGTTTCCCTTTCGCGTGTATCCGTTAAGTTGTATTAAGAGTGATTCATGAATGTTTGAGTATTCTTTACACTCTTTCAAAACGTCCTTGCTCTGATCACCCCCGTTTTCACCGTCATTGGTACACGCCCACTGTGACGTACTTACTTCATTCTCCTATCTACTCTCTAGCGTAATATGTGGCTATCCATCGGAGGTGCCAACAACTGCACAGCTCTTTGTTGTAATGGTATTTACAGCAACGTCAGCTCCCACTGGGCACCACAGTCAGTTTTAGTCGTTTTAGAAATACTGCAATTTAAAATGTCCAAATTATAACATAATGATCCACGGGTGTCATAGATTATAACCATGTAGCAGACACAAGCACAATATGTCTCCTTTAATGTAAACTTTAAACTCTATTCTAATCTTGCATGCCTTCAAAACAATGATGCTATCTTGTGAACAGTATATCACCTTGGATCATCTGAGGGCACCGTCTCCTCTCTGGATGTGTAATGCAGAGCTAAGCAGGTGTTTCGCTCAATCAAATGTGCAGCAATCATCCTTACGTTTGTTGTCCTCATGAATATATATGTTATGTTTAACTTGTCAAACGTGAGTCCACATCTGCTCCACCGACAGCCCTGGAGGTAGCATCATTAGCCACTCGCTTGCTCACGACTCGACACATGCTAACGCTAATCAGGTAGAGGGCTGCAGATTCGCCTGATGTGTCTTTCCTCTCACAAAAGATCTGGACAGCCAGCCTACTGATGTAAAACAACTCCGTATGTTTCAGAAAGATGAAGGGTCAGGAGACCAACTTATTATTCGATTTGTAGGTAATCTTTCGAATGTTGGACTCTGTTTACAGGCCACGTTACAACTACATGAGCATTTGGGAGAAGATTAAAATATCTGAACTGCAAAGCTAAATCATGAATCGCATTTGTAGAAGTCAAAACTGCAGGGGTAGCAAGTTTTAAAACACTACCAGACTGGATATTCTGCTGTTTGCAGTGGGAAGCTTTGGCGAGGGCTGTGGGCGGTTTCCCTCATCAACCCAAAACATGTACATTTTGTAAAGTTTTGACCAAACGATCAGGAGATGGGTCAGGTTGCTTCAGCAGCATTGAAGGATGGATCAAATGTGGGGGAGGAATTTCATTACAGGAACAAGAATTCCAAACCATTAAAATGATTAATTCTATTGGGAGTCTATTTTAACTGGACACCATAGCCCTGTGTCAGCTGTTTCTATATTACGTGGTTAGTTATTGTGTGAAGATGTGGTCTCACACATGCAACTTTCTAAGCCTGTGACCACAACTACACAGCAGTCTAGGCCTTTAGTCACGTAGTTGATCAATCTCTTTGTGGTGTCTTGTCTTAGACAACCAAAATCTGCAGTAGTCAACCTTCACATTTAATTTAAACGATAAGGATTTATTTGGGACAACATTGGATAGGATGCCTTCAGGAGATATCCAGAACAGATGCCCGAGCCACCTCAGCTGGCTCCTCTCAAAATGAAGGAGCACCGGCTTTGGTTCGAGTTCCTCCCATGTGACCGAGATCTTCACTCTATCTCTAAGGGAGCGCCCAGCCACCCTGCAGAGGAAACTCATTTTGACTGCTAGTATCTTGTCTTTTTGGTCATTACCCAAAGCTCATGACCATAAATGAGGAATGGAACGTAGATTGATTGGTAAATCAAGAGCTTTGCCTTTCGACTCAGCTCTTTCTTCACAGCAACTGTCCGATACAACAACCACATCACAGCAGATGCTGCACTGATATGCCTGTCAATCTCACACTCCATCCTTCCCTCACTCGTGAACAAGACCCTGAAATACTTGAACTCTTCCACTTGAGACAAGGAGTCTCCACCAACTTGCAGAGGGCAAGCCACCTTTTTCCAGTCGAGAACCATGGCCTTGGATTTGGAGGAGCTGATTCTCATCCCAGTTGCTTCACAGTGGACTGCGAAACTCCCCAGCCGCTGCAGGTCCTGGCTCGATGAAGCCATCAGGACAACATCGTCTGAAAACAGCAGAGATGAGATCCTGTGGTCCCCAAAGCGGCCCCCTTCCGGCCTCTGTCCATAAATACAATGAACAGAACCTGTGCCAAAGGGCAGCCCCGGCAGAGTCCAACATGCATTATAGGGACAGGTCTGACTTACTGCCAGCAATGTGAACACAGCTCCTCCTTCAGTCATACAGGGACTGGACAGCATTTGGCAAAAGGCCCTGGACGCCATACTCCTGAAGCACCTCCTAAAGGGCATCACGAGTCAAAATGTCAAATATGAAATCCTCAAATATCCCAGCATCACTCAGAGCAAATGTTGATATGGCAGAAGTCTCATAGTCCTAATTCGCATTTGCTTTGCCACCCACCTCCACATCACAGAGGCTCAGAACATTCAGCCTCTGGCCATCTGCTTAGTTTTTCCAGATCAGGCAACTTATTACCTTCGATTGACAGGTCAGTGCTGCATACGCACACAGTGAAGGGAAGGATTTGCCAAGAATTTTCAACAATATATGGCAATAAACGTATTGTTCTTGTACTCATTTAATTGCAGGTTATTTACATTGCATAAAGCATTTAAATTTCATTACAGTCGTCCCAAGGCTAACCGACATTAAGCTCTGAACCCTAACCCTGCGTCTTCAGCTTTACTTTCCACTTCAGAAAGTAACAATTACCTTATACAGAGCTCTTCCATAGGGCCTATATGGAATAGCACCAAACCAATATTAGTTTAGCGTGTACATCTCCTCTGCTTTCCTCTGAAACTACGCAGCCGCCCAGAGACAGGTATGGATTTGTTCTCTGACACCTTTTTGAATTCAATAAAAAAAAAAAAAAAATCAAGAACATGTCAAGAGTCAGAGTCTAACAATCTAACTGTACGGCGCATTTACAGAATTGCAAGGTACCGCCTCTGCTCCCTCCGTTCTTCACTGTTCCTCTGAGTAATGACACAAGGCGGGTTATGCTTTATCAGTATTTGTATCTATTCCTCTGCTTTTTATACATCTTTTTGGCAGGATAGCAAGAACTTTTATTGCATTTTTTACTTGCTGTGTTGTTTATCATGCATATAACAAGTGTACATGTTTTTCCACATTTGTACTTTGATTGGTGGGATAGTATCTATGGTAAATATTTATCATAGTTTAACATCAGTAAAGTGGCAGTTTGAAGAAATGTTTGGGGGAAAAAGTTGAAAATTACAGGAAGTAGCACTGAGTTCTAAAAAGAAATCCATCCATCTATGTCATCAATACATAAAGTTTGAAAATGATCTGGGAAGAACAAAGCTGTGTGAAAAATGTGTTGTTCAGAGGTTAATGTGAAAAGTTATAGTTAAAAGATGTAAAAGGAGTTACATTAAGCTAGCATTACTGAGTTTATTAAATTTTTTTACCAGTAGATATCAGATATGAGCCTGGCCCCTCCCCTTTCGTCTGGCTCCTCCCCTTTCACCTGGCCCCTCCCCTCACCTGTGCTCTCTGGTCTTCTTCTGTCCAGCCAAAACTGGTACACTGCGGGGTCAGCCAATGTACCCTGCTTGGCCAAAAAAAAAAGTTGCCACCAAAAAGAAAGATCACACACTCTAATATTTTGAAGGACCGCCTTTAGCTTTTATTATGGCACATTCACTGTGGCATTGTTTTGTAAAAATATGTTATTAGGAAGTTTTAAAAAATGTAATGATTAAATATGAGTTAATAAATAGTGAATTAAAAGTGTAAGTAAGATACTTGGGTACTATCTGAAGTTTATTTGTATACTGCATAATGAGGTGTCCTGTAGAGGGAGCAATTTACAATGAAGTTAATGGTAAAATATTTAAGTATATTTTAAATCATAGTAAAAAAAATAAAAATAACAAAGGTGCACAGTGCAGCTTTAACCTGTATTACTTGCAGATTGGTGGCTCGAGATCTTGTGTTATCTCTACCTTTAACATTACATTGTCTAATAAAATACTTTCTTGTACAACCTTCATCATAACGCTATTTTATCTCCACTCTGGCTCCATATACATTAGCACGACGTAGCACATCCGCTAGACCCAATATGCCATTTGAAAAACGGCAGCGCTAAAAACCTTTCAAGCTAAAAGGACTTGGATTTACTGTTGAGAGCTCTCAGCAGTAGTGCTAACTAGCTAACGGCAGCGCTAGTGGCTGCACAACCTGTCAGTGAAAATGATCCGCTCGATTTGATGGCCTCTTATTCTCAGTGCTTTGGCTTGTGGCTGCTCAGTTCAGAATATGTTTCTGCAGTGAGTGACAGTAATTAGGACAACACATTATACTCTATTAAAATGACAGTGAAGAGACAGAGGGAAAGGAATAGAAAAAGGAAAGGGAGAGAGAAGGAGATAGTAGTTTAAAGAGGCTATACTCATGTGTTTGTGTAATAAAGTAAAAATAGTTTTGTCCCTGTACAGATATATTGTAAAAGCAGCTCTTAGTGTCAAAATGAGACCACTGTATAAAGCATTTTTTTGTCTTCAAACCAAGAAGTATGGCTGGTGCTCTGTTAGCATGCTAGTTGTTGGCGGTACAACACTTTTATAAGTAATAACTAGTATAAGGTTCTGGACAGTGGAGCAGTTCTTGTCTTAGTAGCACTGGACAAAAAAGAGATGGAGCTTAGCAAAAGAAGGCAACCTAAACATGGAAGTTTATTCACACGTGTGGACGAAACAAACTTGTTTGTCACATGTTTTGTTGAGAGTCCAAACTCACCATATTTGATAAAGCTCAAAGAATCTTATATAAATTCACTATTTCACGGATTAGTCCCACAAACAAGGGAGGTGTTCTGGGAATGTCCCACCAGGAGAGAGAGAAGACAGGGAATTCTACCATACCTGCTCTGTAGATACATTTTAAAGACCTAAACTCCACTTACAAACACATTGCAAATTAAACGAGAAGAGTAAGGGGGAGAGGAGGGGCGGGGTCAGAGGATATGTCTAAGAGGTATCCACACTTCAAACTCCACTCCTGTGTCATGATCCCTGTATTTCTTTAACTGTGTGTCTTGCTCTTTCCCTCCCTCACCTGCCTGAGTCTGGAGCTAGGCGGAGTTCCTGGCTCCTCCTGCGCGAACCTGGAACCCATCAGCGCAATCAACGCCACCTGCCGTGGATAAGAGGAGCCAGGACCTAACACTCGGGGTCAGATCGTCCGCATGTCAACGTGAATATCTTACTAGACCTTGCTTTTTGTATTTTGCTCGTTGTTACCTTGCTCATTGGATTTTTGCTACCCTTCAGATTTGCTCCCTGGACCGTCCCAGCTCCCTCGCTCCTGGCTCTGCTTCCGACCCTACTTCCCAGCCCTGGTCCAGAGTGTCTTGTCCTTGTCCATGCACTCCACGTCCCCCGACCCTGGCTCGCACTCTGCTTCCTGCCCCTGGTATTGCCTGCACCGTCGTCCCCTCTGCACTGCACATTACGCTCCTGGACCCTGGCCTGCACCTCGCCCGCCGCTCATCGCCAGATCTAGCTTCATTGTTGTACAATTTATCACTTACTGTAAATAAACACTATAAACCTTTCCCCAAGTCCTGCATCTTTTGGTCGCTAGCATTACATCATCCTGCAATCATTTGTAATCAGAAATACCTGGCAGTCCTCTGTGATGTCACATAGTACTTAGTTGATTTAGTGCTTAGTTCTACTTTAAACTATTCAGCTAGAGTCTAGGCATCATTGTGAGGACTTTTGACTATATTCAGCGTAATGTTTTGTCTTGAATTGGTTATCGCTATGACAACGTCCCTAGTTTCTCATAAGTGCGAAACACATGCGTTGCTCCTATACTTTACCTAACACCTCTGTAGAATGTATATTAGTATAATCAACATACATACACACTGAGAGTAGAAATAGTAATATGCATGCTAAGTGATGTATTTCCTGCTGGGGATATGAGTATAGCCGGTGTTTGAACGCCTTGCGCCAGTGAATTGTGGAGGTAAGCACTTTGTGGGAGCCGGCGGAGGGGATGCACACTGACTCCGATCACTAATGAGGAATTTACTAAACCCACAGAGTCTACTGTATATAACGGCCCCGGCCCCAGCGGAAAGACCTGACACTGCAAGTACTGAGAGAGGGAAGAGATAGAGAGAGAGTGTGAGAGAAAAATTAGACGGGGGAAGGGAGACAGAAGAAAGAAAGAAAGAAAGGAAGAAAGAAAGGGGAAGAGAAATCAGTGTTGTTACAATACTAGAAACTCGATTTTGAAGGAGTTGACTTGATACTGATTCAGATACTGCAATGATTAAAAGACAATAGACGAAGGAAGGAAGGAAGGAAGGAAGGAAGGAAAGAAGGGTAGAGGGATATGGAGAGGAGAAGACAGAATAAGAAGAAGAAGAGACAAAAAAGAGTGGAGAGGGAAAGGGAAAAAGACAGAAAGAGGTATCGGAGAGGGACAGGAGGACAGAGGGAGGGAATGAGGGTGAAAAAAAGAGAAGGGGAGAGAGGAAAAGCTAGATCAGGTGAAAAGAGAGACAGAATTGAGTGAGACAGAGAGAGTGGAAGAGAGAAAGAGAGGGGAAGAGAGATCAGATCAGAAGAGAGAAAGAGTAGAGAGGAAGAGAAAAGAAAGAGAAAGTGGCAGGGAAGACACACGAAAAGAGGGAGGGAATGGGAAGAAAGAAGAGGGATAGAGAGAAGAGATAAGGAAGGAAAGAGAGGGAGTGAGGAAGAGAGAACAGATCATAGAGAGGGATAGATTAGAAGAGAAAATTAGTGGAGAGTAAGACAAAAGAAAGAGAAAGCAGGAGGGGAGAGAGAGACAAAAAAGAGGGAGGAAATGGGGAAAAAGAGGAGGGGAAGAGAGAACAAAAGGACAACTCAAAGATTTCAAGAACATGATTTGGCATTGGCATAAGAAACCCTAAATTGCAATCCAAACCATTTAAAGATTAGACTGCCCCAAAACAATAATTTCAGTTTTATCTTTGTTTAAACTTAACTGTCACCGGTGTCATTTATGAGCTGTTGTTACTTCAGGAAGGTGTGGTCAGAGAGGAAGAAGGAACCCTCATCCCGGTTAATGGTGTCTGTGTCAGCTTCCTGATTTCTGTGGCAACATCTACCGCTTCATATACTTGATGTCTTCAATGTGGACCTAAAATTAAAAAAGTAGTAAAAATAAATAAAAGAAAAAACACTGAACGAGAGGGTGTGTCCAAACTTGTGACTGGCAGCGTACATCAGATTCTAACATTAGCAGCGTTTGGCTATTTGTGTAAATCAACTCCACTCCAATTGAAGCCCCATTGTAAACACCTGACAGTGCAGCTGATGTTGTTACGCTGACAGCTGCAGACAATGGGAAAGTAAACAGCACAGACAGGTGGGGTTAGCATTAGCGGTTGGAGAGACGCTAGAGTGCGTGTTTTATTAATATCCATTTGAGGGGAAGTGTGCTGGCTCTGCTAATGCTCCTCTTGGCTTGGGCACAGTTTGGCACACTGCTGGAGTAAGTTCCCCGTGTAACCCAGAGGCTCGAGGAGACAGCTCACAGGAACAGACACATTTGAACTCTCGCCTTTTATTGTACTTTGGTTCAAATGTGATTAATGCACAAGTGCCACCTAGTACCTGGCAAGGGAAAGGCGAGGCAAGCTTGTTTCTATAGCACAATTCATACGCAAAGTAATTCAAAGTGCTTTACAGAATAAGACGTTAAAATCACAATGCAAACAAATATGCATGTTTTGAGACCGGGTTTACAGCAGAGGCCTGTCTCACATCTTCAGGAAGACTGTTACAGATTGAAGGTCGTCAGAGTGTGAGATGGTTCATATGGCATTAACATGTCAGAGATGTACTTTGGTGCTGGGACATGGAGAGACTTGTTCACAAGCAGAGCTGCTTTAAAGTCTATTCTCTGAGCCACAGGAGCCAGTGCAGAGACCTGAGCACAGGACTTATATGCTCGTACTTCCTGGTTCTACCTATTGAATTTATGAATAATAATGAGATGAAGAACAGATATTACATTAAAGTATTGTAAGAAATGTTTGTTTCCGGTGTGAGCGTCAGAGAGGACAAAGAGACTGAAACATAAAGCCAGAAGGGTTTAATGATTTCCGCACAGGTAAAGTGAACAATGAAGCAATGGACTCTCCAGAAAGGACAGGTGCAGAGCCCTGAGATGGGCACGTTTACAGCTTTTCTCCCATTGTATGTGTTTGTGAGTGGGGTCTTCTTCTTGTTTGCATGGCGTTGCACATTAAGAAACTTCAGGCAAAATCGTACAATCGTGACTGTTTTATAATCCTCTCAAAGTGGGGGTCACACATTCCTGACATGTGACCAGAATATAGGCGTTATCTTATTGTCCACAGTCCTTGTAATCTCCCACGCTGGTGGCCACAGTGTCCTGGTGATCCCCCATGCAATCCATATCCACTGGTGGGCATGTATTATTTACCTTAGCATGAGTAAATGAAGATACCAGTTTGGAGTAGTGCTGCACTGCTAGAAAATACGTTACAGTATATAGTGACACTAGAAACACATATTGCACTTACTCTTGTCAGATATATATATTTTTTTTTCTTTCCATTAGGCATGTCCTTTATTCAGATCGGTAAGGCGTATCCAAACTGTGGTCTCTCAGCCAAATGTGGCTTTCAGACCAATTTTTGTTGGTCCTGTTGGATTGGTCTAGATAATCACTGGCAGTACTTTTAACATCCATTTTCTTCTGCTTATCCGGGGCCAGGTCACGGTGGCAGCAGTCTAAGCAGGGACTCCCAGACTTCCCTCACCCCAGACACGTCCTCCAGTGGGACCCCAAGGCATTCCCAGGCCAGCCGAGAGACAGTCCCTCCAATGTCTCCTGGGTCTTCCCCGGGGCCTCCTCCCAGTGGGACATGCCTGGAACACCTCTCTAGGGAGGTGTCCAGGAGGCATCCTGAGCAGATGCCCGAGCCACCTCAGCTCGCTCCTCTCGACATGAAGGAGCAGTGGCTCTACTCCGAGCTCCTCCCGTGTGACTGAGCTCCCCACCCTATCTCTAAGGGAGCACTCAGCCACCCTGTGGAGGAAACCCATTTCAGCCGCTTGTATCTGTGATCTTATCCTTTCCGTCATTACCCAGAGCTCATGACCATACTTTTAACAGCAAAGTAATTAAAGTCATTCTTATATTATAACCTCAGTAACACCATGATACATTCTGATACAGACTGGAGTTCCAGACTTTATTAGAGGTCCAATGGCTGACAATATGTGAAATACATCCATCTGCATGATTTACTGCACTGCACTTATGAATATGATTCTGTATGCGGCTCTCGGTGGAGGGAGTTTGGACACCCCTGAATTATAGTAAATGGCACGGTGGCAAGAGTCTGAGCTTCAGTTAAAACAGTTACAACAGTCTGAAAAGATGACAGATACAGTGTGTTTAAATTCACTTAAGGGAATTACACTGTTTAGTCTGAGCTGGTTTATGAGAGTATTCCATAAATGAGGAGCATAGAATCTAAAACTAGTTTTCTCTTGCTCTATGTAGATGTGTGGTACTGCTAAAGCCAGTCCCTCCTGAGACCTGGTATGGTAATGATGAGAATTGAATTGAATCATGGAGGTGAGACATTGTTTTGCTGTAAATAAAGATGTGGGTGTGTATGTTTGCAGGTCTGCAGTGAGGTCCAGCCAACACTGCTGTGCAGATCACACTGGTGAGTATAGTAATTGTCAAAAGTGATAATAAAGGATAAATAATAAAAGATTCCCTGTCGTAAACCATGCTGAAATGTGGATAAATGGCTGGCACTTTCACCTCACTTGAACATAGCAACAAACCACAGACAGCATGTTACCATGTTAGCAGACGTGCAATAATAAAAGCAGATAAACACTAGGCTCGTGTTAGCCGTGGAGGCACGGAGTGAGCTGGAGGCATGTTACTGCTAAAGACTGTCATTTGTATGTTGCAAAGGAGCATCTGGTCAGCCAATTACCTCCTCGATGTCTCCTCGCACTTGAGTGGCACACACACAAAAGCACACATGCACAAGTGCCTAATGCCTCACTGACTGGCCGCTATCCATGTGCAATGTGCCGAAGAATACGGCCCCACGTTTATGTTTATGCCATCAGCAGGGCATTACAACCGTGCCAGAAATACTGTATGTACATTTTTGGAGGAAAAAATGAAGTTGACATAGACATATAACATTTAAATAAAATGGCCTGTAAAATGTATACAAAAACATTTTAACCATGTTATATTGTTATCCCATCAGCAAAAATATACACATTTCATTGATCCATTAATCCAAAGTTGTCATCTGTGCACGCAAAAATGCTCTGTTTGCATTTGCCCGGATTGTTGCATCCATCCATCCATCCATCCATTTTCTACTGCTTATCCGGGGCCGGATCTCGGGGGCAGCAGTCTAAGCAGGGACTCCCAGACTTTCCTCACTCCAGACACGTCCTCCAGCTCCTCCGGTGGCGTTCCCAGGCCAGCCGAGAGAAATAGCCCCTCCATCGTGTCCTGGGTCTTCCACGGGGTCTCTCCTGGTGGGACACACCCAGAATACCTAGGGAGGCGTCCAGGAGGCATCCTGAGCAGATGCCCGAGCCACGTCAGCTGGTTCCTCTCGACATGTAGGAGCAGTGGCTCTACTCCAAGCTCCTCACCCTATCTCTAAGGGTGCGCCCAGCCACCCTACGGAGGAAATCCATTTCAGCCGCTTGTATCCACGATCTTGTCCTTTCGGTTATTACCCAGAGCTCATGACCATAGGTGAGGGTAGGAACATAGATTAGACAGGTAAAAATCCAGACTCGTCTTGCTTTTAGTTGTTATGTTCATAAACATAAACTAAATATAGTTTCCAGACACTATTGCTTTACAATTTTGTGCATTATTGATTCACTGCTCACTCGACTGCCCTGGGACAGACTGACAGAAGCGAGGTTGCCAATCTGTAGAAAGAGCCCATCCGACCACCACCAATCACTCAAACACACACTATGTACTATGTAAGTGTCTTGCTTAAGGGCACAGCAACGTGGTCACTGGGGATACCACTACTGCAAACTGTCGCTTAAGAACACAGCAGCAGTTTGCAGTTGTGGTATTCCCAGTGGTTCCCCATTCAAGTGCTAACCAGGACCAACCCTGCGTAGCTACTGAGATAATTCGAGATTGAGAACTGACAAAGATGTATGGCAATGGTTTTGACTTTTTAGTACTGGTTTACACCTGGTTTGGTCCACTATAAACAAACTTGTAAGGACCTGACCTCTGTGACCTGTAGTGTACTAACGGCAATGACAAGTTAGCAAACCCCATAAAATCACTTACATTATGTTGCTTTCACCATACACAAAATATTGTGCTTTACTGCAGCCCTTAGCCTCATGTGCACGCTGCCTTATGTAAGCCATAAACTTGAGTCACCACTCCAAAGGCTCCCTAAATAACAGCGGTGTGCAGGGGAGGAGTACAGGACAGGAGGAGTGAAAGGCAAGATGGAGAATGGGTAGACTGCAAACTAATGACTTATACGTCAATATCAAATGTGAACAGACAATTGTCCACTACCACTGACAAAGTATTATTACAACACATTTTCAATCGTACAAACAAATTCATGAAGATGGATGAAGAGTTTAGCTCAGTGACGCAAAGGCAGTATACATTTGGTCAGTGGTTAAATGCATCATGGTGCGGTATGGTATGCAGGGACAGTGCATAACAATATATTAACCAACACAAGTCATAGGAGAGATGCTGGGGCCAGGTTATAGCGTGACTGCTCATTTACATCAGCAGTCCCTGAGCAGGTTGGTGGAAATACTAAAATATAAAAATATGGTTACTACCCCACACTATCACATTGTTCAAATACTATTCTAAAAAACAACATACAGCCAAATATATATACATGTAATAAGTACATGTTCTCTTACCCACTCTCCTTAACCCCTATATATACACACATATATATATACATATATATATATATATATATATATATATATATATATATATACATATATATATATATATATATATATATATATACATATATACATATATATATATATATATATATATATATACATATATACATATATATATATATATATATATATATATACATATATATATATATATATATATATATATATATATTATATATATATACACACATATATATACACATATATATATATATATATATATACATAGATATATATATATATATATATATATATACACACACACACATTCTACTGATGATTCAAATCACATTCATCTCTAATGTGTACAAGCTTGTTTAGATATTAGCCACTTCTCTGGTTGTTGTTGGCAAATTATTCCAATGACTCACAGCGACAGAGGAAAAAGCCAATTTGGTGAGTGCAGTTTTACATTTGGGGACACTGCACTCTCCTCTGGAGGATGAGCATGTCACTTGAGATGTAACATAACATATGCACACACAAGCTGGGTGAAGTGTTTTTTGCACGAAAACACAACAGCAGTAACCACTTAGATGAATGTTCAACTCCCTATACTTAGTAGTGTGTTTCACTAACACATTACACACACTAACAAAACTTTAGTGAGATTCATTCCATTGACCATCTGGTTTGTGGGTAAATGCTTAACCCACTGCCCCACTGTGTAACCAATTCAGTTGAATTACTTTTCCTGAAACGTTCCAAAAAAAAATAGAGTTGTGCTTAAACATTCATATAGACATTGTGGGTGTGACTAGTGACTTGGATTAGATACTACGGCGTTGAAGGTGACATTTTGACCAAGTGGCCAAACCCTCTTGTCAAAGCCTGATCTCGTCAGATCTCAGAAGCTAAGCAAAGCAGTGACGTGCGGTCAGGTGAGGCAGGTGTGAGGCCGTGCCTGGTTATATTTATCCAATTATTTGTATGATAAAGTTATTTTCTATCTAACTTTGCAATTTTATTTTTTTTTTTTTTACTCAAAATCGCTAAATTTTTACTTTTACCATTGAAATCCTGAGAAGAGACGCGGTGAGGCACTGGCCGTTCGTGCCTCACATGGACTGATTGTGCTGTAGCTCAGCAGTGAGCAGCTGCTGCTTTAAACGGCTGTGAAAAGACGCCAGGTGAGGCACGCAGTTACCCTGCCTCATGTTAGGGGGCGCTCGTGAGCCCAGGGATTCTTGTAATTCCCGCAGAATAGGGGCAACAAACTACAATTTAGAGTTAGCAAGTCAACTTTAGCAATTCGCTTTTTCTTCTTGTCTGGCCCTACTTTTTAAATGGAGGAAGATTACGTATTAAAGCTTAAGCAGTTTTCTAAACTGGACTTTCGGTTGAACCAGGAGGTTATAATTAAAGGAAAACCAACGCTAAAGGAGCTAAATGGTTTGCTCCAGACTATGGGACGAAAGACTCACTCTTTTCAAACAGACGTACAAAATGGTAAGAAATTTAATGACTTCAATCCATTGAAAATTGGGGAAACAGAATAAGGATAAAAAAACAATATAAAACCAGCTTTTTATTTCATACTATTAGAGCTATTTCATACAGACTTAGGAACTTTTATTTTGAAATTATTTTTTTTTTTATTCTCGCCCCAAGTCACTGGGAGAGAAATTGACCCAGGGTCAGATTTACTTGCCGACACCTGGTTTATGTTTGTAAATCTGATTGTGACAACATCAGTGCCTCACCAGCCATGAACCTCACCGCACGTCACTGAAGCAAAAGCCTGGTTAGTGCTTGTATGAGAGACTGCTGGGAAGACCAGGAGCCACAGTGCGGCGGCAATGGCAAAAACTGTCCTGTCCTCAGGCAAGGCATTTCACCCTAGTATGACAGTGGTGTGTGTGCATGCTGGTGATAGTCGGAGGGGCCAGTGGGGCCGATTGGCAGCCTTGTTTCCATCAGTCTGCCTCAGGGCAGCTGTGACTGTAATAGTAGCTTACCACTACTGAGTGTGGAATGAATGAATAATGCACCAAATTGTAAAGCGACCTTGAGCGTGTCTGGAAACACTATATAAGACTAATGCATCATCGTCATATGCAAAATGGGCTTCTCTGCTAACAATGTTCCCTCATTATACGCTTACTCAAGAGATTTAATTCTATGCATGTTTGAGTACTCCAGTATTGTCCTGCTCAAATGCAGGACAATGCTTGAGTGCTCCCAAAATGTCAGTTTTTCATTCACACTTCTTGTAGGGTTAAAAATGTTGCCATTTGTCAGCAATTAAAACACGTGCATGGAAATCTGCTGCTTGCTACAGTGAAATGCCAGTATAAAGAGGTGGGGTCAGTTCTGCAGTTTTGAACAGAAACTCAATGCACCTGTCTCTATAATTAAGCCACTTTTGTATACAGTTTACAATGAACTAAATATAATAAATACCCCCCCCAAAAGTTTTCAAATGATTCAAACCACTAACCATCTGGTTGTTGGGCATATATTTAACTCACTGCACAATTATGTAAACACTGAATCATCACCCTAACACCTCCTTAAATCTTTTAAACCATCTAAACATGTTGTTGCCATGTGAACTCAAAAATGACAAAAAAAAAAAAAAAAAAATGTTCCTGGGTTTTGCCTGTAAAGTCTCCCCTGAAAGATCAAACATGGGCCACTAAACTGATAATTCTCCGCCAAAGAAAACTCAACACTCGCTCTCTCTCCCCTCACTAATTCACCAGGGGGGTAATTAAAAGCAATCGCTTGGAGATGCAGCCTATCCCAGGCAGTCCCAGGCAGGCTCTGGCAGGCTGGCTCCCACACGTCGACCATGTGGGAGGCCGCCGCACGTGGCTTTGATAGCGGCAGGCTTTTATCCCCTTGGCAGCGCGTAGCGTGTGAAACCCTTTTACAATGTCAATAAAAAGCATTTCTAATCATTCCCCGGGCATCTCAACACACACAGCCCAAAGTGTGGTGAATGTGATGTAAGGTAAATAAAAAGCTGCTGTCAGAAGGTAGTAGTAGTAAAAGTATGCCAGAAATATGTCTTCCAAAAGTGATGATTTGTTTTAGCTTTGTTTACAGTAAGCTGAACCTGATTAACCTCAGTCTTGCTCACAAAGTGGTTGAACGACAAGCTTCACGGCAAGAAAGTCTGGGGTCAAACTCCTGAGAGGTGGGGTATTTGCAGGCACTCCAGCTTCAACCATGAACCTAAAACACACACCTTATTTAAATTCCTCCAGCGAAGGTAGACCCGACCAAGCCCAGCTGTCGTAATGTCAGAAGGGACCAAAGATACAGACTCGAGAAAACAGTGCAACAGAGTTAATTTACAATTCAAAATGTGAAAGGCAGTTATCGGAGCAGGTGGTGCAGGGCTGGGTCGGTGGTGGGCGTTCTGGCACAGGACGAGGTGAGCTGGATCAGAGGCTGCGGTGCACGGGTAGTCCAATGAGCGAAATCACGAGGATACCCTGACGAATAAACTGGAACATGACATGAAGGACGCCAAGATGATCTGGCCGGAACACGACATGAAGGACGACATGAAGGACGACATGAAGGACGACATGGAGGACGACATGAAGGATGACATGAAGGACAACATGAAGAACGACATGAAGGACGACATGGAGGACGACATGAAGGATGACATGAAGGACAGGTACGACATGAAGTGACATGAAGGATGACATGAAGGACGACATGAAGTACGACATGAAGTACGACATGAAGGACGACATGGAGGACGACATGGAGGACGACATGAAGGACGACATGGAGGACATGGAGGACGACATGGAGGACGGAAGGACGACATGGAGGACGACATGAAGAACGAAATGGAGGACGACATGAAGGACGATATGAAGGACGACATGAAGTACGACATGAAGTACGACATGAAGGACGACATGAAGTACGACACGAAGTACGACATGAAGTACGACATGAAGGACGACATGAAGAACGACATGAAGGACGACATGAAGGACGACATGAAGGACGACATGAAGAACGACATGGAGGACGACATGAAGGACGATATGGAGGACGACATGAAGAACGAAATGGAGGACGACATGAAGGACGACATGAAGGACGACATGAAGGACGACATGAAGGACGACATGAAGGACGACATGAAGGACGACATGAAGGACGACATGAAGGACGACATGAAGGACGACATGAAGGACGACATGAAGGACGACATGAAGGACGACATGAAGGACGACATGAAGGACGACATGAAGGACGACATGATGAAGACGACATGAAGATGAAGGACATGAAGGACGACATATGAAGGACGACATGAAGGACGACATGAAGGATGAAGGACGACATGAAGGACGACATGAAGGACGACATGGAGGACGAAGAAGGACGACATGAAGTACGACATGAAGTACGATATGAAGGACGACATGAAGGACGACATGGAGGAAGACATGGAGGAAGACACGAAGGACGACATGAAGGACGACATGAAGACGACATGAAGGAAGACATGAAGGACGACATGAAGGACGACATGAAGGACGACATGAAGGACGACATGAAGTACGATATGAAGGACGCGTCAAGAACGATGTCAAGGACGCTTTGTGGAAACACCGAAGACAACAGACAATCTGGCCCAGAGTGTCGGGTCCTCGGTCCTTTTATCCTCACAGGTGCAGCTTGGTTGCTCGATCAGAAGCAGGTGTCAGGAGGTGGTGCCAGAGTCTCCGCCCAGCTCCAGCCACAGACACAGACGGGAGGTGGAAGTCAGCACAGAATACACACAAAACAAACAAATCCTGACACTAGCTCAAGATGTAGGGATGGGTCTCCTGACTAGTTGGCAAGCTTTCCCAGATCAGCAGCACTGGAAGAGTCGAGAGTTTGAAAGTCAAATGCAGAAGACAACAGGGGCAAGAAAGTGAGCAGTAATTATCAGTAGTGACAGTAGTGTTTCACCTTTGCCAAAGCTGATAGAGACCTTCACGTAAGTTGGCGAACTAAACTACTGCCATCCTGCTTTAGATTAGTGATCGATGAAGGACTCAATTATGTTACCTAAGTAAAAGTACAGATACAGAGGTAAAAAACAGTTACTCAAGTAATAAAAAAAAATCTACTTAAGTTAACTGCCCATTTAAAAATGTACTTTAAATGTAAAAAGTAAAAGCATTTCACACAATTGTTCTTACATATTATACATATTTTTTCTTAATATTTCTTAATTTTTATTATGAATTTTGTGTGTTTAGATTTTAAAAAAGTCATATCAAAAATAATCATATGAAAAGTACTTTTTACTTTTCGTTCTAGTTAAAAAATATAGTGGAGTAGGAAGTACAGATACCTGCTACAGATACCAGTGAAGTAAAAGTAAAAAGTATACACTGTAAAATGTACTTAAGTAAAGTACAGATACCTAAAAATTCGACTTAAGTACAGTCCTTTACTACTTTTACTTTGTTAGCTTCTCTATCTATATCTGTATCTCTGAAACTAACCCTGGAGAAACCAAGAACCGTTTTCTTCTTTGGAAAATGATGAACAATGCATTAAATTACTGCTGTAAATTCACTGAACACTTAAATATTATTCATTCCCCAAACTAGACCCATCAGAGTCGCTAATTTATCCAAAAAGAATATAAAATGTACTTCTAGACATTCTGCAAGCTTTTACTAAAAAGATTAACAAAAAAACACTATTTTACCAACTGTTGGTTTGCTGAGAAGATGATTTTGTTTGGGTAGTTTCCAGCTCAACAGGTCGGCCTCTTGTCACTATCACTTTGGCTCATTTTAGTTCCATATTCATCCACTAGGTGTCTCTATGCAGGGGACAAAAGTGGCACTCTGGGCTTTTGAAGTTAAAATTGACTCTTTTTTTTGTTTTGTTTTGGGTAGCAGCACTTAACTGTGGCCAAATTTGACCCCGCGGGTTCTCCGGGGCTAAGCAAGGCCAAGTCTGCTTAGTATGAATGTGTTGTATGCCTAAGTTAACAAATGCGTAGCTGGGGATTTGCTATTGTGCCCGTTTAAGGTTGATGGGAGTAACCATCATGGCCAAAAGAAAACACCTCCGCACAAAGAACATGCAAACTCCACACAGAGAAACTCCCCCTCCTGAGGTAATCCAAGCCTAGTATCTCCTAAGCGCAACCACTCTGCCACCTCATATCTACCCTGAGCCTTTTTCTCATTGGCTGTTGACTGAATCCATCTAAAGCTCTTGAACATAACCCCTTATGTTCAAGAGCTTTAGATGGAGAAGAGAGAAAATAACAGTATTGAGAAGACACAGTATCAATACCATTCGTACATGTCCGCACCTGCCTTCTTCTAATGACCCCCAAACCACACAGAAACATGCAGGAGAGGTCACCACCAAACATGTGCCAGTGAACACATGTGCGAAGGCCATTACTTGCAAACCTCACATTGTCCAATCGATAACTGGATTGTGTGTAGCATAGTCCCCGGTCCAGAGCGTCATAATCCCATGAAGGTGAAGCGACGTAACTCTGCTATTATCTCTCACAGAAGACATGTTAGCTGGTCTCATACAGGCAATGAAACACCAAGGTCTATGTTACGCACGTTAGTTGTGGTTAGTTCTGGTATGACTTAAAGAGGCGTTAAAGAGGGTGTACTTTGTAAAACAGATTCAGCTTTCTACCATGTTATAACGACCATGTATGTTTGAGTATTTTAGTGATCTCTCCCTGGCTCTATTCAAACCCTCTTTACGAATAGCTGTAAGATTCTGTGTAACGCTCAACCCACAAGCCTACGTCAGCCATGCTCCCACACGACAACTCTCCATAAATAAACAAAAGCATGATATAAAACTGTACATCTTGACAAATCTGATCGGACATGCAGTAGTTTCTTTAGCGGGATGCATACTGAGTGCTCTGAAGGGGGAGGGACTTAGGGGGGAGAGTCAGAGCTTCAAAAACAGCATTGAAACTTATAAAGCATGTTAATAATGCATGGTAATCTAAATATATTATGTGTTACCAGTTAACCCCCCATAGAAGTAAAATAACCCCTCTTTAAGGATGCTTTGGTCACCTTTGACCTTGTGTGTAGTCCTAGTTTAGACATTTTCACTCTTGTCTTGGTTTGAGCCCAGGTTACTACTGAAGTGGTTTAGCACCCTGTTGTCCTAAAGTACAACAGGTTTGGACTTCTTGTAGTCCCAGTATAGTCTCAATAATGAATGTGTAAGTATGACCTAGTTACTTTTTTTGGTAAATGTTGTGTTTTCCCCCAAAGATTTAAATACAATTACAAACGCAACAAAATGAGACTGCTGCAGCTAATAATAAAGTATTTTTATTCCTTGTCGACTTGGAAGTGAGTGCTGAAAGCGTGCAGCGCTCTGATTGGCTTCGCTTGGGTGGTCCACCCTAGTTTTACTTCTCTCTGTACCAAGCTGTCTTAAAGCATGCAGATATTAATGATGTGCCAAAGGGTTTGTGAGAGCTAGGGACAAGACAGACAGATTTAATCACATACTTCCTCCTACCGCAGTCTAAAAATCAAGCATTCGGACTTGGTTTAGACCTGGTTTAGTCTTAGTTCAGGCCTGGTTTGTAGACCTTGGTACAGACCTTCTTGACCTAGTGTTGTTCAGATCTGGTTTGGTTTAGACGTGCCGTTGTTCAGAACTGGTTTAGTCTTTTTTTTTTTTTTCCTTTTGGCTTCGACATGGTTTGCGTTCTGGCTCTAATTACGTCAATTTTTTCCCTCTGTGTTTAGATGTGGTTTTAATCTCAATTTGGTCCTCACTTAGTCCTGGTTTAGCCTTCACATCCACAGTAAGAGAAAAATACAGCTCTGGACTAAGCTTACAGTAGGATTTGTTGCAGTTCCTCGCCCCATTGGCTTATAGACCGACAGGCAGGGGGAGAGATAGTGCGTGAGAGGGAATGTGTGTGAGCAGGTATTCATGACCATGTGAGGACTGAATCACTTCATGCTTTAACGGTAAAATAATATGTATTCATTTTAGCGGCCCACCGTGTAATCTTTCTGGTGGAGGATCTGCCACCATCTCCATGCAGTTGTTATTTCTGTTCTACAGTATTAAACTAATCTGTGTCCATGGAAACAAGCAGGTCAAGTCGCTCGCAAAAGAGGCAGAGTGCTGAGAAGGTCCTGGGTTCAACGCTTCTGTGGAGTTTGCATGTTCTCCATTTCCTTCCAAGTATTCCTATAAACATGCACAATAGGGCTGCTCTGAAAATGAGATTACGATACTCACTGGGACTTCTCATGTTGAATAAAAAAATAAATAAAGTTACAGTTCAGATCTATGGAGAGGCAAACCGCTCTGAAAACATATATGAATTCAAGAATGCCTTTTAAAATTGATATAAGTTTTTGTTTTTTGCAATTAAAACGCCTGTAGTTGAATAAATGACAGATGGATCGTCCCTGGCTAAGCAACAACATCTCCATGGAGGTAAGCAGGTAGCGTGCCATCCACTAGAAAAGTAATAGTCTATATAGTCAGTGAAGTGTGGTTAAGATTAGTCTCAGTCTTGTGAAATCAGAAATGTAACACCATGTATGTGAAAGTCCCCACAAAGCAGGTAAACCTACAGTGTGCGTATGCGTGTGTGGGAGGGGGTCGCTGAGGTGGGGGGGGGGGGGGGGGGGGTCGGTGGTGGTCCTGTGCACAGAATGCCAAACAGCCTCTCAGCGGGGGTGCTAATGGTTTCCACTGACAGGTGAGAGGACGAGATGAGCACTAACCTTTGGGAGGCACCAGAGGATTCATGGTCTAATAACTCAATGCCAGGGCACGCCGTGTATTTAAGAAACTCATTTCTTCTGGATGTATTCATAATGCAGGCTAAGCAGCATGCCACTGCCCGGACCTAATATGGCAGTGTTGGGGAGAGGGAGGGCTCGTTTCCATCAGACGGGCACTATAAGGGCAGAGGAGCGGTTGTTATGGTTGTCATAGTTACAGTAAATGTCAAGGCTTTGAGATGGTATACGGCTGAGGTATATTTAATATTTTTATATGGAGTAACTGGCTTCTAGTGGTGGTTTAAGTGGATGGGCGTACACACGTAAGAGCACTGGTATTAAAATGTTAATCTTTAATGGTGCACTGTGGTTGAGTGGATGACAGTCTCGCTTCACGGGAAGAAGGTTCTGGGTGTGATTCCTGGGGATTCCTGGGTTTCCTCTGGGCACTCTGGTTTCCCCCATCAACCCAAAACATCAAATCCTCCAGCTAAGGTACTCCTGACCAAGCCTAGCAACAAGATCTCGGAGATGGGACTTGTCGACCACGGCTCCTGACAGTTTGTCCCATTGTGTCATGGAAGGATGGGTCAAATGCAAAGGACGTACTTCCCTACAGGGACAATAAAGTGTAACCTAACCTTTTTTTGGCGCGGGGTCCACCACCTGCTTGTTGCTATGGAGATATTACTTTGCCTGATCTGTGCACAGTATAGAATTAAACTTACATTTATTATTTATTGTCTTGTATTGATAGTTTCAGCTGTATTTGATGGTCAGAAAACATGCATTATTTTGAGTGGGGTCATGTGCTTGTCTCCATGGAGATCGATATGCTTGCTGTACTGTGAAGCGTTCTAGGCAGAGCAGTAGTATCTGTGGAGATAAGCACATTGCAGACAGTATATAAGGCAAGGCAAGTTTATTTGTAAAGCACAATTCATACCCAAAGTAATTCAAAGTGCTTTACAGAATTAAGAAAGACATTCAAATCACAATACAACTATACAAGGAAGGTTACATAGCATACCTTCAAGTAGAAGAAAAAGTTGTTATCTGAATAAGTGAAAGGAGTCTTTGTCATAATTACAGCTTGAGTTACGAGTAATTATTTGGACATAACTGATTTCTTTAGAGTTAATGTTTCTTTTAAAGCTGGGATGCCGGATTATAGAGCTGTGAAAGTAGAAAATAATTACAGTATTTAAATTTATCTCACTCATTTCTCACCCGGCCAGCCAAACCCACAAGACTAATTTTGACTGATTTCCAATGGTCATGATTGACAGGCCGGTTAACGAATCAGAGAAATGCATAGACCCCAAAAATGACTGTAGTTTTGAAACGTTCATCTTATCTTCAAGTTACAATAGTTAACTTCTTATATTCATTTACTCAAACATGCCAAGGTAAATACATGCCAAAAAGTAAGTGTAAAAAATTATGCATAGGACAGAGAAATAGCACCTGCAGAATCTACAACTGAAGCACCAAACTCTTAGTTGTCTCATTTACAAGAATAAAGTCTGGTACCCCAGCTTTAAAGATGAACATTGTATAGTCTAAAACGGACAATATGGGGGAAGAGTCTTGTCGAGGCGTTGCTGGTTCATATACAGGCCCAAAAGTCACTGACAGTTGAAAACAATTCATAACTCTTTCCTTTCTAAATATTTTTATTTTATTTTTTCAGAGCATTTAGAACTACTCTTCCGACATTAATATGAGCAAATATAGCACCAAGGACCGAACCCTCATTGTACAGTGGTACTTTGAGTCACATGGGTCAAATTCACAAACCCAGCGGTGTCACCGTCGACATTTTAATACCAGAGATGCCCCAAGCGTAAATGCCATTAAAGGAAAAATAAGTTGTTTTCAAAGACAGGGGGCAGTATGTGATCTCAACAGACCTGACTAGTCCCGATTTCTTCCTGTGGGGCTATCTTAAATAAAAGGTGTTTGTGAATAAACCTCAGACAATAAACGACTTAAAACGTAATATCGAGGATCAAATAAGAGCCATGAGCCCGGAAATGCTTTAAATGTTATGCTTTAAATGTTATGTAAAGTGTGTTGGATCGGGCTATTCAGTGCCAAACCGAAAATCGTGGACACTTATAAAACATTATTTTTAAAAATTTGGTCATTTTTACTTTGCCTAATTTAAGTAGTGATAAGTTCAAGCGTAAGTGAATATTGCCATAAAACCTCTGAAGGTTCAGTTTACCTACTGCTAAGATTTGGTGAGTATAACTTAAGAATTATAGGAGATATTGAAGATTTAAAATTGTCAGTGACTTTTTTTACATTGTAGATTTGACCCACTGCACTTATCTTCCATAGACATTCAGGTTATTGCCCTTGTACAGACAAAATCAAAAAAACATTCTTCCATTTGTTGCGTGTCGGCAATAAGTTAGATAAAAGGTCACTTCAAGATCAGTTTGGGAGATAGTTTAGAAACCATTCCCATAAAGAGTTAATTATGATTTATCTGAGAGAGAGACTTTATGCAAATGTAAAAACCTGATTTTCCTCATTTTGATGCAAAAACAGCCCTTGGGGTTTGGATCATGTAGGCTGCTACTCACTGTGCAAATAAGACTTCGATGTGAATCCATTTAGATTTGCTTTGAAAAGAGATTCAGAGATGGAGCAGAAGAATGACAGGATGCTTAGTGGTTTAAGACACTTATGAAAGAAATTGTTTGAAAGAAAATTCAAGTGACGTTTGAGGTCATTTTTAGGACAAAGCGCTGATACAAATGGGGGATAGTGAAGGAGGAAAACATTAGGCAAATCAAAGTACTGGCTGGATTGTAACTTTGAAGTAGAATTTTCAAACACAAGATTAAGGAAAGAAGAAAACCATTGCATTAAGCACTATTAACATAATCACAAAAATGTGTTGTGATTTGTCATGTTCGTCCCTTTGTGCTGTTTTCCCTGTTGTCATCCCCTCTTCTCCTGTGATGTCTGTCTCTCCTCTCACCTGGGCGTCGGCTTACCTCATCTGACAGCTGACACACCTGGACCCTCAGTACCTGCACTATAAGAAGGCCAGTTTTCCATTCAGTTCGGTGTTGCTACTTTGCCAGTCAGTAGATAACTTTGGCTTCACAAAACAAGTTAACTTTTTCTGAGTTCTTGTACTACAGTGGTTTTGTCCTGTGTCCAGGTGCATCTGTCTTAGTTTTGGAAGCTGCCTGCCCGTCTCCTCACCTGTCTACCTCCAGCCTGTCTGCACCTCTGCACTCTCCAGCTGATACTTACCACAGTGACCTGATCACTAGCCTGGACAATAAACAGTTAAACTACGTACTACTACTACTACTGTGTGCTGCTTTTGGGTCCAAAGTAAAACCTTAAAACAAGAATTTGAAAATCCACTTTATATTTTACTTGTTCTTCAAGATGATAAAAAGTAGTAGTTATTTTAAGGTGCAAATCAAACTGATAAGAAAAAATGCCACAGCTAACGATATAAGAATGATTACTGATTATGACAATTGTACCACCTGTCTCATTGGACGACTCACTAGTAATTCAGGAAATATATTTATGCAATTTTTGTAGGCCTTCTTATCCCAGTTGCCATGTTATTTCCATCTTACAACCGTGATATACATGGTACTGCATTTTCATGAGGGGGATACAAAGCTCAAAATCTCCCCCAGAAACCCCAAACCGGCCTTTATACTAACACTTTCATATGTACATTGTATTCTTAGCTTGTGGACTTTGCCAGTGACATTATTTCAAAATGTGATTTTTATGACATAATGTATGTATTCTCTGTTTCGAGCATTGATCTAGGATAATTTTTCACACTTAACCAAGAAAATAAACAAAATGTATGAATACACTTTGAATGTACCACATATACAAAATGTCTTTAAGCTAAAGTCTTTTTGCACAATAGGGAGTGGGATGAAGTAGTATTTATTTATCCCCACCCTAATGTTCTGCATGTAAAGTACTACGCTTCCTGTACATACATTATGAAGTCATATAAATATCATAATATTAACAGATTCAAATTTACATATCCAAGACAAACACGTTTCTGCACTGGTTGAACAATAAGCCTCATAGCTCCCATACTGTGAAAATATGATGTTTTTATGCATTTTCTTAAATTAGTGAATACTTGTGTATCTCTTGTGCTGCCCCCCCCCAGACTGTTCCACAGTTTGACCCCACAGACAAAGACACACAAAGACACACAGAGACACACAGAGACACACAGAGACACAGATACACACAGATACAGAGATAAACAGACACACACAGAGACACACAAAGACACACAGAGACACACAGAGACACACAGAGATAAACAGACACACACAGAGACACACAGAAACACACAAAGACACACAGAGACACACAAAGACACACAGAGACACACAGAGATAAACAGACACACACAGAGACACACAGAAACACACAGACACACAGATACACACAGATACAGTGATAAACAGACACACACAGAGACAGACAAAGACACACAGAGATAAATAGACACACACAGAGACACACAGAAACACACAAAGACACACAGAGACACACAGAGACACACAGAAACACACAGACACACACAGACACACAGATACACACAGATACAGAGATAAACAGACACACACAGAGACACACAAAGACACACAGAGACACAGAGATAAACAGACACACACAGAGACACACAGAAACACACAAAGACACACAGAGACACACAGAAACACACAGAGACACACAGATACACACAGATACAGAGATAAACAGACACACACAGAAACACACAAGACACACAGAGACACAGAGATAAACAGACACACAGACACACAGAAACACACAAAGACACACAGAGACACACAAAGACACACAGAGACACACAGAGATAAACAGACACACACAGAGACACACAGAAACACACAGACACACAGAGACACACAGAGACACACAGAGATAAACAGACACACACAGAGACACACAGAAACACACAGACACACAGAGACACAGATACACACAGATACAGAAATAAACAGACACACACAGAGACACACAAAGACACACAGAGATAAACAGAGACACACACAGAGAGACACACAGACACGCACAGACACAGAGATACAGACAAACACACACCGAGATGCACACAAAGATTTCTGTAGAGAGACTTAGACACAGACACACAAAAACACAGACACACACAGAGACAAAGACACACAAAGAGACAGAGACACCCCACTCTTCTTTGTAGTTAAGATGGCGTTTTACTTTAAAACTGTCCTCTCCTCGCAGTTGAGACCTTCCCCGTCTACGTCTGAATACTTTCTGAATACTTTCTGTATACTTTCAGACAGTGCACTGTTGTTTATCTTATACATGAATTGTCTGTGGAATATTGTACAAGATCGTTAAGTGTAAGTAATTTCAAATGCAAGTATAGAGAACTGGTGTGCTCCAAATATCCAACTTTGTGCAGCTTTAAACTTATTGCCCCATACTTCAATATAATGTGAAATGCTTTGAGCTGGAGTGTTTTGTATGTACCAAATGTGTTGCTTTCAGCTGAGTTTGTCATCTGCAATTACTCCAAGAAATGTAATCTCTGTTATCTTTTCAATTTCTTTGTTATTGATGCAGATTTTTGATTCCTCTTAATTTTTACAGTAGCCAAAAAGCATTACTTCTGTTTTATCAAAATGCACGGATAATTTGTTTCTGTCCATCCATCATTTTATTTAGCAGGTGATCAGAATTGTCACCGGAGTAAAATGTGTTAGTATCAACAGCGAACTGTATACAAATATATTTAAAAATCAGTTTTGAATAGGTCATTGTACAAATTCAACAGTTTGGGCCCCAATACTGACCCCTGGGGGATGCCACAAGCAACTACAGAGCAAGTAGATGTTGACAGCAACTGTCCCAGATATCCTGCCCTATTTCACTCAGAGCCCTTATCGCTGACAGAATGACAGCTCAGTCAAGCAAATAACGGGCCATTGATCAAAGCCGCGAGGTACTGATGCAAATTTCAAAATACTAAAATGTGAAAACTCTGCTGCATATACGTCATTGTTTTGAGCAGGCACTCGTATGGCACCTTTGTGCTGGGGCAGGGGTCCTGCTTCATACACAGTGGACAGTAAAGATAAACTGCAGTAGGTTTAAACCATTACCTTACACATGAGTTATAAAGGTACAAAGCAGCTACTCTAAAAATTGTAATCTGAAGAGGATGGGAAAATACGCTTCAAACTAACATGTTTTGTCTATGTCAGGCTTAAACCGAGACGGAAGCACAATTCATCTGTGCTTAGGTGATGTGAAGAAGTGGTGAGTAAACAAACATTTGTTACAGTAAAAAGCTTCATTCTGACGTGGATCTGCTCTGGACTATTACTGTCCTTTAGGCGATGTCTTGGCATTGGCAAGTGAGAGAGTTGGCATGTGATATGTGTTACCAAACGGAGCATTTAAGGTAAGACAGCCTTTATTGATCCCTCGTGAATTAAATTCATTCTTTGTAATTGACCCATCCTGGATCTTGGCTTAGCTGGAGGACTTAACCTATTATATTATACATTATAT
Source organism: Periophthalmus modestus (assembly GCA_019594935.1). Classification (NCBI taxonomy): domain Eukaryota; kingdom Metazoa; phylum Chordata; class Actinopteri; order Gobiiformes; family Gobiidae; genus Periophthalmus; species Periophthalmus modestus. Next base: position 16,021,404 of record JAIEZT010001390.1, on the reverse strand, counting down.
GCATGTTTTGGTTGATGAAGAAACCGGAGTGCCCCGAGGAAACCCACCTAGACACAGAGGCCATGTCCTCATTCAACGGCTACACACTTCGTCGCCTGCATTTGAAGGGCACTAACATCACTTCCGGCACGGCTTGTCCCGTTTCATGCACCCCACAAATGCGGTCGTCAAATATGCCCTGCGTTTCCAGGGAGATCGCCTGTGAACGAAGGATACATCTGAGGAAATTTCACACCCTTCTATATCCCATCACGCACCGCGCGTCACTTCTTCTACAGGAGAAAATGAGTCAGCAGCCGTCACAGTTGCAGGCAACATAAAGTAAGCGATGTAACGTAAACGCACAGACAGAGGTTGACGAACGCTCCATGGCATAGGCCTGTCTCATTTCGCCAGGGCCTCCATGTAGAGGTTACACCCCTCGTTGGCCGGGCCCTGTGTGTGCAGCCGTTGAATTGGGACACGGCTAGAGAGAAATGTAGTGAGGCCCGGGTGACCTGGGAATCGAACCTGGACCCTTCTTGCTGTGAAGAGAGTGTTAGCCACTGTGCCACCCAGTTGTATTTTATAATCATTGTGCCATACAGACTCAAAAACACATTAGTAAAGACCTTCAACAAGGACAGTGCCATTATTGTCAAACAATATAAAATTTTCATCAATAACCCACTTCATGTGTGTTGTATTCTTATTCTCTGTTTAGAAACCTTCAGTTACCATTTTCTTCAGTCATTTCATTAAAAACATGTTTTGAAAAACACAATTTAGAAATTAGAAATAATGTACTAATATTTAACTGACTTTCCTTGTCATTGTTCTGTTCCTGCGCACTGTTGAGATACAACAAAGTGTGCGACTTCCTTTTACTCTATAACCCTAATCTGCAGCATCACACTACCCTCTCAGCCGGAGCGGCCCTCTGCACACACTACACCACTGAACACCGGGCTCTATAGAAGTGTACAGAAACACTTGACCTACAGCTCTGCATGGTCAAACAAACCTGCATGGTCTCTGCTGTGTGGACGTTAACATAATAGCCTTTTAAACGTGGCGCGGAGAAAAGTACCTCATCAAATTATCCCTCCATTTATCCGCGCTAAGAGCTAGCATTTCCACGCTCTGCCTGCTTAGCCCCTCACTGCGGCCGCACACCCCTCACTGTGCCAGGGGAGGGAGCGAGTTTGGTGGTATACATGCGCAGGTCCGAAATGATAAACGATCCGCGAAGAGCCTCTCATCAATCTGAGCTGCAGTTTACACAGTAGTAATGATGCTTATAATACGACTACACTGGAAACAATAACAGTTGTCATGATGAGGAGATGGCCATGCATTTGGCCGCGGGAGGGAGTTTTGCATTTACTTGCGGTATAATACATTAAAAAAAAACATGTAGGATACAGGTGCATTTAACTTATTGCATTGAGATCGATCAATATGAGGAAAAAAATATAATTTACTTTTTGTCACATTGCCCTGGACCTTATTTATTCAATTACATGAGTTATTATAGAGAAATAAATACATACATATATGATTTGACCTTAGCACCACCTGCTTGTCTCCATGGAGGTAGATCATGTGACGCTTTTTCACGGCTGGACTACTGTAATTCACTTTATCTCCCACAATGCATTTTCACGTTACAGTCCAGAACTCTGTGGCATGGCTTTTAAGAGGAACCAAAAAACAACCGCACATCACGCCAATTTTTCGTCTTTGCACTGGCTTCCTGTTCATTTTAGAATTGATTTCAAGATTTTACTGTTGGTTTTCAAAGATTTGAATGGACCAAATTTACACCCCACACATGCTCTGAGGTCTCACGGTGCCTAAGACGAGACTTAAAACCAGGGGCGACAGGGTCTTCTCTGTGGCTGGCCCTAACGCTACTATTGTGCAGCAGAAGAACAAAAAGATAAAATACAAAATAGAATGATAAGTGGTTAAACTAGGGGACTTTCAGTGGTTCAAAGGAATTCACTGCACTTTCCCTGAATGTGAAATAAGACATACATCAACCTTGTCCTGCTTGTTAAAAAAATAATCTCCCTTCTTGAGTCATATTCAATTAAATGTGCACTATGTAACTATTCTGGTGGGGACGATCCGCCATTTGCTTTTCCACAAATGTTCCATATTAAACTTTTTTTCTTGCTTCTATTCAATGCAGGCATTCAGTAGCTTTTTAAAAAAATTATTTTTTTTTTTATTTATTTATTTCGACACGTACAGCTAAAGCACATCTCACAATCTGTTTTTATACAATCTCGAAAAAGAAAGAAAAGAAAATCTATCAAGTCCCACCCCTATCTTCCATCAGGACACAAATCAAACGCTTTGCTTATGCTTCCTATTCAGTTGATCGAAAGCACATTGAAAAACATGCATTTTTACTGAAGTCGCCTCTTTACAGATCTGACCTGTAACTCGGCCTGGAGGTGGCACATGCTTGTCTCCATGGAGAAAGAAGAGTTTACAACTGCAAAACTCGGCAAACCCTCAATCAAAAAAGTTACATAATGCCATCGCCGACATATTTGCTCATGACACACTCCGATGGTGGTCGAGAAGAGAAGACGGAAAGGCCGAGGAGACTGATGTTCTGCTGCTGCGACGAGACCTCCTCCAAATGAACTTCACCGAATTTCTCTGAGTAGGATATTTTTCTAAAGTTCAAGCTGACCAATCATTCTTTCGCGCAGTCGACATAAAAACAGATGACGCATTTTGGTACAGAATGGAAGCTATTTTGTTCGACCAAATGTTTTTTAGGCACAGATGCAATATTATTCAGCCTGGACTACACAAGCCGCTCTGAAAATGTGGAAATGTGGACTTAACAGTATTCCAAGCCAATCCCGTCTAATCGCTCCAATTAACTCAGCTAAATAATCCTTATGCAGACAGTCATGACAGTCGCCGACCATGTGTCAAAATTGTGTTGGGCATATTTTGTTTTTTGTGTTGGTTTACTGAATAGGGAAAATCATGTTGGCGTTGACTTTAGCTCCATTGACCAGCTTGTGTACATGTTCGGAGAAAGCTGCAGATGGTAAGTGCTACGATAATTCAATCATAATGGCAGCCATTTTGGATTGCGCGGAACTTCGGCTATAACGGGGAACGGAAAGTCGGAGGCCATGAAATGCGTGTAGCCGCAAAACAAGTAAACCGGGCGTGTAGGAAAATAGGCCACTGCTGATAATATCATTCCCACGACACGTCAGTGACAAGATTTGCTCAAAAATCTATACAACGTTTCTTGTCAAAACCCTACTAAATGTAAATACTGTTGTAGAATAAACTGAAGTCGTCCAAGAGTCGCAAAGAATAGGCATGACAAGAAGAAGAAGAAGAAGAAGAGAGACACGCTCAAGACACGGTGATAGTGTTTTCTGTTCTAGTCAAGAGCAGTCTAGTCTGGTTATGCTTCTGTTGTAGGGAGTATTATACCTTCTGATGACATAGGCTGAGATAACAAGGACTGAGCTGACAGTGAATGCCCTTGGTAAAGCAGACATATAAAAAAAAAATCAGTTTACCCCTATTATAAGCGGTACACAAAATACATCTATCCTTCATTTAAAAAGCATAGCCAAAACACAGGTCCCCCACAGACTCCTCAGACAGAGCTTAACCAGCATGAACGTACTATTTGTTCAATAAAGTGCATATTAATTAATATTTCTGTAAAGATGCCAGAATGATTATAATCCTAAAATCAAGAACAAAGCATTAAATTTTCATGAGTAAATAAATAAACTAGATACACTACCACTGACACAGAAATGCCTGGACTGGTGGAGCTGATGTTTTCACTTTAGTGTCTCTGCTCAACCAGACATGATGGTGTGAAAAAATATACTTAGATGTACTTATACTATAATGTATGGATTTATTTATCTTTATTTATACAGGGGAACCCAAAGAGAGCACATGGACTCTCATTTTCATGGGCACCTTGGGTCCTAACCCTTATACAGTCATGCGATCCTGTATGAAATGTTCCGGTATCAATGATTTACAAGCAGGTGAGGTATTCTGGCAGTTCTGATGTAGTCCCATATAGATACATTTCATACAGTGCTGTTCTCTTCTAACAGACAGTGATGGCCAACCCACTTTTTCATAGAGAATACAGTCATGCGTTTCAAATCACCTGTCATACATTTGAAAGCAATGAAATATAGTCAAAGTACAAAAAAAAAAAAAAAAAAATGGCTATAGTTTTAAAGAGCGTTTGTCTACTGATAACAAGTTTGGCGATTCGAATCCTTACTCTCAACATAAACATCACTGGTAGAGTAGACAGATCCACTGACCTACAAGTTGGTGGTGCGATTCCAGCTCTGACAATGCTGTCGTTGTGTCCTTGGGCAAGACACTTAACCCACCTCGCCCCCAGTATCTGCGTACACTGGTGTATGAATGCGTGTGTGTGTGTGTGTTGAACTCTCCTTATGGTACCTGTAAGATTCTTTACAATGCTCAGCCCACAATGTACGTCACAAATGCTCCCTCAAGTACTATGTGACATCACACAGGACTGCCCCTGGGTGAAGTTTGAAGTGTGGATACCTGTTAGACTAATCGCTCTCCTCTCTAGCCCTCCAGGTACTGCCATGTTTAGCAGCTATATTTGAAATGTGGTTGTGAGCAGAGTTTAGACCCACTTTAATTAAAACAACCCATCACATACACCACACGTTCTCCGACACCACGTGCAAGGATTCAAAACTGCACCATCAGATAGAAACATCCATAAAATATTCATAAAAATCCAGGCTGGGAAATCCGATAAATCCTCACGATTCCTGACAGCTGGTCGCTACAGCGCAGAAACGATTACTTCAAATTCTCCCCGGATACATCTGGATGTCCTGTCTGTCTCCTGTCTCTTTCGAGCTTGTCATATGTTCTTTCTCTTTTATTTTTTATTTTTGTCATGAAAATGATGAAGTCAATGCTCCTCCACATATTCACACTTGCCCCTGATAGTCATAGATTCTTGCCTGAGGCTCTTACTCCCACCTCTCACAATGGGAGACGAGTAGAAGGACATAGTATGAACGACAGATTCCCCAGATATGAGGCAGAAGTATTCAAATATAGCTTTTACTGATAGCAATTGAAATGCTGATTTATTCTTAATTACAAAAACAAGTTGTTGTCATTTGGTGCTTTGGTTCTCAAGACAATTATCCAATCAGAAAGCAGAATGAGCCTCTCATTGGGTTGCCAGCTTCAGGGTGTAAATCTAGCTGGTCTAAATCATCACTACCAAAACCAGCACCTGCAGCCAATCATGAATGAGAGCGAGTGCAGCCTCTGCAGCTCAGTGAATGAATTCTGGAGGTTCTGAGCTTTAACATGCGACATGGCCTGTCCATATACTGAGAACAAGACAATGTTGTATCTGTCCTCTGGTTGGGGCAAGTTGTGTTTATTGCCCAGTTCCCGGCTGGCCTGGGAACGCCTTGGGGTCCCAGCGGAGGAGCTGGAGGACCTGTCTGGAGTGAAGGAAGTCTGGGAGTCCCTCCTTAGACTGCTGCCCTCGTGACCCGGCCCCGAATAAGAGGAAGAAAATGGACTGGAATCGTGTTTATTGTCTTTTTAAAAACTGCAACTAAAAACATGCGAGGCCTACTTAATACTACATTCTCCAGTTTGTTTGTTTTTTATTTAATTAATGAAGGGACATAGCGAGGCCTGAGGAACAAAACTTAATACCTGTAAATATGCAGGATTATAGCCACATTTTCTCTTAGTCCCTAAAGAGTTTGATGATGTTATAATTTCAGATGGAGGGCAGGGGCCTAGATAACTCTAAGGGAGATGCACTGTTTTAGGAAGAAAATATCCAAATCTATGATCCACAGTATTAGTCTTATAGCTTTAGTCTTATAGCTTTACATCCTTTTAGATGACAATCACCTCTTTGGGGTTCAGTAATGGCACCACTTTCTGAAGCTAATGTTAAAGCATCATTTCACTTTATGTTTATTTGCACTGGTTGAGAATGAGAGAAAGATAGGTTTGTGCTGAACTTTGAATCATTTTTTTTTTGTTGTTTCATGTGGATAGGCCCAATAATGACAGAGATATTAACCATAAATCTGCAATCTGACAGCAAATTCCACCATAGTATTCAAATCTTTATCTTCTACATTTACTACATTTTTCCAATATTTATGTCACTCATGTATAGGAATCATTTGAAAAAAAAAAAAAAGAAAAGCAAAAACAGTCAATTCTGCATCACGATCTCCACATTTACCCCTGACAGTCATAGCTGAGTTTCTAGCCTAAGGCGCTAACTCCCACCTCTCACAATGGGAAGAAGAAAAAAACAGAACTGGACTGTTTTTCCACTGCATCCTATGAAAATAAAAACATCAATTTTTCCAAATGGATTGCGTGTGTCAAAAGATGTAGAGGTTCATAGTTCATAGCATGGTCCTTCGAGGCACCTCCCCGTTTCATTAAGTACCAAAAGCACAGTTCTATGTAATCACTGAGATATGATAAATCATAGAGCCGAAGACAATGTGCACATGTTGGGTCTAATTAGAACAAGAGAGAGTCAATCATTGTAGAGTGGTTTTAGATTCGGGCTTGTGTGTGGCTACAAAGGCCTGTATTATCCAAGTCAGATTGTTAAAATACGTTAGGGATAGCTTAGGGTTGGTAGTATTTAATTTAACGTTTTCTGACAATTATCGTATTTTTGCCGAAAATTGAGAAAGAGCTTGGGATCGAATTCCAAAAATGTCACCTTTCTGACCAGACCTGCCAAATATCCATAGAGATACATACACGAACAATGTTAAAAAGGGAACAACAGCGCCATGGGACAACCTGATAAGCTCCTTGGTCACCACTGGTAAATACATGTCAGAAAACTAAAATTTCTCAGTTACACAGCTATATGTAATTAACTCAGTGTATCCATCTATTTTCTTTGGCTTATCCCGGGCTTCCCTCACCTTAGACACTTGACTGACTAAAAACAATAGCGATCTGAAAGACGCTTTGTGGTTCAGTTTGTTGAAATGGTCAGAGCAAGTCCAAGAAATATCCTACAGGGTCTGAGAACCTTTTGTTGAACCTCTTAACGCACGCTACTTTCCTCAGCTAGGGTCATAGGCTCTGGGACATGACTGGAAAATTACAAGATCCTGCAAAAAAAAAAAAGGTTAAAATTCTTCCTGCAAGGTGGCAAGGTGCTTCCTTACTGATATGAGAGAGGAGCTCAGAGTAGATTGCCCCTCTCCTCTCTTTGCTCCTTTGGATGGATCACCTTCAGGACATGTTCCACCAGGAGATGTTTCAGAGACAGACCTAAGACAGGCTGAAGAATCCTGGGAATGGTTAAGACTTATTATGCTTCTTTCTGGGTATTTAGTATTAAACTGTAGCTGTATATTTGTAAGATAATCATAGAAACGGGTCCACTGACTTCCTGTTCAAATCTGCAGAACTGAGAAGCCCTGCCTCTTCATAGTGACAAGGAAGAATGAAGCACATTTTTATTTCAATTGTACTAGCTATATTTAACCCCACATGTACCCCAAAGAGTATTTTTTATTGCAAGTTTGAATAGAGAAGTAGGAAGAGATGTTGTATAATACAGGATTATTTAAACATGCTTGAATCAATCAGAATACAACTCTGAGTAAGACAGATGAGGAAACACCACTGCAACATGTTTCAAAGCATAAAAGCAGATTTGCATAGTAAGTCCAATGTAAGAATCCAACTGAAAAAGTTACACAAAGTTGTGAATTGGAATAGTGAAATTTGGGTATCTGTGCTTAGGCTGCTGCGCTAGCCAAAGTAAATGAATGGATGGGAATGCCAGAAGTAGTTTTAAAGCCACACTAACCCATAATATGCCTCTTTTATCATATTCAAAAATTACAGCGTAGCAATTTTCCATTTTTGCGCAATGCCCTGGAAGAGGCTACTGTTCCCTGCTACGCCATGAATATGCATGCTCATAGAGTGATAATGACTTATACAGTACAGTGCAGATTTGCATTGCCAGTAATAAATGACTTTATTGTAATTGTTAATGGGCTATTGTCTGCTGTGCTGTGCCTACATTCATTATTGTTAAACATTGCCCTCTTGCTGTAATGAACACTGGCATACGACCACGGTATGTTGTGCATTTTATCTGTGAATATGTGAAATTAAATAGGCCTGGATAAGATGGTGTCCTCCTTTTTTCCGAAGCGGTAACGTTCCACTGTATCGATCCGATGCGCGGTGAATGAACTGCAACAGCCTAGTTATTAAAATCAATAGCAATAACTACAATTCCTCAATTTGAGATTGGCTCTTGACTCAATCAATGTATATCAAATTACCCCGGCTCTAGAGCGCGTAATCCCCATCAGAGAGAGCCAGGTTGGGGCCAGAATATAGATCAGCACACTAACATGCAGAGGACCTTATATAATGAAGCGCCTCCATGCTAAATTACAACTGAAGTGGTGGGAAACAAAGGAGCCAGGCAGTCGATATGGCTTCTAAATACTGCATTTATTCTGAAGGTATTAAAAAAGACATTGTGCTTGTGTCTGCTTATATAGTTATAATCTATGACACCCGTGGATCATTATGTTTTACTTTGGACATCTGAAATCGCAATATTGATCTAAAACGACTTAATAAAAGAAACAAGTCAGCTGTTTTCCAGGTTGGAAAATTGTGGGGTCCAATGGGAGCTGACATCGCCGTAAACTCCATCATAACAAAGAGCTGCCCTGCAGGACCATGCTCTGCAGATCACACTAGCAAGCAGAGGATTATTTTTCATCTGTACCAAAATGACGGAGCTGCTAAACACGACATGTATCACTGATTAAGAAAATAAAACTGAAGAACAAAGTAAGTACAGAGCTGTGGGCATGCACCAGTGGAGATGTAAACGGGGGTTGATGGGACAAATGCAGAACTCACTACTCGAAATACAACTTTGAGAGGTTAAATGAGCAAGGAAAACATGTTAAAACATGGTTAAAACATGGTCTAAAAAAGTACATTTTTCATAATATGTCTGTTCAGTGCAGCATGGTGGCTCAGGAGGCACAGCTCTCATATCACAGCAAGAGGCTCTCAGGTTCAATTCCCAGACTCTGTGATGCCAGCACGCTCTGCCTGTGTCTGCTGAGTTTTCTCCATTAACTTGGAACATGCATAATTGGCTACTATTTCAGGTAGGCACTTTTGACTGCCCACTGCGCAGCCATTAAAACATTTCCTATATTCCATAATTTCTTGCTGAAAAGTTATATATTGTTGAAAATATAAGTGACTAGACAAGGAGTAGATGATGTCTTTCTTGTCTTCGGACCAACTGGCTCTATGCATAAAAGTAAATGGTTAGTTCATTGTTAGTATCGCAGCAAAAGACAAAATTTCAATCTGTCAACTGGACAAATCGTTGTGAGAGTGAACAGCAAAAGAAAGTCTTTTGCTATGGATCAGATCTGGACGACTAAGGGATTACACAGACATTGTTACTATCATTAATTCCTGTCCAGTTGTGTAAGGTTTTTCCTCTTTCTCACTCATTTTAATACATTTAAAGTTGATGTTGCAATGCTAACACTAATTTTGAAGCATGATAAATACTAAAATAACGCCACAAACTGACATAACCTAAACGTTAGCATTAGTTTTGAGACACAATCATGCAGCTAGTGCGTCATGTTTCATTGGAATCAGCTCCCCAGTCCCACATGTACATAATAACTAACATCTTATTTCAAAATACCTAATTTTTTATGGTGATTTCAATGTTCTGTCTTTATAACGCAGCACCTGAGGCTCCAGCTTCTGTTTTGGATGGATTTTTTTTTTTTTTCCTGAACACCTGGAGAGGGCAGGGTATTTCATCTGCAGCCTCAGCCAAAGAAAATGAATGGATGGGAATGCCAGTCCTACTTTTAGAGCCACATTAAACCAGAATATGCCTACTTTATTATATTCACTATTATAGCTTGGCAATTTTCCAGCTGATGGCTGATTTGATGGAAAAGTTGGCCACCTCCAGCACTGAAACCAAATGTTGCCTGTGACTTAATACTAATAAAAATAGGAATTAAGCTTGCTAATCAATGCACTATTTCCTAACACAATACTGAAGCTAATTTTGTATTGGCTCCTTAAAAATAGCCTATTGGAACATGGCAACACAAGCTGGAAGATAAAGTTACAAAATTGGTGGAAAATTTCAGAATAGTCATTTTGAATTCAGGGGATATTGTTATCATGAAAAATCTATTATACAAATGAGATGTTAACATTCTGGTGTGATTCTAATGCGATTATGTATGTACTATATTTAGATAGTTCTCTTTTTAAAGTTAAATTTCCTTGTATTGGTATGCCCTTTGGCCCAAATGGCTCTGTCCCACTTTTGCGGTTCCCAGCCTTGTTCTGAGGGTTGTATCGTTACTACTCACTGAGCAGAACATTGTGCCCAAAATGAGCCAGCAGAAGGTGATCAGAGAGAGGCAGATTTAAGCCTAAAACCAAGCCCATGTGGAAAACCATTTAACCCAATAGAACAAATGAGGTGCGCTGAGTCTGAAGAGCCAACCTAAAAAGCTAACGAGAAATCAAGAGGCCGTGGTATTACTTGTATTTGTAGAACAGTTGACCTTTTGCATAAATATGGAAGAAATGTGGTTATACTGGATGATTCTGAACCACATTTGTATCAGCTAGATATTACAAAGACGTGATTTGATTAGCAGATATAGCACTTTAAAGGATCTACTTTTTAATCATGCATCTTTTACATTGATTAAAGTAAAATTAGTACAGATCTAGACTGTATATATAAATGGACATCGTTAACCTGCTAGCCGCCTCGTTCCAGATAGTAAATGATCATGGTGCGCTTCTGGCTCAGTCGACTCTGGCTCCAATTCACTTTCTATTGAAAAAACTGTGGCCCCTCTCTCGGTAACTGCTGCTGTCAGACTCGTCATTTTGGTCTTAAAATGTTCGTATTAACCCACTCTACATGATCCCGGTATTTTTATTTCACTATTGTGTCCGTACCTCAAGATGTGAACATTAATAACAGACAAATCAGGTATCCTCTTTCCCTGAAGTCGTTTCCGCTAGCATTAGTGCTATTAAGCGCTTGCCTCCAGGTTGGACCTTTCGTTGCTATGACACTCTCGGTCAGAATTCCTAATAGACAACTTGGCTCTAAATTGGCCCCTATAGCTGCTAGCCTCCATGAGCTTCGTTTGACCGGAGCCGAACGCTGTGGGTGACGTCACACTCACCTAGTCCACTGCTTTATACAGTCAAATCCAAACTTGTGCTGATGTGATATTGGCAATTTACAAGGTGAGGTAGGAGGTGAGAGAAGCAGCTAGGAGACTGGTTAAGGTTCTATTTTCCTAGCTATGTCAGTATTGTACTTTAAAAAAAAAAAAAAAAAAGGGTCCATATTACGCTATTTTCTGATCTATGATATAATGTTTCCTCATCACAGACATGCCTGGGGTTGTGTTTTGTCTTATTCAAAACAGTACACACCAATCATAAGACAAGACTGGTGCACTGTTAGCATGCTAGTAGTCGCATTACCATGACAGCAAAACTTGTGACACTTTCAAAACTAATCACTGCGAATAATATGGATGCTAGCAATACGTTAGGAAAGTGAGACCTCTGAAATGAACTTGAAAAAACAGACCAAGTCCTATATTATGCTAAACTTAACTTTCTGATCTTTTTAGTAACTAATAGTGTTATAATAGTCCTCTTAACAGTCCTCTTCGGTCATCAAAACGCTCCCCATCCACTGTTATACGTCGTCTTGGAGCCATGAATCTCTCCAGTTCCTCTGTTTTAGTGCATACACATTTTCTGAATAAGCATTTCTTGTTCTGCTCATTTCAGCATTAAACAGCCAACACAAAGTTGCTATTGCTTGAAACCTTATTTGAACTTCCTCTCCTCAGGCCACCATTATCTTTATGTGCTCTGAATCCATGGTCAAATTACTTTAACATTTTTGAAAGTGCAAAACTTGAAAAAACCAACGCGTAGGTGTCCGTGAACAGGAGGAAGCTAAATAATTCATAACCCAGAAAACTGAAAACTCTTTTAAAAATGACTATTGTTTTAATAAAATGATTTAAGCTTATTGTTGGCACTAAATCATGTTGACTTCCATCACTGCTTTGTTTGTGCGGCCTGCGTCGGGGGTACAGCGCGCAGATAAATGGCCCGTTGGTATTGACTTCAATTTAGAAAATGCTGCCTCCACTTTTCTCCGAGCTTAGGGCACCTGAGGGGAATCTGCTTGGGCCAGAGGAAACGTGTGAGGCAGGGTCAGGACTTGAGTTTGGGCAAAGATTTACAACGAGAACACACCCGAGCCATCATGGTGCACGTCCAGAAGCAATGCTGACAACACACAGATAAGGAAGATTAGCCCAGCTTTAATAAAAACAGCTGAATAATGCAAAGGTCTTATAAAGCTCTTTTTTGAACATTCATATAGTGAGAGGTAGACTGAGTTTCAGCTATACCTCTTCAACCATCAGCAGTCACTCTTTCGCACATGCAATTCATGGTTGAAGTCTTGCCCTATGACAAACTGGAAATATGCAATTATTGGAACTGGAATCAAGCTGCCAACCTTCTAGACAACTTGCCTGGCAAATCCACGATGATATCTCTCTGTATTTTTTATATAGATTGATATCAGTTGCCCTCCGTCCCCCTGCCCTCCGTGATCGTCCAATCAGATTTGCTTTCTTCAGTGACGCGTGTGAAAACAAGGAGCTCATTGGTCACGTATCATTTACAAATAAAATCAAATTTCTCTCTCCATTTCTTCCCTGATTCTGCAGAAATCCGGCATGTTTTTCAGCCCCCTGTGATACTTCTTTCTTTTTCGATACCGATGGACCATACATGTCCCCGATTGGCTAATCCACTTGTCAATCACGCCCATTTGAAAACAGGGAGATTCACCAGACTCACATCTTCATAAAGTATTGAAAAAGTGTATTGTGGATCCCAGACAACCACTCTTAGTGATACCGTGAGATAAATAAGTTAATACCATATTTTTTAGGCAAAAATCTCCCTGGAGACAAGCAGGTGCAGACCCTCCACCAGGAAGGTTACATAGTTGACCTTAAAGGGCCTATATTACACTATTTTCTGATCTATGTTATAATGTTGTTTCTTCATCAAAAATATATCTGGAGTTTTGTTTTATTCACACATGTTTTACACACAAACTCCCAGAGACTAGAGAAACTAAAATTTTTAACAAGGCAATCTCAAAATGTCTGTGTAAACCCTCAGTTGTCCAGGTCTGATCCATAGCAAAAGATGGACAACTGGACAAATTGTAAGAGTGAAGACGTTTCGCTGGTCATCCAAGCCGCTTCTTCAGTTCTGGTCAGATTGCTGGTGGACACTGCCTTATATTTATCCGAAGGGAGGGGCTAACTACATTGAAACTGTAAACATCTATTGTCTCCAGTTTCAGCTGAAACTACCCTGTTCAGCCCTTAACGATCTGGTATTGTTCTCATTGTTCTGGGTCTGATGACGGAGTTGTAGATGGGGGAGAGATTCTCTTTCCTAACAAAAATAGCTTCTTTAATTCCCCTCTAAAACCATTTCTTTTTCTTGGCTGAGTCCACTTCACTGTCTTCTGGCTTTGAGACGGAGATGCACGGTGGCCTGGAGTCCTGAGGAGCTCTCACGTCGGTGTTGGTACATCCTCTTATGGAGTAGCTGTTTAGTTTCTCCAGTGTAACGCTCACTGCACTCTTCACTACACTGAATGGAGAAGACCACATGACTTTGTTTGTGGCTCGGGGTTTTGTCCTTAGGGTGAACCAGTTTTTGTCTTAAAGTGTTCGTCGGTTTGAAAAAGACAGGAATCTCATACTGTCTGAAAATTCTCTGAAGTTTTTCAGATGCACCCGTTGGTTACCCCTTTCCTTCTCAGTTCAGATTCCCTGTTTCCAGTTCCAGTATGGTTAGCCACTCTCTTCAGACAGAAATAAGGCAGTGGCCACCAGAAATCTCAAAATGTTCAATTTAATATCATGACACCATTTAGAGCATCCTTTTGTCTAAACACACCAACACCCACACCGCTTGTCCTAACATGACGTCTGCAACTCACAACTCCTACTCCCACTGGGAATCCTCCTCTGATAGATGGACTTAGCACTACGCAGGCTCCGAGAAGGCTAGCCACGGGCGCATCTGTCACTGCTGCTTTTGGGGCCCCACATCACAGGCCTGGTCGGAGAGATATAGTCGCGTGTACGGAGAGGGGAGGGAGGGGGCGCTATGATTCAACTAAATCTATTTACAAGCGGAGGCATGTTTGGCGCGGGGCCAGGGCTAAGTGGATGAAAAGCAATAGGTTAAGATTGTGCCTTGGCGGAGTCCATAAGCCAGTCGTACTTCAAGCGTGTGATTTGACAGCCACGGGGGCCAGAGGGAGAATGCCGGTGACGTACGAGGACTGTTCCACAAGACTGAAAATACTACTGCTGTTACTGCTGTGGCGGGTGGTGTTTTTAGAGGTGCCCTATGTGATCTCGCTGGTGGAGGATATGCTACTGGCTTGTTTCCATTATGTTTTTGCTCTGCTTGGAATGTTCCCATAGTATGGCATAACAAGTACTGTACCTGATCTGTAAAAATCTCAAAAACGAGAAAAAGAGGACAGATTCATTTTCAATTTTTCAGCGGTCTAAATGTATTCCTCACTTTCCTAATGCATTCTTATTCACAGTGCAAAGCAGTGATGTGCAGACAGGTGATGACAGGTGAGGCCATGCCTCACCTGTCATCACAGAGAAAAAATAAATGTAAATGGTTATATTTATCCAATGATTTGTACTATAAAGTTATTTTCTATTTAACTTTGCAATTGTATTCTTTTTTTTTTTTACTCAAAAATCACGGAATTTTTACATTTACCGTTGAAATACTGAGAAGAGCCGTGTGGAGAGGCACAGGCCGTTCGTGCCTCACATGGACTGACTGTGCTGTAGCTCAGCAGTGACGCTGCTGCTTTAGGCAACTGTGAAAAGGCGCCGGGTGAGGCACGCAGTTACCTGGCCTCATGTTAGGGGGCACTCGTGAGCCCAGGGATTCTTGCAACTCCGGCAGAATAGGGGCTGCAGAATAGTGACAGCAAGCTACAGTTTAGAGTTAGCCAGTCAACTTTAGCAATACGTTCACTTTTCACGGAATTTTTTATTCTGGCCCCAAGTCACTGGGAGAGAAACTGGCCCGGGGCCAAATGTTCTTGCCGACACCTGGTTTAAATGTTAGTAAATCTGATTGTGATGACATCAGTGCCTCACCAGATATGAACCTCACCGCACGTCACTGGTGCAAAGCTAACAAAATACAGCATGATAACAGCAAACGTCCTGGTTCTCAGATCATAAAAACACTTTATAATTAGATGCAGACACTATACAGAGGTCTCATTTTTACTTTAAGAGCTGCTTTTGCAATATATATGCGTATCTATGCTAGGACAAAACTAGGTTTGTCAGCCATGCGTATTAAAATAACTTTTTTCCATTGCAAGAGCTTTGATGGCTCAGAACTACTTTGAAAATCATGCATTACTGTAAGCAGGGCCACCTCTGTACAGATCTGACCTGTAACATTGTTTTGTGGCATCACTTGCTAGTTTCCATGGTGATACTGTAGATACATTCAATGCCATACAGTAGAACAATCCAGACAAAGTTACAACATCCCTATGGAGACAAGCAGGTGACATATTCTCCACCAGAAAGATTGTGTAGTCAACACAACTGAGATTTTGCTGTCCAATGTGAACACAACCTATTGTCATTACTACAATGGTAAATTGAATCATATTAATAGCTTTTGTACCTCTGTTGAACGCTCTATTCACAGATCCCCACATTCATACAGCAGTACTCTGAGGACACCATGGGAATTACACAACAGTAACATGCTCTGATTGTGACAGGAGTGGAACTTGCAACCTGTGATTCATCCATACATGTATACTTATGTAACTGTTTGGTAGAGCTGTCTCCTTCTAAACATACCATATTTTCCGGACTATAAGTCACTTTTTTCATATTTGGCCGGGGGAAGGGGGTGACTTATAAGTGAAATTATTAAAATATATAAATTCACATCTTCGTTATTGTCACACTGATAACTGTGCGAGGGCACTCTAGGCTGTGTACCAGTATCTACTACTCCTGTACCATTGAAAATTGAAAATTTCAACATTACAGTAATTTAAAAGACGTCTTAGAAAGACTTGAACTTGTTCATGCCTCCTAAAAGAAAATCGTATTCTGCAGAGTCTCATGACGAGAAGGTGGAAAGCGGAACTTCCTCCGGATTTGGTGGAGATGTTCAGAAGCGACACTGAGGATGAACAATTCAATGTATTTAGTGATTTGGAGTGAGATCGAGAGTAAACTTGTTAGCTTGTTTTTATGCTTTAGTTATCTGATTAAATCTTATGTTAACATACCAGACACGTGTTCAGATCATTGTCTGTGCTTCATGTAGCTGCTGTTGTTGTTTTGATGCCACTATTGTATATATTTCTACCTCCTGCATGCCCTTATTTGTATTTATTCAGTGTGGGGTTTTTTTTTGTGTGTTGTTGTATGTCGCACTTTATCACCGAAGTAAGTTCCTAGTCTGTGAGCTCTGCTCACGGACAATGGCAATAAAACTTCTTCTGATTCTGATCTGATTCTGATGTGGCTGAATAAATATAAATGTGTTACATTAGCGTGCTGTACTGCTGTTCAGCCTGTTGTTCTCCATTTTATTGTTATTAATATAATTTGTCTTTAAAAATAAAATCTCTGTTCATGGGCTTGGATTTTGTAAAAATAAATTTCCCCAAAAATGCGACTTCCAGGCAGTGCAACTCACATGTTGGTTATTAGTCAAGCTGTTCCCACACTTCCCACTGTCATTAGCATATTTTGAAGGCATTCCAAATTTCGGGAATTACCATGAAAAAAACAAAATGTATGATGCATTTTCACTACAAAAGGTCAAAAGGTTTTTGATCAATACATGAGAACAGTGTGAATGCAGAGAGCTTTCTGGCTGGAGAATGTTGAAGTAGGTGGAGATAAGAACAACTAAGCATTTTCAGCTTCAAAGTAGTTACTGATACATATGAATAAAAAAATTTATTAAAAACTAAAATTAATCGTGCTAAAATTGTGATCGGACTTCAAGAAAACGTAACTCCAGGTATGTTTGTAATGAAGTAACAACTTTCTAACATAGCAGGCACAGTACAGCATAATCTCTCCCCTTTAACTAATCCAACTAGCCAATATATTGAACCATTTTATCTTAATTATGAAAACGTGCTACATGTGGGAATGCTCGCGGCTTCATAAAAACACATTTGCCCTTGCCAGCTTTTAAACAAAGACACATCTCTTTGGAACTGGCTGCAGAGATAAAAATATGCTCAGGTCTATTCTTGTCCATAATGCAAGCTTTTAGGCAATTAAAGACTAGAGGGAGCCATGCAAAAGATGCTTATTTTGGAGAACATAATGGCCGACAGTATAAAGCTGCCTGCTGACTTGCATATAAAAATGATTAGTTTGCAGCGAGTGCGTGTCAGCTCCCAAACTGGTAACATGTAAACTGCTTCACAAGGCTTGTCCCATATGTGTATATCTGCTATTCCTGACAGGGCTGATTCTAGCATGTGCAAAAAGTATGTTATGGTGGCCCAGAGGTGCAACATCCAATTACGCTTGGAGATGAAGAGAAGAATGGACATTTGTTTACATATATTATACATTATTTGTATTGTTATAGGTTTTTAAACATGCTCTTCAGTACCTTTGCTTTGGCACCTCAGGTTTTAGAACTTAAAATAATGGCTTTATAAAGAATCACACATTATCTTTCAGCTCAGGCACTCCACGTCCTTAAATCTGGGGTAGGGCTCCATCTACTGGCAGTAGACGGAATTACCATAAACATAAAACTAATGGTAACTAACAAAGGAACATGCTCAGATATGTTAATGTAAGTTGTAGTGAACTAGGGATGGGACGATATAAAATTTAGACTGACGATTATCGTGACCAAAATAAATCGCGATTCACGATATTATCGCGAAAATTATTAATTTGTAAGCGCTCCAACGGTCCGGGCCTACTTTACAACTCTACAGGAATGTACATATACTTTTGCGTCACCCACGCAAACAATCTACACATCAAATGAAAGTTACAGCTCGTTTTGTGGACATGAAGAAATCATGTCCACAAAATAAGTCAGATCCTCCATGTTCAATCTGCTGCAGGAAAGTATTCCACACGTGAAATCTGCTCCGTCACTTTTTGGCATTTCTTTGGTCGATTTCAGGCATAATAAACTTAAGACAGTGCCGACTTTGGCCGAGTCTCAATTCACCAAAAATTCACCAAAGTGCCCTTAAGGCGCATTTAAGTCGGGCGGTACTTCGACCTGCACTTCGAACAGTACATGGAACAGAGCATGTGACGAATTGGGACACGGTCTTTGTTTCTAACACACGTGTTATCTTCTGATTGACACCAGTGTTGTCCAATAAGGTGGAGGTTGTGTGTCACTGGAGCCACAAACAGTGAATCAGTGCCACATGTGACTGAAAGTTTACTCCCCACTCTCCCCCGTGTAGAATCAACCAATCACATCAAACACGTTTAGTGACGTTTTTCTCCTCACAGCCAATGAGCAGCGAGCACGTGTGTGACATGCTGAGATTTTCCGTAAACAGACGGACTTTATTGCGTAAACGAAGTGTGTTAATGCGCTGTTTAGCTAACTACAAACAACACAATCTACATTCAATAGTTTATGCCACTTATGATGAATATTTTCAGCTCAAGTTTGTCAAAGAATGCAGGATGTTTGTCTCGTAAATGCGTGTGCAAAGTTGCTCGTGTTTAGCCCTCGGACCCGCAACTTTTTATCGGCACCAGATTCTGCCACTAGAACAGGCACAGACGCAACAAGTGTCATTGCTGTGACAGAGCGCCCCCTTGTGCGCAAACACCAAAACTAGCATCTAAACGTTGTGTTGAAACCAGAAACATGAGGGAGTCTGGCGCCGTAAAGACGATTATAATCGTTCGCGATTTTGGAAAAATACCACGAACGATTTATCGCGGACCGTTTCTATGCGATTTACAATATTATCGTATATCGTCCCATCCCTATAGTGAACATGTTTTGACAAGAGGAAGGCTTAAAATGAATCTGATGATGATTTAGTCTTAAAAACTGTGCATGACTTTTACCTGTGATGTAACAATCCTGGGAAAATTCAAACAAAGTGTTGAAGGGGAGTGAACCTTGTGTACAAGATTCATCAAACAAGCATGAAGGAAGTGAAATCTTCTAATACACGTGAAAGTTATTACAAATTCCTTGGAGCCAGATCACAGTTTTGATGTGATCACTTTATATTGTCTTGAAGAGGTAACTAATGACATCTGCTTCTCCTAATGTTCACACCTGTCCCTCACTCAGAGCATTGCTGAAGCTGACCGATAACTAGAAAAGTCACAGATAGCATATCGTTACAAGAATCACTTTCGGTTAAATTTTTATTAGCGCTGTGACAAATACAAGGCAAACACAAGGGTCAGGAACCACCACAGACTGAGAAAGACTGTTTTAAAGGACCTATAAACATGCTAATAAATGCCAGGGACCAGCATTTATTTTCTCTGTAGTAAATCAAACAGACAATCTAAATGCCAGGGTCAGCTGTCACATTAGACATCTGCTAAATTACATTCAGCTTTGGGGCCCCCTAGTGGATTTGGGGCCCTGTGCTTGAACCTGGTCTACATATAGTTAGCAACGGCTATGCTTCATGTAGATTTGACAGACAAACATGCAGCCCTATAGACACTGACATTGAAAGCATGATTTCTGTTTTATTTCTTTACTCTTAAACCTTGTGTTGAATACTGTGTCTTAAACACTGAGGTGAACTTACTTAATTTCGCAGTAAGAATGCTGCACATGCAGATTTTAAGATGTCCTCCCAGCCACCTGTTACTTCTGTGACAAGAGGTTTTGCAGGTCATCTTTTTTTCATTTCTTTTCAGTGATATATTCTACCTTCTGGCAACAATTAACGGTCTACCCACTTATGACCTTGTACGGGCAGTATGTAAAATTAGTTGAAGTCCTTATAGGACCGGCCTTCTATAGATAGTACCTTTCTCAGAGTATAAGTACAGGAGGCTCCTTTGTAATGTAACGCATGTGCCTGCCGTCTGTATCTTCCTCCTCTGATATCAGATAAAACTTCTTTCAACTCTCTACCTACTCACTTCCTTTACAGTTACAGACATTCTGAAAAGAAAAAAAAAAAAAAAAAAAAAAAGTTTATTAAAAGTTTGAAAACTTACTCAGGCATAATCAGCTATATGGTGACTAATGAGCACAGCTAACAACCATCCATCCATTTTCTTCCACTTATCCAGGGCCGGGTCACGGGAGCAGCAGTCTAAGCTGGGACTCCCAGACTTCCCTCACCCCAGACATGTCCTCCAGCGCGGGACCCTAAGGCGTTCCCAGGCCAACCAAGCAACATAGTCCCTCAATCAAATCTGCTTGTGAAACTTAGTTATTAAAACATTTCACAGAATCTTGCATTAGTTAGCATATAGCAGGATAGCCGCCACAATACTTTTGAACTCTTTTAACATTTTAATTTATCGGAAAAAATGTACGGAAAATCATAGAGCATGTGATGCCACCTCTGGGTCCAAGACAGAGAATTGTGGCAAAATAAAAAAATTAAAAACTAAATAAAGCTGGAACAGCTGTGAAGTTGCCAGTTGAACTCGGACGTGACATCATCACTAACACACCTTATTCACCTTATTGTAGAAGTTGACACGGGCGCCGCCGTCATCATTTGGGTTGTATCGTTTTGTATGGGGCTGGCGATTTTGACAGCAATAAGTTCTATTCGAGCTACAGAGCCGTGTTAAAGCCTCCCAGAGAATCCGTGAGGCGTTGACGCACATGAACATAGAACATTTTACACAATACGTCACTTTATATCATATTTTTGAGTTGAAACTTTTCCCGAATTGCCATTGAACCGAATGGGATTCCCTCTTAACAAGAAGAGCCACTACAAAGAAAACTCGGTTTGGAGCATTTAGAGGCAAAAGTGGAAGGGGCCAAATAAGCTCAAAAAAGCCTGTGATGATACATATGTCAAAAATAAGTCCTATGTTTAAGTATAAAAGCTTAAGCTGCCATAATTCTACTCTTCTATTCCAAAAAGTGAAGCTAGCTTTTAGAAGGACATTTAGCAGACTTATTTACAAAAACAGTTCCTAAGTGTTTTGCCGTCCTTGTCAGTACAAAATTAAGCTTTTCAAAAATTCAAAGTGACAATCTTTTTTACCAGAACCTTTTTTGTTTAATTCTCTCTAACTTCCCCAAACTACTTCTTCACTTTATAACTAACATTTCCACAATACGGTCACCACTCTCTAGTCAATGTGTTTTCAGCAGGGGGTTGAGTTTCCTACCGTCCAAATCCCAATGACTTTAGAAAATCTCACTGTTTTCTGGTTCCCACACTGGCTCTGCACCCGAAACTGACAAAGTCCCTTTTTAGTGCTGCCTATTGGCACAAGGAGCGGCAGGCTAGCGGAGTCTGATGCTGGCAGAATATTAAGAATGGCTGCCCAATCAGAAAGCAGCATGGGGGAGAGTTATTTGCATATGAGAGGTAAGGAGACACGTTGGCTTATGCATCTTGAGTTCAAGGGGGAACATTGACTTACAGTGTGTCTGACAGGTTAGACTACGCATTCCCTTGAACACACTTAACATCAATATACAGTTTGTGTTAAAAATCCAAGTTTTATCCATGTTTTAAGTTTTTTTGAAGTTTAAGTAAGTAGGCTGAGGATTCCTACACTCGCCGCCAGATCGTCAGTGTAACCTCGTGGTACTGTCTGCTTAACTTAGTCTCATTTTTTGCGCTATGTTCTTCGTTTTCGCAAGATTTTGCTCCTTGGGCTATTCATACACCTCCGTCTCCGATCCAGCTCACCACACCCTGTACCCGAACGCGAACGCGACCCAGACCTCCACCACTTGCTCGAACAACCACCTTTCACATGTTTGTATTGTAAATAAACTGTTGAACCGTTTTCCCATGTCTGTATCTTTGGTCCCTCCAGACGTTACGACAAACTGCCCGAAAAATGCCTTCCTAGCATGTATATTGTCTCAGCATTTTGGACAGAATGTTGGTGACATAGGTGGACATAAGTGGAGGTATTCTGCTTTAGAACTCAGCGCTACTTCCTGCATTTTGTACTTTTTTGCCACTCAACCACAGACTGTATATATAAATGGACATAGCTAACCTGCTAGCCGCCGCGTTCCTAATGGGAAGCGATCATGGACGCACTTCCGACTCCATCAACTCCAATTCACTTTACATTAGAAAGCTATGGCCCCTCTCTCTATAACTACTGCTGTCAGACTCGTCATATTGGTCTTAAAATGTTCATAATGTCGACCTGTTCTACATGATCCTGGTATTGTTATTTCACGATTATGTGCGGGCGGGAAGGGGCGTTACCTTCAACAGCCTCGCTCCGGATTGGCTCTGTGGTTGCTATGATACTTGCGGTCGGAATTCCAAAAATACAGAGCCTGGTCCCAAATTCGAGTTATGACCGCTGGCCTCGCTGAGCTTCATTTGACTAGAGCTGAACGCTATGGGTGAAGTCACACTCACTTAGTCCACTTCTTTATACAGACTAGGAGGCACTTAACTCATATAAAACTATGGTGGGATAGTACCTGTGGTAAATATTCATCAGAGCCCGAAGCAATTACAAAAACATGAAAACCCTTTACTTTGCACTTTAAATATAGTTATCTTCTAAGTGGTTTTCAATATGCGGTTTAGCACAGACACGTACTGATGCCAACTGTGGAGGAATAGCCGACGTGTTAGCCATTTGTCGCTTTAACAAGGATGTCGTTACGTTTTCACAAGATGCTATCACGTTTTAACAGCAAATCAAATTATTACGAGGCGGGTAAAAACTCATTACATTATATTACCTGGATGAAGACAAGATATTTAAAGGTGCGCTATGTAACTTTCTGGTGGAGGGTCTGTCACCTGCTTGTCTCCATGGAGATGTTATTGCTTTGCCTGCACTGTTCTTCACTATAGCGAGTTAAAAACAACGCAGGCACAAGTGTTCTGTAATTGAATAGAAACAAGATGGGTTTCGTGTCATTCTGTGGAACGTTGCACACAGAGCAATCCTTTTTCACGTGTGATGTTACATAGTGCAGCTTTAAAAACACAGAAATGTTTTGTTCAAAGGTTTAAATTTACCTTTTCAACTTTTAGCCATGTAATAAAACACACCAGGAGTAGAGTTTGTTTCATCTATGCATGACTGACTTATCCTGTATACTCTACTATCTCAAGAGATGAAAAAGGTAATCTACACTGTGTGATGTCATCAAGTGGTAATCCAAGAAGTGCTACTGTGTGTGTCTTTTTCTTTTTAAATCCATACATTCACTGACTTTTTAATTATCTAAACTGCTTCACTCATTAGTGCACCAGCAGAGAGAATGTCTGTCCTGGTAACTAGCGCCTGGCCATGTCTTGTGTATTATTTTATGAAATGAGGGCTGCTTTCCTAAAGTAGCCATGGTTTAGTATGATGTGGGTGTGGCAAGGCATCCAGGTTATAAGTCTTTTACAATGTCCATGTCCTCCACTGGCATGTGTCCTCTGTTTGGTTAGCATTTTAGCAATCTAATAAGGATCAGTCACAGCCTTGCTTATATTTGAGTAAAAATTACCCATAATGCACATGGTATTTTAGAAGGAAAAGTTATGAAAAAATATCCATATACACCCCCTTGTACACTGCCTGGCCACCCTGATTTAACTAAGCAAACAGGTCCGAGCCTCCTCCAGTTGGTCGGGTCTAGGTTCAGCAACAGTCTGTGCTCAAAGAATGAGGTCAGCTGACTTCCTGAATATACTGAATGACCAGGTTATTCTATCAGTGGATTTTTTCTTCCCTGATGCACGGGCATATTCCAAGATGACAATGCCAGGATTCATCGGGCTCAAATTGTGAAAGAGTGGTTCAGGAGCATGAGACATCATTTTCACACATGGATTGGCCACCACAGAGTCCAGACCTTAACCCCATTGAGAATCTTTGGGATGTGGGCGACAGTGGTTCAGAGGTCGGAGGTTCAAGTCCCGCTTGGACCAAGTCCTGTTGTTGTGTCCTTAGACAAGACACTTTAGGTGAAGTGTCTTGTCTAAGGACACAACAACATTGCTATATGGTGGTCGGAGGGGCCGATGGCGCAGATTGGCAGCCTCACTTCCGTTAGTCTGCCCCAGGGCTTCTGTGGCTACAATAGTAGCTTATCATCACCAAATGTGGAAGTAAATGAATAATGACTATAGTGTAGCGGTTTGAGAGAATTTGACAAGCCTGTAAAGCACATTTCAAGTGTAAGGCATTATTATTATTAGTAGTATGTGCTGGAGAAGCTTTGTGCAGCGTCAGACTCGACCATCATCAATGCAAGATCTTGGTGAAAAATTAATGCAACACTGGGTGGAAATAAATGTTGTGGCATTGCAGAAGTTTATATAAACAACGCCACAGTGAATGCTGTAATCAAACCTAAAGGCGGTCCAACCAAATATTAGAGTGTGGCGACTTTTTTTTTGGCCAGGCAGTGAATTTCAGCAAAATCCTTAACCCAGTATAGATATATCGTATAAGCAGCTCTTGAGGATCTAAGTACGTCCGCTGTGTGCAGTTTTCAGTTATAAAGCATTGCACTGTCTGATAATCAGGGAGTCCACATTGGCATGCTAGTTTTCATTAGCATGCTAGTTGTTGTTTGCATTACTGTGGTGGCAAAGCTCTGAAAGTTGTGAAAAGTGCTTATAAACTCATCTTTGTGAATAATTAGGAAGCTTGCGATGCATAAGGTAAGTGAGGAACAACTATGGACCACTACAAACCGTTTTTAAGTCGGCAAAAATCAGATACAGGGCCTTAGAGCAAAACATTATGATAGATGTGGGTTTCCAGGCGAGGCACTAGACAGTAGGATGGGGGGAAGCAAATGCACACGGTGGACGCTGCTATCTCGATGTTGATCTTCATGACAAGGATGGATGGGATTAGGAATAAGCACACCATTTGAGAAGTGTGTGAGATGGAGATGTTTAGGAGATAAAGTCTGAGAAGCCGAGTGAGAAGGTTCGGACATGTACAGAGGAGGAGGATCAATAGACTGGAGTGTGCCTGCAGTCGCCCCGAGAGACCACCACAAGAGATTTATGGATGTAGAGCCAGAGGACGAGAAGTTAACTGGGGATGAACAGAATACAGTGTGTGTATGGAAACAAAACATGATTAAATGAGCAATATGTGTCATTGATTTTAGAGATTTCCACCATGTTTTTAAATTGTTCCTCGATCAATGTCATACCTAGCGTTGTGTTAATTGCATCGTGCTAGCTTCCTGCGTAATTGCTTTATTGTATTGTATTTAGCCAGTTAGGAACCTCTGTAATCCTGCCTGCAAGTAAAAAAAACAAATAAATATTAAATATAGCCCATGAGCTCTGCCGATATTTATGTAGGGCCAATTGGATTATTTTTCCCAAATTATGTCATTTAAATTCACAACTCACTCACAACCCTTTTTCTACCAACCTATTGAAGTGTTAAAAGTGAGTGTGACATCACCTACAGCGTTCACCTCCAGTCAAATGTTATAGGGGCTAATTTGGAGCTCAATAATATCTATCAATATATATATACCAATATCATAGCAGCCAAAGAGCCAATCTGTCCCGCCTCCACCTCCCGCTGGTTTAGCAGGGAGCAGGCCATTAGCAAGGCTCTTGATTTGTCCGTTATTATTGTTCTTATCTTTATTTACAGACACAGTGGCAAAATAAGAATACCAGGATCATGTAGAGCGTGTTAATATGAACATTTAAAGACCAAAACGACGAGGCACAGCAGCAGTTACACAGAGAGAGAGGCGACAATTTCTCAATGTAAAGTGAACTGGAGCCAGAGCCGATTGAGCTGGAAGCATGCACATGATCACTTCCTATTCGGAACGCGGCGGCTAGCAGGTTAGCTACGTCCATTTATATACAGTCTATGATTTATATTATGGGTGTTAGGTAACAGTTATAGAATTAGCTTTAAATATGTCATATCTGCGGACTGTGGGTTTCACACTCTATGATGTGATGATGTCTTACTCCCATATGGGGGGGATAAGAGCCAAAGCCACTGAACTTTAAAAATATCCAAAAAAGGTAAGTTTACAAATGTTGAACCTGATCATTTCTATATATTAACTAGACCCTAGAACTTACTGTATTACATCAGAAATCTGCATTTTAACAATATTCATTTTAGCTGCCCCTAGCTGTATTAAATACCTTATTTGGCCCCGCCCACTTTTGCCTCTAAATGCTTTTTTTTTGTGGTGGCTTTTCCGGGTTAAGAGGGAATCCCATTCTTTTCAATGGCGAATTCGGGAAAAGTTTTGCCTCAAAAATATGAGACAAAGTAGCGTATTGTGTAAAATTAATTCCAAAAAAAATTAATGTGCGCCAACAAGTCAACACCTCACGGATTCTCTGGGAGGCTTTAAAACAGCTCTTTCTTTCAAAGGTCTTTTTATTAAACTCCAAAAAGGTACAATGAAATGCACAATACTTATTAAAACATTTTCCTTTTTTTTTTTTTTTTTTTTTTCCCCCAATACTGAACAAAATTACCCCACCCACACATATAAAACAATAACTAACAATAACTACAGTCCAGCTGCAAAAAAAAACCCAAAAAAAAAAACCCTAAATAAAACCTACATAAGACAGCAATAATAATAACAACAATAAAAATAATAATAATAACAACAGCAATAACAAAAATAAATAATGTAATAAATAATGAATAATAGTAGAATAAAAGTTGCAATGGAGAGGGAGGGAGGGGGAGGGGAAGGGAAGGGGGGGGGGCTACTCTGCTGCGATAACTGAAGGCTTCTCAAAATAATCTAAGAAAGGGCTCCATATTTTATAAAATTCTGTTCCTGATCCGCGAACCGTATATCTAATTTTTTCCAAATCCATATGGAACATTATGTCTTTTATCCATTGTGCATGGGAGGGAGATGTCGTGTCTTTCCACTTCAATAAAATAGCTCGTCTAGCAATAAAGAGTGCGAAGATCAGAACCTTCAGTTTAGACTTTGGTAAAAAAGGGTCCCGGGCCACTCCGAAAATGGCACAGAGTGGATCAGGTTTAATTTGATACTGCAGGACTTCAGACATAGTCTGAAAGACAGAATGCCAGAAATTGACTATCACCGGACAAGACCAATACATGTGCAACAGTGTGCCAGGGGCGCTGCTACATTTTCCGCAAGTTGGGTCCACATCAGAGTAGAAACGTGCTAGTTTAACCTTAGACAAATGCGCTCTGTGGACGATTTTAAACTGAATGAGCGTGTGACGGGCACAACATCGATGTAGAGTGAACTCGGCCAAGAATCGAGTTCCACACCTCATTCGTAAGAGGAAGATTTAGATCTTGTTCCCATTTGGATCTAATTGCAGCCACAGAGGGACAGTTGAGATCTGAAATCATACCATAAAGAGCTGACAGAACCCTCTTTGAAGTGGGTTTTGACCGAAAGCAAGTTGTCAACCGGGTTGTCCAAAGGTCTTTTGAGGGAACTGTGCTGCTACACTCTGCATGTACTGTCTGACCTGTAAATAACGAAAGAAATGTACTGAACCAATTCCAAATTTAGATGATAGTTGGGAGAAACTAGCAAACTGTCCATCCATATAAATCCGCAAAGCATTTTAGGCTTTTTTGTGCCAAACATGAAATGCCCCATCAGTCATGGAAGGGGTAAACAAATGGTTTAAAGCAATTGGACTCTGAAGTGAGAAAGCCTGGAGACCAAAACTCTTCCTGAACTGGGACCAGATCCTCAGAGACTGTCGAACCACTCTATTATTACCAGAAGACAAGGAGGCCAGAGGGAGCGGTGACCCCAAAATCGCAGGTAAAGACATTTTATTTGACGCATGCGACTCCATGGTGACCCAGACAGGAGACGAATGTTCCAGGTGAAAATGTTTCCAATAAAGCATACATCTAATATTTGCTGCCCAGTAATAGTATTGAAAGTTGGGCAATGCCATTCCCCCCACCTGTCTGGGTCTCTGAAGAATGGCCCTCCTCAATCTAGGTGGTTTATCCTTCCAAATATATGAAGTAATTAAGGAGTCTAATGATTTAAAAAAAGATTTGGGAATGAAAATAGGAAGACACTGAAATAGGTAAAGGAATTTTGGGAGTACCGTCATTTTAACCGAATTTATCCTCCCCACTAGAGACAGGGACAATGGAGACCATTTAGACAGCATTTGCTTACACTGATCAAAAAGGGGAACAAAGTTACTCTTAAACAGGTTGTTCAGCTGTTTAGTGACGCATATCCCAAGATAATTAAAACTGTCAGACACTACTTTAAAAGGAAAATTTAAAGGACCCTGGTCTCCACCTTGTCCACTGATGAAGAACAGCTCACTCTTAGTCAGGTTAATCTTATATCCTGATAATTTTACTAAAAACATTTAGCACTTTAAGTGCAGCAGGTAGGGAAGTGGCCGGATTGGAAAGAAATAAAAGGAGGTCATCTGCATAAAGGGAAACTTTATGTTCAATTCCGCCCCTCCAGATACCCTGTATCGCATTACTACCTCTAACTGCAATTGCCAGTGGCTCGATTGCCAGAGCAAAAAGCAATGGACTTAAGGGACAGCCCTGCCTTGTTCCACGATATAACTGAAAGAATTGTGAGTAATGACCATTCGTCAGTACAGAAGCCATAGGGACTTAGGTAAAGGAGTTTGACCCAGGAGCAGAATAGAGGGCCAAAGCCAAATCTTTCTAAAGTAAAAACAAGTAGTCCCACTCGACCCTATCAAATGCTTTTTCAGCATCCATAGCAATAAGACATTCGGGTGCTTTGTGGTCAGGGGTATATAAATAATGTTAAAAAGCCGACGAATATTGAAAAAGAGTGACGATTCTTAACAAAACCAGTCTGGTCCGGCGAAACAATGAAGGGGAGAGCTTTTTCAAGTCTATTAGCCAGAAGCTTGGCCAAAATTTTAACGTCCGTATTTAATAACGATATAGGTCTGTAGGATGCGCAGTTAAGAGGGTCTTTATCCTTTTTAAGTAGCAAGGAAATGCAGGCTTGGTAACAGGAAGAAGGGAGTACCCCGGACCTAAATGATTCAGCAAAAACATCACACAGAAAAGGGCAAAGGTCGTCAGAAAACTTTTTGAAAAAATCAGCGGAAAACCCGTCAGGGCCCGGAGATTTTCCTGACTGCATAGACGAAATCGCCAATTTAATTTCCTCCTTTGTAATGGGAGATTCAAGATTTAATCTTGAGTCTGGGGAAAGCGAAGGCATATCAATAGAGTTTGAAAAAGGTTTCCAAGTCTTCAGAGTTTACTGTACATTCCGATGAGTATAATTTAGAATAGAATAATTTAAACGTATCGTTGATTACCTTGGGATCAGATGTTACCTCCCCATTATCTGTCCTAATTCCCGTTATGATTTGCCTCGCTCTAATCCCGCGGAGTTGGTTGGCTAGAAGTTTACCAGTCTTTTCACCATGTTCGTAAATTCACTCCTATTTCTGAGCAAACAGCCCTCAACCTGGCGAGTAGAAAGAAGATTGAGCTTAGTTTGCAATTTCAAACGTTCTTTATACAATGCAGGTGATGGTGATAGCGCATACTGCCTGTCAATGTTTAAAATCTGGTCTGAAATGTTTTCCTGTTCCTGCCTTGCAGATTTCGTTTAAAAGCTGTAAAAGAGATTATTTCCCCCCTAAGAAATGCTTTCATTGCCTCCCAAACTGTGCTTTCCGGCATACCTGGTGTTCTGTTTTCAGCCAAAAAGGTTTTGATTTTGGAAGAGATATTAATGACAAATCGTTCATCAGTAAGCAACAATGGATCCAGTCTCCAGCGCTTTCTCGCAGAGTCACCTCCCTGAAAAGTCAGTTTAAGTACAACAGGGGCGTGATCCGAAACAGTAATGCTTTCATAAGTGCAAGAAGTAAGATTAGGAAGTAACAGACTATCAATAAAGAAATAATCTATCCTAGTGTACGTATGATGTACATGAGAAAAGAAAGAATAGTCTCTACCAGTGGGGTACAAAAAGCGCCATGGGTCCGTGAGGCTGAAATCTTCAAGAAAAGATTTCACATATGTTGCAGATTTGTTAGGAGAAGCGGGTTTAGAGGATGAACGGTCTAACATTGCATCTAAAAAAAAATTAAAGTCTCCCCCTAGAATTAGAGAATTGCTGTTTAAATCAGAGAAATGGGAGAATAAATTACGAAAAAAATTCACATCATCAAAATTGGGCGCATAAAGATTTGCTAAGGTCACCTGTTTATTGAAGAGCCTGCCAGACACAATAACAAAACGCCCATTTTTATCAGCTATAACGTTTGAAGGTATAAACGGAATATTTCGATCAATGAGAATAGCAGCGCCCCTGGCCTTTGCTTTAAAATTTGAATGAAAAAATTGCCCCGGCCAGCTCCTTACTAGACGTAAATGGTCTGAGTCCTGCAGGTGAGTCTCTTGCAAAAAAATTACACCAGCCCTAAGTTGTTTTAAACGTGTCAAAACTCTTTTACGTTTCACTGGATGATTCAGCCCTTTCACATTCCAACTGACCAAAGTAAGATTATTGTTCATCTAAAAAACCTTGTGTATGTAGCCGACGTAGCCCCAAGGGGGGAGGAGAGAGGTGTGGAGAGGGAGGTGGACAAGGGCAAAAAAAAATAAATAAAATAAAAATAAAAAATAAATAAATAAATGAAAAAATAAAAAAATAACAACAATCAACAAACAAAAACGACAATATCCCTACAATATAACAGGTTGCATAGAACAGCAACCGCTTAAACTCCTGCTCTCTTCTCATACCAAAAAAAAGCTTCCATGCTACTAGCTTGATCCCGCATAATAAACATTATAATCTCACCCTAAATCAGACAAGTGGCAAGACAGCCCACAAATAAACAGGGGTAAAACAAAACAAACAAACCATATAGAGAGCAAGCATGTACCTCACATTGAATTGAACAGCCCAAGGACACAGCACTGTGTCAGGAAATTTCTAAATGTGGATATTTATCATGGCTCACTTGAGACGTTTCATATGGTTCAGTCAATTCAGTGTACTCATCAGAGCCAAAGTGTTAATGTCAAATATGAACCTTAAATGAAGTGCGTTAGTTACCCTCCGTGTTTTGAAGGAAACGAGTTGCCTCCGGAACAGACGCCAGCCACCGTCTTTCGCCGTCAGGGAGAGTGATCCGGAGCCTCGCAGGGAAGAGG
This sequence comes from Periophthalmus modestus, assembly GCA_019594935.1. Taxonomy (NCBI): domain Eukaryota; kingdom Metazoa; phylum Chordata; class Actinopteri; order Gobiiformes; family Gobiidae; genus Periophthalmus; species Periophthalmus modestus. Next base: position 15,989,794 of record JAIEZT010001390.1, on the reverse strand, counting down.
AGAGATGGTCGAAAGTCCCTTTTTTATAAAAGTTCAGCCATAACGTCCTTATATTCTGCTCATTGTTTCACGACATCAGCGTTATAGTCCTCATAAATTCGTAATTTGTGGCCACGGTATTCCAGAGTCCCACGTCGCCGCGCCTCCCTCACCACCAGGTCCTTGGTCTGGAAGCGGTGAAAGCGAATGATAACGACGCGCGGCCGCCCGCTGGGATCAGGTCTGAAGCCTCGGTGTGCTCTATCCAACTCCGGGGGAGACGTCAGTACCTCGGCGCCGAAAACTTCCACGAGAAGTTGGGAGAAGAAGACAGTCGGCCGCGTACCCTCCAATGACTCCGGTAGACCCAGAATGCGTATGTTTTGTCTCCTGCTTCTCCCCTCCAGGTCAGAAAGTTTTGAATTCAGTGCCTTGTTGTCTTTCTGTAGTGACCCACACATGTCCTCAAGGTTCAACAAACGCTGAATCACGTCCTCCGCATTTTCCTCAAAATCACTGATACGTTTTTCCTGGGCCATTACCTCAGCTTGAATCTTGTCTAGCTTGTCGTTAATCACACTGAATGAGGCCTTAAAGTCAGCGGCTATCGCTGTTCTGTGTTGCTCGAGTAAGCCCGTCAAGCTAGCGCTAGCCCCGACAGGTGAGCCCGCGCTAGCCGCCGCCGCCGACCCCTCCGCCGCTACATCTTTTTCGGCTTGTTTGCTTGCTTTAGGCATATTTCAAACGCGAAACAGCTGCCACACTGTGTTCAAAGTCCCAAAATGACAGTGCACGGTTAGTCAAATAGGGTTTTGTAGGTAAAACTGAAAAAGTACCGCGGGAGCTAGCGTCCAACACACCTACCTAGACCCAAACATCTTTGTAAAGTCGCTTTAAAACAGCTCTGTCGTCCAAATAAAAGGTGAATAAAATGTGCTGTCATTTGAAACGCAGCAATATCCAAAGTAAAAATAGACAAAAAACTGGAAAATGAGTAGTCTAACCTACCACACGCACTTCAGACAGTTGATCCAAAATGTCTACTTGCATACGTTTTAATTTAGCGCCAAGCTCCACTGCGCCTTCCCTTTGACTCGCTACCACGGGGTCTGCGGTTCCAACCTCTAACCTAACCCCGGAGCTGGCGTACCACCGCACGAGCAGACAAGCGCATAATGAAGGTCACCCGCCAAAACGATAACCACCCCACCCGCTCCCACACCCGGCCCTCCTCCAGAATGCTTCCCTTAACTCCCTACTTTATAACTCCCTGTGTAGAATCCATCACGCCGCTAATGGCAAAAGCAAATATAATTAACTGGGCTCTGTTCAATCATACGTGGAAAATAATAATAATAATAAAGAGTAGATGAATAAATAGCGCTAAGGCTAATTTCCTGTCAGTTTATTTATATATTTTCTAGATTAATAGTGTGTACTGTCATAATAGCTTTTATCAGTGGGCTTATGCTGCACTTCAGTGATTGTAAGGTCACGTATAATGCAAAAACAGCGGCGTACATTGTAAAGAAAAATATAAAAAAAAGAAAGAATGGTGTCTCTGTTCTATGACTTCAACACAGAATATTTATTATAATTTGGGGAATTTTCTCCAGTTATGAGGATGTGCTCCCACAAAATAATTCTCCATAAATATACAAAAGCATTATACAAAACTGCACACAGCGACTTGACAAACCTGATGTGATGTGCAGTAGTTTCAGTCGAGGGACGCACACCGATTGTGTTGCGATAACGCTCTGAAGGGGTAGTGACTTAGCACGGAGGGCAAAAGAAGGGGAGAAAACTTATAAAACATGTTAATATGTTCGTTTTTTTTTTTTGGTGAGTTAAGCATTTTCAAAACAATAAAAGGTAACATGGTGATCTAAATATGTTATTTGTTAGCAGTGAATACCTCATAGAAGTCAAATACACCCTCTTTAATTAAAAAAAAAAAAAGAAGCCAAAAGTCAAATCTGTTAGTGGACAAAGGTTGTAAGAGTGACGACATTTCGCCAGTTCTGGTCAGATTGCTGATGGACACTTCCTTATATCTGTCTGAAGGGAGGAGCTAACTACACTGAAACTGGAAATCTGATCTGAACTTCACCATCTTCAAAGGAGTGGTTGGTGGCTTTGAGATGGAGATGTACAGCAGACTGGAGTCCAGAGGAGCTCTCTCGATGGTGTCGGTACATAGTTTCTCCAATGTAACGCTCACTGCTCTCTTCACTACACTGAATAGAGTAGACCACATGACTTTGTTTACGGCTCGGGGTTTTGTCCTTTGGGTGAACCAGTTTCTGTCTTTAAGTGTTTGTAGGTTTGAAATAGACTGGAATCTCAAACTGTCTGGGAATTCTCTGCGGCTTTTCAGACACACCAGCTGTGTAAGGAATAATTACACCTTTCCGTCTAGGCTCAGATTCCCTGTTCTCCTGTTTTTTTAGCTTTCTTAGATCTACTGAAGGCCCATTTTGGATATCCACAAGAAAATGTCTATCTACCACTAAATCAATTGTTACTCAACTCTTTAATAAAGCACGAACAAAGACACCAGAGTTCCCATAGTAAAAAAAAAAAAAGGATTTGTTGAGCACATTTGGACAGAAAGTAAAAGTGTTTCACAGAATAAGAAACACATTAAAATCACAATACAAAAAAGTGATTCTCCCCTCCTTTTGCCCCCTGCATTAAGTCACTCTCCCTTCAGAGCGTTATAACACAATGAGCTTGCTCCCACTAATGAAACTACTGCACATCCTATCAGGTTTGTCAAGTTGTTGGGGACAGTTTTGTATCATGCTTTTGTATATTTATGCAGAATTGTCGTGTGTGACATAAGCTTGTGGACTGAGCATTGCTGGGAAACTTGGAGCTAACCACAAGGAGGGTTCGAATAGGCCCCGGGACAGATCGCTAAAATACTGAAACGTGCATGGATGATATTGAAAACCTCTTCAGGCCTGTTTTTGACAAGGGAATATTATAACATGGTAGAAAGCTAAAACACAATTGATTTTGCACCACTCTTTAATATCTCTGAAAATACATTTGCTAAACTTAATTCAACTCAAAACAACTCAAAACAAATTATTCATAGGTTAAATATAAATAAGTGATGCCTAATATATAGCCTAAATAAAACAATAAAGTTTAAATCCTTTCTGAATTCAGAACTTTTAACAGACGTAGCGTATATTCACAAACAATACAAACCCACTTCAGTCTCAGTAATGACAGAATGACAGTCCCACCATGGCCACTCATCACTGCATTGATTTATTTCTCTTTCTCCTTAAAGTACAGATTTCCCCAGCGTCGCCCTGGTAGGATTTGGCTGTGACCCTGTTTACAGCCACTTTGTCACCGGCTATACAAAACTTTGCGTGCGCTCTCAATTGCACCCAATCAATAAAATCCATGGTGGGGCATTGTTCTTATTATAGAGCGTTTGTCAGACACGATGCGACTCCGGGTTGATGGATTTCTGAAATAAAGCGTCCGGTTGTTGCGGAGAAGTGGATTACAGGCACAAAAAGATGAGGTTTGAGTTGATAGACGTGCTCATTTGCATCCCGGTGCCAAAGCTCTCCAGTCTGGCCTCGCATGCATCTGAATGGAAGAGCAGGTAGTGTAATGACTTTTGAGTAGGTGACGAGAAAGCAGTGAACAGAGAAAATTTAAAACAACAATGAGTAAATCTATTTTACTGAATGATTGATACACTGAAAAACACACACACAAAAAATGTTTGGAGGACTTAGGCTATTAGTTTATGTACATGGATAATACGACTCAAACATTAATAACCAAAATTTTTTTTTTTTTTTTTTCCTGAAACAATATGCAAAAACTAATTTTGTGAAACCATGCTTCTAAAACTCTGATTTGGGACACTGACTAAAATTTAAATTTGTGAAATTTGTGACCATCTGAAAAATTATGAATCTTGGACACTTTTTTGAATGACAAATCTAACTTACCTCCAAAAATTCAGAAAAATATTGTTCCAGCCAATTTTATTACCCTCATATTTATTGTTAGTTTTATTTTAAAGGGTTTTCAATTTGAATTTCATAAACATGAACAATTCAGATTTAAGACATTGCCATTTATCACAAATAATATACAAATATATGCCTTACTCTTGTATTGTACTTTACACTGTAGTCATTATTCATTCACTTCACACTCCACTACTATTACACCGACAGCTGCCTTGGGGCAGACTGACCAAAGTAAGGCTGTCAGTCTGTGCCATTGGCCCATTCAACCACCACCAACCTTTAGATTGGGGGAACACTGCTCTAACCACTGAGCCACTGTCGATTCTCCCTCCAAAGTCTGCATTCTGGCCAAACCACATGCTTTTTCTGACAGGATTGGCTGTATGCTCTTGATTTAAAAGAGAAGCTGATCATTGACGATTATGAATGACTCTGCACAGCTCTAGCTGACAGGCTTCAAATTCTGTAGTTTTGAGTCCACTGTTGTGAATAGTCTACGTTAGCGGTCTAGAAGTCTAGACTATGTCTTTGTTTATGTAATTTATGTATTTAACAGGGTTGACATTAGCAGTCCCCTCTGTATCAGCTCTGTCCCACATCACCAACATGTTTGCATGAGTGTCCACAGCGCTCCACAATGTTTCAACCCGTGTGACTTTTATAGATCCAAACTTTCTCCTGAAAAGTGGTGCACGCAGCATATGTTCCTGCTTTATGAATGAGACCCCAGGACTTCTTTTCATTATCTGCCGACAAGAAGGATGATTTCTACTCCCAACATATGCTGCCTGTCTCTCCCAGCTTCACCCATAAGGGATTATAACTTACAGGAAAGAGGACAGTCTGCTTTTAATACACAATAAGAACACAAATACAAAGACAACACAAGGCCACAGGATGCGAAAGATTGGGTTGTCATGGTTTTTACCCCAAATGCCTTACTGCACTTTGTATATATTTTATATGTGTTATGTTAGTTAATGATAAGAAAGAGGGACGAGGCAACCAATAACTTAATAACATCCACTGATGTAATAATTTTGTCCAACTTTAACACTCTGCCAATAGTGCAATACTTTGTTTTATTATTGGCTGGGTATTACAATATTGGCTCGACAAGGGAAAAAAATGTCATAATGTAATAACTCCAGTCAATAATGTAATTGCAATAGTTTTTTTTTTTTTTGTTAATTCAGTTGCAGACAAATTAATTAAGCATATTTTCACATAATTTTATTACTACAATGCAACGTAGAACTGTAAATGTCTTGTGCTCTTGCACAAAGACTCATCTTCCAGAAAATGTCTTTAACGTTGTATTGCCCATGAGCTAAACTATTCAGAAGAATCCATGCTTTCATCTGTGGGGTTTTCTTGCTAAGTAATTCTTTTATTCGCAAGCTTAGACCACTGCAGCATACATCGTCCTTATCAATTTGTGAGCTCTCTGCAAGTGCTTCTCGCATATATAGATGTAGATGGAATGGTGCTGAAAATGGACGGAATAAGGTTGAGACTTGGTTGAAGGTTTGAAGCATTGACATAATGCTCAAGAGAAAGTTGTACAATTCTTTAAATGTAGATATGGAGCTTCGGGGTCATTCACAACTTCATCAACAGTGTCAAGCACAGGGTAATTTATTAACTGACTATCAACACAAGGTAGGACCATAGACTGTATATATAAATGGACATAGCTAATGTGCTAGCTACTATCCTCCAAACAGGAAGTGATCATGGGCGTGCATCTGGCTCCATCTACTCTGGCTGAAGTTCACTTTCTATTGAAACACCATGTCCCCTCTCTCTGTAACTGCTGCTGTCTGGCTCATTATTTTGGTCTTAAAATGTTCATATTCTGCGGCTCTACATGATCCTGGTGCCGTTTATTTCAGTATTGTGTCCGCAACTCAACATATGAATATTAATAATAGAAGAATCAGGCCTTTTTTCCCAGAGGTCGCTCCCGCTAGTGTTATCAACAGGTTAAGTGCCCACTCCCTGCAAAACCAGTGGTGCAGGCAGAAAGAGCCTTGCTCTGGATTGGCTCTTTGGTTGCTATGACACTCGCAATCGGAATTCCAAATATGGAACTTGGCTCCAAATTCGCCCCTATAACCGCTAACCTCAACGAGCTTCATTTGACTGGACGCTACGGGCGACATCACACTCACTTAGTCCACTCACTTAGTCTATAGTAGGAACTCAGGTTTAAATTAAAAAGCAGACTTGAGAAAATCCAGTTTGTCATCAGGTAGGGATGTTAGGGCAACAGACAGAGTTACAATAATGGAATAATGTGTTACATTATTACTAGTTATTACAATATGGCCTTACTACATTTTAAATTGGCCAAAATTATGACATTATTGGATGTTATTACATTATTGGCCGCTATTAAATTATCACTTGCTACAGGGGAAAAAAGTCAATAGTTTGAAAGTGTTTGTGAATGCTTAATGACACCAGTAACTGTGATGAGCAAACTCCTAGTTCACAGTTGCTTGACAAGTGAAGCCCGCTCGCAGCGGCTCAGTGTGAGTGTGGAATTCAGAATATCAATCTTGTTTTGGGTAGTTTTTGATTACTAGATTTTCAAGTCTTGAGATGTTTTAGCATGTATGATAACACACATAGTATAAGGAAACAAAATACAGTAGGTTGTGTTCACAACATTTTGGTTTCATAATTTCAAATGTAGGCAGGAGTTTATGTTGGCAGATTTAGCCTATTTTTATAAAAATACCCAAAATTATAATGCACAAATGTTGAGCCATATCCTTTTGAAGCACAACATCACCTGGTTCTCGAAGTAAATTTCCCATTCTGAAAAAAAGGGCTAATCAGCTATAGCCTCTTTTCCAGTGGCGTGGTTTTTGCATGTTTCTGTTCATGAACACGCACCAAAAGCAACAGAAGATGCTGCTTTCTGTCATTGACGCCAGAAGCAGTGACAGCTACAAAGACACGAGCAAATCGACAAAATGCTCCTGCAAAGCAGCGATACACAGACCGCGGTGCAGAAGGATGCTTTCTTATTGGAGCCACATAACGGGCCGAGAGCTTGGTCTATGGTAGTACGTGATGGTGGGATGTGGCGCTCGTGGCGATGTGACATCCTGAGCGATGTTACTGATGATCGTTTATCCGAAAAAATGTTCATCCTTACGAGGTTCGCACTATTTATGTTTTGCCATGCGTGCTCCGCTTCTGGTGTGCTTAATAACTATAAATGTTATTAAAACTTTTTGCAGAATATTTCATTTTAAGCATGTTTTTTGGATCTAAAACAGCCACACTGTGGATATTAGTTAGTATGTAGCTATTTAGCCTCCTTCATGCCGTTAAACTCTTAATATCAGAATTTTTCGAAAAGTCTAAGGGAAAAATTAATGGAAACTTTACTTTCAGAGCCAGAGCGGACATCAAAGTGGTTAGGACTGTTGAGCTCCATTTGTTAGGGAATAGGTTCACAAACCTGCCATTAATCTTGTGACTAAAGGTCAACTGACAACAATCACGTCATTGTGAAAAAAGGATATTGTAAAAAAGTAATTTCATCTTCGATTTTTTTCTGCTGACAGAGAAAGCTTTAAAATGTCTTTGTCTGTCTTTTTCAGTTTCATGTAGAGCCTCATTAATTATTAGATATTAATAATAAACTAAAAACAAAAACAAACATGAAATTCTCCCATTCTCTCTTTCTCAATATTAAATTCTCCAGAATCTTAAGGAATAACAACTAGCATTGACACTTTATATCACTTCAACTTGTCTCAATGGAAACAAGCAATGCCAAGGTCACCAGGTCAAGTTACAGGTCAGATCTGTGGAGAGGTGACACTACTCACAGAAGAATGCTTGTTACATTCATACATTTTCAATTTTTATGAATAAAAACTTGTGTACTTGAGTAAATACAAAATAAATATGTTTAATACTATATGTTGCAACATTCCAGGCGAAGCATTAACATCTTCATGGCAACCCTTCTAACAGAAAAGCTCACACAGTGCACCTTTAAATACACAATACCCTCGAACCTGTTGCGCTCCTTCACACAGCCACAATGACTGTAGTACGATGCCTCGCACATTTCCTGGTCGGTGTTTTGGTTAGCCCGGCCGCGCGCTGAAGGGGATCGGTATATCCTGGAGTGAGTCAACTCTCCTCAGCCGTGGGTCGATGGTGCTGACTGAGGCGGACAGCTAATAAATCACCTCCCGCCGGTCCCAAAATGGCGGTTGTGATTGGGGAAGGGAAGGGAGCCCTGAGCGCGGGTCAATGAATACAGCTCAAATCGATTCTACCCTCCTCTCCAGCGCGCATACAGTAGCGCTCTCAGGCCAAATGCTAACCTAGCACTTTGCTGACCTGCCTCCGCTGAGCATGGACGGGGTAGAGCAGAGAGAAACATCCACGCAGGGCCAACGGACACAGCAGTAGCTAAAGCCGGGTAATGGCTAATGCTAAGGGCTAATTATATCTGTCGACCTTAGCAGTACAAGGTGATGGTGTGTCTAACAGTGAGACGAAGGTAACTAAGCTGAGGATAAACTGTCCCCACTGACTCAACAGGGGTCGACCAGTGCTTGAGAGGAGATTGTATGAGTAAAAGAAAGACTGCTGTGTGAAATTTGACAGGTTGGACTACTAATTTCACTAAAATATGTTAACATAATAATACAGAGTGGCCCAAAAGTCACTCACTTAAATCTTCAATAGCTCCTATAATTCTTAAGTTATACTCACCAAATTTTAGCAGTAGATAAACTGAACCTTCTGAGATTTTTGACAATATATACGGTTATAATTGTTCACTTACACTTGAACTTATCACTACTCAAACCAGAGGACGTAAAAATTATCTAATTTTTAAAAATAATGTTTTTTAAGTGTCCACCATTTTGGGTTTCACACTGAATAGCCTGATCCAACACACTTTACATAACATTTAAAGCATTTCTGGGCTCATGGCTCTTATTTGATCCTCGATATTACGTTTTAACCCCTTACCATTCCGGGTATTTTTGGTGAAATTGCCTACGTTCTGACCTCTCCAAATTAAAATGATTACTGTTATTGAACCATAAGTATTATTTACACAAGTTTGGGGTCTTTGTAAAGGTAACATCCTCTAGTTTTACCCTCAGGTGTCAGAATCACTGTAAGTTTGTCTGGTAAGTATTTATACACTTTGGAATACACATAAAAAATGATTTTTCTCATCCTCGCCTAAATTTTTTTGTAAAAATTAAGGGGAAGAAAGCTGCAGTAGGTAGCTGGGGACAAAAATACACCATATTTCAATTGAAAATGTTGTTGACCTCTCACATTTCAGATTTGAGGTCAATCTATAAAAAAATGAGATTTTTACACTTATTTTATTATGACCAAATCCAGGCGTTTTATGGAGGGACTTTTGATGTATCCAAGTTTATCCAAACCTCTCCAAATGGAGACATTTGGGGAACGTTTGGAAAAACTGCAATAACTTTTGAATGCTTCAACCCACAGACATCAATGAGGGCTCTACTGAAAGCTTACACTTAGAGGAATCTGTATCAGCACACTGAGCTGCTCTATTACTTATGTAAATTTATATAGCATATCAAAACACAATATAAAATACATATTTGTTTATGAAATATAGTCAAAACGAGGGGTATGGGTCAAAATAAATATATATTTACAAACTTCACACACTGCAAACAATGAACAAACACACACTGTGAACAGCAGTGAAAAGCTCACTGTACATGATTATGGCTCGTCCAAAAAAATGGTGAAAAAATGTCTTTGCCAAAATGCCATTTCTTTGTTTTGTGCAAAACTTGGTAACAGCCGATGAGAGCATCTGATAACGTCACCCACGTGCCTAAAGAAAACACACAAACATTAGTAACAAGAAAGTACAAAATTGAGAGAGGGTGAAGTAATATTATATCATATACATATTATAATTTTACTTACAATACTGTAAACTGCAGAATAAAAACACCTTTCAATCAATAAACAATGAAGTCTAATTCATACAGATAAACACAAATGTGCCTGAGCCCATGGTTCCAATGCCACTATGCACAGAAGTGATGCTAATGATTACACACGATATATTTTATCTACAATTATGTAAATAGCAGAATAAACCAGGCTTACCGACCCAGAACAGCATCCAGTCCATCAAAGAATATGCTCCTCCACTTCTGAGTCCACCGTGGAATCTGCCACGGACCGCTCCGGGTCCGAGTTGCCTCTGGTATAACTTGTACAAACATCCACCGTGTCCGCGGTCGCGTACTGCCTTTGTTTTTTGTCCGTTTCGTCGTGTTTTAGAACGCAAAACTGTTGCAAAATCACAGTGCGTCATTTTACGCACACTTTACGCACGAAAAGCCGTGATTCATTTACTTTCGTTACGCACTGGGCCTGCTCCGTGTGTTTACAGAAAACCATGGCATGTCATACATCCTCGTGTTCAGCTGCTCATTTGGCTGTAAGGAGAAAACGTCACTGAATGTGTGAGATGTGACTGGTTGATTCTACACGGGGGAGAGTGGGGCGTACACTTTCAGTCACCTGTAGCACTGATTCGCTGTCTGGGGCTCCAGTGACCCACAACCCCCACCTTATTGGCCAAACTTGGTGTCAATCAGAAGCTAGCAAGTTTGTTTATCACTGAGAAACAAAGTTGGCGCTGTCTGAAGTTTGTTATGCCTGAAATTGACGAAAGAAATGCAAAAAAATGACGGAGAAGATTTCACTTTCCTGCAGCAGATTGGACATGGAGGATCTAAGTTATTTTGCGGACATAATTTCTTGACTGGATTATATTCTCTGGACGTCTACGGAAAGAATGAGACCGATATTGTGGAAATATGTTGATGTTTGACAGAACCAGAGCCCTCAAAGGTGAGTGAAGTCCAAATAGGCATTTTTGGCTTTTCTGTAAAAACGGCTTTCCTGACAGCACTGTGGTGACTTTAGGTGAAAATGGTTTACATATTCGGAAAGATGAGATCCGTAGCTTTCATTTGATGTGTATATTGTTTGTGTGGGTGACGCAGAAGTGAATGTACATTGCTGTAAAGTTGTAAATAAAAGGCGACGGGGTAAGTGGTTAAGTAATTTATTGTCTGAGGTTTATTCACAAACACCTTTTCTTTAAGATAACTCCACAGGAAGAAATCAGGACTAGTCAGGTCATGGGAGATCACATACTGCCCCCTGTCTTTGAAAACCACTTATTCTTCCTTTAATGGTGTTTACGCTTGGGGCATCTCTGGTATTAAAATGTCGACGGTTACACCGCTGGGTTTGTGAATTTGACCCATGTGACTCAAAGTACCACTGTACAATGAGGGTTCGTTCCTCGGTGCTATATTTGCTCATATTAATGTCAGAAGGGTCGTTCTAAATGCTCTGAAAAAATAAAAGAAACATTTTTAGAAACAAAACAGTTTTTTTTTTTTCGTTTTTTTTCAACTGTGACTTTTGGGCCACACTGTATGTCAAAAAAAAAATAAATAAAATACTTAACTTTACATCCTGGTTGGACACAAATAGCAAATGTCATTCATAGAGGTAATTCTATAACACCTGTATTTTGTTTAATTAATGTTTAAACTGCCAGAAAATACCTTCCTTCCACTTAAATTATGAACACTTCAAACCTGTCACATGCACTTAAAGCCTGGTCCATAGTTAGGAGAACCTAGCTAGAGAATTATAGCAGAAGAAAAATATAAAATCTAGAAAAATAATTCATTCTTTTGCTATGGATCAGACCTGGATGACTGAGGGATTACAGAGATGGCTACAGGATTAGATTGTTGCAAAAGTTTTACATTAATAAGGGGGATCAGAGCATTTAGAGGAGGCCCACCTACACACGAGATCGTGCAAACTCAACATGGTTCTTTCACTCGTTGTAGAGGCATAGACGTACATTTGCATCAGGATTTTAAAAATATATAAATACTTGTCATTTTTATCATAGTATGAACATGCAGATCAGCACAGTAAAGTAGGAGTACCAGATTTTTAAACCTTGATAGGAGGAAGGAGGTATTTAAATCTAACTTAATCCTTGTTCTCACAAATCTCTTGGCTTTAAAACAGCTTTTTCAGACAGAAAAATGAATCAGCACAGCCAATCAGCTCTCACCACAAAGCATGGATCTTTCTTACAAGTTTGCAATAGATAAAATGCTTTACAACCGTCCCATTTTTCTCACAAAGTTCTGCTTTCATGAAACACATTCAGGAGAGGAAAACAAAATGTACTTATTTCTGAGAGAAAATTCTTCTGTAACGCAGCTTACATTGGCCCATTTCAAAAATCTATTCTCAACTGAAAAAATGTTCTGAAGGCAAATATGGCCATGCGTAAAATCTAGTACAGTGACATTCCTTGAGAAATATTGTTCCCTTTCCTTCATTTCGTATATGTAAAAGTTAAATAGAACCATGACAACGCAGCCAAAACAATCTATTACCATCACAATATAAGATGCATGGCCAACCCTGCAGACATGTTGCGAGTTGATAAATTATGAAACAGACATATGCTCGGTGAAAAACTGTTACGACCGGAACTGTTGAGCTGTGCAAAAACACTGATGATCGATGTTTTTACCTGTTCTCCCGTGCTAGCTATGTTCCAGTACAGCCAAAGCCATTAGCGTTAGCAGCACTATGTGATTGTAATGTTCCCGCTGTAGTGCTAGCCTCAGCAGCTGGCCTGGGCACCATTTGTCTGGAGCCTTTCGGAGTCCTGACCTGTACGGTTGGATAGGCTTTGAGAGGGGACCCTTTCACTTGGGGTCAGCGAGCGATGCATGTTTCCAGCGCTTAAGCCGCACTCATTTTCACATGAACAGCTGCTTTCTGCCATCGGGCTGTTCTAAGCATCCGGGTCGTCAGCGTTAACGGCTACGCTAACGGTAACGCGGATGGGACATGGGAAGTGGGACACAGGTCAGGGATAGGCCTCAGGAGCGAACACATGTGGAATCACAAATGTTCAACCAACGCTAATGGAGACATGTGTGATTTGTTATAGTGCATATTCATTTAGAGCTGAAATTTGATTTTTATGTTTAAAAATGTGAAAACCGGAACTGATTCTTTTTAAACTGTTTGTAGCAGTGGTCTAAAGTTTTTCCTCACTTGCTTTATACATTCTGCGAATCCTAATTTTTCACTGCAATTAGTTTCAGACTTTCAGAGACCTGATCGGATTTCTGCCGAACTACTAGCATGCTAACGTTCACTTCCTGATTACTGTACAAAAAATGCTTTCTAATTAGAGTCACACAATATGCAGAAACTTATTTTGACCTCGAGAGCTGCTCACACAATATCTGTACTGGAGCAAGACACATTTTGCTCAATACATAGGACAAAATTGGGTACAGCCCCTTTGAACGTTTACCGAGCAAATTCATGATGTTATATTCAATGATATCTCTGTTTTTTATACAGAGGGATATTAGTCTGGTCACCACTCCCTCCATTGAATCTAAAGCCAGAACCAAACATGATCATGCAGTGTTTGGCTAATTCACCTGTTAATCACGCCCACTTTAGCAACAATTCGTAGTACAATTGCATGCACTGTAGATCATGTAGCCCTGGAGAATCCACGGGGCCAAATTTGGCCGCAGTTAATTGCTGCTACCAAAAATGAAAAAAAAAAAAAAAAAAAGGCAATTTTTATTAAAAAATTCAAAAAGCCCAGAGTGCCACTTCTGGCCCCTGCATAGAGACACCTAGTGGATAAATACTGAACTAAAATGAGCCAGAGTGGTAGTGACAAGAGGCCGACCTGTTGAGCTGGAAAACTACCCAAACAAAATCGTCTTCTCAGCAAACCAGCGGTTGGTAAAAGTGTGGGGGTTTTTTTTGTTAATCTTTTTGGTAATAACTTGCCTAATGCCTAGAAGTACATCTTATATTCTTTTTGGATAAATTAGTGAGCCCAGTGGGTCAAATGCTTTTTATATTGTTCAGCACACTTTCTTACAATTAGACCTCTCTTTAAATGCAGACAAGACCAAACTAATGCTATTCACAAAGACAAAGAGTAATTCCCAGAACCTTCCTTCTGTTGTTACTCTTCAAGGGACAAAAATAGAAGCAGTTAAATCATTTAAATACTTAGGTATTTTAATCGATGATAGTCTTTCTTTTAAAGCACACATTGAACAACTGATTAAAAAGCTAAGACTGAAAATTGGCTTTTATTTTAGGAACAAGTTATGTTTCTCTTTTAATGCAAAGAAGAGCCTTGTTGCAGCAACGTTTTTACCCATCCTAGATTATAGAGATGTTATTTATATGAATGCCCCAACCCAAGCACTAAAATTGCTGAACTCCGTTTACCAGGCCTCTCTGCGATTTATCACAAACTGTGAGCCTCGGACACACCACTGTGAACTGTTCACACATGTTGGTTGGGCAGCACTGGACACTCGCAGGCCATGTCACTGGTACACGTTCATTTACAAAGGGATTATGGGTCTGCTCCCTCCATATCTATGTCGTATATTCAACACAAAACACAGATGGGACATTATGCTCTGCCATCACAATCGCAGCTTCTTTCTGTCCCAAGTGTCCACACAGAGACTGGTGAAGTGGCATTTCAATATTCTGCGCTTTCAACGTGGAATAATTTACAAAAAGTCTTGAAATTACAAGAACTGACTTCAATAGCTCAGTTCAAATCTATGTTGAAAGGTTTGGAAATTCTATGATTTGTAATTGCTTTTAAGAATCTATTTTGTGATGTGTTGAAATGTCTGTGCGTAATGTAACTGTGCTGCTGTCTTGGCCAGGACTCCCTTGAAAAAGAGATTAATAATCTCAATGGGACTTTCCTGGTTAAATAAAGGTTAAATAAAAAAATAAATAAAACAAAAATTTGGCCCGAATCCTAAATTACTGAATAAAGGTTTAAAATTGATAAAGTGGCTATTTCAGTGTACAGAGAATGTATAACAGCAATTTAATGTAATGTCGATAATTTTCCAAAGCAGAAAAGAGTTCTTGGGCTCTCCAGGGTTAGGCTAGATTCTACCAAGAACTCTCGACTTGAGCGAAGACTCGACGCCTATCACGCGGAGTCTGCAAGCGAAGCAGTTGTGGTAAAAGCATTTCATTCCGTTGTTAATATTATCTTTGGCATATGTGGACTGGCTTCTAATTGCAAGTGTTGGAGAAGAGCCGTAATAAAAAGCACATTTAAACACAGTGATGGTTGGAGCCAGTTGTCCCCCATTACTGCAAGAGCCCATTTACAAAAGTGCTTAGTATAAATTAGACACTCCTACATAGGCTAGCAATCATAGAATAAAGCAGAGTCCATTTATCACTCGTGAGATGCTTAAGACTGGACTGTCAGTGGACGCACCTTTCAGGACCAGTGGGTGACTGAAGTGCAAGGAACCTGTCTCCAGATCTTGAGACAAACACCTTGGTCAGGAGTACCTAGCTGAAGGATTCATCTCCATATTGTAGGTTAGCCATTTCATAAGTCAAGAATGAAGCAGCCGCCTTACGAAAATGAAAAAAATCCATCCAATTTCCCAGCAATACAAATTCAAATTAATTTTACTTTTTTAGTAACACACTTCAACAAAGCATATCCTAGTTAATAAAAAAAAAAATTCCAGAGTTACGTTAAAAGGAACTATATGTAAGATTTTGTTATTTCATGCTGCTACCTGCCTTGGATTTCACAAAAGTGCGGATCCGCTCTACTCACTTAAAGTACTTAACTGGAGGAAGCTTCTGTGTTCATAAGAGTAGATATTTGTATCATGAAGTTAAGGCTAACTGAAATTAAAATTATTGATGTTAAAAGTGCGCTACAAGCCGAACTATCTTGCATACCGAAATGATCAATCATTAGATCTGTTTTCATAAAGTATATGTTATACTCTTGAGCTTTACATTAGGTTCGTATTAAGCTTTGACACTTGGCTAAAAGCGAGAATCAGAACTAACCAGGTGGCAGCATGAAAAGAGCCTATTCCATACACATGACCTAACTGTGTAGCCAGATACAAGCTGGATATGTTCAATCAAATATAACTTTTACTGGTAACACATGGCAAGACAAGTTTATTTGAATCACCATGAGTACAAATTGTGCTGTACAAAGTACTTTACAGAATAAAAAAGACATTAAATCACAATACAACTAATTAAAACATAAATAATCATAATTAATCATCATAAAATTAACATTAAGGAGAAAAGTGCAGAATAAAAACCTTTCAGTCATATGCACAGCTACACAGACCTGTTTTTATCCTGGATTAAAACATTGTCAAAGTAGAGGCCTGTCTCACATCTTCAGGAAGATTGTTCCAGGTTTTAGTTGCATAAAACTGAAACTCTGATTCTTCATGTTTAGTCCTGACTCTGGGCACCAGCAGGAGGCCGGTCCCTGAAGTCCTCGGAGTGTGAGATGGTTCATATGGCACCAACATGTCGGAGATGTAACTTGCAATACTAAAGTACAAAAATATTTGACATTATGGCCAAGTTGTTTTTGTATAATTTGGTGTTTTAATTCTCAAGACGACTGTCCAATCAGAAAACATAATGAGTCTCTCATTTGTGTTGCCAATGCTGAAATCTAGTTGATTTACACCTAAAAGGACACTCTTTGCTCTGAACCATTACTATCTAAACCCCAGCACCTGCAGCTAATCATGAATCAGTGCTAGTGCAGCCTCTGCAGCTCAGTGAGTGAATCCGGAGGTTCTGAGCTTTCACATGGCCTGTCCATAAACTGAGAATGAGACTGGTCTGAGGCTGAGGTGTTCGTATTGGTTGTGGAGAGCTGGGTTGGATGCGGAGGTGCACAGTAGTTCCAAGGAGCGGGATCTGGCGAAGAATGAAAAATAACCAACTGAATATCGAGTTCGTAAACGCAAAAACTAGACTGAGCCAAGCAGAGCAGTTCCACAGGGGATACACTGACGATCTGGCGCCGAGTGTCGGATCCTTAGTCCCTTTGTGCTCCACAGGCGCAGGCTGGATTGCTTGACGAGTTGCAGGTGTGTAGTGGGAGGTACCAGAATCTCCGCTCAGCTCCAGGCTCAGACACAGAAGGGAGGGAAAATGCAACACGAAAACACAGGGCAGACTGGGATCTTGACAAGTTGTGATTGTAATACCTTTTTGAAACCAGTGCAGGCTACATACAGGCCTGTTAACTTTACTTTAACGTCCTCATTGGGAAATTTATTGTCAGCATTTGACCATTCTTCAATGCATTTGGGGTAACCTGTTAGTAGCAGTGTGCAACCATCTCCAGATTTTGTACAAAGTTTGGTCAAGACTATCATGGAGAGAACATGCAAACTTCACACAGAAGATTGAACCCTTCTTCCCTTGAGGTAAGAGTGCCAACCTCTGCACACCACCCTGCACCGGATTAAGAATAAAAAAAAATATGTACATTAGGCAACTATATCCTTCCCATTGTACGCTCTATAATGATAAAATTCCACTCGCCTGTCCACTATTGCATACTCACTTTACCATAAACTACCGTGAAATAGGTCTCGATTCCCTTTCTTCACAGTAATTTCTCATGAAAAGAAACCCTATTGGACTACCGGTAACCATTTATCCAGTATTTGCCCTCGAAAATTCAAATCCAAACAGACCAAACCATTTCATTGTATAGAAAAACCTTAAGTATTCCATGGCCAAACTTATATTTACAACACTAAACACAATTTCTCAGGAATTAAAATGGACTTACATATAGCTGTGCATTATAAATAAACTGGTCAGTTTTTAAAAGGACCATAATTGTATGCATTTTTCACAGATTTATGTTGAACCAAGATAAAATCAGCACAGAAGCAGAGTAGGCAACAATACACACACACACATACTCTTTGAAATGAACCGACACAAAAGATTCGGATCCTATTAAAGTCTCCTTGCCAGTGAAAACCAACGAAGAGACTTTGGTATGCTCCGTGAACCCTGCTTCAGGCAAACAGACCAGAGACAGACGGATAACAACCAAGAAGATAGCCACAAAAATATATATTCACTGTGCTAAGTGACCTTTTCCTGCTCATGGCCCTCTGTAATAGCATTAACACTGCAGCTACAAGTGTGGCCATCAATTACCCGATTGCACCACCTTAGCTAACAGTCCCCTGCATTCACTCTTTTTCTATAATCTCGGCTCTATAATCTTGCGTGTGTGTGTCATGTTATTTTCAATTAGCATCATAAAGCAGTATTAGTAATTATTAGCACTGACATGGTTACAGATGATATCACACATTGTATCACATATCCATAGTGTTTAATTGAGATGAGTGACGGCAAAAAGGTCCGTTGCTAATGTGAGTGGTGTGGTTGAATAAAGATGGAGAGTGGACATTTTCCAAATGATCAGGTTCAACGTTCAACCTCCATATAAATTCATGAATTGGATTGTAGACAATGATGCAAAATGTAATACTGTAACATGAAAATTTGGGATTTTTAAATATGTAGGTTAATGCCTAAAATATTTAATTTATTTGACTGGGACAATGCATGTTAAAGAACAGACATGATTCAACATGAACGTAACCACACCAGATTATAGCCAAAGGTTAATTTCCATCTATTGTCCCAAGCTCTGGGGTCACAAAAGGGTCAAAATAAAAATTGCACATTACACTCATTGCACAGTTCCCATTATTGCACCATACAAAATATTGCACATTCCATTCATTACTCAGTCCCCATGATTTCAGTCAGTTTGGCCACTCAAAATTGACGCATTTGTGATATTTAGTGAGTAATGCTGATTTCTATAAAATCCATTTTAGTTTGTCTAACTTTGAGAATCACAGTATTAATTGCTAAAGCATGAAGGCACGGATCTGGGCTGAGCATCGGACAGAATCGTGCCGCTACCGTGAGGAGAGTTCAAAACGGGCCCAAGAGAGATCGCTTGATTATTCAAATATGCCTGGATGACATAAAAAACCTCTTTAGGCTTGTTTTTTTTGATGATGACACATTGTTATAACATGGTGCAAAGCTCCAAAAAGTAAATTTTAAGAAATGTTATGATTTTGTGGATATTGTTTGTGTGTAGACTCTGCACACCTGACTGGGCAACAGGTGCGTCGGAGGAGAAGTACTTGGTCTGAAAAGTTAAGAAAACTCCCACACACCGTCTCACTCTTGATTCACTTTTATTCTCAACGTTTCTGTCCCTCTGACCTTCCTCAGGTGATTTTGGGGGTATTAAATATTTAACTATCACACATATCATTTTACATTTTGTTCATTTGAAAATGCGATACTGATAAAAAAAACTAAGGTTAATAATGGATCAGGTCCATTGACTTCCTGTTCAAAACTGCGAAACTGTCTTCATCGTGGCATTTCACTGTAACAAACAGCAGATTTTCATTCACGTTTTTATTTCTTGAAAAATGGCTATGTGATGTTTTTGAACGCTACACGTATGACCTAGAGTGTGAAGTGCAGAGCTGTGGGCTTGGATAGGAGGTACGTGAGCCTTGAATACAGAACAATACAGGATTACTCAAACATGAATCAATTTAAAACACAAGTATTATTATTATTATTATTATGAGTAAGATAATGATGAGGGAACACCAATATAACATGGTTAAAAGCTCACAAAAGTCTTGATGTTATACATGTAGCTGATATGCTTTTGTGAACCAACCAGGGCACCACGTTGTACTCGCAGTTTCTATATATTTTCTTTCCCATGTCACTTGTGACGCACATACCGATCTCTCATGCGTGCTTTTAATTAAGTCTATTACTATCCCACACGTCTTTTTATATATTCTCAAGGAGACAGAAGGACAGCCAATCAGTGACACTTGTTCGCGATATTTTTTTTATTATATAGGCTGTGATTTGCCCCGTTTCAAAGTCACTATAGTAATATGTAATCATCAGCATTGTTAATATTAAATCGTTGTCACATCATAATGATTTAATGTCATGTCACTTGTTTTGTGTATATACTAGCAGACAATGCTAACATAATTGCATGTTAAATATGCATTACACTATACAAGCAAAACAAGAAAGAGTTTTTGATATAAACCTGCCAAAGGGCTGAAGATGGAACTAAAAGAAAAGAAAAAATGCATAAAGAAATAAAAAGAAAAATAGACTGAGGGCAATGGGTTTAAAGTAAAAGAAATCCACAATACATTTTCATGTTGACCCTTGCTAAAAAATACATTGTTGGAGTCCCACAAGGTTTAGTTTTAGGGCAACTAAGATATTGACATTTTTAATATCTATTACATTCCAATGCTGTATTATGTATATGTTTGCTGTTATTTCCCCTTAACAGAATTTTTTTTTGTTTGTTTGTGCCATTCTGTTATGGTGTGGACCCCTATTTTGCTCCTCTGTGTTTTTAAAGCCAGAAGCCAGTTAGAAGGGCATATTCAAGATTGTGTCTGTGGACTGTAGTCATAGCTGATTTACCTTCACTCACTTCAGACACATACATATTAAGTTCTGCAAAACACACATTTTTGCTGTGAGGTTCACCTCTTCACAGATCTGATCTGTAACTTCATCTCGTAGCATCACCTGTCTGACATTGTAGAGATGCCACACTCTGACTGTGGGGCGTTTCAGGTAAAGCAATAACATTTATTGACTTGAGCAGGTGGCAGACGCTCAACCGCAACTTTTAAAGTATTCAGGGTAACAAATGGAATAAGGAACATGAAAACTGTACTGTTTTCTTTTCTCTCACTTACAGTAACAGTCATCGTAAACATTCTACTTTCCAAATTAAACAAACAATTCACAATTTATGCACATAGATTAAATGTGGATGACACTGAAATCTTCTTGATTGTCCCAGGCAAATGAATATTGCATTACTGAAATGTATACAAACATTATGTGGCTTCCAGTGGATGCATCAGATTAAAAATAAATACAACACCACATAATGAGCAAAATGCATACAGAGAACAGAGCTGCAGAGAGGCAGATAATCATATACTGCACACAATCATTTATTTAGCACCATATTTTATTCATGTTCATATGCAAGAAGAAGGCATCACCTGTAGTGTACGCACAACGCGCCGCCATTGTGTCTGCAGGGCCATACATCATTCTTTCAATAAAGCCTCATGGAATTTTAAATTGGAGTAATGTTTAGCCTATCTAATCAACTAGAAATAAAATGTGAACTGACAGCGCCATGTTTGCATGTTTTGGCTCTGGACCTCCAACCCTGCCGGTAATATATTAGTGGCAGCGGGGGGACAAAGATGGAGGGAATGTGGTCATTAACTGAAGGCATGGACGGGGGGAGTTCTACCTCTGCATCTAAATGGTGCTTAATCCGACAGTCCTGTCCTTTGCTTGGTTTTGCTCTTTGCAGATTCACCCAGGGAGGTACAAGGATAGAATGTTCATGGCTGAATGTGGTTTAACAAAAAGCTCCATAAAATGAGCATTTACAACTGGATCACATTTATAAAAAAACAAGACATATTTTTAAGTTAATGTACGACAAAACGGCAAGAGTAATATTGAGCTAAAGTTTGGAAAAAAAGTCTTTATTTTATGTAGAATTTCATAGCATCAAATGTATCTAACATTTTTTGGATGTTCATTTAATACAGAAAATTGAAATAAAAATATGACACAAAATTTTTATATTTCAAAGTGATTTTTTTTTTTTTTTTTTTTTTTTTTTTTTTCATCAATTGGGTATTTGTGTACTAAATCCAGTCCAATGACAACTTACAAGTTTACAAAAAATTAATAAATAAATAAATACAATTAAATAAATTAAAAATATACAAAATTTCCTTTATGAAAAAAATAAATAGTATTTTTATATCCGGAATATTAAAACATAAAAGTCTCACTATGAAATTGGATGATTTATGTTTTTATGTTAGCCTTGGTTATTTGTCTCACTGATTAGTTCTTAGATAAGAAAGGACTATACATCAATATAAAAAGTTATTATATAAGAGTCTTTTTAATCATAAATACATATAAAAAATATTTAGAATGTCTGTATTTTTTAATGAACAAATCCCAAATATTCAACTGACACTAGAGTTTTCCCTCAGCATCAAAATAATAACACCTAACCCAACACTCATCTTTCTTTGGTTTTCATCCTTACCATTTCGTTCCCAGGGATCTCGCAGCCACTCATCCTCCCATCCGTCTCCCTTATACCTCCCTCTATAGGCTCCAATTCCCTGTGTTTCACCAAGGACGTGGGTCTATCTCCTCCCCAGCCCCCTTCTCTCTCCCCTACTCCCTTAGTGAAGTCTCTCTCCCTATCGCAATTCTTTGGTCTCTCCATCTTTCTACGAGATAACTGTGGGCCAGCTCTTTCATCTTTCCCCTCCCTCAAGAGCGCGCTGCCCGGTACACCCGGAGCAGTGGAGTCAGCATTTCAGTCCTATGTGATGTCGCGCGCCCCTTACCATTCTAAACCTCCTCCTCCACCTATGTACATACAAGGTCTTTACAACTAGAGAAAGCAGGCTACAATACACTGGTGACTCTTCTATGTTGCACAAGGGATGCACTGTGTCTTACAACAGTGATAAATTGCAGCCAACCACATCTCCACTGGCTCACAGATGTAGAGAGTGGAAGGTACCCTCTTGCTTGTAATGAAAAGATTGGATTTCAGTCACAAGTTTGCATGGGGGGAAAATTTGTATCGAACACGAGTGCGGGTAAAGGTGCGCGGGACATGACACGTGAGACGGACAAGGAGCAACAAGAGAGCATCAGACGGAGACAGAGGAGGATTCTTCCAGTGGAGGGGAGAGGGGAGGGAGCGGGTGCGGGGTGTTGAATGTGTTAATACACAGGAACACTGCATCAAACCAATGCACTGCTCTGAGGCTGGCTGAGCAGCTGAGAGGAGTGCGTCAGCAGTACATTCACGTTGCCACTGAAGGACAAAGGGAGGGGGCAGAGCGAGCGTCTTAGGCAGCCTGCAACAGCGACACGCGCGCCGACACTGGAGGGGGACGTGGAAAAGCCAGAGCCCAGAGAATAAACAGGAGGACGAGCCGTGGATTAGGATGCTGCTTGTGCGCTGCCGTGACGGTGGGCTGCCTGTTTGAGTCCTTGCCTGCGCTCTATCTGTCTTCTGCTCTTCATCTGTCACTTCTTCCCTCTCTCCCTCCTTCTCTCTTAATCTACCCAATTCCTTCTCTCTCTCTCTCTCTCTCTCTGTTTTCCTCCGTTCCTTTTCTGTTCTTCTGGGGCTACTGCAGTAGTCCAGCAGCCCCAGCCAGCCGGAGTCTGACAGCCACACACATGGCTAACTGCCACAACTTACTACCTCAGCTCCGGGAAAAGACAAACTACCACATGAGCGGCTGAGGAGCGCTGTAGGAGAGGACTCAGAGGACAAACTGCGCAGTAAGGACACCTTGTTTATGGATACAGAGCCGGAGTGTCCACGCGTCCTCCCGGTGCCTGGCTTCTCACTCATTGCAGAAGAGGACAAGAGCGCTTCCTCTCTTCTTTTTTTTTTCAAAGAGCTGAAGCTCCAGCAGCGCAGTGCATCCCCTTCTCCACCCCCCATCCTCTGCCACCATCTCACCCACCACCCCCTCCCCTCCAGGAGCAATAGACGGATTACTGCTAACTGTGCACACGGCAGCCTGCAGCTGCTCTGACCGGGGCCAGCCAGACCGACGATTGAACTAAAGCGTGAGCAGAGAGAAGGAAGATGACTGTGCCGGCAGTTCTTTAGCCTTTTCTCTGCCTCTCAGTCTCTGTCACAACGGGGCTAATCAGCGGCTGACTAGCCCTTGGCAAAGTCACAGAGAGGGAGGTCTAACCCACCAAACAGCCGAGCTGCCAGACCATGCACCAGGACCCAGAACACTGAGGATTTTTACATGTTTTTGTATTCTCCTGTGACTTCTTTTTCCGCCACTCTGCTCCTGTGTTCTGTTTGACTGCGTTATGGATCATTGTGATTTATCCAGCACGGAGTGCCGACTGGGGGTCTGCTGCTTGGCACTGGGGCTGTTAGAGAGGGCAGAAGGGATCCGCGGAGCTGCCAAGCTTTACTGGCCTTACATCTGCTCGTAAGTGCTTTCCATGCTGCTTTCAGTCTTTAATACCAGGAGCCATTTTGTACCCTTGGCTAATAAAGGGCCACATCACTTTTTCAGAAAGAGGAAACAAGAAAACAGCTCTCGCCCTGGGATGGATTTATAAATGAATGTGATGCAGGACTGCTTCTTTTTGAGACTGAAACGAGAAGAAATGCTCTGATTTCAAACTAATGAGGTATGTCTCTGTAATTGTTTTTCTTACATTGCTGCAGTGCTCGTGCGCTTGTACTTAAAGCCACTCTTACTCTGTCTGCCTTTTTTCTCTCTTTTTCTCTCTCCCTCTCACACTGTCATGATGTAGCACCCTTCAACACTGTCGATGGAACTTGGGGGCACCGAGTTGCTCCAACCAGGCTAAGGTGGTGTGTCTGTGGCGGGTGTGTGCCATCTCCCCCTACCATGCAGAATAATGAGCCCTCCACACCATGAGTCCTCTGGGCCAGGTTAGTGTGAAGCTTACCTGGAACACAGCTTTGCTCGCCGTGCTCTGCCTCATGGTACCTCTGAGTATGTGCCAGTCCACGGGCCCCGCTATGGGCCCCACTCACCCACAGAACTGTCCGGCTGTGTGCTCCTGCACTAACCAGCTCAGCAAGGTGGTGTGCACCCGCCGCGGCCTGGTCAGGGTGCCCCCCAACATCCCCACCAACACCAGGTACCTCAACCTGATGGAGAACAGCATAGAGACTATCCAGGCCGATACCTTTAGGCGCTTGCACCACCTAGAGGTACTGCAGCTGGGCCGCAACGCTATCCGACAGATTGAAGTGGGAGCATTTAATGGGCTGACCAGCCTGAACACATTGGAGCTGTTCGATAACAGGCTGACCGTCATTCCCAGTGGGGCCTTTGAGTACTTGTCAAAGTTGAGAGAGTTGTGGCTCCGGAATAATCCCATCGAGAGCATCCCATCCAACGCCTTCAACCGTGTGCCGTCCCTGATGAGGCTGGATCTGGGAGAGCTGAGGAAACTGGAGTACATCTCTGATGGGGCGTTTGACGGCCTTCAGAATCTCAAGTATCTAAATTTAGGGATGTGTAACCTGAGGGAGTTTCCTCATCTGTCTCCTCTGGTGGGATTAGAGGAGCTGGAGATATCCGAGAATGTTTTCCCTGAACTCAAACCCGCGGCCTTCCATGGACTTAAACATTTGCGGAAACTCTGGATTATGAACTCTGCCATCACCATTATAGAAAGAAATGCATTTGATGACAACACAGCTCTAGTGGAGCTGAATCTAGCCCATAATAACCTGTCATCGCTCCCACACAACCTGTTCACTCCACTGCAGTACCTGGTGGAGCTGCACCTGCACCATAACCCCTGGCGCTGTGACTGTGATGTGGTGTGGCTTTCCTGGTGGCTCCGAGAGTACATCCCCACCAACTCCACGTGCTGTGGGCGCTGCCACACCCCGCTCCACATGAGAGGCCGATATTTAGTGGAGGTGGATCAGACCACCTTCCAGTGCTCTGCCCCGGTCATCCTGGATGCCCCCAGAGATCTGAATATTTCAGCAGAGAGAGTGGCTGAGCTAAAGTGTCGCACAGCGGCCATGAGCTCAGTGCGATGGCTTCTCCCTAATGGCACTGTATTGACACATGGGTCGGCTCACCCGCGGATATCTGTGCTTAATGATGGAACGCTCAACTTTTCCAATGTTCTCCCCACTGACACGGGCATCTACACGTGCATGGTGAGCAACATGGCAGGAAATTCAAATGCCTCAGCATACCTAAATGTTAGCAACGCTGAACTCAATACGTCTAATTTGTCCTACTTCACCACTGTCACCGTGGAGATCATGGAGCCCACAGTGGAGGAGACCCCTAAGCCCAAACCCACACTTCCGGCCTCCCCCTCTGTGTTCCAGCCGGTCTTTATCTCCACACCTACTGTGCTGTTCCACAACACTCAGACTCCCAGGCAGGTGTCCATCCCCACTGCCAAGATCCCCAGTGGGCCCGCTGCCAGCCTGGACGAGGTCATGAAGACCACCAAAATTATTATTGGCTGCTTTGTTGCAGTCACCCTGCTGGCAGCTGCCATGTTGATAGCTTTTTATAAGTTACGCAAACGACATCAACAGAGGAGCACAGTGGCTGCAGTGAGGACCATAGAAATCATTCAGATGGAGGAGGAGGTTCCTCCGGTTCCTCCCACCACCTCTGGATCTAGCGGCTCAGACGACACAGGATTGGTACTGCCCACTTTAGTGGAACACAACAGCAACACCTTTAAACCTGGGTACGTGTCCTCGTCCTTACGACAGGGGAGCTATGGCGCACACTGGACCCATAACAACTCTGTGCACCGCTCTGTCAGACAGCATCACAGCCACATCAGCACTATCTCTGACCCTTACGTCATCAAGAGCTCTCATGGCAAGGATAAGGTTCAAGAGACCCAAATCTGAGGAGCTCTCCCTGGATTTTACTGACTGCCCTCCTCCATCATTCTGCTCACTCGCCCATGCAATAGAATGCACAAGGAACAAGATGGTAACTTTCTTTTGTACAGTGAAAACTCAGACAGTTTTTTGTTTCTTGTACATCCCTATACATACGTATATAAATATGAAAAAATACAAATATATATCTATATATAAATGAATGGCAGTGGTGAGATCTGCAGATTATATTAGAAAAGAAAGTCATTTCAAACTATTTTCTAATACCTAATGACTTCTATTTAAAAAAAGACAAAGCTACTGATTTGTTTTAGTGAGTACAGATGGTCTTGCTTGTGTCTAACGCAGGATGAGGCATTTCATTTGTTTTGTCCATATTTAGAATGCAGTAAAAAGTCTTTACACAGTCGCCCCTTTCTAAACAGCCCCCAGTGTGAGCTCCAGTTTGTACTGTGCCAAATATCATATGCAATAAAACCGTGCGTAGTCCCAGTACCACAGCAAGACCCGCCAGGAAAACGTCTCTAGATTTGTCCAACGATAGCACGGTCGCACAGATAGAATGTGCTGTTCAGGAGCTATCAGCCAAATGCTTTCGGACTGCGGTGAATTTCTGCAGCTAAGGATTAACCATGTGTTGGCTGCAGCTATAGCCTATGCGTTCATTTGCCAGTGTCTGATTTGTAGCGTATTAAAATGTTTCTTTGGTGTCCACTGGAAAAGATGTCATTTCAGGCTGCTATACAAGTCAATGCAAATGTTCTGTCATTTGGTGCATTTTGTATATCTTCCTGTCCATTAGGTTTTCGACATGCTTCTTTATGGCTTGTGTAGTGTTTAGGGCTAATTTAGTAACGCATTACAGCAGTTGCCTGATTTGTCTAAGCAAGGGCTCATTCCGATGCTAATTTTCAGAAGGAACAGATGCGGTGCAGTGATACGGGGCTGACCGCTCTGCTGTGGGAGAAGCTAAAAGAAAACTGAAGCGAACTAAATGAATGTCTGAAACTGGGGCTTTATCATGGACTATACATTGAGAATTTGACTTTCTTTTCATTTGAACTGTTTACTTTGAGCAACACTATTTTTATGGAGAGACTAAGGAGGCTATGAAAAATGATAATAATAATAAAAAAAAAATCTTGGGTTTGTATTTCTCTAAACGGAAACCCTGATGTCTGTCTTTGTTTGAATTATCTTCCATATGTTTCAGTGTTAAAGTGCGTATGACAGGTTTTCTCGTTTTTATGATTATGACTTGGTGGGATAGTACCTTTATCATAGTTTTATGTCAGTTAAGTGGCAGTTTGTGGAGTAAAACGTGAAATAAAAAGTGCTAAAATACCGGAAGTGGTGAGTTCGCAAACAGAACCTACCTCTACTAAAATTTCATCCAAGGTCATTTCACGCACAAATAAGGCAAAATTCTGGCAGTTTTGAACATTAATTTAACCCAATTAATTTTATTTGTGTAATTATAACTATTTAGACGAGTTTGGGCCCTTCTTAACGTTATGGTTGCTAGGTAACAGTCATGGAATAAGCTCTACGTAAGTCGTACCTGCTGCCAAAGTCCAACCAGAAAGAAAAATTATATTAAAAAAAACTAAGAAACTAAAAAAATAAATAAAAATCAAGCAAGATTTGTATGTAAAAATCTTAAATATTCTTATTTTAACAATTTTAGTGAAATGAGTAGCCTAACCTGTCATATACACTTTAAGTTCTGTAATGGCTGGAGGCTGTATTGTCCTCCTAACACAAATCCCTGGTCTTACGCTGCTATGCATTTGCTGAGTGAGTACATGAATGGCCCTTTAAGTAGCGGGTATACAATGCAGCATTCAAACGGCACACTGGGGCTCTATGCAGGTCAGATAGGCTGCTGGGCTTTGATGCCTGGGATGACGGGGCGGCGGTGGCACAGTGGTTAGGGCAACAACACCTCAACCAACCCAAAGGTCGAAAGATGCTGTTCTTGTGTCCTTAGGCAAGACCAAGTGTTGGGAAGAATACTTTGAATGTGTTTTACAGAATACTGAGTGCCTGCATTAAAGGGCCTCTACCAGATTTTTTGCAATACAGATATTTTGTATCTTGGGGTTAAAATAAGTCTGCCGTGTTCTGCCTGCATCTAATTGTAAAGCGTTTTATTGTCTGATAGTATGTTAGTTGTCGTTAGCTTTACCATGATGGAAAACTACGCTCTCGTCTCTGTAAGAGTAATAAGGAAAGTGAGGGGTAACTTTAGACCACTGCAAACCACCTAAAATAAACTGGTTGTTTTCAGCGCTTTTAAGAAAATAAGGTTGTAATATTTGTTGTAGGATATTCTGTTTTACCTAGTATACTTTCACTTTTAGTTGCATTATATTATAGTGTAAAAACGCAGCACAGGATCGAAACAGCTTTGTGTTTATAGCACAGTTTGCAGTGCATTTATTTATCACTAATTAGAGAAGCCAAATCGCACATTCACGGACCACAAGAGTGATGTTTCCCGTTTTTCTATCTATTATCGTGCAGTTGGGATCAAGTACTGCAATGTATTCCTTTGATTTTGGGAAAGTAACTGTACTCTGTAAACCACCAAGTTAATGAGTAACTGCAGTTCCAACTACTATTCTGAATGTGTATTTTTTATAGATATATTTAGTTACTTCCCAACACTGGGCAAGACACCACTGACAATGGATGAATGATATATGCGATGTAGTGATAGCCTCTGTGAGTCCAAACAGCACTACAGGCAAGACAAGGCAAATGTATCTGTATAACACAATTTGTTCACAAAGTAATTCAAAGTGCTTTACAGAACAAATACTCATTATAAAACTGGTATTAAAAGAGTAGAGTGCAGAATAAAAAACAGCAAAACAGAGCCATTTTGAGCCTGGATTTAAACATTGGCAGAGCAGATGCCTGTCTCACATCTTCAGGAAAACAGTTTTTTAGCTGCATAAAACTGAAAAGCTGATTCTTCATGTTTAGTCCTGACTCTGGGCCCTAGCAGGAGGCCGGTCCCTGAAGTCCTCAGAGTGTGACGTGGTTCATATGGCACCAACATGTGAGAGGTGTACTTTGGTGCTAGGCCATGGAGAGACTTGTTCACAGCAGAGCAGCCAAATAGTTCAACTGTATTATTGGTAATATTAGATTGAAACATTGATTTTTCAGCAGCTGTGATGGGGAAAAACATCAATTGCAGCTTTATACAGTTTGTGGGGTTTTTATATGGAACATCTCAATATTCTGAGGGTCAATAGTGCTTAAAGGCACTGTACCTGATTTTTGTCTGAAAAACGTGAAAAACAGAATTGAAACAGTGGTTCAAAGTTATTCCTCACTTACCTTATACAACCATTATGAACATGCTAGTTATTCACCGCAATGAGTTTATAAGTGCTTTTCATAACTCTCAGAGATCAGAGCGGAGTTTTGCTGTGACAATACCATGCTAACGCGCACTTCCTAACTTTAATAAAACGCTTTCTAATTAGATACAGGAACCATGCAGCAGTATTCTTTGGCTTCAAGAGCTGCTTATACAATATATCTGTACTGGGGCAAGACAAACTGTGATCAAACACACGGGAAATACAGGTATAGGGGCTTTGGTTTCATTCATGTTCAAGAATTTCATGGCATAAGGGCCTGAGGTTATAATCTTCTATACGTGAGAAACATTTCGTTGTTTTTTTTGTTTTTTTAAGAATTCTCAAATACAGAAAACCCACAAATGTTCAGCGTAATCATCGTTAGTGATTGGCTCTTCAAACTCACCCAGTTTATTAATTATGCTGCTTAAAAGTCCTGCAATCAACCACTGCACTTGTGAAATGTTTTGTCTTAGTTCACAAAATATGTTAAAGGTGGAATATGTAACTTTTCTGGTGAGGGGAGCGCCACCTGCTGGTCTCCATGGATTTGCTATTGCTTTGCCTGGAATATTCCATGGTGTGGCATTAAGGTATTCTCTTGTGCAGTTTATTCAATTCCACCTGTCTTATTCTTCAAAATGACCTTGAAAAACATTCCATTGACCCGGATCACCTCTTCACAGATCTAACCTATAACTTGGCCTTGCTGCTTGTCTCCAGGGAGATCCATAAGCTAAAGCCATACTGTGAAACATTCCAGGCAAACCAGAAAAGTTACATGGTGCACCTTTTAATCCATGCCAGTTTTTTATTTCATTATGGGAAGTCCACGGTCCAAAAATACAGAGATATTAACCATAAATTATGATCAACATTTCTAAATATATATTCTAATCGATACTTCTAACTACCCCATTCACAATGTTCATGTCAATGCCATTTGTTGGACGTTTGACCATTCAAAAGATATCAATATTTCGCTTGTTGAATTGTCAGTTGCTATGGAAATGATCATCGTTTTTTGTCACTTGAAATCCATGGATACAACGTTACGACATCGCATGAAGGCCACTTAGTGAGAGATGGGTCTGGCTGATTTGTGGTGTGGTGGAATAAACATACGCTAATGGCTTTTGACACAAATATACAATATACATCTGTAGATTTTACTTTTTAAAGAAAACATTGTGCCGGTGTGCTTTATAGTTATAAACCGTGATAAAATAAAGGAGTCCGGTGGCTTCAGAGTTGGGAGCTGATGTCGCTGTAAAACTCATCACATCGGCTCCTTCTATGGATAACTGCAGATCACACTAGCGAGCCATGGATTTTTTTCAGTTTTTTTTCATCAGTTGAACTAAAATGACTACGCGACGCTGCCAAATCCTTCGCATATCACCATTTAAGAAAAGAAAATTAGAAAACGAAGTAAGTACAGAGCAGTGGGCGAGTAACGTTGGCTGTAAAAAGGAGTAGATCGAAGCAATGACGTCTTGAATGAAGGAGAAAAAGAGTACTTGACCATGCACGAATCACTCGAAATACAACTTTGAAAAGGTAAAAACTGCAAAGAGTTGATTTTGCATAATAGGTCCGCTTTAGGCAAGGCAAGTTTATTTTACACAATTTGTACACAAGGTAATTCAAAGTGCTTTACAGAATTTGCTTGCTTTAATACTTCTTTTATAATTAATGGAGGAAACCGTCTCCTGGCCCCTGCTGGAGACAAAGACGTCATAGCGGTATCTACTACTACATACCAATGCAGTAGCGTGCATGTGACCAACTCTGAATATATCAATCTGAAAAGAAAACAGAAATTTTACTGCAAATCTGTGTTTATACTGATGCAACATGTCACTGATGTAACACGGCTCAACAAATGGTTCACAGAATTTCAGTCGGAGTCGTCCGGGCAAACAATTTATTTATATATTTAAGCGGAAATCACAGAGTTCCCTTATTACGGGCTTGAAAAACAACAAAACGCAAAGCTAGAGGCAAGATGTGTCGCTCCAGTATTAGCGTTGTTTAAAAATAGGCTCATTTAAATACACCGTGTACAGTATATACCACTATTATCGTACAAGTAGGCCACTCGTGATGTAACACGTCTGGTGCACCGGTTGAGTGGGAGTGACAATTTTATTTTATTAGTATTTCTTGTGTAGATATCAAAGCGTTTTTGGTTAACCCAGTAGAGAGTTCAACACGCTAAATACAAAACATAGCGCTCATTCAAAAGTATACAGACACTATAGGATGTTAAATGTCTTTACCAGTAGTGATCCAGCAGCTTATCCGCTTGTTTTTTTTCTTTTTTTGACTACATTTTAGTTATATTTTTGCTACTGTAACTTCTCGTGGAGTGTCTGCCACCTGCTTGTCTCCATTATTTTGTTCTTGAATGTTCCACAATATAGAATTAAGCTTTATCTGGATTTATTCAGCTGAAAACAACATAGAAAAACACACATTCTTACTTTGGGGTTGCCTCTCCACAGATCTGACCTGTACTCTGGCCTGGATTCGAGGATATACAGTAGATAAGTTAAATGCCATACTGTTGGACATTATGGACAGCGCAATAACATCTCCATGGAGACAAGCAGGTGGTGAAACCTCCATTAAAAAGGTTACTTTGTCCATACAGTAGTAGTAAAGGTCATTTACCATACCTTACTATACTAACAAGTTCTGATTATGACTTTTTTTATCAGTACATGTTGCTTAATTCCATTGGCGTTGGCGTTATTAGTCCATATCTGTCTTGATGGCGCAGCGTAGTCGTTCGAGATGCGTTCTGTTGTTGTGTCCTTGGGGGAAGACATTGACAGGATGGATCACCGAATCACCACGTAACCAAAGAGCTACGCAGTAAAGTATACAATACGTTTAGCCTAATTACGTATCCACTATCGCAGTCATCCAGGAGAGGCTAATAGTCCACTTAAATCTGCCGTAGTCGTACAACAGCATGTATTTACATAACTCCCATGACTTAAGAGCTTTTATGAATGACTGAAGATGCCACACACACCTGTCAGTTAGCGCCATGTCACAGGTGGGCCCTTAACCGGCAGATGGTCTCTTCTCCGAGTCTGTCATCATGTCATTTGAGCGTCCTCGAGAAAATCAAAGTACCCAAAAGGGCCGCGACGCCTGCTAGATTAACCGCAATCGCAAGTTGAACGGACACAAAAGGCAAATCACAAAGGCAGCAATTTTTAAAGTACCATAATTTCCTCCACAAACTACTAATCTCGTTTTATTCTGTATAAAAATGGCCAACCCTGTAGTTTAGATCCCGCAGCTCCTTTGAATGGTTAATTCAATTTTAGCCTTGGTCATTTCTCTCTAAATTAGTTTGTAGATAAAATGAGCTATCACACTGGCCTCTGTCATATAAACATAAAAAGAGACAATCTTTTGAATGGCTCTTTGAAATGATCAGATAGATCCAGAAGATTCGGATCCCATGAACGAGCCCAAAGCCACGCGTTCTGAAGTGTGATTTTTGTCTTAGTTTGTCAATTTATATCCCAGTCTTTTTGACAATTCTCCTGGCCGTGTTTAAAATGTGAACTTTGCACAGAATCGTAAATTGCAAATCTAATCATAATTGAAAAGCTTTTAAGAGAAATCGGAGTAATGAATTTAAAAAAAAAACAAAAAAAAACCTTCAGTACACAGCAGAAGTCTCCTCATACCATCGTAGTGTGATCACGATACTACTAACCAAATTTCGATACTAACAACGATAATAAAAAAAACACTTTTATTTTCCCATGTGGTCTTATATCTGTGTAATCCCTCAATGGTTTAAGTAGGTTCCATAGTGGTTAGTATAGACCAGGGGCGTCCAAACTATGGTGGTGAACTGGTCCAATTGATCATAATCAGTACTTTTTACGGCAAGTTTGAGTAATTCTACCAATATAACCTAAATAATATCACATTGCATTGTCATACAGACCTAATATCAATATGTCAAGCCTTATTTAAAGTACAAAATCAAAACTATGTTAAATGTACCATCTAAATATCCACTAGCCCTCCGTGTCGAATATATTTCAAGATATGGCCCTCGGTGAAAAGAGTTTGCCCACCCCTGGTATAGACACTTTCTCAAATGAGTATCTAGTTTAAATTGTTTTAGGATCAATCAGTATCTGATTGTCGATACATTTGACAACCTTATACCATGGATGCATTTTACCATACGAAATGTTTTTAGTGGATACAGTAATGTGTGGGCTGAGAAAGAGAGAGAGAGAGAAGAAAGAAGAAGAAGAAAAAAAAAAATAGTGGCTCTTATTATGTCCCCAGCACAGCATGTCTCTGGCCGTGCAGCAGGCTTGGTATAACAAGGCCTATTGGCTGTTTGTTCAAGTCTTTAATGTCCGTTATATCTGGCAACACGGAAAGTCCAGTGACAAGTAGTCTTTCTTTTCTGCCACTTGAATGCTAGTGGAGCGAGAGAGGAGGCGGGTCTGAGCGCCCTGGTGTTTTAGCTTAGTTTCTGATGGTGAAGAAGCAAATTGTTCAAAGGCATGTGAACAGAACAGACTAGTATAGATGAGGATGACGAATTAAAGGGCCAATATTACACTATTTTCTGATCTATGTTATAATGTTTTCCTCATCAAAAACATACCTGGAGTTGTGTTTTGTTTCATTCACACATGTTTGACTCCCAAACCCTCCATATTTAGGCTGAGTTCTTCTCCCAAATGGAAAAAAAACACTCTGTTCCACCTTGTGATGTCATGTGGTAATACAAGACGTGCTTAATTTTAGCCCTGGATTTACCAATCTCTACAAAAGAAAAGGTAAAAGGTAGCTGTTAATTTGAAAACTACCACTTCATGACATCACAAGGTGGATGCAGACAGACTAATAATAAAGCGTTACTCTTGAGGACGTAGGAACATTATAACATGCTTAGAGCTCACAAGAATCAATTTTATGTAGTATAAGAACTTAAAAAGGCCGCACAATGAATCAAAACCAAAATCACTATTTCAAACACAAAGGCTGGAACTATTTAGGTAATAAACTGTCATCATCAAACAGCAAAACTGCAGACAGATCCTGCTAATACTCAAGGGCTGTACCCATTTTTTTTTTTTTTTTTTTTTTTTTTTTTTTTTACATATAAAATAAAATATATAACCTATTACCTAAGGTTTTATATACCCCATATTCCCCATGTGCCCCAGTGGAGATATATTGGGGCAAACTTGAGGTCAAAATGTATCTGCATCTAATTATAAAGCATTTTAGCGTCCGTGAACCAGGATGTAATTGTGATGCATTGTTAGCATGCTAGTTATTGTTATCATTACCGGCAATATGCTTTGGGCTCTGGAAGTTATTAACTGCTTATAAACTCATTGTGGTGAATAATTGAACTAGGAATAAGTTTGGACAGCTGCAGCTTATAATTAACATGTTCTATTTTTTACATATTTAAGAACTGCATCGAGCACCTTTAAGTTTAGACCATATAAATATATACAGTTGAAAAAAAACTCAGAACTTTTTTGTTTCTAAATATTTTTCTTTTATTTAGTCAGAGCATTTAGAACTACCCATCCAACACTAATATGAGCAAATACAGCACCGAGGAACAAACCCTCATTGTACAGTGGTACTTTGAGTCACATGGGTCAAATTCAGAAACCCAGCGGTGTTACCGTCGACTTTTTAATACCAGAGATGCCCTAAGTGTAAATGCCATTAAAGGAATAATAAGTGGTTTTCAAAGACAGGGGGCAGTATGTGATCTCCACAGACCTGACTAGTCTCGATTTCTTCCTGTGGAGTTATCTTAAAAAAAAGGTGTTTGTGAATAAACCTCAGACAATAAACGACTTAAAACATAATATCGAGGATCAAATAAGAGACATAAGCCCGGAAATGCTTTAAATGTTATGCAGAGTGTGTTGGATCAGGCTATTCAGAGTGAAACTGAAAATGGTTGACACTTAAAAAACATTATTATTATAAATTAGGTCATTTTTACTTCCCCTTGTTTAAGTAGTGATAAGTTCAAGTGTAAGTGAACAATTATAACCGTATATACTGCCAAAAATCTCAGAAAGTTCAGTTTAACTACTGCTAAAATTTGGTAAGTGTAACTTAAGAATTATAGGAGATTTCGAAGATGTAATACTGTCAGTGACTTTTGGGCCACCCTGTATATGGATATGCATTACTCAAGTTAATCAAACATGTTAGATGCAACTTTAAAATTCTACTGGGTTAATGTGGCAGTTAATGGTAGTTGTGAATGTTTTGTAATGTTAAACCAGTGGATGAGGATGGAGAGGGTGATGGTTCTGCAGCTGCGGTAAAGATAAGTGGCTCGGTTTGTGTGGTGCGTCTATGAATTGTCAGAAAAAAGGAAGGAAGAGAGAGTGCACTTATATGAATAGCTCTAGAGTAGACAGCCTGTTCTCGGCTAAGTACAACCGTTGACATGAAGTAAGAACAAGGAGGAAATGGATTCATTCATGCTTCAAGCCTGATTTGGAGATGGATCAAGCGCTCCGGTTAAGTGGTCCTCAGATTGTTCACACCAAGTACCACCTCATAAGACGTTTAGTTTAACACGCTCCTTGAAGAGACCAAGGCTAAACCCGAACAGGCGTGCAACATGCTTCAACCCAAACTAAATTGTGAGGTGACTAAAAAAACACACAAAAAACACTCCTGGTTTAAAAACTTCAATAGATTCATAACTGAGGACACTTCACGTCATAGGGAGCCCATTTGGGTTTATAACAAAGTGGTTTTAGTCGTAAGATGTGGGAACCCAAAGTAAGGAGCTCATTCTGCTTGCTGCCTGGAAAATTTGGCTTGGAAACAAAGACAGACAAATATTTTTTTCTTAAATTGTTCATAACTGTGATCATTTAAAGTTTAAAGTCCACATGTGCAGGATAAGAAGATCCCATATACTACATTGAAAGTGCGTGTCTTAATCATGGCTTTAACCTTATCTATATGAAGACAAGCGGGTGACTGTCCACCACCAGCTTGTCTCCATGGAGATGTTATTGCTTTTTTGCCTGGAATGTTTCACAGTATGGCATTTAAGTGGAGCTAAACACTAAACCAACCTTTTTGCTACTCACCTGTTTATATGGTGTTTGACTAGCATTGTCTTCTGTTTTTAGTCATATTTGGCAACTTTAGTGCAAACTAGCTATGTTTGCAGTTTTGTGGTCAAAAATATAAAATGTGTGTGACCTGGCTCCAGTAGCCAACTTTCAGGTATTTGGTGACATCACACATGATTGCCCTGATTACAGTCAGGTGTTTCTGATTACAAATACTGGCTGTAGGAGTTTGAAGTGTGGATAACTGTTAGGCCAATCACACAGCTCCTTATTATTCCAGACCCTGCCCCTCCTCTCCCGTCACTCTTTTAGTTCTCCAGGTACCGCCCAGTTTAGCAGCTCTATCCTCTATTTGAAATATGGTTATGGCCAGAGTTTAGGTGTTTTGGTCCTACTTTAACCCTGGAGAACCCAAGAACCCTTTTCATCTTTGGAAAATTATGAGCATTACATTAAATTACTGCTATAAGTTCACTGAACACTGAAATATCCACTTTTTCAATTGTAACCCTTAATATCAGGGCCAAATTTGACCCATTGGGCTCGCTAATTTATCCAAAAAACATAAAACTTACTTCTAGACATTCTGCAAGCTATTACTAAAAAGATTAACCAAAAAACCCCACAATTTTATCTTGTCACTACCACTCTGGCTCATTTTAGTTCAATATTCATTCACTAGTTGTCTCTATGCAGGGGCCAGAAATGGCACTCTGGGCTTTTTGAATTTTTTTAATTGAAATTTGACTTTTTTTTGTCCGTTTTGGGTAGCAGCAATTTACTGCGGCCAAATTTAACCCCATGGCTTCTCCAGGGTTAAACTAATCTATCTCCATAGAGGTGAGACAACCAGGCAAAGTGACAGGTCATATCTATAGAGAGGCAAGCCAAGATACTATTAAACACCCAATAATGAAATAAAAGCAAGATAGATATGTTTAATACCATAGTGTGGAACATTCCAGGCAAAGCAATAACACGTCCGTGGAGACAAGACATTAACACACTCTTTATTAGAAAAGTTACGCAGCGCGCCTTTAACACTGGGCCACAGCCACTTTGAAGAATAGGAGGAGAGGTTAATGTGTATCTTTCCTCTTGGGTTGCCTGCTTACTTATCTTTGTCAGACTTTGAAATTTTGGCTGTATTTTATCACATTGTAAATGAGCTGTGACCATGTATTGTCACTAAGGCTGCCACCCTCCTCTCCTCATCCCTATCTCTCTCCTCTTTTTCCCTCTCTTCTCTCACTAATTGACATAGAGTCACTGGCTGTGTCCAAAACCACTCCCTAGTCACTTTAAAGTCTACAATATAGCAATTACTCAATTTTACAACAGAATGTGAAGGCCTAGTGGACTTAACTGCGACGCGTTTAATAGCCTGGCTTTAAACAGCAGATGTGGCGCATGTTAGGTCAGTATGGTGCAGATTGAAACATGTTTGCTGGAATTGCTTGTTTAGGGGTTCTTGCCAAGACTATGTTTAGAATGTGGAGGGATGTGAATGTACGGCCATACTTAGAATGGGTAAAACTGTGGATTGAGACATGCTATTCCTCTCTGCGTATAATCTATGACTTCCATGGATCATTATGTTATAGTTTCGACATTTTAAGTCACAGTATTGATCTAAAATTACTAAAATAAAAGAAAGTACCGCGTTAGAAAATTTCTGTGCCCAATGGGAGCCAAAAACATCACCACAATAATGTGCACTTGCTATGGATAGCTGCAGATCACGCTGGCAAATACAAGAATTTGTTCATCTGTACCGAAGTGGCTACACGATGCTGCCAAAACCTACGTGTATCACCGATTAAGAAAATAAAATTGGTACAGTTACAGTTTCACCGGTGATGGTGAAATTGGGGATTGATCGAAAGCAATGACGTCTTGAATACAGGAGTGTAAAGATTACTCAAACATGCATGAATGTGGATTTTGCATGTTCTCTCTGTGCCGTGGTGGGTTTTGTTCAGTGCTCCAATTTCTCGGATGAAAATGTCGTTTTTTTTTCTGGAATGTTCCACAGTATGGCATTATAATCTATCTAGCTTGGATTTATTCAATCATAGAAGTGTTCATGGGCAAAAAAAAAAGATGCATTTTCAGTGTGTGTGGGGTTGACTCTCCACAGACCTGATTTATAACTCCTAGTTGTCTCAACTCCTTAACTCAATTGTCCAGCTAGGTTCCATAGCAAATGTGAGATAGATAGTTTAATGCCATACTATGAAACATTCCAGGATATGCAAAAACATCTCCAGATAGTACTCTCCCATCCAGAAGTTACAAACTGCAGCATTAATTAAAATGGCAACGGTAAAAGAAAAAAAAAAATCGAGAGAATTGCTGTTTGGCTAACCAGCACTGACAATGTTGGCAATGCTCCTACTTGCTAGTTTTTATTTTATTTTATTTTTGGACGCTTTGTCTTGCCAGGACTCATTCCGAATTCCACAGTCGCTGCGCTGCTAGTCTCCCATGAAAAACAGTTACAGTTCCCATCGACTATACCATCAAGTCTTATACAGTGACGCGGTCGACTTGCGTCCCTCCATTTAAACACGACTACCTCGCGCTGCCCTTCCACCCATCTCTCAACATCCCCTCCCCCCTCTGCCTCCCCATCACAGATTTCTTTCTCCTATTGATTTCCAGCCATTGGTTTTTTACTGATGACACTCCCGCTAAAGATGCCATACGTCTTTGTGGAGTAAGCGGCGTGTCAGGTGCTAATGCTAGCCATATTGACGAGGCACGTTAAAGCTAGAAAAGATCGGAGGAGGGCTGCCATTGTACGGTCCGCCGGGATGCTAGCATTGATAAGATCTTGAGGGATATAGACAACGAGGGAAAAGCATCCCAGGATAAGGAGGTACATGTGCCATTCTTTGAGGTTGTAAACAATGGCAGAGGCTAAGCTGTTTTAAATTCCCAATGCAGCGCTGTTGTCAACATGATTGGAAACACATATCAATAAGCTAACGCCAACAAAGGAGTTACCGACATTTTCCAACCTCAGAACCAGTCACAAATATGGAGAAAAAAACCCAAAACTGATTATTATTTCAGTCTTTCATTGCCACGTTTATTTAAACTTATCACAATTAGCCTATACATGGGTTTAAAAGGGATTAAAACGAGCATAGTTGCCATAGTTATTAGTATTTAGCAATTCAAAACAAAAATACTCCAAATTGGGCCTATAAAAAAGACGCCAAAATCCATGACTTTTTAATAACTAACATTCCGCTAAATGACATATATTAGGCTAGCAATTATTTCAATCCCAATGGTGCAAAAACTAAACTATGGGCTTATGTGTGGTGGCTGGATTGCAGTTTGAGGATGGTAGACTTGTGGAAGAGTCTTAATCTTTAGCCATTTGCAGAGTCTGACCTTTCCCTCAAACGGATGACTAAAGTGAGTCCGGGAGGTACAGGAGACTGATGGCTTACTGCTTGTACCGCGCTGCACTCGGGCAACCGTAGTGACTTTCACAAAAGAGGACGTTCACACAGAGACACATCTGACCTAGTTCACACAAACCCAAACAACTATGATCGGTTCCAACTACAAGCCAGTATTCATGAGATTGCAGAAAGGTTTATTCAATCTTATCTCCATGAAATAAGATGCTATTATGTCTAACAACTTCTTAGTAAGATGGATTTACCTCAGAGTGTATATATATAAATGGACACTGCTAACCTGCTCGCCTTGTTCCTAATAGGACGTGAGCATGGTCACGCTTCGGGCTCCATCGACTCTGGCTCCAATTCACTTTACATTGGAAAACTGTCGCCCGTCTCTCTCTGAAACTGCTGCTGTCAGACTCGTCATTTTGGTCTTAAATGTTTGTATTGATCCTGTCTTCATGATCCTAGTATTTTTATTTTGTGTCCGTGACTCAAGATCTGAACATTAATAAGAGACAAACCAGGAGCCTTCTTTCCCCGAGGTTGTTAGCGTTAGCAACAAGTTTGATTGACAGCGTTGATAATGATAAAGCAGCGTTGCGGGCAGGAAGGGTTCTTCAACAGTCTCACTCTGGATTGGCTCTTTGGTTGTTATGATACTCGCGGTCGGAATTCCTAATTTGGCTCCAGCTTCACTCCTATAACTCCCTCAATGAGCTTCGTTTGGGTGGAGCTGAACGCTGTGGGCGATGTCACACTCCCTTAGTCCACTTCTTTATACAGTCTATGGTTTACTTTGACATGTTTGGGCTGTTAGCTGCGAGCCATCCTGAGAAATGTCACTGGTGTTGTTGGTGATGTGTCATATATCAGCTGTTGTTACTTCCTGAAGTCAGCCTGACAGACCACGCCTCCTGTCGCCCGGTGGTCCTTGGAGAAGGGTGTCCCATGTGTGAAAGGAGGGATTCTCTGTCATCACGGTTGATGGTGTCTGTGGTCTGCTTTCTGACTTCAGTAGCCTCCTTGATCCGGCGTTTGAACTTGCTGGTTTCAGCTCCTGTGAACTGCCACCAACAACATCGGTGACAGTTCTGAGGACGGCTCAGAGCTCGCAGCCCAAACATGTCAACAAGGTAAATACATCTCACTCATAAGCTGTATGGCTAAAAGAAAATAAAAAGTGAACAATAATAACTTGAAGACAAGATGGACATTACAAAAGTTTTCTTGTGCCTTTTCTGTTGTCTTGTAATGCCTTTTTCCTGATCGAAAACTCTTTTTTTTTTTTTTTTTTTAATGATGCAATTTTGCCTGAAATGTTCCACCGTGCACCATTAAACAAATCCATTTTGTATATAGCTCATATATGTGACTTATGGATGGGACAATAAACAGTAATATTGTTTATCGTGATAAAAAGGGTAGGCAATAATCGTTTGTGGGACATTGTATATAATCGTGATAATCGCCAACAAAGATAATCGCCATTATATTTCCAGAATATGCAGAAAAAAACTATTTAAACACAGAGGAGTTGATGCTGGGGACACAAGGGTCTGTTGTCCCAGGGACCAAGGTTCTAATTAATTGAAAAACTTTGTTTTTATAATTTTTAATTTTTTTTTGTGTGTGTGAGTTTCTTAATTAAAGTACTTTTTATTTATTAAAAACTTTCGTTATAACACTTCTCTAGGATTTTGCTAAAAGAGGCATTATGTTCTGACTGTTGTTATTTGTTGAGCACTTTTATTTCAACTACTCCCACTGGTTCACTGGTGGAGGCTCCAGCACAGCTCATGTATGACCACACGCTGAGAGCCTGGGCACAGAAACAGACCAGACGAAAACAAAGAGACTAAGGCACAATGATAGTGCTCGGTGTTTGACCGTGAGGCTACAGATGTGAGCCCACTTTACAATGAGAGTCAAGACTAACAAACCGGCACAGGACACACATTCTACATATTTAGCTCACAGTGTCACCTTTTATTGTTTAGAAAATTCTATATTTGCCACAAACAACGCATTAACATGTTTAATAAGTTTCTCTTTTGTTTTTGATGCTCTGTCTCTCCTCACATTTAAAGTCAATTACAAGTCTTTTAATTAGAACTTAATACCTTGAGAACATGTATTCTTACAGCAGGCTTGCCTCTCCACAGATCTCACCTATAACATGGCCTTGTGAACCCACCTGCTGGCCTCTAGGAAGTTAACTTTAATGCCATAGCGTGAAACATTCCAAGCAACGAAAAACATCGCCATGGAGATGTTTTGCAAAAATTTACATTGTGGATCTTCCAAAAGTAGTATCTCCGATCTACATTCTCTAGAATCTACGTTTTCCGCAGAGAGCCAAAAAATTCAAATCACTTCCCAAAACAGTTTGTGGAATTTTCTCATTTTGAGCCCCTTAAAATCCCCCATCTGTCGAAAATCAATTAGTACATGCAACCGCAAATAAATGTAAGATTCTGTCAATTGATCCCAGCTGGCCGTGGACAAACAGACGCACGAGCCAGCGCTGAAACCGGCCCGTCTGACCACTATTGTGATGCTAAACATTCTTTATTTCAGGCTTCGGCACGCGCAGGCTGCTGGTGACGCAAATTGCAATTGATTAGGCAAAATCAATGTCTTCCTTAGTATTAAAATGTCATTGACAAACATCCAAATGTAAGGCTCCTGATGGATTGGCCTAAGCTCTTGAAAAATGCAGGCTCCTCTAAGCTTTCATCGTATCATCGTGCGGCGTTTGTGCTGGAGGTTCCATCACGACCATATTCTTCCCCTGACATGACAGATTTGAAAATAATGCCCAATTTATGATATTTGTCCCTAGTGACCAATTGTTGGACTACTGGTGACTCCCAAGAGGACTGATCAAATTGACCTAATGAATGAGGTAGTTAATTGCTGAACAGTCACTACTCTTCTGCTCGATTTTTCACGTCTTAAAAATGTAAAAACAGAACTAGTTCATTTTAAACGGGTAACAGTGGTCCAAACTTATTCCTCACTTACCTTTTCGAGGATCCTACTGATTCACCATGATGTGTTATAGATGCTTTTTAAAACTCTCCGAGACCAGAGTGAAGTTTTTGCCGTGACGGTGAAGCTAGCAACACTGCATGCAAACGTGCACTTGCTGATTATGGGACAATAACATGCTTTCCAACTAGCTGTAGAGAGCATGCAGTGAAAGAGTCGGC
Source organism: Periophthalmus modestus (assembly GCA_019594935.1). Lineage (NCBI taxonomy): Eukaryota > Metazoa > Chordata > Actinopteri > Gobiiformes > Gobiidae > Periophthalmus > Periophthalmus modestus. Next base: position 15,946,076 of record JAIEZT010001390.1, on the reverse strand, counting down.
TCTTTTGAACGATTCCTTCACGTAAACGCTTGGATCCAGATTTTTTTTTTTTTTTTTTTTTTTTTTTTTACGAGAAACACATTTTTATGCATTTTTGACTGATTCACGATGAACCGACACAAGAATCAGAGCAGGCAACACGAGTGAGAGCTTTGGGCACAAAAAAACAGAAAAGAAAAAAAATCTGGCATCATTTTAAATTATTCTTATTATAGTGCAACGTTTTATTAGATTCTGCATCATCTCCCACTCTCAGTTTGCACCATTTTAGCCACATCTGAGCCGCAGCCATTTATCTCAGTGATTAGTTTGTATATAAGATGAGTTTTCACATTGGCTTCTGTGATATAAATGTATAAAAAGAGCCTTTCTTTAGAACGGCTCTTTGACATGAACGGATCCAAATCCAACAAAGGAGCTGAAAGTCCCATCACTAGGACGTACTCTTCATGAAGTAAAATCATACACCTATGTCCCTTTAAAACTGTTATTATATATTGGTTAAGCTGTACTGGATTGGATTTTGATTTGATTGTGGTAGCCTTTTGTTGTGCGTCTTACTTTTTTACCTCATTTTGTTGATGAGTTAAGCAAACTAGAGCGCAAATTTAATGGTCTGCCATACAAATACAAAAAAAAAATCCCTGCATGAACGTGTTTTGGTTATCCATTTGAATATAAATCCAATAACTCCCACAAGATTGTGATCGACCACATTGATGACCAAACTGATCAAATGAGCAGGTCAAATGAGTGTGTGAAATGAGAATCGATACTATAACACTATGACTAAAACACTGATTATAAGAGCTGTGTCCTGGTACAGCAGCCGGGCTGAATACGACTTACTCATTTACTCCATAAAGACAAGCTACAATTGTTTTACAGCTGCCCTGCTCAAGATCTGCACTTATGGGCCTCTCCAACCACCAATCACTGACCCAAACACCACATCCATACTTGGCAAGGTGGGTGAAGTGTCTTGCCCAAGGACACAATGACAACACGCACTAGAGCCATTGCTGCCCCATCTAATATTCCCAGCGTTCTCCCATCCCAGCTCTAACCAGGCCCAAAGCTCCCCAGCTTCCGAGATCTGTCGAGATTGGGCATTGACAAAGTGGCGTGGCCATTGAAAAGAGTAATGATTTCCTGGAAAGGATAATATCTCAAAGAATCAAGCATTAAGTATAGAGCCGTGGGTGGGAAGAGAGAGCGGCCATTTTCTGAACACTCAATCGTCAAAAACAAGGCAATACTGGATTACTCAAACATGCACAAATTAATCAAAATACAACTTTCAGCAGTGGTGGAAAGAGTACTGAAAATGTGTACTCAAGTTTCAAGCACAATTACAAGGCTAATAATGTACACAATTACAAGTACTGCTGCCAGCGTGATACTTGAAAGTTAAAAGTACGCTTTGAAAATACTCAGATTGTTACTAATTACTAGCTACTTTTTAACACAATTTTAAACACATTTATGTCATACTTTACAAAATACTATACAAAACTTAAAGCTGAGTTTAGTCATTTAAAACCACAATCTACATATTCTGAGTTCTGGCCAATCAGAGCAGGAGATGTAGTACTGTTATGTTTGTTTGTTGGTACAGAGAGAGACAGAGACATCCGTGGACTGAGATAAATGAGATTTGTGCGGTACGTTCAAATGTAATGAATTACAGTTACGTGGCTAGAATTTACCTGGAGTACCTGGAGTATTACACAAAATCGACTTTTTGAAGCTTTCCACCATGTTATAACGTTGTCCCCTCATATAACCAGGTATTATGTTGTAATCCCACTCAAAAGGGGGAGTGACTTAGGAGCAAGGGGAGGATGTTATTACATGTTTTTGGTGAATATATAATTTTCACAACAATCAAATCAAAGTGCCATTAGACATTAAAATCACACAAATCAAAACATAAATAATCACAAATAATCATCATAAAGTGAACGTTAAATCAGAAGAGTTTAGAATAAAACCCTTTCAGTCATATGCACAGCTAAACAGAACCATTTTGAGCCTGGATTTAAACATTGTCAAAGTCGAGGCCTGTCTCACATCTTCATGAAGACTGTTCCAGGTTTTTGTTGCATAAAACTGTAACGTTGACTTCTCATGTTTAGTCCTGACTCTGGGCCCCAGCAGGAGGCCAGTCCCTGAAGTCCTCAGAGTGTGAGATGGTTCATATGGTACTAACATGTCGGAGATGTACTTTGGTGCTAGGACATGGAGAGACTTGTTCACAATCAGAGCTGCTTTAAAGTCTATTCTTTGAGTCACAGGAGCCAGTGCAGAGACCTGAGCACAGGACTTATGTGCTAATACTTTCTGGTTCTAGTCAGGACCCGAGCAGCAGCGTTCTGGATGTACTACAGCTGTCTTAATGATCGTTTGGAGAGGCCAGTGAGCAGGACGTTACAGTAGTCTAACCTACTGGAGAGAAATGCATGGATCTCCAAGTCTGGCTTTGACAATATACCTTTGATTGCTGTAGTGTTTTAGATGGTAAAAAGCTGCAGATGTTAACAAAAGGCAACATGGTGATCTGTTATGTTTTAGTACTGAATACCACATAGACACGTCAAATCTACCAAAAGAAGCAGAATTCCCCCAAAAATCTACTCTATAACAGTAAAGAGACTATTTGCAATGAGTTACTTTCCACCCCTTTGAGACTGGGAGTAATGATGAGAGAAAACATTATAACACAATTTAACGCTCATAAAAATTGATTTTGCATAATATGTCCACTTTGAGTATCCCTAGATCGCCAATTTTCCCCAAGAAACTTTCCAGAACCGTTCCAAATGACTAACTATGCCGTGTCTCTGAAAGCTTATACTCCTTGACTCACTCTCAGCGGCACTTTTGGAAACTCGCCTACACTTGTTATTTTTTAAAATGTTTCACTTCCGTCGCTTTATTTCTCTAATTCAATTGACCGTGCCAATAGAATCCAAGGCCCGGCGCGTTGCTATGGTTTCAGTGGATGCCGGAGCTGTGGTGATTGGCTGTTGAGGAAACTGCAGCGGGGCCTGTGGTGTTGTGAATAAGCATGTGTCTGACGGTGGCCCTGACTGAATGCAACTGTATTCAGAAAGATTGTGGAGGTCCTTGGTGAAACAGCCACTCCAAATAAAGCTCCATAGACTTTTTCATGGCTGGTATTTGTGCGTTGGCAAATATATCCGAACGGAAATATGCTTTTTCTTTCATTTTTTTGCTGCAAACTTAATATGATGAAGAGATGAGATGGTTTAACACGAACAAAAGTCGATATGTGCTGAATAAAACTGTATTAGAGAGATTTTATGAGCCAAGGTAGAAAAGGCGGTTAGCCTTTCTGAACCATGGACTTTCTGTGTGGAGTTTGCATGTTCTCCTCGTGTCTGGTTGGGTTGCATTTTGTCGCATTCTAACCTGCTCCAAGTTTTTTTTTTTTTTAATGTTTGACTGCACAAAAACAATTGGTTTACCATGGTTTCCTACCCAAGATTATTTCCACACAAATAATTTTTACTAGTGAAAATCATGGTCAATCTAAACAATTAATTTTGTTGGATAATCTGGTAACGCCCCACTACAAGAGGAATCATAATCACAAATTTGAATGTTTAAAATGTCAACTTTGAACAGAAACATACCATTAAAACATAAATTGTGAATCTAATCGTAATGTTTCAGGGAAAAAATGTTATTTGATTTTTTTATCCAAAATCGTTCTGCACTAACCCCCAGTGATATGTCTTTAACCCTGGAGAACCCAAGAACCCTCTTCTTCTTTGGAAAATTATGAACATTGCATTAAATAACTGCTATAAGTTCACTGAACACTGAAATATTCACTTTAAATTTTGACCCTTTATTCCCTAATTTAGAATCAGGGCCAAATTTGACCCATTGGGCTCGCCAATTTATCCAAAAAGAATAGAAAACAAGCTTCTAGACATTCTGCAAGCTATTACTATAAAGATTAACACAAAAAAAAACACACACAAACAAAAAAACAACACAATTTTACCAACCGCTGGTTTGCTGAGAAGATGATTTTGTTTGGGTAGTTTTCCGGCTCAACAGGTCAGCTGTTTTATCACTACCACTCTGGCTCATTTTAGTTCAATATTCATCCACTAGGTGTCTCTATGCAGGGGTCAGAATTGGCACTCTGAGAATTTTTTGAAATTTGACTTTTTTTTTTTTTTCTTCATTTTGGGTAGCAGCAATTACCTGCGTCCAAATTTGACCCCGTGGATTCTCTGGGGTTAAAGGGGAAATATTATATAAAATGTATTTTAATGAGATTTTCACCAAGTTTGATTCATGCATGTTTGAGTAACCCTGCATCGTCCTGCATTTGAGGCTTGACTGCTCAGAAAACCCCCCGTCTCTGCACAGTTCTCTGTATTGACTTTACTTTTGGCATAAAATTCTGTGTTAGACTTGGGGTCAAATACAGATAGTTCAAAAATGTATAGGATTCACCCGTTTCCATCATGAAAGGTCCTATATTATGCCAAATTGACTCTCGTGAGCTCTACGCCATGTTATAATGTAGTTACCTCATCAAAAACATACCTGAAGTTGTGTTTAGTTTTCACACATATTTGAGTAACCCTTTATTATTAGTTTATCTACATCTTCAAAGCTCAAAATGCTCTGTTCCACCTTGTGATGTCATTCATGAAGCGGTAGTTTTCAAGCTGACAGCTATTGATTCTAATGAAGGTGTATGGAGTCTAAAAAAACATGGTGGAGCGCTTCCTGTATTACCACGTGACATCACCAGGTGTTTTCTGTGTGAGAGAAGAACTCAGCCTAAATATGCAGGGTTTATGTGTTAAACCTGTGAATGAAACAAAACACAGCTCCAGGTCTGTTTGTGATGAGGAAACATTACAACATAGATTAGGAAATAGCGTAATATGGGTCCTTTGATTATTATTAAGATTTAAAATGAGAAGTAAATCTGCGTTTGTTATAGTTTAAAACCCCCCATATGTCCTCTTGAACTCATCAGGACATCCCCAGTATATTAGCAATGCGATCAGAGTGTGTAAATGTCTCTGTGTGCATATTCACTTGTACATATGCAAACTGTTAGATTAGCTAAAACTATCCATGCTTTTGTTGCTGTTCTGCCAAAATATAGACACACCAGCTGTCTTCACCTACTACTCAAAATAGTGAATGGTGTGCTTTTGTTCTCAAGGCGATACCCACTCCCAGAGACGCCCAGGCAGAAGACAAGCCTAGGACTGACGGACGGCCATATTAATAATATCTATTTCAAACACTTCACATCCAATATATATCTTTTTTTTTTTTTTTTTACGTTTGACTGTGCAGCTATTTTGGTAAATCCACAGTGAAGCCTTCTGTATCTAGCTCACAAGGCTTGTTTGTTCGAAAGCTTTGCTAGGGACTACTCAACTTTATGATAACTAAGCTTTTAACAGTGTTTTGTTATTATTTTTTGCATTAGTGATGTGGACATTAGTTGCCATATAGCTGGTTAGCCTCCGTCCTGCCTTTAAACTCTGTGGGAAAATGATCATCCATCCATTTTCTTATGCTTATCCAGTGCTGGGTCGCGGGAGCAGGAGTCCAAACAGGGACTTTCCTCACTTCCCCTTGAGCCACCCTCAGCTAGCTCCTCTCGATGTGGGGGAGAAGCGGCTCTACTCCGAGCTCCTCCCGTGTGACCGAGCTCCTCACCCTATCTCTAATGCGCCCAGCCACTCTGCAGAGGAAGCCCATTTCGTCCGCTTGTATCCGCAATTTTGTCCTTTCGGTCATTACCAAAAGCTCAAGACCATAGGTGACGGTTGGAACATAGATTGACCGGTAAATCGAGAGCTTTGCCTTTCAATTCAGCTCCTTCTTGAGAAAAATGAATAGGAGATTTACTTTCGGAACCTTGACGGGTTTCGAAATGGACAGGACTCTTGGGATCCATAGAATTTACAGTCTGGTCACTATGTCCAATCCTGTCCAGTCAGGTTCGGTTATTTCAGTGACACAAGGAGGAAAAAAAACAGCTCATTGGTCATCTATCATTTAGAACAAAATGTAACTTCTCTCACCTGTGATGTCAGCCCTCTGTGCGCGCATTTCCTTTTCTTTTTTTACACTCAAACCGCCGTTTTTGTTTTGGACTGCTCTGAGTAGGGCTGTAGTCGTGCAGTCATTAAGTCGATTAATTGGTCCATGATGTTGTAATAGACCAACATTTGGGTTAGTTGACTAATTATGTTATTTAAACTTGAAAGGTGCACTGTATAACTTTTTGGAGGAGGTGTCTGTGTAATCCCTCAGTCGTCTAGGTCTGATCCACAGCAAAAGACGAAGTTTAAATCTGTCAACTGGACAAACCGTTGTAGGAGTGAAGACATTTCGCTGCTCATCATCATCAAGAGGTGGCCTGGATGAGCAGCGAAACATCTTCACTCTTACAATGATTTGTCCCGTTGACAGATTTAAACTTCGTCTTTTGTTTTTGGAGGAAGGTCCACCACCTGCTCGTCTCCGTGGAGATGTTATCGCTTTGCCTGTAATGTTAAACAGTAAGGCCTGAAACATTTATCAAGCTTATTTTTTTATTACAGGTGTTTCGGTTGGTCAAAAAATACCTTGAAAACATGCATCTTCACTCTGCATGAGCTTGCTCTCCATAGATCTGGTGCCACCAACCACGTGTCCCCATGGAGATGTTATGTTTTAATGCCGTACTGTGAAGAATTCTGGGCAAAGGAATAATTCAGTCTAGATTCAAGATTCAAGATTTTATAATGATTGTCACAAGTAACGACGAAATTACCTTTAGAGCATTAAACAGTAGCCGTGGCTATAGTGCAAGACTGTATTAGTGCAATAAAAGTTACGCAATGAACCTTTAAGGATGCGATAGTAACAACAGCAACGCATGTAGTGTTTATAAGACATTCACAGTTCCCAAGTACCATTCAGTATAATTATTTTACATTCCAGCTGTTGTCTCGTGAATTTAATTTAGGTCAGAGACAGTCAAATTATAGAGAGTTTTTACCACCAGTTTTTACCCCATTTTCTTTCTTTATCTTTATTTATACAAGAGAATCCAATGAGAGCACTTGGGTAGAACAACGAGCAAAATAAACAAGTATATAAGTCCATATAAAACATTAAAAACAGGTGCAGGTGTGTGTATAAAAGTTTGTTACCAGATTATTAAATTGCGCTAGTCTCACCAGTGTGTACAGTTTTGCTTTTCCTTAGAGTGTATTCCATTTTTGTGAAGCAAAACAGCTAAAGTCCTCTCTTCCATCTCAGTTCTGGTGCTCGTCCTTACACCGTCATGTGATCTGGTATGAAATGTTCCGGTATCAATGATTAACAAGCAGGTGAGGAATTCTGACAGTTTTTGAACTAATCCCTTATAGATAAACTTCATACAGTGCTGTTCTCTTCTAAAAGACAGTGATGGTCAACCCACTTTTTCATAGAGGATACAGTCATGCGTTTCAAATCCATCACCTGTAATAAAATGAAGGGCAGTGTGAAATAGTGCATTTGACGGTTTCAAAGCAGAGGCCAAAGTCTGCATGCACACCACATCCCCATAATCCAGCAGTAGCAGAATTTTAGTCGACTAATCGATCGGCGGGGCGTGTCTTTAGCCCACCAAGAATTCCTTTAGCCGACCTGCAGCCCCAGCTCCGAGAGGCTAATGCAACTGTCACTCACACACGCCCATCTGAACTTGAAAAGCGTGTAGTCTCGGTTCGCCAGGCTAAGTAACTTTACAATGTGAGAGGATATAAACACTCTTTTTGTAAATGGTCGCTCCCACCACCGAGGTCCAACATTATTGCCACTTTTACCATGCTTATAAAAGACTGTAGCTACTGTTTGCTCTTGACTCTTTATCAAAGTCAGAGCAGTACTTTAGTTGCAAGTGTATAGACCCTTTTATAAGCAATGTCATTGAAGGCATACCCACCGTGACAACAGAGGCGGGCGTAGAATGCTAAAAAGCTCCATTCTTCTCATCTTTCTGCACCTAATATGCATTTAAATAGACTCTGTATGTATAATGTTCTAATGCTGGTTGCTACCATTTTGTCAAGGTGCATGCTAATGTATTGTTCTTTTTTTTATCCCAGATTGTTTTTTTATTATATTTATTTGCAACATACACACACTATTATTCTTAAGTACAAAATATCTATACTTGCTGCCAAAAAACTGTAATACTGTAGTTATAATATAAACATAATTGTTGAATATTATATAGGTGGAGTACTTTACATCAATGGACTCACACATCCACACATGCATACTTAAAGCGCTATTTCACACCGCAGAAGAAGGATGTAGGTGTTTAACCTCACCCGTAGCTCTCACAAACCATTCAGCAAGTAGTAATACATATCCACATGCATTCATTTTCACATCTTTAGAACAGCTTTATCACACGACAAGGTGGACCACCCAACTGCAGCCAATCAGAGAGCTTCTTTCAGTGCTTACTTCTGGGTTGATGAGGAATATAGCTACTTTATTATAGCAGCAGACAGTGCACGGCAGACTCATCTCGTCTCAAAGTGCTGCTTTTATGACATACTCTTTGCACAAAAACACAAAATTTAGTCATAAAAAAAGTCAGGTACACTAGTTTCTTGCCTGAGGACACGGCAGCAGTATGCACTAGTTGGAACTGGGACTCTAGGTCTATTGTTGATTGCTTTACCAACTGAGCTTTTACCCTTCTATAGCCCATAATATAGTCAACTTTTCTCAGGCTATTGTCACAAATCGCTTATTAAGACACGGCAGTAAATATAACACCAGTCCTTTATAGCAGCATTGAGCCATTTGAGCTAGAATGTTTGCTTTAAGGACAACTATGCAACTTTTCTATTGGACGACAGGGCTTCTGCTTGTCTTCATGGAGATATTGCTTTGCCTGGAATGTCCCACAGTATGGCATTACACTTGCCTATCTATTGTAATTTTTGGATTACAAAAGTTTTATTGCTAAAAACAATACCTGTGGACCATGTATTCTTATTTTTTCAAGCAGGGAAAACAAATCTAGTTCATTAAACACAGTTAGCAGTGGTACAAACTCATTCCTCAGCCCTTAACATTTCTAACAACCCAATTCTCCACCGCAGTAAGCTGCAAAGCACATTACCCGACTTTCAGAGGGCACAGTGGAGTTAGGACGGCATGGCGCTACTAACCGCTAGCCCCAAAAAAAATCCAAAAAAACATGTTGTAATTAGACGTTAGACCTCTTAACAACGTGAAAAACATAACTAGTTAATTTTAAACATTTGCATTTTGAGTGATCCAAAGTTATGCCTAAGTTGCCTTATATATTTCTAGCACTGTATTATTCTCCATATATGATATATTTTAATATCTTCTATATATATACTTACAGAGCAGAGGCAATACATTTTTTTATTATTTTTTTTTTTTTTTTTTTGTGCTGATAATTTTGTTCAATTCAATTTATTTTTGTAAAGCCCAAAATCACAACAGCAGTTGCCTCATGGGGCTGAAAATTAGAACTGATTTAACCAACAGAAAGTTAGTAAAATCAACAATGAAACAGAAACAAACAAGCTAATTAATCAACAGAAAACAAGCAAATAGATAACTGTCCCAGAACATCCTCTGTCCTTAGACCCTCTTTCTCGGCAAGGAAAAACTCAAAGAAAATCCAGTGGGAAAAAGAGAAACAACGAGAAGAACCACAGTGAAGGAGAGATCCACTCCCATGGACGGACGGGCTGCAGATGTGTCCAGGACTGATGTGCATCCATTTACAGATAGAGTCCAAGTCTGTAGGATCAGAGCTCACTCAAGACTAGGGACAAAGAAGAGCCCACCCACAGCAGGACGGGAGCCATGCCAGGCACCGGGTCATCCAGCCAGGCAAGGGAAGGGAGGGTCTGGGATAAGACATACCAAGACATACTGTACCACATAGTTTGTAGACATAATGTAACCAGGTACTCTCTGATTCTCTGACAATAAAACACTTAATGTAACTATAATTATAATAGTATTAGGTGCAGACAATACACAGCAGACTTATTTGCACCTCAAGAGTTCCTCATACAATGTATCTGTACTGGTTTATGCAAATTGTGCTTAAATACATGGAAAAACGAATGGAGCTTCAGCGTTCTGTTTACAAATGCTGGTTAATTATGTCTGCTATTACAAGGAAACCAAATCTGTGACTCCCAGCTTTAAAACGACATAGTATTTGAATTTAGCGCACCATTAGCACGTGGAAGTCTGATCCAGAGGCATCGGTGTACTTTGTTTATGTGTGCATATGTTTAAAGTGGAGTGACTTGGTTGGCAGTGAGCCCGTTCAGCGACGTGGCAGCTTTTTAATGAGGAAATGAAGACGTGCTTGTTTTGTGTATCGCAGTTAGCGCCTTTATCACCGGCTCACACTGTAGTTCAACTTGAATGAGCTAATTGCTTTAGTCTCGTTTCCATCCGGGTTCCCTCCTTCTTCGCTGTATGTGAGTTTTACTGTCTCAAAAATGTGAAAAACTGTTCATTCGAAAGTGCATATGGAAAGATTTGAAGGGGTAACACTTATTGTAAACATAAATTATGCTTTTATACCAACCAAGAAGTAATTTGCAAAGGTTGAAAAATATGTTGAAATTTACTGAAAGCAGAGAGTTCTAAAACACTGTTGATAAATTTATAAAAAAAAAAAAAAGAAAAAGGCACAATTTACATAAAACTAATTGTGATCAAATATTAATGCCTGTATAAATTAGTGCTCTTTTGTGTGATGTCATGATTTTCAACCAGGAAGTACAATTTTAAACCTAAATTATTGCCAAATTGTAAAAATATTTTTGCAAAATACAGAGTGGCCCAAAAGTCACTGACACTGTTAAATCTTCAATAGGTCCTATCATTCTTAAGTTATACTCACCAAATTCTAGCAGTAGTTAAACTGAACCTTCAGAGATTTTTGGCAGTATATACAGTTATAATTGTTACTTACACTTGAAATTATCACTACTTAAACTAGGGGAAGTAAAAATGACCTAATTTTTAATAATAATGTTTAAGTGTCCACCATTTTGGGTTTCTCACTGAATAGCCTGATCCAACACACTTTACATAACATTTAAAGCATTTCCGGGCTTATGGCTCTTATTTGATCCTCGATATTATGTTTTAAGTTGTTTATTGTCTGAGGTTTATTCACAAACACCTTTTCTTTAAGATAGTCCCACAGGAAGAAATCGGGACTAGTCAGGTCTCCGGAGATCAAATACTGCCCCCTGTCTTTGAAAACCACTTATTATTCCTTTAATGGTATTTACACTTGGGGCATCTCTGGTATTAAAATGTCGACAGTAACACCGCTGGGTTTGTGAATTTGACCCATGTGACTCAAAGTACCACTGTTCAATGAGGGTTTGTTCCTCGGTGCTGTATTTGCTCATATTAATGTGGGAAGGGTCGTTCTAAATGCTCTGAAAAAATAAAAGAAAAATATTTAGAAACAAAAGAGTTATGAATTTTTTTCAACTGTCAGTGACTTTTGTTCCACCCTGTATAATGATCTTTAACCTAGTCATAGACATTTTAAATGGTTTGAAAGTCCAAAGTTAGTCCTCACTTTCTTTATGCATTTAGAGCATCCTAATTATTCACCACAATAAATTTATAAGTGCTTTTCACTACTCTCAGAGATGAGACAGAGTTTTGCCCTCACAGTAATGCTAACAACTAGCATTCTAATGCACGCTTCCCGATTATCAGACAATAAAATACTTTGGAATTAAATGCTGATAGCACTCAGAGAATATATTTTGGCCTCAAGAGCTGCTCATGCAATATATCAGTACTGGAGCAAGACACAAATTGCTCAAATGCTTTTCACAGCCCGCACACTTTTTGCACAAGGCCCTTACACTCTCCCCTCACCGCACATGCACAGTTTCCAAATTACAATTTACATTTCTTTTCATCAGTTGGTATTTGCACACTGTCCTAATTGCTTGTACATCTGAGTCACAGCCTTGAACCTTTGAAATTCCAGGAGCCATAACAAATTAAAGTTCATTTTTGTGATTAATATTTATGCTAATTTGTTCCAGTTCTTTGACAGTAACAATATGAATAAACATAGTTCTTCCACTGAGGAGACTCCATGTACACACATCGGACAAGTGAAACCTATGACCAAATTACTGTTGTAAGGTTTCAGATAGCCGCTTATAACCCTCTCGTTTTTACGTCAACTTAAACGTGCACTGCATAACTTTTCTTGTCTCCTATATACGGCATTTATTCAGTGATTTTAATCAAGTCTTTTTATGGATTAAAAAACCTTGAGAAACGTACTCTCTCTGGTGTGGCCGCACTTCTCTCTATGGAGATAAGAAAAGTGTAACACCATTGTGGAGGAAACAACAGGTTGCAGGCCCTCCATCAGAAAAAAATCACACAGCACACCTTTAAAGTAACACACTGTGACTTTCTGGAGGTGTCACATCACCTGCACGATCCTTGGAAATGGAAGTTAAAACCATACTGTGAGACACTCTCCATGGAGATAGATGCGTTTTATTCCACAAGGACACATTTTTAAAGTTAAAAGGAAAGCTTTAACTTTAATTTATGGTTAAAAGTAACACAGTGGGGCTTTAAAATATGTTCATTACATTTACAGCAGAGTGAAGAAGGGAGAACTCTGGTTTTCTTAGAGCTACACAAAGGCTTTTGTTATAGCACGAACAAATATATAATAAATTCCCTTTAAAAAAGTGTGCGGCTGCCAATCTGAGTCAACAGCCTCTGATCACCACCGATGACTCACGCACCACAAAGGGTGATGTGCCTTGCCAAAGGACACGGTGACAGCATGTCCTATGATCTAAACGACGACCCTTTGGGTTTGTGGGCAAACACTCTAACCACTGAGCCACTGCCACTAGCAGAAGCTCCCTGTGCTCTGAGTGCGCAGAGCACCAGCCGAGTAAAACACAAAACTACACATTTGGATGATCCGTTTGGGAGGATGAGGTGTTTCACTTAAGGACAAAAACAAATCTTTACTCATCAAGAAAGAACAAAAACACTTGATTCATCAGTGACCTTTTGGTAAACAAGGAAAATAAAACATTAAGCTGATTCATCAACTTTGTATTTAGTATCTAATGGTCCAATACTTCACTGAACTTCTTGTACTGGAATAAAGAAGGTGCAAATTGAAACTAAAATATAGATTTTTCAAACATGACTGCACCGTTTAAAGGATCCAAAACTGAACATGAATTTTGTTTGAGAATACTCCTCTGAGATAAAATGAACACTCATTGTTTGTTTCTTTTTTCATTTTAATATCACACTCAAGTTACAAGACTTACTTTTGACATATGACCGTGCTGGCTTGTCCAAGTCTGAACGGTCATGAGCTTAGCTTCTGCTTGCCCAGAAGCTAAGCAACACCGGGTCAGGTTAGTGCTGGCATGGGAGACCGCTGGGAATATCAGGTGCAACAGTCGGGCAGCAGTGGCAAAAACTGACATTGTGTTTCTAGGCAAGGCACTTCATTCACATTGAACTCACTTTGGCTACAATCGGAGCTTACCACCCTGTAAATGGAGTGAATGAAGCAATGTAAAGCATCTTTGAGGGTCCAAAAAACACAATATAACCACAAAATCCACATGCATTTCCATTCCATCTTCACTAGTCCTCAAGCAGGTGAGGATGAAAGCTGATAACCTTACACTGAAACAAAGCTCCCTGTAGCAGTGGTTCTAAACCCAACAAACATTTAAATAAACAAGTTTAATTAGGCCTATGTCATGAAAATGAAAGCAAACATTATACATAAGGGTACGTTGTCATTTTGCAGTTAGCTGAGAGGGGTTTCAGTTAACTTTATATAGAAGCCACTGGCACCAGTATTGAATTGGTTCACTACACTTCCACTACTTGGTATTTAGGAATGAGATAAAATCTCGTGCCCCAGTTAGATTCGATTAACTTTATTGTCATTACATTTGTACAAGTACAGTGCAACAGAATGCAGTTTAGTATCTAACCAGAGTGCAATGAAGCAAGTCGTATATACAGTTTTACATACAACAGGAACCTTCTGAAACAGTTTGACTATGTTAAAGTTCAAATTGCTACAAGATTGTGCATAAGGAAAATGATCATGACATTTTTTCCTTGTTTTACATTTGCTTGGACCAAAAAAAAGGGTTTATCGATGGTGATTTACCTCTTGAAAAGCTGTTCCAAAAAGCAATGTTACAATCGCAGTAAAAATATTAAATATAAAAAAGCAAACACTGAAGCGGACTATTTATTTATCATAAAGTGATCTCAAAATCCCATCTTGTCTCGTTCCTGTGGACTCAGTCTTGTCTTGTGGGAATTCTGTCTCGCCCCATCCCTACTGCTATCCGCTCAAACAAAATAACAGATATCGCTCATCACTACACACAAAATCATAAAACCTCTTCAAAGTTCATTCTGCGTATCATCTCCTTTCTCCATCTTTCTCCTGTACTTCCTCGTCTTCGTCCTCTTCTTAGGGCAGTGTAGAGAAATGTGGAGAGAGAGCGGATTACAGAGTGACAAAAAGCCCTGCTGCAGCGGAGAGGGATTTGGGGACGCCTGGCTTTCCTGTCGTCTCGGGCTCACTCATCTGCCTCTCCTTGGTCCATTATTGTCCCTGTGACGCATATGTCTAACACACTGCAGGGAGCGCCTGAATTAAGCAAGTGGGGATGTGCGAGTGGGTGGGTGGCTGGCCGGGGCATTTAATTGACAGAGCACTTGCAGTCTGCTGGAGATGCTCTGACAGCGGGGCAGCAGAGAGGAAAGTCAGAACCAAAATGGAACTTCTTGAGGAAAATCAGCTGGTTATTATGTGAAATCCCAGATCCCACATTTTAGACAGAAGGATGAGGTGTAGTATTTGATAATGAAACAGCTTGGAGGCTTTTCCTAGCTTTAGCTTTATTATTATTTACTATTTTAACACATAATATATTTAGATCACCATGTTGTGATGTTTGCTGAAAACTATTTATTAACATTTTAGGGTTTTTTTGGTGCTCTGCATCAAACCCACAAACCCTTTAAGACAAAAACTGGTTCACCCAAAGGACAAAACCCCGAGCCATAAACAAAGTAATGTGGTCTACTCCATTCAGTGTAGTGAAGAGAGCAGGGAGTGTTACACTGGAGAAACAGAACAGAACAGCTACTCCATAAGAGAAAGTACCAACACCGTCAAGAGAGCTCCTCTGGACCCCAGTCTGCTGTACATCTCCATCTCAAAGCCACTAACCACTCCTTATCTTAGCCGGAGAAAAGAAATGGTTTGAGAGGAGTTAAAGAAGCTATTTTTGTTAGGAAAGATAATCCTTCCTTAAACAGGAATAGGGACCTGAGACATAATCTCTCCCCCATCTACAACTCCATAATCAGACCCAGAACAATGAGAACCATAGCAGGGTCATTGAATAGAATAGTTTCAGCTGAAACTGGAGACAATAGTTGTTTACAGTTTCAGTGTAGTTAGCCCCTCCCTTCAGATAAATATAAGGCAGTGTCCACAAGCAATCTGACCAGAACTGAAGAAGCAGCTTAAATGAGCAGCGAAACGTCTTCACTCCTACAAAGGTTTGTCCAGCTGACACATTTAAACTTTGTCTTTTGCTGTGTTCTGCACAAAGTCACTCCCCCTTCAGAGCACCATCACAACACAACTCATGTGCATTCCACTAATGAAACTACTGAACATCGTAACAGGGTTATGAAGTTGCTGGGTACAATTTTTATCATGCTTTTATGTATTTATGGAGAACCGTGTGGGAGTATGGCTGATGTAGACTCGTGGGCTCAACATTGCACAGATTCTTACAGCTAACAATAAGGAGAGTTCAAACATGGCCCAGGAGAGATTGCTAAATTACTCAAACATATATGAAACCTACAGGCATGTTTTTGATGAGGGAACAACATTATAACATGGTAGAAATTTAAAAAAGGAAGTTATATTAGCTTGAAATATATGCAATGATATGTTTGCACTTTAAAAACACCTTCCACATTTGTTCACATAATAATAATTGTAATACTGATTTATTCTTACAAACAAAAGCATTGGACTTGACGCCCCATTTACTTATGTTATAATTTGGTGGTTCTCAAGACATTTACCCTGTCAAATTTTTATACTGATTAAAGGTGAACAAGAATCAGCACACAAGCAGAGCAGGTGACATGAGTGAGAGCCTTGTGCACAAAAAAACCCAACATATTTGGCATCATAATAAAAGTTTGATTTTTAAATTATGATTATTGTAGTGCAGTGTTTTATTTAGATTATTCATAATTTCAAAGGGTAAACACACTCCCACTCTCAGTTTGAACCATTTTAAACACACCTGAGCCTTGGTCATTTCTCTCTGCGATTGTTTTGGAGTTAAAATGAGTTCTCACATTTGCTTCTATCATTTAAATACATAGTAAAAAAAAAAAGACAGTCTTTGAACGGCTCTTTGAAATGAGCAGATCCAAAACAATTCCCTAAAAGAGCCGAAAGTCACATCACTAAATGGCAACAAACGTTCAGATGTGACTGAAGTTCGATTGTTAAACCAGTCAGGTTTACATAGACATTTCTCTCGTTAAGGGTGCACCACCTTCTTGTCTCCATGCAGACGTTACTGCGTTGCCAAGAATGTTCCATAGTGTGGCATTAAACATATAACAGACCGAGTTATAGATCAAGGGCCTGAGTTACAAATAACAATGGGGTATAAGGGCGACAGTAGCTCAGTCGGTAGAAGGTTGGTGGTTCAAATCCCGCTCTCGACAAACATCATCGCTTGAGGTTGGCGGTGCGATTCCAGCTCCCACAGATGAATGCTGTCATTGTGTCCTTGGGCAACACACTTAACCTGCCTCTCCCACAGTGTCTGCATACACTGGTCTATGACATGTGTGGATGGATGTAAAGCGCTTTGAGTGTTTTGAAGGTGGAAAAACGCTATACAGTAATGAAGCCGTTTGTCAGCCCATTTCAGGCCAACTTGAAGCTGTAATTGAGTAAGTGCAAGATGGATACGTTTAATTCCATAATGTGGAAAAATCCAGACAAAGCAATTACATCTCCATGGAGACAAGCAGGTGGCAAAGTACTCACCCAATTCTTTGCACTTTCTCATAAAATTACCTTTACTACAACACATATATCCAATGGTGTCATGTTGAATGCTGGTACTTTATTAAAACTGATTATTTTTCCACTCTTGCCAACAGAGGGCACTCTACACCTAAGTGTTCATAAGGACAATGGAAGTAGATTAACATACATTACCAATCAAAAGTTTAGATTTACACTCTATTAGATTTTTTTACTCCACATTTTTAAATATATGATGCAAGATATATGGAATTATGTAGCAAAGAAAAAAGTGAAATAACTCAACTAAATGTTTGGGGGGTTTTTTATATATATATATGTTTTATATTCAAATCCTCAAAGCTGCCACCATTTGCTTTGTTGGCAGTGCTGCAAATCCTTGGTGTTCTTTTCATGAGCTTCTTGGCAAAGTCTCCTGAAATAGTTTTCACTTCACAGTTGTGCCTTGTCAGGGTCAAGAAATGCCAAAAGTGCAAACTAGGGTTCAGAGCAAATGATGGCTATTTTAAATTATTTTTAATCTAATTTTTTGTTATTTTGATTACTACATTCTGTATGTCTTCATTGATAGTTCTGATGCCTTCAGTGAGAGTCGACAGCAGCGGTGTCCAAACTATGGCCCGGGTGCCAAAAGCAGCACTCAGACCAGTTTTTATTGGCCCTCAGGCCTCCTGCTGAACC
The DNA here is from genome assembly GCA_019594935.1 of Periophthalmus modestus. Classification (NCBI taxonomy): domain Eukaryota; kingdom Metazoa; phylum Chordata; class Actinopteri; order Gobiiformes; family Gobiidae; genus Periophthalmus; species Periophthalmus modestus. The sequence continues at coordinate 15,928,168 of JAIEZT010001390.1, read as the reverse complement.
GGCCCAATTGATCATAAGCTGTACTTTTAACAGCAAATTAAACTATTTCTTCCACTATATCCTCAAACATCACATTGCAGTGTGATACAGACCTAAAATGAAAGTGTTTCAAGCCTTATTAATACACAGCGGCTCTGTCAAAGCTGTGTATAAAGAACCACACTGTATTGATCACTGGTCTGTGGCCCTCCTCTTCAAATATGTTTTGAGATGGAGCCCTCAATAAAGAAAGTTTGGGCACCTCTGGTCTACAATGTAAAATAATCATGGAAATAAAAAAGAAAAATGTATGAAAAAGTGTGTGCAAACGTCTGACTGGTAGTGACATTATCGGAAATTCTAATTTAAGCTGTGAAAAACAGCTGCAAAGATGTCCAGTTTTGCTTTATGGGCTGCTACGAACTAGTTTCCAAATTAGTACACCATGGATTCCCGGCTTTACATACATAATCCTTTCCCTTTCTGACCAATCTGTCACAGCTAATCATTTGTGAAAAAAACGTGGCACATAACAACGCTCTATGTGATGTGTTGTTATCACAGCGACAACAATTATCTATAAACATTAATTGTCACCCGACGATCAAATAATGAACACGTTCGATTGACCAGGCTGCATGTTTCCACGACGCGTACTGAGGAAAGTCAAATAAGTTAAGTCAAGGCAAAACCGCGACGTCCTTATAGAAAGAGATATTAGCTTCATTCTTTAAGGCTTACAAAAAGCATAACCGACAAGGCAAGATTTAAAAATGGAAGCTTTATTATACATTAAAACGTGTATTTAAAAAGAGGAGCTTCTGAGGTGCAAAATCAGCACCGGTTTTGCATAATCCTCCCTAGCTATCTTGCTCTTTCCTAAATTACATTGGTGAGTGGCAGACAGAATTTCTACCGTTAGCAGGAATCGCTCAGTGCAAGCCAGGCCAGCACCGTAATTCTTTTCTCTTCCACACAAAGGACTTAGATTCAAACTATCTCTGGATGCAAATGAATAGTTAAGCAATCAGAGCAACAAAGTCTATAAGCAGAGACAATCAGCCATGTCTGCTTCTGGTCCCACAGAGTTGAAATCCATATGCTACAACAGTAACCTTTAGGCTTTCTTCAAACAGGGGGTATTATGCAAATTAACTTTTTGGAGCTTTCTAAGTTGTCGTAACGTTTCCTCATCAAAAACATTACTGAAACATGTTTGAGTAATACTGCAATCTCTCCCCGGGTCCTATTCACAGTCCAGTGCTCAGCTCACAAGCCTATATATCACTCATGCTCCCACATGGCAATTTTCCATAAATATACAAAAGCAAACAAAACAAAACAATACACTACAACTTCACACAGTCGTTTCAATTGCTGAGTTCGAGCTGATTGTGATGCGATGGGGTTCTGAGCAAAGGGGAGGGGACCCAGGGCGTGAGAAACTAAATAGAAACTTATGAAACATGTTAATATGTCGGTTTCTGCAGATATAGAATTTTCAAACCAACAAAAGGTGACATGGTGATCTAAATTTGTTATGTGTTATCAACTAATACCCCATAGAAGTGTAGTACCCCCGTAACTTTTGTAACTTTTCTTGTGGGGGAGTCTGCCTCTGTTTTGATGAAGATGTCATTTCTTTGCCTTTAATGTTCCACAGTACACTGGTCCCTCGTTTATCGCGGGGGTTTACGTTCTAAAAATAACCCTCAATAGGTGAAAGCTTTATTTTTACAATTATTATATAAGTTTAAAGGCTATAAAACCCCTCACCACACACTTTATACACTTTTCTCAGACAGGCATTAACATTTTCTCACATTTCTCTCTTGTTTAAACCCTCTCAAACCTTTGTAGATTATATCCCCCTTCCTCGATGATCGCTTTAATTGTGGTGTTCATGTGCAGAGAAACACTTAAGTCCAAACTTGCAAACATACAGCACTTCAGAGTCACACTACGATTGAACATTTATGTTTATTTATGTTTCGTTCCATACTAAAATGTGTATATGGTGTTTTAATAGCATTATCTTCTGCTATTAGTCACTTCTGGCAACTTTACAAAAAAATGCAGTTTTGTGGTCAAAAACACCTAAATGCTGCCTTCAGTAGCCTTTGCAATTTCCAGTAGTTGGTGACATCACAAAAGACTGCCCCGATTACAGCTAGATGTTTCTGACACTGGCCGCAGGACCGGAGTTTGAAGCGTAGATACCTAACAGACTACACACACTGTTCCTTATAACCGCTAAACCCCACCGTCCTCCCCTCCCACTCTCCTCTTTAGTCCTCCAGGTATGGCCCAGGTACGGCCCATGTGGTTATGGGCAGAGTTTGTGAGTTTAGTCCCACTTTAAGTCTGTGATTTACAAAAAGACAACTAGAAATGAGAATGAGGTGTCTAGTTAAAAAACTCAGAACTTTGTGCGTCAGTGCTTTCAGAGATGAGACAGAAAGAGGTGTGAAGAAGAAACAAGACTGAAGCAAGTTTGTGGATTTTGAGGTTACATATAGTGCACCATTTTTAACACTTTTGACTGAAATAGTGAACAAATAGTTGATTGGAATGATTCAAACTTAATAAAGGGGTTTGTGTTAGGAGTTAGGATTAAGTCCAAATCTTTGTTATTTCACTATTTGTTCATTATGAATTCCTTCTTTGTTCATGCTTCGCCATTTTTAAGACATGTGTAATACTTTTAGCTTCTTCAATACCCTATGTGACGATTAGGAAAACTGGCTATGGAGTGACACGGTAATGAGTAGGTAGAGCAGAATCGAAACAGGCAGAGCTAACGGCTTCCTCCTGTTCAAGTCAAACTCCTACCGCGGATTTGGGCAAGTTTCGACAATGGCACAAATGAAGCGAAAATCAGGATAATGTGGCAGACTGTAAGTGCGTCCCGTCTGCCCGTGTCTCGCCTGTCACAACAGTGGATCAGCGAGTGACGCCAGTGTGGGAGAAGAGAGGGGATCGCTCAAGCAGCAGTCACAATACGCACAGCGGAGATGGTCAGACACCGAGTCGGCTGCAGCGTGATTCCACAAACATGTCACCTCTGCAAGATGGACACTTTTTGCACGTTGGATTTTTGACAGTTTTAAAAAGATGGTTGTAAAGTACGGTTCAACTTTTGCTAAAGTAAATAAAATGGGTGTCGTGAACACTGAGGCAAAGGTTAACGTAAAACATTTCAACATAAAGAAGCAGTTAGAATTATCTTAAAGGAATTGTAACTATAGTCACTATCTTTAAGGAATTGTAACTATAACCATAAATTCCTTAGAGATAGGGTGAGGAGCTCGGAGTAGAGTTGCTGCTCCTCCACATTGAGAGGAGTCAGCTGAGGTGGCTCGGTCCTCTATTCAGGATGCCTCCTGAACACCTCCCTGGGGAAGATTTCCACTCGGCTGGACTGGGAAAGTCTTGGGGTCCCACTGGAAGAGCTGGAGGACCTGTCTGGGGCGAGGGAAGTTTGGGAGTCCCGGATAAGCAGAAGAAAATGGATGGAGGGACTATAGTCATAAATGGCTAATCTTATGAGGTCCGTTAATTTATTTTAATAGTTTTTTTTTTCCAGATTAAGGTTTAGTTTGTTTTCATACCTGATAGTTTGGACTGCACACTAGTGGTCTTTCTCAGAGTGGTCACGTGATTTTGCTGTAGTCAAAAGTATGAGCCAAATTGTAGCCAAATTTTTTCATCACTGTTGCTTGCAGAACATCCACTAACAGCAAACAACTTCAGGCTGACTGTGACAGGTTCTCAATGAATTTAAGGCATTGCGCCTGATTTTTCAAGTTCAAATTCATTTTAAACTGTTATGGTTAGTGGTCCAAAGCTATTTCTCACTTACCCCATGTATTTTGAGCATGCCAATTATTTAATGTGCTGAGTTTATGAGCGTTTTTCACAACTTTCGGAGACCAGAGTAGAGTTTTGCCATCACGGTAAACCTAACAATATCTAACATGCTAACATAAACTCCCTGATTATGGGACAAAACAATGCTTTATAATTAGATGCAGGTAGCAGACTTATTTTGACCTCAAGGGCTGCTTACACAATATATCTCTGCTGGGGCAAGCCTACTTTTGCTCAAATACATGGGTAAAAATCAGGTACAGGCTACTGACTTCTCTTCCTCAACTCTCTTCGTCGATCCAGTTCCTACACAGTCTATTTGCCGGTCGAACTATCATTATAATACCGCCCTAGGACCTTCTCTTGGGGGCTTACAGAACTGGGTGGGTTTTGTCAGTGTTTTTTCTAAACAGGTAAAGCATCAATCCTGCTGCTAACTGCTTCGATCAGTTTGTACTGCAATCCAATTTGAGAGGTAGCCTCAAGCTAAGAGTTGGCTAAGCTAATACCTCATGTATTCTGAGCATGCTAATTATTTAATGTGATGAGTTTATGCGGGCTTTTCACAACTTTCAGAGACTAGAGTGGAGTTTTCCCATCATGGTAAAGCTAAAAGTTTAAAACCCTTATAAACCTCCCCTGTATCACTGTAAGGAGCATTTGGGGCGACTAACTTCTCTTCGCCGATCCAGTTCCTACACAGTCTATTTGTCGGTCGAACTATCATTACACCGCCCTAGGACCCGCTCTTGGGGGCTAAGAGAACTGGGTAGGTTTTGTCAACGTTTTTTCTAAACAGGTAAAGACTCCTGGTAGCATCAATCCTGCTACTAACTGCTTTGCTCAGTTTGTACTGCAATCCAATTTGAGAGGTAGCCTCAAGCTAAGAACCATCTGCAGTCTGACTTCTTCAGGACAGTATCCCACAAAAACACAATATAAACACACCAGTAAAACAGGACAGAAAACTGAGGCAACTACTCGTCCATCCAAAAAGACAAAATACAACTGAAGTACAATGTAACATCATATATGAAATACCCATATATAAAACATACATCGGGGAAACAGGGCGGGCATTCAGTACAAGGAAAAAGGAACATAGGACAGAATGTGAGAAGGAAACAGCGATGGCATGCACATGAGCAGCAGAATACAAAGCAGAACAGGAGCAACTCAAATTGGCCATTTCTGACCACTGCGAAAGACAGAGCCGCATTATGGACTGGGATGGAGCAAACATCATAGGGACAGAGGACAACAAACATCGTTGGTGGATTAAGGAGGTTTGAAATACGGAAATGTGCCCAAGGAACTTTAATAAAAGCCCCTCGCCCCTATTTAATCTAACACACGAGACTCTGTCCTGAAGAAGTCAGACTGCAGATGGCGCTGTCGTCCTGCCTCCACCAGTAGGAAAACGGTGCCAAAACCTGTCACAGCAACATCACGTGACCACTCTGAGGAAGACTGCTAATGAGAAGTCCAAACTATCAGGTATGAAAACAAACTAAACCTTGGTCTGGAAAAAGAATCTGTGAAAATAAAAATTCACGAATGGCTACTTGTACCTGGATGACCTATAGACCCTTAAAGAGTTTGTGAAGCTGGTACAGTTCCATTGCATTTTCAGTGGGAGAGTTAGCGTTAGCCTCCAAGCGTCATAAACAAGGAAAAACCAGGGCTGAAAACCACTCAGCCACACGAGTAACACCCGAGCATGTAGATAATTAAAGTTAGCCATTAGTGCTGAAATTAGCATAAATACTAATGACCACATAGACATTTCTTAAATCTAACATTTTGGTTTATAATAAGGCAACAAAAATATAGCAGGTCACAACAAGCTTCACAAATCCTGCATATGTTACTATTTTTTGGACCCTGATGTTACAATGTAGCTTATTAAAATAATGGTAAAGGTTATTGTGTGGGAAGCTAGAGACATAAGTATGCTGTATATTTGAGTTCATTCTTTAGTTTTCTCACATTTAAAATATATTTTTGTAAGTAAATCCATAACACCTACCCTCACCGTGGCCATAACCTTTACCAGAAACCAGGCCCCAACCCTAAGCATTACCCATACAATGCAACAAATGTGGGCGGTAGAGCAATGGGAACCTAGAGCTGACCCCTCGTACAAATCACTTTTGTGTAGTTGTCAAATATTTTGCTGGGTAACCTGTAGTCAAATGTGTGAAATTTTTTTGACATTGTTGCTTGCAGAACATCCACTAACAGCAAACAGCTTCAAGCCGACTGCGACAGGGCATCAATGAAATTAAGGTGTTGCGTCTGATTTTTCACATTCAAATTCATTTTAAACTGTTATGGGTAGTGGTCCAAAGATATTTCTTACTTCCCTTATGTATTCTGAGCATGCAAATTATTTAATGTGATGAGTTTATGAGCGTTTTTCACAACTTTCAGGGACCAGAGTGGAGGTAAAGCTAACAATTTAAAAGCCCTTTAATCCTCACTTCTTTCACTGTAAGGCGCATTTGGGGCCACCAACTTCTCTTCGTCGAATCAGTTCCTACACAGTCTATTTGCCGGTCGAACTATCATTACACCGCCCCAGGACCCACACTAAGAGGGGCTGGGGGCTAAGAGAACTGGGTAGGTTTCGTCAACGTTTCTTTCAACAGGTAAAGACTCCCGGTAGCATCAATCCTGCTACTAACTGCTTTGATCAGTTTGTACTGCAATCCAATTTAAGAGGTAGCCTCAAGCTTAGAGTCGGTGTATGTGTAATTCTGTTCCTTGCCGTAAAGTGCTGCTCGGCCAATGGCTGCAGCTAGCGACAGACCGCGGGCTAATGCTGGCTAACGTACAGTTTACACACATCCAAAATTTACAACCACTCGCTCTTCTTGCAGTCGCTGCTTTGGGGATTGGAGCGTCATTGATATTCCACGGTGCACCTCGCCACATGCAGGATAGTAGCCTATAAAACAGCCAGTTCTTTGTGCCCACCTCTCTTTCCAATTGCATCGGTCCATACAGCCGCTTTCTAATTCAATATTCAGCATTTTAAGTGTGTATCTGATCATTATAGTATTTTTTACAAGCCAGTGTAAAATATTAATCTGGAGACAGGTTTTATCTGCTACTTAAAAAGTTTAATTTTCACAAGACTTGCTAGCTTTAAAGCCGCGAGGCATCTTTGTGAAGGCCATTTGATTTCTGAAATTATCATAATGAGTTTGGTGAGCTCGTATTGACTTTAAAACCATTTAGGGGCACTTTCTGTATTACCACCTAGTGACATAGAATTTGTAATCTAGGTATGTTTTAATGAGCAGCCAACCTCAGTGGTTCAATATCATTATTTATTTATTTTTTTTAAATTTATTGTCTATAGCTGCAACTGCTCTGGGATAGAAGTGAGGCTGCCAATCTGAGCCATGGGACCGTCAAATCACAAATGTACACTACGCATTGGTTCGCAGTGGGATCAAACCACTGACCTTTGGATGGTGGGAGATGCTATAGCCACTGCCACCCAGTAAAACAAGACCTTTAAAGGCACTGTACAGAACTGATTTTTTTTACTGTATTCGTCTTATTCGTCTTACCTTATGCAATCTGAGCATCCTAATTATCACTGTAATGAGTTTATAAGTGCATTTCATAGCTTTCAGAGACCAGAGCAAACAACAACTAACATGGCAAAAGACAAAGTTTAAATATTTTAATTGGACAAATCGTTATAGAAGTGAAGACATTCTGCTGCTCATCCAAACCGTTTCTTCAGATCTGGTCAGATTACTGCTGGACGCTGCCTTATATTTATCTGAGAGAGGAGCTAACTGCACTGGAACTGAAAACACCTATTGTCTCCAGTTTCAGCCCTAATGACCCTTTTCAACCTTTGATGGCCCTCCTATTGTTCTCTTTTGCTTCTTTTTGTTGTTACACACAAAAAAAAAAAAAACTTAGCCTCTCCCTTCAGATAGATATAAGGAAGGGGTGTCCAAACTCTTTTCACTGAGGGCCACATCGAAAAAATAATCGACACGGAGGGCCACAGACTAATGGTCAATACATTGGATAATTCAGACAGGTGCATTTAACATACTTTAAATAAGGCTTAAAATATTATTATTAGGTTTGTATAATAATGAAATGTGATGTTATTTAGGTTATACTAGTAGATTTACTCAAATTTGCTGTAAAAAGTACTGATTATAAATAAAATTCTGGCCATCTGGCCCCTGATATAAGGCAAAGTCCACCAGTAATCTGACCAGACTGAAGAAACGAGTTGGATGAGCAGTGAAACGTCTTCACTCCCACAACGATTTATCCAGATGACAGATTTAAACTTTGTCTTTTGCCATAGATCAGACCTGGGCGACTGTTGGATTACATAGACAACAACTAACATGCTAATGCACACTTGATTACTGGACACTTTATAATTAGATGCAGACAGTACACTGCAAGAGCTGCCTATGCAATATATCTGTACTGGGACAAGATAAAAGATATGGGGGAAAAATGTGCCACAGGGCCTTTAAATGCTTTAGACATCTTTATTTCAATAGTCAACATTTTATAACTTAAAATATATGTCCGTCGTTCGCAACACTTACTCTATCACTGAACATATTCTCATAGTATCCTCTAAAACTATAAAACACAGTCAGCTCTTTGTGTCCTCCTAGTACCAGGTCCTGTGCGACAAACCCACCCAGCCGTTCCCTATTTCAATATTTATTGTTCTAAAAGTGTGCCTGATTGTATTAGCATTTTTACCCCCACGGTGTAAAATATTTGGCTCGAGACGGGAAGAATGGTGGGAGCCTTAAGAGTGTTTATTCATGCGGAGAGAGAGGGAGAGGAGAGGGAGCGTTTTACCGTGCACAGCTCATCAGCAGAATATATTCCCCTCCTGTAGGCATAGCTGTTCAGCGTGGGCTCCCGGTGCGCCGACACCTCTGATCAGCATGAAGCGCGCACGTGAGATCGCTCTTCCATTTCACCTCGTCCGGGCTTTTTGTACCATGAGGTGGCCTTTTCTCACGACTGTCTTAAATGGGTGCAGGGTAGATGTTAATAGGCAAGAAAATGTCAAGGACGCCCACTCATGTCCTGTAGGAACCCAGGTGAGGGACAGGGAAAAGTTGCTAGCAATAAGCTAACAGTGTTCACGGATGTAGCCATAGAGTGTACATATACATGGACATAGCTAACCTGCTAGCCGCTGTGTTCCAAATAGGACGTGATCATGGGAGTGCTTCAGGCTCCATCAAGTCTGGCTCAAATGTACTTTATATTAACTGCTGTTTTCTGTAACTGCTGCTGTCAGGTTTGTTATTTTGGTCTTAAGATGTTCATATTAACCTGTTCTAGATGATCCTAGTGTTTTTATTTCACTATTTTGTCCATGTTTCAAGATACGAACATTAATAACAGACCAATCAGGCGCCTTCTTTCCCCGAGGTTGCTTCTGCTAGCGTTAGCGACAGGTTTGATTGACAGCGTTGCTAAGCGTCTAAACCAGCAATTGCTATGACACTCACAGTCGAAATTCCAAACATGGGAACTTGGCTCCAGATTCGCCCCATAACGTCTAACCTCGACGAGCTTCATTTGACTGGAGCTGAACGCTGTGGGTGACGTCACACTCACTTAGTCTGGGTCTTTATACAATCTAAGGATGTAGCAGTAGCCAAATCTTGCAGTACGCCATTATCATGTTAGAAAAATTATGATACACTTTAAATCATGATAAAGATGTGGTTTAATGTGTGGTAGAAAGGCTTTTTGCTATTCCACAGTATGGCAATAACATGCAAAACAAGATCTGACCTGGAACTTGGCCTGTTTCCATGAAGAATGATTCGTTTTCTGCTATACAGTGGTCCCTCGCTATATCGCGGTTCACCTTTCCTGGTCTCGCCGTTTCGCAAAATTGTGACTCTGAAGTGCTGTATGTTTGAACATTTTCTCACCCGACAAAACCCACAATGTCGATCGTTCTGCAGCAATAAATTTCAAAAACGCTTTGGACTTAAGTGTTTCTGTGCACGGAGAGGCGCCTCTGCAGATACCGCTGGAGCAGAGGCACGAGTACAACACATTTGAAGTGATCATCGAAGAAGAGGGATAAAATCTACGAAGGTTTGAACTTTGAGAGTGTTTAAACAAGAGAGAAATGTGAGAAAATGTTAATGCCTGTCTGAGAAAAGTGTAACGTGTGTGGTGAGGGGTTATTTTTAGAACGTAACCCCGTGATAAACGAGGGACCACTGTACTGTGGAACATTCTAGGTAAAGCAATCTCATATCCAGGGAGATAAGCAGATGGTGGACACAATTAGAATACAGTACTGATGAACAACAAATTGCCATAGTTCATATAAATATTACAAATCCTTGTCTACTACTCTCGTACCAGTGTCGTGCATCTCTATACTTGTGGTAAAAGCAAAAGAAAAAAAATAACTATTCCAAAAAAAGCTTACATGAAGTATTAGTCACCTCACACTATTTCTGCTGGTGCGCACAACGTTGCAATGTCACCGAGCAAACTTTTCCCTCTTGAATAAAAAGTGCTGATACACATCACAAGTTCCACCATCCATTAATCACGGCACATTCTCGTCTTATTAAAGCCAGCTTAGAGACTCGCCTTATCACGCCGCACTGTACATTTCCTTTCTTTGGGCTGAGTTATCCAATAAAGAAAGACACCAACGGAGGGGGGGACCTTCCATCTTACGTCGACAAGCCCGCTAACAAGACTCATGCATCTCAATCACTGTAAACAATATCCATCTTACCTAACGTTAGCAAGGCGAGCTAACGACACCGAGGCCCACGCAAATAAATGGCTTGTGCTGACAAATACTTTAGACACAACTCAATTTTCAGGTTATTAATTATCCCGTCTCACCGATTTCCTTCTGCTTCTCAAGCTTTGAATAAAATATTTTAGGCTGCAGTTTAACAATAAGCCATGTAAGCCTAGAATAATCCTCAACACATGTTCAATCTTTGGAACGTTTTGGTCGACACTGTACAGTATTTAAAAAGTTGTAACGATTGTTCAAAACCTCTTGGGAGTATTGCGCTGAGTATCCCTCATTAGAAACATGCCTAAAGAGCAGAGGTGCCCAAACTTTTATTATCGAGGGCCACATCTCAAAACATATTCGAAGCAGAGGGCCACAGACCGGTGATCAATGCAGTGCGGGGCTTTATACACAGCTTTGACAGAGCCGCTGTGTATTAATAAGGCTTGAAACACATTCATTTTAGGTCTGTATCACACTGCAATGTGATGTTTGACGTTATAGTGGTAGAAAAAGTTTAATTTGCTGTAAAAAGTACTGCTTATGATCAACTGGGCCGTGTTACAAACCGTTTTCTGGGGTGAAAGGAAGTAACATAAGATTTAAGTAGCTTTTTACTTTTAATGTGAAAGTAAGTGAGATATAATAATAAAACAAACGAAAAAACTTATATACATTATTTATATATATATATATATATATATATATATATATATATATATATATATATATATATATATATAAACTTAACAATAAAAAAACACAAAGGAGGCTCTAAGAGTACAAAACTAGTCACAGTAGATTCTAGTCACAAATTTCAGTCCAATTTAACAAAGCTCTCAAAGTTTCAAAGTCTGACAAACAGCATGCCGTCCGGAAAACAGAATCAGGCAGCCTCGAGTTGCGGGTCCTTCTGAAGGGGTGCGCCACAGGTGGAGGGTGTCGATTGGCCAGGCTGCTGCTCCAATCACATACGGGCGGTGCTGTCAATCAGTCGCCAGCTGTGGGACACATCATTTCGGCAGGAGGCCCAAGGCCCAATAAAAACTGGTCTGAGTGCCACATTTGGCCCCCGGGCCATAGTTTGGACACCCCCGCTAAAGAGGTTTTAGATGTCATCCATGCATGTTTCAGTTATCTAGGGATCTCTCCCAGGTCTTATTCAAACTCACCTTACGGTTAGCAGTATGATTCTGTCCTATACTTTTACTATATTTCTCATAAATACACTACAACTTCACAAGCCTGATGCGGTTTGCAGTAGTTTCATTAGTGGAAAGCACGTGATTGTAATGTGTCGGTGAGGCTAAAGAGCAGGGGGACGTCACGTATTAAACATGTTAATGCTTTGTTTTCAGAGACTGTAGTATGAGTATAAAACTTCCACTTTAATGTAGACCAACATAGTGTGTAAAAAGTAATATCTTAAAGCTGTTCACAGGATAGTGGTCGTTCATTTTACATGACAAACTTAGACACAACTCAGTATTCAGGTTATTACTTAACCCTCATCACTGATTTTCCTTCTGCTTCACAGTCACAAACTATTGGATAAACTATTTTAGGCTGATCTTTTAGCAGTTACAGAGTATAGCTGGAGCTTACAGTGTGCAGATGGATATGTTGTCTTCCATTTTATTAAGATAATCTTGCAAACAAATAGTGTATAGGCTAAACCACTGAAAACACGACAGTAAATAAGGAAAAATAGGATGGAGTCAGATGTCCTCATGGAGTTATACGAGTCTACTCTGTTGTACTTTAGACAATAATGATGACAACTGTTTGTTTTTTCCAGTATTATTATTATTTACAGAGCTGAAGCTTGCATTACATTGTCGCAACCTCGTCTAAATTAGTGATCCGTGCAAAATGTAAGCAGCTAATGTAGCCATGTTTTAAAACTGCACTCCTTTTTTATATTAATTGGGTATATTATGCAAACACAACTTTATTCATAATGGCATTCTCTTCTCATTTACACACTCAATTAGCTGTTTTAGCTAATCTTTATCCTCCATTGCTTCCAAAATCTCACCATCTTTCCATGCACACCCACTGTTCTATACTTAATTTGTTCTTTTATAATATTGCAATGTAAATTATCGCAAATTTTAAATAATACAGTTACAGATTATAACTTCTAAACAAGGTAAGCTAACAACACTAGCATAAAAACATGATTATTATTGTTGTATTAATTTGTAATACACTTTTCTAATGCCTTGTTCATGCTTTATTAAGTGTAGCTATAATAAAGTGTAACCATCTATCCTTACCTGTATCTAAGCTTTTAGATCGTCAGTCTTCACCGTTTATTTGAGGTCTTTTTGCTGGATGATAACTTTGAGGCTGTGAGTGACAACATAGCCAACCCCCTGCCTCCTCCCACTGCTCGGGCTGCTGCTGTCTTTGCTTGGCTCTCAGTTTTGCTCTCATTCTGCCTGTCAGCATTATAAAGCTCCATACCATGCCGACGCACACACACACACTTTGACGGAGCTGCGAGGGGAGGCCTACTGTAACTCCAGCGCCTGTTTTTCGGGTTCATTATAACAGATTGAGCATTGTTGTGGATGTGCTGCTGACAGGACAAATGATGAGGCTTGTGAATGTGATCTTGTACACTCTTTCAGACTGTAGGCTTGCAGTGCCTGACAAATGTTTATTTGTGGTAAATGTAAGGGTTAGAGGTGTTAAATGACTATAATGTGGATTCAAATGGGTTTACACTTGAGAAAATGTGCTTTTGGTAAAATAAAAATTCTGAATATATTTAATTCAATTTGTTTTAACCCGGGACCTGGCGTCTACATATGTGGACAACGCATTTTGGGTTGTCTAGGCCACATTGCAAATTTTTTTTTGAAGAAGAACAGCATCCAAGAGCAGCAACAATGCAAAAAATATTCAATATTTTTTTTTTTTTTTTTTCAAAGCATATGTCTTCCTGCACCTGTCAGCAGCACTTCAAATGAGCCACATTGTTCCAGGAGCCACAGTTGTTGTTTCTCATCTTGTTTTTCACTCAGGATAAATGTTGCTGCTGTGTTCAGGCGTTCAATAAATAGTTTTTGCAAATTGTTATTCAAACTTAGAACGGATGTCCTCATACGTGGACATTATTATATCAGAAACTACATAATGTACATAATTCTTTGTTTTTACACTCATCGGGTCCCAATCAGCCCAAATAACAAAGGTAAATTAATAAAGCCGTGCAAGAGCTCGGGTCTTACGAGATTAAAACATAATGTTACTTTTAGATTCCACATATTATGCTCTTGGTAAATAGTGGAATTTCTATACATCCTGGCAACTTTCAGATCACTTTCAGCCTGTACAGACACTAGTGGACTGGTCTGGCCCAAGCACCTGGCAACTTTCAGATCAGAATATGAGCATCTGAGCTACGGGAGCCCCACTTCACAGATGTTGGTGGAAAATTGTGGTCGGTTTGTTAATAGAAGAAAAAAGAAAAGAAACTCACAGACATACGCACATGAATATGTCATACACACATACCTGCATATGTTCATAGAACAGTGAATACTCTATAACTGTTCTGCTGACCCGTGAGTCACCAGTCAGAGCCAGACCCACCCCCTTTCACGGCCTCGCTGTTTCACGGATTTTTTTAGTGCAATTTTACAAGCTGTTTTACGGCGTCTGAATGTGCATTGTGTTCTGCGTCCTGATTGGCTGAGGGGCTGTAGACCATTGTCCATTAGTCTCCTCTGTGCCGTGTCTCCTGTACAGGACAGAATGTGTTCAGCCAAATTTACATAAATGTTCGATGGCAGTGTGACTCTAAAGTGCTGTATGTTTGCAAGTTTTCTCCCGACAAAACCCACAATGTTGATGAAACATTCTGCATCAACAAAGGCACCTACGAACGTTTGAACTTTGAGAGTGTTTTAACAAGAGAAAAATGTGAGAAAATGTTAATACCTGTCTGAGAAAAGTGTATGAAGTATGTGGTGAGGGATTTTACAGCCTTAAAACATATAGTAATTGTAAAAAATAAAGGTGACTCCTTTGCGGATTTCGCCTATTGCGGGTTATTTTTTAGAACGTAACCCCCGCGATGAACGAGGGAGCACTGTGTTGCATTAAAATAAGCCTTTGCTTTTTTGGAGTTTTCTATCATGTTGCTTCATCAAAAACATACCTGCAGGAATTTAGTCATTCATGCAAGTTTGAGTAATCTTGTGATCTTACAGTTTGCAGCATGAGCCCACATCTCTTATATAAGTTTCAGCCCATGTTTCATAAATACACAAGAGCAGAATACAAAACAATGCGTTACAACTTCACAAACCTGATGGGAAGCGAGATGCGCTCTAATTGTGTTGGATCGTGCTCTGAAGGGGGAGTGACTGAGCACGGGGAGCACGGGGAAGGAGGATTCATTGCATCTGAAGCTAATTACACATGCAATTTGAAAACAATACAAACTAACATGGTGATTTAAATATCTTATGTGTTAACAAAGAATCCCCCATAAGCGCGCAATACCTCCACTCTCAGGAAACTTATTTTTCTTCTCCACATCCTGCTCAGATATTCTCCCACCGTAAATTACTAGGTTTACATCCCCGTTATAGTCTCTCCTGAATGTCCACACACGCCATCTGGTCCACTCCAGCTGTAGAGCAGTGGGAATTATCTGCATTTACACACAAGATGGATCTCCATGAATTTATGAACTGAAAAATCGCGCAAGATTTCCAACTTCTATCCAAGGTAAGTTCTGATTTATTCCTCTGATTTAATCCATAATTCCAGTCTGTTCTTCATCAAACTCTTCACATCAAGTACAAAAAATACTGATGTCTTACTACAATTGTGTTTTCGATTTACATTTTTTAGGTTTAGGCAGGTTTTTAGGGCTTTTATATCAAATACTGCTCATAACCAGCGTTGGGAATAACACCATTTAACAGTAACTGCATTAGTAACAGCGTTATTTTGATTAGAAACGAGTAATCTAACTCTTTCCTCTGCTGTTACGTCGTTATAGTGACTGTCTGAGTAGCAGGGCTCGTTATTTTACTGTGAGTCTCAGATCAGTGACAGATCAGACTCCGCTCTCTTGTCTTATTCAGAGCAGCTACAAAGTTTTCCCTTTGTTGTAAGAAGAAAACAAGACCGAAACGAGGGATTAGAGACAGCGATTGGCTCACCTTTAGAGTCCGACTGTAAAGGTGACCAATCAGAAGCAGCGTTACGTGGCTGCAAACACTTTTCCGACATTGAATTGGTTTAGCGCTAACAAGCAGGTGAATACTCAATGTTTTCAACATGCATGAGGAAATATGCTGATTGTTACACATCTCTTTGCGATGGGAGCACAGACAGACGATTTCAGCTCAAGTGACACGTGCATCCGGCATTTACAGATCACTAAAAAGAATTGAGCGCAGTGATAGTGGACACGACCCTCTTCTCACGCTACTTATCGAAAGTGCAGCTAATTTAATATCTGTTTGGCAGTTCACTTCTAGTTTTACAAGTGTATGAGCGCTGTCATGTCCTGATATCTGTGTGTTTGGTCACAGTCTGCTGCTTAAAGGGGACAGTAGTTTCTTCCCTTTGTTGTAACTGTACTGTTGAGAGTCCGTGTTGGTGCTTTTAAGCCCTGTGGAGGATAATAGCTCTTGGTGCATTTGGTGACGTGCAGGAAAGATAAGGCTGAATAGAGCAAAGTTTTTACTGTAAAATGTAATATTTTCTTCATCTGGTAATCAGTCACTTTCCTCACACAGTAATGCAGTTTCTAACACAATTACTTTGGGGGAAAAGTAACTGGTAACTGGTCATGTGCAATGTTGGGAAAAATCCTTCAAAAAAGTCATAAGTATAGTCATACATATGTTAAATGAAGTGGGCAACGTGCATTTGAACAGACCACTCTGCATCCACTCAACTGTGCCATTTCTGCTACTTAGTATATGAAGTACACTCTCGAATGGTCTGAAATTAGCATTCTGAAAAAGGAGCGAACAATGTCTAAACCAGTACAAAGCAGCACCTCTTACTTAAATTTTTCATAATCTAGCTTTTCAAGAAGTCAAGTATTTATAAATGATTGCAACAGGAAGGGCATATGGTGACGTCACTAGACAAGACTCTTCTCCCTTAAACCTGATCCTCGTCAGATTTGTCGTTAGCGCACAGAATTCTGCAGCCAGTTAAGCGTTGAGAAGCTCGTGTTTAACTGACAGGGCAATTTAAGATCTCAATAAGGCTGCATTTAATGGGACAATCTGTTCAGGCGTCTAAAAAAAAAGTTTATTCATTACCTTCACCCACTGTTGATCTGTTCACATAGTACACTGCCTGGCCAAAAAAAAAGTCGCTACCAAAAACAAAAAAAAAGGTCACACACTCTAATATTTCGTTGAACCACCTTTAGCTTCTGCAATGTCACAAGATTTATTTCCATCCAGTGTTGCATACATTTTTCACCAAGATCTTGCATTGATGATGGTCGAGTCTGATGCTGCACAAAGCTTCTCCAGCACATCCCAAAGATTCTCAATGGGGTTAAGGTCTGGACTCTGTGGTGGACAATCCATGTGTGAAAATTATGTCTCATGCTCCTGAACCACTCTTTCACAATTTGAGCCCGATGAATCCTGGCACCGTCATCTTGAAATATGCCCATGCATCAGGGAAGAAAAAATCCACCGATGGAATAACCTGGTCATTCAGTATATTCAGGTGTCAGCTGACCTCATTCTTTGAGCACAGACTGTTCCTGAACCTAGACCCGACCAACTGGACGAGGCTCGGACCCATTTGCTTGGTTAAATCCAGGTGGCAACCTTTTTTTTTTTGGCCAGGCGGTGTATTTTGGATTGCTTTCATCGCGCGAAATATCATAATGGAGAGTACAAGTGCACATGGTCTGCAGGTTGCACAATGTTAGATGGAGCTAGCGGTGACTACATTGGCGATACTCTTTGTTGTTTAAATACATAAATCTTACTCCCTCTGAGCACTCAACAACAGGATTATAAATGCTCCAGGATTGTTACGTCATAAATTAAAGTTCTCTTGCGCTGTTTTTACATCCAAAAATTATCTACAGACTTGTTTCTGCCATCAAATTGCATTCATCAAAACTGTGTGCTGGTGTAATGAATACAATGTCATTACAGCATGTTAGCACCTATTTTTATAGTAATTCCCTCTGCTACCTGTCGATGGCGCATCTGTAAACTATCGTTAGTTATTAGAAATTATTTTAAGATCTAAAACATGAGATGCCAAAGCAAAGGTACCAAAGAGCAGGTTTAAAGCCGATAGCAACGTAAATTATGCATATCATTTGTTCTTAAATCTGTAATCTCATGTTGGGAGCTCACATACCATGCACTTACACGATACGCCCTATCAGCACTTACTCAGATTTCAGCAGCACATCGTCATTGCACCACTGAAGCTGAAATTACACCTGATGTGTGACACGGCACAAAAAAGACCCAATATTACAGACTATTATAACTTTGGATGATTTGGTTCAGATAAAATGGACTCCCAAAGCCAGCCTTCAAAGCGATAAGTCTTTTGTGGTTCTTGCATTAGGCGTTGAACTTGTCATGCACCGAAAGGTAATGAATGTGGGGTGCTATTTTGAGCGTGCGGGGCCATGGAAATTGTCAGGCCGCAGCAGCGAGAGCCTTGGCTGAGTGGCAGTGTGCGTTTCAAGGCTTAGTCACAAGTCAGTCCTGCTGACAGCCGCATGACCATGCATTTAACCATTCAAGTCTGTATTTACCATTTGGACAAATAAAATGGACCTGTACTAAAGTCAAATAATTGGCAGTTAAAGGTGCAATATGTTACTTTTCTTGGAGACGTTCTGCCATCTTCATGTTTCCAAATTGATGCCTGGAATATACCACAGTTTGGCATTAAACTTATCCATCCTCGCAAATCTACAGGTCAGATCTGTGGAGTAGATTGCCCTTGATTAAGCTTTTTGCTATGACATGTGAGAGCCAAAGAGGGAGGGTCACTTGTTGCTAAAATTGTAAAGGAAATAAAACACATGTAAAGCCACAGTATGTGACTTTTTAGCAATAAAATAGGCAAAAGAATAAAATAGTAAAAGAAAAATTCCAATGTCAACTGGACCAAAAGTTGTAGGAGTTAAGACGTTTTGCTGCTCATCCATTCCGGTCAGATTACTCGGGGATACTGCCTTATATCTGTCTGAAAAGGTGGAGTTAACGACGCTGAACCCTTCCCTGAACTACCCTTCAGATAGAAGACTGAGGGATTACACAGACAGACAAAAGAAAAACATATTTTTCCATTTAGGATCTTGACTTGCGTCTCCATAACCCTGGGCCTCCTCCTACTTGTTTCCCTCCATGGAGAATGTTTTTTAACTATGGTTTTAATGTTTTATTTCTATACTTGTGCTGGCAGACACATTGATTGTTTGCAAGAGGTCCATTTCTTTCAAACATTTCTCTCAAATCCAAATGTTGAAATATCAGATGTACTGGAAAAGCAGTTGGATGCTCCTCTTAAATGTGTTAAAAAGAACAACATGATTTTAAATGTTTCTAAAACTAGATCAATGTTAATTGGCTGCAAGCAGAGACTGCACAATGTTCCCCAACTGGTGTTAAGAATGAGACTAATTTGGAGCAAGCTCGCCAAATGAAATGAGTTTGTATCACTGTGGATTCCCATTTATCATGGACCCCCCACATGGACCATGTGATCAACAAAATGGGCAGAGCCATCGCAGTGGTCAGAAGGTGTTCTTCATTTGTTACACTAGCAGTTATGAAAGAGAGATTAGATTTTTATTAGCACATATAAAACTATTTGTAAATTTACATACAAAGTTTAAAAAGTACCAGCACTCAAAAGAAGATCAATAGATCTTATAAAAACACCTCCCCTAGGACATTCTAACTGAAACAAGAGGTGCCCATACTCAACGAAGGTCAGTAATATGCACCAAATGTTCTGTGGGCCTTGCTTCTACCTAAATGACAGTATAACCTATTAATATTTGTATACCACTTTTTTTTTCTAAGGTCAGATGTGTAGACCAGGCTCCATGTATGCTTTCCCTGCAACATCTCACACCCTGCAGTTATGTGCTGGATTGTCTCAGGGGCCTCTTTGCACAGCCTACACCTTGGGTCTTGTCTGGTGTGGTAGATCTGGGCCTCTATCGCTCTGGTGCGCAATGCCTGCTCCTGTGCACCAAGATGAGTGCGTCTGTGCAATAATAAAAATAATCGCAATTATGTTGGCCATGATGATTGTGTTTTATTTTGTTTTTTTAATTTATTTTATGACCTTTTCTGATTGTTCACCGATATTTTTCGTATTTATGTGTCGTTCCAAATAATATCACTTAAACTTACTAAAAACTCATCCACAAACCTGCTTTACTAACAACTAGAGCAGTGTAGTCCCATTTTGTGCAGTATCCTCTTCACAGTAAAGTGTTCAAATATGCATAAAGCCTTATGCATGTCAAATTAAATATTGGCTTCTGCTGGAGTTACACTAACAAGTGCAAATACTGGGCCAATATCAGTCAACCAATGTATGTAGTCTGAGATGTTTGCTGAGCACGTCCTGGACAGTGGCTCTTACGCTCACTACTCCTTAGCCTCCTTCCTTACAGCTCGAGTGCACTCTCTCTCTCTCACTCTCAGGCTGCTGGATTTAGGAGGGGTGATGTGTTTGAAATAATATGCTGCAGGATTCATTTGTTTTTATTTGTAATCACTACTTTTTGTGGAAGATATTTTTCTCATGTCTTCGATACAAGTAATTTCTGTATATAGCCCACGTCTAGTAAAGCTATGAGGGAAAATCACACACTAAGTTATTCCTCATAAGCTTGTTCATGTGCGTCTCTGCTTTATATGATCAAGGCCAGAAAGACTTTGAAACACGCAGTGAAATTGGCGAGCTAACACCAGAAAAGCATTGTACAAATCAGTTTGTGTAACATTGTTTAAACACTCCAGGCCTGTGTGTGGTATTGATTTCAGTTCCATGATGAAAAAAAAAAAAAAAAAGAAATAAAAAAGTGAAAATATGCTTGGCCAGCTGCTCTTTCTGTGTTTCTCCTTTTTCTGTTTCCTTACTGTACCACTTCACTGTGTAAATTTACACATCACTTCTACGATGCAGTCTTTCAAGAAAAATCTGTCAAATACACTTCAAAAGTTGAAGAAAGTAAGTAAGAAAGAAAGAAAGCTGCATCTGAAGTAGTGCCGTAATGCTAAAATACTAAATGATTCTAAGGAAAAAGCTTGATTTTCAACACTGTTTACATTTCATTGCATTAAGTATAATAAGAAAACACCCTTTTTGTACAGAATAAATTTTTAAAAGACAAAATAATATTAGTTTCTTTAATATAGGGTGGCCCAAAAGTCACTGACAGTTGAAAAAAATCTATAACTCTTTTGTTTCTAAATATTTTTATTTTTTTTTATTTTTTCAGAGCCTTTAGAACGACCCTTCCGACATTAATGTGAGCAAATACAGCACCGAGGAACAAACCCTCATTGTGCAGTGGTACTTTGAGTCACATGGGTCAAATTCACAAACCCAGTGGTGTTACCGTCGACATTTTAATACCAGAGATGCCCCAAGCGTAAATGCCATTAAAGGAATAATAAGTCATTTTCAAAGACAGGGGGCAGTATGTGATCTCCAGAGACCTGACTAGTCCCGATTTCTTCCTGTGGGGCTATCGTAAAGAAAAGGTGTTTGTGAATAAACCTCAGGGAATAAACGTAATATCGAGGATCAAGTAAGAGCCATAAGCCCAGAAGTGTTTTCAAATGTTATGTAAAGTGTGTTGGATCAGACTATTCAGAGTGAAACCGAAAATGGTGGACACTTTTTAATTAGGTCATTTTTACTTCCCCTAGTTTAAGTAGTGATAAGCTCAAGAGTAAGTGACCAATTATAACCGTATATATTCCCATATTATTCAGTTTACCTACTGCTAAAATTTGGTGAGTATAACTTAAGAATTACAGGACCTATTGAAGATTTAAAAGTGTCAGTGACTTTTGGGCCACCCTGTATTACACTGTAGTTCTGAATCAGATCAAGAACGTACAAAACTTAACAAAAAGTCAACATTTGCATTTGTTTTAGGTGATTTTTTTTTTTTAGTAATCCAGGTCAGTGGTTGGAGCCCCACTCTGACCAGTGCATACTGTCATGGCTGCAGGGCCCAGTGGCAGGCTACAGGGCAGCTGTGACTACAACATGAACTTAACAGAGTGAATTTATGATAATAATTTGGTGCTTTAAGAGAGAGGCAATATCCTTCCTAAAATCCCACTACATAGGAAGATAATTTAGCTTGAAATAACAAAACATATTTGCAGAGGAGACCAAGGCTGAGACCCCTGTGACCACCACCGACAGTATACATATTCTAGGGCAAGGTGGGTGAAGTGTCTTGCCAAAGGACACAGAAATGCGTTGGTCACAGCTAGGAGTGTAGCACCAAATTCTGTGCACAAGGTAAAAAATCTTCGGGGTCCTGCACAACATATTGTCTTATGAAAAAAAAGAGCACCCTTTACCCCCCCCGATCTGACGCCCCTGGTCACAGCTGGAATTAAACACTTTGTTAGGTTGATGAACGCTTTAACCACAGAGCCAATAAAGTTACAGCGGACACATCTTTTTGCGTGTTCGTATTGTGAGCTGTATATTATGTGATTATTATTACAGTAGTAGCTTTTTATTTGGTTGTGACTTCTAAAAAAAAATACAATATGGAACATCCTTACAAGGTTTGCATATTTTTACAGCTTGTGGACTTAGCGGTGCAGTTGTAACACATTGCCTGTGCTTCTGGCTGCACACTGGAGTGTTTACCAAGGAGTCTCTTTCCAAGTGACTTGTTGAGGGTAACAGCAGTGGTTTATCCAGCCCACACTCCAAACAGAACTGCTACATCCTCCTCAGCTGAGAGCACAGAGCACCCAGACACACTTTTGAGCCACATAAATACACACATAGCTGTACCTGTGATAAGTCGGACTCAGATGTGGGTGGAGTAGCCAAACATTGTGTTCAAGTAAGGGTATTGTTACTTCAAAATGACATACACAAGTAGAAGTACAAAGTAGGGGTGCAGGACAGTACTCAAGTAAGTAACATTAAATAATGGACAAAACATGGTATTTCCAAAGAGTAGACACAAAAATTACGTTATATCTGAAAATGAAGAAAGACAAATGTTCCAATAATTTCATATTGTCAACATAAAGCTTTTGTCACTTATAGACTTACAGTAGAGTAACCAAATATTTTACTCAAGTAAGAGTACTGTTACTTCAATAAAAATATTACTCAAGTAGGAATTAAAGCAGACACGGGCAACTACGGCGCGGGGGCCACATACGGCCCTTTGGGCTTATTAACCCGGCCCGCGAACATGACCAAATTATATTAAAATAGAAAAGGGTAAACCTTGTTCAGAGTTTTTCTGCTGTGTTTATTTAACTGAAATGTAATAAATTAATTGTTAATTTAATTAATGCATTTGGAAAAGAAACAATTCTCTAATATAATATATACATTTATATATCCTGGCCAGGCCCCTCTGTCAAATTTGAGAACCAATTGTGGCCCGTGTG
The DNA here is from genome assembly GCA_019594935.1 of Periophthalmus modestus. NCBI lineage: Eukaryota > Metazoa > Chordata > Actinopteri > Gobiiformes > Gobiidae > Periophthalmus > Periophthalmus modestus. Next base: position 15,904,852 of record JAIEZT010001390.1, on the reverse strand, counting down.
TCAAAAAGTTTGCCCCCCCCTGAGTTAAAGTGTGTACAGTACAATTCAGCACAAAAGTTACTCAAGTAAATGTAATGAGTACTACCCACCGCTGGTCAGACTACGGATACATTGTATAAGCAGCTCTTTAGGTCATTATAAAGCATTTTATTGTTCGATAATTATGAAGTGGGCGTTAGCATGCTAGTTGTTGTTAGCTTTACTGTTACGGCCAAACTCAGCTCTGGTTTCTGTAATTTGTGAAACTCATTGTGGGGAATAATTAGGATGCACAGAATGCATAAGGTAAGTAAAGAGTAACTATGGACCACTGCAAAACATTTAAAATGAACCAGTCCTGTTTTTGACGTTTTTCAGACAGTAGGAGTCCAGTACAGTTCCTTTAAAGGTGGACTATGTAACATTTTGGAGGGTTTGCCACCTGCTTATCTCCATGGATGTGTTTTTGCTTTACCTGGAATGTTCTAAAGTGGGTGACGCCATCAGGTTAAGTTACAGGTCAGATATGTGGAGAGGCAGGTCCACTCACAGCAAATACAATCTTTAAAAAGGTGTATAACTAAATCCAATGAATTGTGTTGTTGTCTGAAAAAAAAAAAAAAAAAAAAAACAGTGTTATGTGATCACTTTCGCTTTAATTATTATACGGACTTTTGAGTATGAATGTATTCGCTCGTTAGATTCAATACTTGCGAGAGTCAACCTTGACAGACAAATGAAAAGGATGAGAAACTACACTGGAATGTATGGTTTTATTTATTGTATTAATTACTTTTTAATGTTTAAAATATTGTTTTGAATCTGCATTGTTACAGTTTTACAACTCAAATTAGCACATTAAATTTTTGTGAATATGCTTAAAATTGAAAAGGAATGGCAAATCTGTTAATATTATCACTCAAAACAAATAAATATGGCTTTTAATCATAGTTTGGTGTATAATCAATACCATTCACTATCACACATAAAGTCCCATCTTCCTCCAAAGCCCTTCCTCTGCTCCAAATCTCATGCTTTTACTGACAGAGGCTTGGCTGTAGACCTCTCCATTAAAAAGACCCAAGCTCATCACTAACATTTTGATTGGTTCCGATTAAAATCCTTCCAAATTACCAGCTGTGACTTCCTGAAATTCTCTCACGACTTAAGCAAATTGAGCTGGGTGGGCCAAAAATCTCCTGGTCTGGTCTTACTGCACTGATGTCCTCTAAGGAGAGTCGAAAAGGTTATAAATGTTAAAACACCGATCGCTGCAGAACATCTTTAGCTTTTCCAGTACCATCAGGCCTAAACCGGGACTCAACCTGGATTAAAGAGATCTAGAACAGGATTCAACCCAGACTGAACCTCCTCCGTGTAAAACTGGAGTGTTCAGAGGTCGGACTCATGTCTCCTCTTCTCTCTGCTCACTGAAGTGTTCACATGTTACTCGGCATCACACTCAGAGAAAGCTGTGGTGATACTGGACCAAAAGCACCAAGGTTTATGTAGATTTTTAAAAAGAAGCTTTGCAGAAGATAGTTTTACAGAAACATTCCTTGTAACTTACTGCACTTTGAGTTTATTGTTTCTTTAACATTGTTCTGAATCAGATCAAGACCGTGCAAAACTATTCAGAAAAGGCCAATATTTATCGTTTTTGTGTGATTTTTTTTAAGTATCCTGACACAAATTAGTATCTAGATTTGATAGTAGCTTCAGTATCAATTAGCACACTTCCCGGGCCAAAAGAAAAGTCGCCACCTGGATTTAACTAAGCACATAGGTTGGGGTTGCTGCAGTTGGTCGGGTCCTAGGTTCAGCAACAGTCTGTGCTCAAAGAATGAGGTCAGCTGACTACCTGAATATACTGAATGACCAGGTTATTCGATCAATGGACTTTTTCTTCCCTGATGGCACGAGCATATTCCAAGACAACGACAATGCCAGGATTAATCAAGCTCAAATTGCCTGATACGTCCAACGACATACTTCTAACATCAGCTTGTCCAGGGACTGCAGGTGGAAATAGCATGTTTGCAGAAACTTGGCACATCACATATTTTCTTTTTTTATAAGGTTCATGTTTTTGTGCATTGTCCCTGATCAAATAAACACATGAAATTCAATAGTGTGGAACATTCCAGGCATAGAAAAAATACTTGTGTCTCTGTATACTACTGGGGTTCGACTTGTATCACGTTGTTTGTGTTTCTTGCCGCACACCAGAGTATTTATGAGTCTCTCCTCTTTTTCTCGTTGCCGTAGCAGCAGTCAAAGCCCCTCTCAGACAAAGCCGTGCTACTTCTCTCTTGTCCAGGTGAGGATGGGGATGAGCGCTGTGGTAGTTCCGTGGCAGTAGCGTCTCTCTTCTTCAGTCCAGGCTCACACTGGCGCTTTCTGCTGCACTGCAGAGGCCCGCGCCGCCTGCCCGCCTCTTGCTCACAACTTTAGAGCCGTTTCCCCGGCAACCAGGGTGTCTGCACATGGAGAGCAACCAACTTCCCCAGATGAGAGCTTTTGTTAGTACAGTCACGATCAGTGGAGGAGAGGGAGGAGAGGGAAGAGGGGGAGGTATGCATGCTATCTCACGGCGACGGATAACTCAGAGGCACGTGTCGATAAGGCTGTGGTCAGGGACTAAAGTAAGCAAAGTTACACTGTCACAGGGGAGGCGTTTCATTCGCTTTCAGGCACCAAACACAAAAAGTTGAATGGATTTATCTCAACAGGCATTATTTTATTGTTGCAAAAAAATTAAATCTAAGGTTTTTTTTCCCAGTTTTCCATTTTTTTTTTTTTTCAAAATGTATTTGTATGAATGCAGTGCTTGGCAAATAAAATATTGAGATTCATTTTTATTTTTAACAATACAATATGACTTTATACCCTGCCACAAACCTCACCAAAATAATAACGAAACAAAATACACTATAAAGATGCTATAACATGAAAGCCTCAAAAAGTTAATATGTCCCATTAAAATAAATTCAAAAATCCACTAACAACTATTTCTAAGTTTGTCAAAGCAGGATAAATATTAAAATCCCAACATTTTTAAAGAATAAATATGCATTGTTACCGATTCTTATGAGCTTTAAGGCATGTTATAATTGTTGTTACGTCTTCAAAAACAGACCCAGAGTTGAGTTTTGTTTCATTCACACATGTTTGAGTTATCTTTTATTAATACTCTGTCTACGTCTACAGAGCTCAAAACTCTCTGTTCCACCTTGTGATGTCATGAAGCAGTAGTTTTCATATGAACTGCCTTTTACCTTTTGTTCAGCACACTGGCAATTCTAGGCCTCAAATCATCCAAATGATTCTAGTGAAAGTGTGTGGAGTTTAAAAACACAGTGGAGCACTTCATGTGTTCATGTGTTAAACATGTGTGAATGAAACAAAATACAACTCGAGGTCTGTTTGTGATAAGGAAACAACACTATAAGATCGACCACAAAATAGCGTAAAAAAGGCCTTTTTTTTTTTTTTTTCACAGGTAGAGCTCAATGAGAGTACTCAGACTCTTTTTCATAATCTAGTACAAAAAGAAGAGGTTGCTAGAACAATTTCTTTTCTTGAATGTAATAGGATACAAGATTTCTATAATGAAATTATAATTTAGATCTTAAACTGTTTCATGATTCTGAGATTTTAAATGATATGTTTTTGTTTTCATTTCTAGGTGGTGACTCTTTCAGTCAATGCACCATTTAGTGAATAAAGATTTGTAGCTTGCACATCACTTTGTTTTGGTCATATACATAGTTTTAATTGCATTTGCATTGATAATTTTAGATTTTTGAGGAAATTTTGGATTTCATTAAAATCTTGCCGCCGTTTTAAAATGGCCTGATCACCAGAGGGTCACTTTCATACAAAACAGCATCATCTGCATACACATAAATGTATGGTGCTTTTTCTTAAATTGCAACAAATAGAAAAATATAATAAAAAGTAGCAGGCCCAAAGTAGAGCCTTGGGGTACTACTTTTACTTACCAGCTATTAATGCCTGGGGTCTGCTAAAAAGATAATTTTGGAAGCATTGTCAAATCCAATGTGCTTCAGTAACAATGTACCTGATTGGACGAAAAGAAGTGACTTTGTCAGTAGATTGTTTTACTCATTACCTGATAAAATGCAACATAAAATGAATAGATTATATTTTACACTCTGATTGTGTAGTTTGTTTGTTTTTTTGATTAATTTATTTATTTTAATATTAAGCAGCTTTTATATACAACTCATGACGTAAGGAGCATTTATCTTGATTAAATTAAAATCAATATGCACTTTTACAAACAGCAGGATTTTTACCTATGACGTCACAATCCTGGGGGGGAAAAGTGTTTTCTGCACAAGATAAGTGTGAATTCAAGCTAAATACCACTTGAGACATGTTTTTGATGAGGGGAAAAATGTTATAGTAAGTTTAGAAGATTCAGAAAAATCAATCTTTATATAATTTACACATGGTTACATAAATCAGTAATGTTGACTATCTCTCTCTCCTCAGGGCTATGTGAAAAGTTGTTGTCTAAGCCCACTTTTAATAACTGCAGAGTCACCAGGGGCTTGCCTTAATTTCTGTCTGATTAAAGCGAATATTATAACAGAGTGGGCCCAAACCAGGATCAGGTCGATGGTTCAATTCCCCTGTGTGATCCTCCTCCTGCAAAGTTTTATGCTTGTGTGTATTTGGAATGAGCCAGGAAACATATTTTCATACACGACTCATAGTAAGGTCATTAGAAAATTACTGCCAAAAGTAAGGGAAATAATATCATTAAGGGTAGATTAAAGCATTGAAACTCCTACACATAAGAGCCGTTAGATGATTGTAATGTAGTTAAGTCTGAAACTGTTTTGGCCAGTAAGCTTTAAAGAAATGGGGAAGTAGATATATTATGTAAAATAAACTTTTAAATAAATGGCAAGTCGCTTTTCTACCTTCAAGGCACTCGAAGCGCTTTATTTCAATGAACCACTCACCCATTCACGCACACTCATACACAAGTGTACGCTGGCACTGAAGAGGGTGTTAAGTGTCTTGCCCAAGGACACAATGACAGTATTCATCTGTGGGAGCTGGTTTCGCACCGCCAATCTGTGGGTCAGTGGATCTCACCAAACTCTACCAATGATGTTTATGTCAAGAGCGGGATTTGAACCGTCAAGCTTCGGTGTTTCCTCATCACTGTCTTGGTCTGTCTGTGTAATCCCTCTGTCTTTTGCTACGGATCAGACCTGGACGACCAAGTTTAAATCTGTCAACTGGACAAATTGTTGTACGAGTGAAGAAGTTTCACTGCTCATCCACTCAGGCCACTGCCTTATATCTATTATTAGGGAGGGGTTAACTTAAGAAGCGACTCGGATGAACAGCTAAACGTCTTCACTCGTACAACGATTTGTCCATTTGACAGTTTTATACTTCGTCTTTTGCTATGTCTTCATTAACATTGCCGTTTACTTGTATAGTTCAGGTGTAGCAAAACTTCAAGGTAGAGTATGTAACTTTCAGGTTCTTGCATGATTCCATGGAAATGGAAAGTTAAAACCATACTACGGAACATTCTCCACAGTGGTAGATAGATACTGTAGAAGATTATAGCCAAAAGAACAACATTTCTATGGAAACACGCAGAAGGAGGCCCTTCTCAAGGCCAAATAAAGAGTCAGGTTCGTGGCCAGCTCACAGTAAGACACAGCAATAAAGACATACAAAATGAAAAAAACACAACAACAAAAAAAGTTCCATATTGCTGCTTTCTATTGATTTACTATTGATACTTATAATGATATCACGCTGGGGTCGTTCTCCATGTATCTCCATGGCGGAATGTTCAGCGGTTACCATGGAGACATGATACAAACATTAACAAACACTGCCAATAAAGTTTTAAGTCTGAAAACTCAAGAAAAATACAAAATGGATTTAAACAAAACATCTTCAGGACGGCATGCTCAATACGCACATTCATGGTCCTGTTCAGCTGTTTGATTTTCAACAAAAAAGTGAGAGTGACTAACTGAAAAGTTGTTTAACGGCACAAATCGGTTCACCTGTTGTAGTGCCTGATAAGTCAGTTCTTTCTGGTCAGATTGTGTTAAAATAAAGCTCAGATTAAAGTCTAACTTGAGTAACAGAGCTTCAGACAGAGCAGTGCCTACATTAGCATCACATCCCCAGGGAATGTTGATGACTTCAGCTGCAAAGTATCAATAAAGCGTTTTTTTTTTCTTCCTTACACACCACTATTCAAACACACCAACTTATCTGGTCCTCCTCAGTATAATCCTATACAAACTCTACAGTATATTACCCCGCGGCAACCCCACTCTCTCTGCACGGCCTCCCTCAGGTGTGCCGGCTGCTTACATAACTCCTCTTCAAATGCATGAGTCACCATTCCAGCAGCCTGCGCTAGATACAATTTACCTGTTGGCTCATTCACTGCTCCTGTCCCTCCACCCACACTTCGCTATTTTAACAGCCCCAACTGACCTCTCCAGCTCTGAATAATGATGGCGTTTTCTACATACACACTGCTCCTTAAGGAATTTAGTCAGCATATATTTCACGATCTAAGACATATTACGCTTTTTATGGTGTTAAAGTGCACATGACAGGTTAGACTACTCATTTCACCAACACATCATGAACATAATTATATTAGACATTACGAAAGATGTTTTTTTGTTTTCCATTTTAATTTTGGTGAGGTTTATAATTTTACTTCCTGGTCGGACAAGGGCAACAGGTACGACATATGGAGAGGTAAGTCCGTAACTGTTACCTAGCAACCGTACTCAACAAGGGCCAAAACTAAACAGTAGGCCTTATAAATAATTGACAACACCTTTTTTTGGGTAAATTCATGGTTAAGCTACCAGAAAAAAAGCCTTCCTTGTGTGTAAACTGTCCCTGCATATGGGATGGAATTGTCCATGTTGAATGAAATATTGAAAAGTTTTGACAATTCATTCATTCATTCATGTCTTCATTAATTGCAACCAAAAAGGGATTGGGCTGAAACCAGGTGCTTATGTAAGCCCATCCTGATCAGACATAGATAGAGGCACTAGAACTCAGGTCCTTCCTGTTACTTTTCTATTTGATAGTAAAAGAAAATTTCAAATCTGTTAACTGGACAAAAAGTTGTAGGAGTGAAGACGTTTCGCTGCTCATCCAAGGAGCCAGCTACAGTGAAACTAACACACCTATTGTTGTATTGTTGTAGTGTAGCTCATTAGACCTAACCTACAAACAGAAACTAAACAATGGTGTGTTAGTTTCCGTGTAGTTATCAGTCCAGCAGTAATCTGACCAGAACTGAAGAAGCGGCTTGGATGAGCAATGAAACGTCTTCACTCCTACAACTTTCTGTCCAGTTGACAGATTTTACTATGGGTCATACCTGGACGACTGAGAGGTTACACAGACATCTTTTCTATTCAATATTATTCCATAAAAACCCATCAAACCAAGTCAAAGTTATAAATACATGAAAACCTGTCGTATGCATTTTAAGTGATAAACACACAGTTGAGCGCGGCGTGCAAAATCTACTTCTACATGCTTTTCACCATGTTGTAATGCCTTTCTCTCATGTAACGCTAAAATGATTATAATATTAACACAGTAGCCATGGTGATGGCACGATGTATTTGTATTCATAGTACACGTGGTCATTTAGTGGTACTAATAGCACATCCATGTTTGCAGGTTAGTCATTACTGTCACTGCACACACAGTACCTCTTCATTAAGCTAACAAGGACATAAGAACTCTTGTACATGGTCATGCACTTCCCCATTACACTCGTGGATGTTTTTATAATTAGGTTGGGTGTCTAGGTAAAGTAACACCATTGTTTCAAACAAATGTGACTGGCTATAGTTAGGGCTGTACCAAAAAAATAAAACTTTGGTAGATCTCAGCGATAAGTGCGGTTTAATCAAAAGGTCTAGTAGCCATGCTGTGGCAGTAACAGGCTTGATTGTTCAGCTGACCTAATTTAGCAGTAACACTAATGCAGGGTGTCCAAACTTTTCTCATTAAGGGCCACATATAAAAACACAGACAAAGCTGAGGGCCGATTGAGGGCCATAGACTGGTCGTCAATACAGTGAGTACTTCAAATCTGAATTATTATTACAAGTTAGACTGAACCACGAGACCTTTATTAATTTCTTACAATTCTTACATCTTCAATATTTGATATGGCCTTGTTAAAGTACATTTTCAGAAATATACAGTAAAAAAAGTACTGTTTAAGGTAATATGGACTAATTCACCTGGAAGCTTGAGGGCCAAGAAAAATTGGTCTGAGGGCCACATTTGGCCCCCGGGCCACAGTTTGGGCATACTTACACTAATGCATGAAGGTAGTTAGGCTTAATATATTGTACAAACACATTCCAATCTTTAAAGATCGAAGAAAGATGTCTGTGTAATCCCTCAGTCGTCCAGGAACGATCCATGGTAAAAGAAAACTTCAAAGAGGTTTCGCTGCTTATCCAAGACAGAACTGAAGAGCAGCGAAACATCTTCACTCCTACAACTTTTTGTCCAGCTGACAGCTTTGAATCTTTCTTTTACTAATAAAGATGTAAGAAAAGCAAATGAAAAACCTTAATTTGACCCATTCACAATTTTTTCCCATGCATTTGAGCAAAATGTGTCTTGTTCCAGTAAAGACAAACTGTATAAGCAGCTCTTAAGGTCAAAATACGTCCTCTGGTGCTTTCTGCATCCAGTTATAAAGTGACTTATCAGAATCAGAATCAGACGACTTTTATTGCCATTGTCAGTGAACACAACTCAAAAACTAACAACTTACTTCAGTGATAAAGTGCAACATAAAAACACTGAATAATAACATAAAAAAAGTAGAAATATAGCTATTGTAAGTGCATGCGTTTTTTTAATGGTGCAAAAATCAGGAAATGCACTGTTAGCATGCTAGTTGTTGCTAGTTTTACCACTCTGATCTATGAAAGTGCTCATAAGCTCATCGCAGTAAATAAGTTGGATGCTCGTAACGCATAAGGTAAGTGAGGAATAACTTTGAACTACTGCAAAGTGTTTAAAATGAACTACTACAGGTTTTCACGTCTTTTTATAAGGTTAAAATGCGATGGCTGCTGAGTGTGCCTAAATGCTCTTCAGAAACAAATAAAGTTACAGTTGACATGAATAACGTCTTATTGTTATATTTTGTTTTCTTTACACCGCTCCATGGCTGTGTATACCTTTATAACTTAAAGTACAGACACATGACCGATGCTGCCTCAAAGTGGGGCTAAACAATGTACTTTTCGTGCTACTAAACTGAGTATATGGTGTGTTTTAATAGTATCGTCTACCGGTCCTATCCTTGGTTGGAAGTTTAACAATGTAAATTAGCAGCTTTGCATTCAAAAAGAGCCCCTCCTCCTCCCTCACTCTCCCTTTTTGTCCCCTGGTACTGTCCAGTTTAGAGACTCTATTTGAAATGTGGTTGTGGACAGGTATTTAGTCCCACTTTGAATTCTCGTGAGACCACACAACTTCCTTCAAGCGCCTTGCCCTTGACCGCCGTGTATACCTCTCTTTCTCTCTCTCTGTCTCGCTGTCTGCACACTTTGTGACGTCCCCCCCCCCCATCCAGCACACATGGAGATTAGGATCAGCTGTGCCGTGCCCTCTGCCGATGACACCCCTCCTCATGGCACCACCTCTGTGAAGCAGGCCCCTCTATAGTGTTTACAGCACCAACAGGTCAATACCCGTTTGAGTGGGACGTATAAAATCTGACCCACTCAAGGACGTATGGATTTGACTCTAAAGCAGGGTTCAACTGCAGTAAAGTGTGATATAAGCTGGCTCTTGACAATTGACCATTGCTAGTTTACAATCTTAAAAGGGTCAACTTTTTTGCAATCTTTATATGAATTTTGTTGATGTTTTGCAAATTCTCCTTGGCTGTAAACACGGTGACACCTGCATTAGAATGTTCCACTGCGTTCACATCATAGACTATATAAATAAGTAGACTGAGGGAGTGTGACGCCAGTGTTCGGCTCCAGCCAAATGAAATCAATCAAGGCTAGCAGTAAGAAATACAAGCGTGAGTATCATAGCAACCAAAGAGCCAATCACGCCCAATAGTAGTCCGTCGATATATCATGGTTCACCTGTTTCGTGGATTTTTTAGTCCAATTTTGCATGCTTTTTCGAGTATAAACATGTATTGTGTTCTGCATCCTGATTGGTTAAGGGACTATAGACCATTGTCAATCAATCTCCCCTGTGTCGTGTCTCCTGTACAGGACAGAATGTGTTTAGCTAAATTTACATAAATGTTCGATGGCAGTGTGACTCTAAAGTGCTGTATGTTTGCAAGTTTTCTCCCCGACAAAACCCACAATGTCGATGAAACGTTCTGCACCGACATTTCAGAAACGCTTTGGACTTAAATGTGTTTCTGTGAACGGAGAGGCGCCTCTGTGGATACCGCTGGATCACAGGCACGAGTACAACACATTTAAAGTGATCATCGAGGAAGTAGGATATAATATACCAAGGTTTGAACTTTGAGAGTCTTTAAACAAGAGAGAAATGTGAGAAAATCTGAGAAAAGTGCATTAAGTGTGTGGTGAGGGGTTTTACAGCCTTAAAACATATATAATGACTGTAAAAAATAAAGCTGACTACTTCGCGGATTTCAACTATTACGTGTTATTTTTAGAACGTAACCCCCACGATAAACGAGGGACCACTGTATACAGTCTGTTTGCTGCATCTGTCCCCTTCAAATAAACTGTAACTAAAAAGATTATAAGAAAAACAACAGAGGAATTATTTAGCACGTTGAACATTTCACACCAGCTAATTCTGAACTCCCTCATGTATCTCAATGTGTAGTATCATAGTCATAGTAGTCATAGTAGTAGTAGTAGTAGAAGTAGTTGTAGATGTTGTATTTTTTAGCAGTAAAAACACCTGTAATTGAAAAATACTTGATACGTAAGCTAATGCATGGGTCAACATTGCAAAGAAAGCAATAACATCTCCATGCAGGCAAAGGTTGTGTACCCTTCAGCAGGAAAGCTACATACATTATACTACACCTTCAATGTTGAGGTACCCAATTACAAAAGAAACAACAAAGAGAGACTGAATGGGCCGGTAGAACTGCTGTATGTGTGATTCTCGCCTCACCGTTCTTGTCTTGCTGTGCTAAACCTGGCTGAACCGTTGGTGTTTATTGTTGCCATTGAAAACATGTCCGGGGCTGCGGAGGAGCAAAGCGGTAAAATCAACACTTCCAGGAATCGCACAAAAGAAAGTAAATGACCTGTCCATTATACCAGCAGGCCACTGTCCTCCTCACCGCACCTAGAGTACAGTGCAACGCTCAGAGAGGGAGCAGGGAACAACACTATGGAGGTACTTTGAGGTACTTCCAGGTACATGTGTATGAGTTAGGCTATAGATTAAGAAATATTTCATTCAGTAACACATACATGGTAACTAAATAAACCTGGATTACTTATCACAGATGGGTAGAGTAGGTAAAGTTTCTAATTAAAGGAACTGTATGTAAGATTTTGATTCTAAATTTTATAAACTTTATAAACACAGAAGACAGTCACAGAAAAAAACTCAGATCAAAGTCTTCATTGAGACCTTTGGGAGCCAGTGTCCTCAAAGGACAGACTTCGTCTGTCCATGTCCTGAGAATGAGAAAAACTTGGATGCGTCCTCCATCTGCAGGTTAAGGCAACCCAGGTTCAGTTGTGATTGTAATACCTTTTTTAAAACAGTAAGAGCATGGGCTACATACACGTCGTATAAACGCACTAGAAACATCTGCATCTAAAAATTAATATAGGAATTCATTCTTGCCTGTCACCATCAAACCTCTGACCTCTGTACTGTAAAAATGTCTTTGCAAAGTCCTTTAGAATATTAATTTCACTGTTGTACAATTGTACATAAATATGTAAATATTGCCCCAGTGCAGATATAGTATGGTCTTGGTGTCAAAATGGCCCCACTAACTACTGTCTGCTTGTAATTAAATACCCTTATATTGATTCATAATCAGGAAGTGTGCGTTAGCATTCTAGTTGTTGTTATTAGCTTTATCGTCACAGCAAAATTCCATACCATTCTCTGAAAAAAATGTGAAAATTGCTTATAAACTCATCGCTGTGAATAATTAGAACGCTCGGAATGCTTAAGATAAGTGTGGAAAAACTTTGGGCCACTGCAAACTGTTGAAAATGTGAAAAAACAGAACTTCTTCATTTTAAAGACGGTAAATATCAGTTTTTATTTCACTTTCATTGAGTTTGGTTGATGAAAAAGATGGACTGCATTTTATTTCAAGGTGAAATGTGCACACTTTGAACAGTCTCTTTGTTCTAATGGCACGTTGGGTGTAAATTGTCTTTATTGACAAGAATGGCACACAAAAGAAGTGCGTTTCTCAGCACTCTGGACCAGTACAAATGTTCCTTTGCTCATTGTTCAAACACAAATAAAGGGCCATTGGCAGGAATCGACTCTTACCATAAAGATTAGTGATGAACACAAAGCTTCTCCTCGCCTGTTTGGTTGTTAACACATTTATTTATTGAACTTTTTATTTGACCATTTTAAAATTTCTAAGTTAAGTTTTCCCCTGCTATATTACTGCCATATCCCGTTCTACCTTATCCTACCTACCAAATTTTAAGCCTATTTTTTGTTTTATTAATTTATAATGTATAGAGAAAGAAACACTAAGGGCTGTATCTTGCCCCAGAGCAAGACACAGAGCAGCAGTGTAACCATAGACCATATATCTAAATGGACATAGCTAACCTGCTAGCTGCCGCATTGTAAATAGGAAGTGAGCTTTGGGTGCACTTCTGGCTTCATCAGCTCTGGCTCAAATTCACTTTTTATTGAAAAACTGTCACCCCTCTCTCTGTAACTTCTGCAGTGAGCCTCATCATTTTGGTCTTAAAATGTTCATAATAAACCTGGAGAATCCACGGGGTCAAATTTGGCCGCAGTTAATTGCTGCTAACCAAAAATGAACAAACAAACAAAAGAAAAGTCAAATTTCAGTTAAAAACATTCAAAAGCCCAGAGTGCCACTTCTAGCCCCTGCATAGAGATACCTAGTGGATGAATATTGAACTAAAATGAGCCAGAGTGGTAGTGACAATATGGCCGACCTGTTGAGCTGAAAAACTACCAAAACAAAACCGTCTTCTCAGCAAACCAGCGGTTGGTAAAATGTGGGGATTTTTTTGTTACTCTTCTTAGTAATAGTTTGCAGAATATTCTTTTTGGATAAATTAGCATGCCCAATGGGTCAAATTTGGCCCTGATCCTAAATTAGGGAGTAAAGGGTTAAAATTGAAAAAGTGGATATTTCAGTGTTCAGTGAACTTATAGCAGTAATTTAATGCAATGTTCATAATTTTCCAAAAAAGAAAATGGTTCTTGGGTTCTCCAGGGTTAAAATGTTCAAATTAAACTCTCTATACGATCTTGGTGTTTTTATTTCGTTATCGTGTCTGTAAAACAAGACATGAACATTAATAAGAGACAAATCAGGCGCCTTCTTTCTCTGAGATCGCTCCTGCTACCGTTAGCAACAGGTTTGAGTGACAGCGTTGCTAAGCGCCCACTTCCTGCTAAACTAACTGTGGGCAGGAAGGGGCGTCACCTTCAACAGCCTCACTTCGGATTGGCCCTTTGGTTGCTATGATACTTGTGGTTGGAAGTCCTAATTCTTAATTTCTAATATGGAACTTGGCTCCAAATTTGCCCCATAACTGCTAGTCTAAGCAAGTTTCATTTGACTGGAGCCGAACGCTATGGGTTGAACTCCAGCTGCCAACACGATGTTAACACTGGTGTAAAGCATTAAAAAACTAACCAAACTAGGCAAATTTCTCATTCAAATCTAAAATTTAAAATGATGTTAACCATGTTTTAGCGAAAAAGTACTCTAACCTGTCAAATCCATTTTAAACTAGCTGATTTGGCCAGTGATTAAATACATGAAAGACAATTGAACTCAATAGTTATGTCCTCCCCATAACAGCCCCTCCTGTCAGAGCCTGTGCCCCAGAAGGAGAGACGGTTACCAGGCAACAGCTCCAGCCAGACCCCCATCTCCGTCCCAGTCCTGGTACCCGCGGGGCCCGCACTGACGACGGGACAAGTTTGTGCCTGAGTGAGCCTCTAAGTGTGGAGAGGGGGAGCACAACACGACGGCACGACACAACACAGCTCAACAAGATACAAGACACAGCTCCAGCAGGAGGAGGAGGAGGAGGAGAAGAAGAAGAGGAGGAGGAGGAAGTTTGGGTCGATATGGAATGTTTTGTTCATGCATTTTATCCTGCTTAGTTATGTTATAGGTTACAGGAGAGATACTGTGCAAAATGGTTTTCTCTAATTAGCTTGCTCAGAATTGTATTTTCATTAAAATACAATAATGTTTTTATTTTACATTTTCATTTATTTGTGCATGCTTGGGTAATCCTGCATTGATCAGTTACTTAATATAACATAAATTATCTTGGAGGGGCAATTTTGCATGGTCGGATATGATTTGCAAGATAAGTTTAAAGCTATATCATGTCACTTTTTCACCAAAATAGACTAAAATGAAAGCGTGTTTATTTGTTTTTTTCATTTCTTTTTTTATTGCAGTGAAAAACTTGCATCCTTTCAGTGAGTGGATTTGCATTTCCACAAACTCGACTCTTATTTGGGCTGGAGGAGGGGAGTTATACATTGAACCTTAAAGGGATACAAGAAATAAACTTTTATGAGCTTTTAACAGTGTTCCCTCATCATTAGTTTAACACGAGTTGTGTTTTGATGAAGTCATGCATGTTTAAGAATCCTATCTTGTCCTGCATTTGAGAGTTGAGTGCTCAGCTCATCCCTGTGCTTAGTTGTATTTGTATAAAAAATAGGACTGTGGTTCACTTAGGGCGCATGTGTCAAACTCAAGGCCCGTGGGCCAAATGTGGCCCCCGCCAGATCATTCTATGTGGCCCGCAACGAGCTAAATTAAAAGGTCTGACCGTCTTAAAATATCAGTTTATCAGGAGATAAATTTAGTTGCATTTATTTTAATTACATTCGGTTACATTTAGTTAATATCTTAGTTACATCTGGCCCTTTGAGAGCAACGATTTTGTTAATGTGGCCGTTGGTGAAAATGAGTCTAACACCCCTGACTTAGGGTTTCAAACTGTAAAAATGTAAAAAAAACCAACAAAAACCTAAAAACTAATAAATCAAAACCCACTGCTTGCTACAATGAAATAGACAACAACTATCAAGAGGTGGGGCATGTTAGTTCTGCGGTTTTGAACATTTTTGAACTACTTATGCTGTAGTTTTTTTGAACTACTTATGCTATAGTTAAAATTCTACTTCTTCAATACTTTACGAAGATGCGAGTCTGATGAGCATGACTGACAGGTGGATTAGCCAATCAGGGACACGCAGGGTCCATCTGTACCAGAAAAAAACAGGGCTGAAAAACAAAGCGGATTTTGCAGAATCAATGAGCGAAGCACGAAACTCTGTTAATCTGAGAGAAATTAGATTTTTTTTGTAAATTATAGCGGACCAGTGAGCTCCTTCGTTTCACATGCGTCACTGAAAAAAACTGAATCTGACTGGACGATCGTGTTTGAGCAGGTTTGAGACATGGACATGGGGAGCAGACTGATATCAATCTATATAAAAAATACAGAAAGATCATTCTGGATTTGCCAGGCAACAACATGCCTTCTTTAATGGCACTGCAGAACATTCCAGGCAAAGGTGACAGTGGGGGAAAAGCAGGCACACACAGTCGCTATAGTAGTCACATTTGTATAATATTTGACATAACTTCTATGTCAAAACGCAAATGTGAAATTCCTACTTTCTCTCTTGCAGGCGTGATAAGTGCAGGTGACATTTCCCTGTGTAGTACTCTTATTTTGTCTGCCATTTAAAAATAACTTATGAGTGGACTGGCGGTCAGAGAGAGGGAGAGAAGTAGGACATTTTGAATCCTCGGGCAAAAGACTCAACATAAGCACAGGAAGCAGTCCACTTCTGATCAATTCTACAAAAGCATTCTACAAAACCATACAGTACAACTTAACAAACCTGATGCGATGTGTAGTAGTCATTAGGAGGATACTGATCGTGTTGTGATAGTGCTCTGAACAGGGAGTGCGGAAAGCAAGGGAGGGCTTTTTCAAAACAATAAAAGGTGACGTGAATCTAAATGTCGTGTGTTAACAATTAATACCCCAGAGAAGTGTATTTCCCCCTCTTTAAAAGGTCCTATATTATGCAAAATTGAGCTTTAAACCATGTTATAATGTTGTTACCTTATCTAAAACATATGAGTAGTTGTGTTTGTTTCATTCATACATGTTTGACTAATCCTTTATTATTAGTTTGTCTACAACTCCAAAGCTCAAAATGCTCTGTTCCACCCTTTGATGCGGTAGTTTTCAAGATAACAGCTCCTTTTACATTTTGTTCAGTAGAGATGGGCAACTGCAGGGCTGAAATCATCCAAATGATTCTAGTGAAGTGTATGCAGTTTTGGAGATGTAGAAAGGACATGTGTGAATGAAACAAAACACAACTCCAGGTATGTTTGTGATGAGGAAACAAAAGTTACACATAAATCAGAACATTTAAATAATGTTAAACATTTTCTTGCACATTATAGAGACGTTTTGAAGTACTTTTGAACATGTAAGTCTTTCGCATCTGTTTATTCTGTAAAACTGTAATGGGAATGGATTTTGCAATCATAGGACATCAAGGTAAGGTAAAAGCAAGAAATTTACAACATGCTTATGTTGAAGTCAGTGAATACCGTGTTTTCCGGACTTCAGAGCGCACCTGGTTAAAAGCCGCATGCTTTAATTTTAGAAAGAAAAACTTGTACAAGCCACAGCGGATTTTAATCCGCAGGTATCCCACGTAGTAATATGAAAAATTATCTCAAAAACATTCATTGGCGAGGGACCGCTCGTGCAGTTTTACATGCTTTTTTTACAGTGTATGCAGGCTCGTGTTCTGCTTCCTGATCGGCTAAAGTTCTGTGTCCTGATTGACTAAAGGAGGTGCCGTGTCTCCTGTACAGGACAGAATACGTTAAAATTTACCAAAATGCTCCATGCTGCAGGGTGACTCTGAAACGCGTCAAGATCGCGATGGACACCTTTGTGTTTGAGGACAAACGCCTCCGACACGTGTTGTGCAAGCAGCTCTGCAACGACTCTGACGGTTGAAAAATGTGCCACAGAAACGCAGCGTCGTGGACGCACGTCTCAGCCACGACGTGCGTCCACGAGACTTTACATTTGAAACAACATAAAGAAGGAGGAAAATAACATAAGGACGGCAGCAGAATAAGTTTTAACAAGGAGCAAAAAGGGCTGTAACCATGTGGATGGAGTCTGCTTTAGTTTGTGGATCAGTGACTGCAGGAAAAAGAACATTACGAGACATTACAGCAGCGCCAGGACGAAGAGGCGGGGACAGAGGAACTGAGAAATACACCTGCAGCCACAAAACATATAGAATAATTGTTAAAAAAAAATAATGCCTTCTACTTTTTCATTTATTGTGGGTTATTTTTGGAACGTAATAAATGAGGGACCACTGTATATCTTACGGGAAAAAAAATGAATAAGCCGCACTGCACCATAAGCGGCAGCGGTTAAAGTTTAGAAAAAAGTAGCGGCTTGTAGTCCGGAAAATACGGTAACCACAGTGTGGCAATTGGGACTCATTTTTTTCTCTGGCACGAAGGCTTTTTTTTTTTTGCAGGACAGTGTGGGAAAGAGGGTAGATACTTTCTGCAGCCATGGCCAAAAGAAGCCATGATGCTGAGGTGGTAACAAATCACATATACAAACCATCAAAACTGTATAAATAAGTGGACTAAGGGAGTGTGACGTCACCCACAGCGTCTGGCTCCAACCAAATGAAGCTCATCGAGGCTAGCGGTTATAGGGGCCAATTTGGAGCCGACTTCCACCCACGAGTGTCACACAAACCAAAGAGCCAATCCGGAGCCAGACTGTTAAAGTAACACCCCGTCCCACCTGCACCACTGGTTTAGCAGGGAGCGGACGCTTAGCAACGCTGTCAATCAGACCTGTTGCTTACGCTAGCGGGTGAGACCTCGGGGAAAGAAGGCTCCTGATTTATCTGTTATTATTGTCCTTATCTTGATTTCTGGACACAATATCGAAATAAACGCACCAGGATCATGTAGAGCGGGTTAATATGAATATTTTTAGACCGAAATGACGAGGCTGACAGCAGCAGTTGCAGAGAGAGAGGCGACAATTTCTCAATATAAAGTGAATTGGAGTTGATTCAGCCGGAAGCGTGCCCATGCTCACTTCCTATTTGGAACGCGGCCGCTAGCAGATTAGCTCTGTCCATTTATATGTACAGTTTATGATACAAACACAAGAAGTACAGACAAATGAGTTCATCAGAGTGTTTTTTTTTTTTCTTTTACAGAGTTTAAGTATTCTAGTGTCAAATGGAAGATGGACTGCCTCTTGTTGGTTTCTTTGGGTACACTGGTCTCCCATGCATCACTCCAAAACATGCACTGAAAGAACTAGGTGCTCCTGATCAACATCCTGACTAAACATGGCTCCCTGGTTGTGCTCGCCAGTGGTGGAGAAAGTATTACATTTTGTTTCTTAAATAATAAAAGTACAGACACTGAAGCAGAAAGTAAAAGAGCAAAAGTAAACGTATCACATGAAAAAAAATCAACTTAAGTAAAAGTATTAAAGAACCTGTTTTAAAAATGTAATGTAGTGATTTTGATGCAAATTTGTGTTCAATAGAAACTAGAAATTAAATGGACAGTTGTATCTGTATTGTATATTTTTGCATGCTCAAACTACAAATGTGTTAGAAATAAACATTCAGCCTTTTCAGCAGATCTCAAATTAAAAAAAAAAAATTTACTTTTCAGTCAAGGTCAAAAATGCAGTGGAGTAGAAAGTACAGATACCCAAAAAGGTACCTGTACAAAAAAAAGTACCTTACTACTTTTACTAATCTTATTACTTATCGTTATCTTCCACTACTGTTTAAGGCTTATGTTTGTTACAACTTCAGCATCGTGGGTTCACCTCTTGGCCATGGCTGTTTGGCGGATATCTCTACCCTCTCTCCCCATTCCATACTGTCCAATCAAAGAAAAGAAGAAAACCTCTAGGCCAGAAAAAGCTAACAAGGGCAAAACCTGCCCGATATATATTGCCGCAAAAATATCAGCAGAGCTCATCACCCATCGGTTGTTCTGTATTCTAAACAATCGACATAAAAACCCATATCGTCCAACTCTAGTCCAGGGGTGGCGAACAAGTTACACACAAAGAGCCAAAATGTTCAACTATGAGAGTCAAAGAGCCACACTACGCAAGGACCTGCCAAGACAGACACACACACACACACGCGCGATTACAACCATCTTATTTCCCATAACACACTCCTCTCCTCACAAAGCAACAGCAAGTGTTGTACTTGTGTCCATTTCAACGCAAGTGTCCACCCTCAACACACACAGCAAATGCAGCTTAGCCAGAGTTAACACAGCACCTACTCCAGAGGTCAGATACCCCCCCACATACACATACACACACACGCACGCACGCACACCCACACACACACACACACACACACCACACCCACACAGACAGACAGACAGACAGACAGACAGACAGACAGACACACACAGATATACACACAGACAGACACACAGGCATACTACACAGACAGACACACAGGCATACACACAGGCATACACACACATACACAGACACACACACAGACAGACAGACACAGACACACACAGACACACCTACACACACAGACACACCTACACACACAGACATACACACACACACACACACACACACACAGACATACACACACACCTACACACAAAGACTTACACACACACACACACCTACACACAAAGACATACACACAGACACACACACACACACACACACATACACACACAGACATACACACACACACACACACACAGACACACCTACACACACAGACATACACAGACATACACACATACACACACACACACACCTACACACACAGACATGTGTAGGACACGCACACACCCACAAACACACACATATTTGCCCTGTATCTTCTCTGTGTGACACACAACTACTGAACACACTTCAGAAACAAAGGGCCTGCATAATGTAAACTGATGGAATATTAAAACATGAACACAAGCATAAGTCAGGCGTTATTTCCAAACTACATCACATATTTTCTTACCTTGTTGGAGTGATGGGATGATAATCTCAGGGGGATTTCTGGCATGTCTCATTTTCAGTGATCCTCTGCACATCAGGTCTGTGTTCAGCTGTTTCCGCCCGGAGCAGGTCACGTGAGCGTCAGAATGGACCTTTGATTTCACGTGTTTCCAGGTAGAAAACGCGGACTCTTGAGTTTTTGTTTTTTTTTTTTTTATCATTTGGAGCCAAGGTTTCACTTACAGCCACAAAATACTGTTTTTAAAGACTCTCCTTCTCCGTATGTTTTTTTCTTTTTTCCACGGGCAGTGTTCCACGACACTTACAGGATGGTCCAGGCTTGTTTAATTGCAAACATTTGAGACGGTCTTTTTACCTGCGTTTCAAGGTGCTCAGTTTGTACTTGTGTAGTTCAGTACGTTTGAGGTTAGTCCTTGTCCATATGAGCCTGGAGAGAGCTGAAATGAAGAAGTTGTTCCGCTCGAGCCTCTCAGCTCGACACAGCACCGACCCTGAAGCGGAAATGTTACCGAGCATCGGCCGTGTCCCAATTCGCCAAATGCACCCTTAGATGTACCTTCGAAGTGCGGGTCGCAAAGTATGGTTTTAAACTTCCGATCGAGAATGGTAGTTCTCAGTGTAGCCGCCATCTTGTCGAAATGGGACAGCCCTACACCACAGACCGCACTTCCACCGCTGTCTTTGCACGCACGTTACGTACGTTACGTACGTCACGTACGTTATTTTAAAGTATTTATTATTTAACAGAAGAAGGTGTCTTCGCAGCCTTTTATTTCTATTTTCTTTCTTTAGATTGAATGAAGTAAGGAATTAATATTTCTCTTTGAATTTCAATAGGCAAATATAAGATTCGAGGTGATTTTTTCCCACTTCTAGTTACTACATAACTTTAACAAAATAAACCTTGTTAAAACGTAATGACATTCATACATTCATAGTCTATAAACCAGAGAACACTGATTAGTTGTACATAAAGTGGGATATTACAGTTCAACGATTCGGTATTTGGGCAGGTTTAATTTGATTCGTGGCTAAACCACTTTAATACCAGTAGAGGGCACTGTTGTCCTTCTGTGCCTGGCCAGTTCATCTTATTTTATTATTGTGAGGGATTTTCTAACAGTGCAGCGCTACATCAAACTGATATCATGATTTACTAATGTGAAGGTAAATGACACGTGCCACCACAGACACACGCACACACACGCACACACACACACACACACACACACACACACACACACACACACACACACACACACACACACACACACACACACACACACACACACACACACAAATTTACCATTCCGTTCAATAAAGAAGTAAGTATCTTTCCATTCTTCCAGAAATGTCCTGCGTTCATCTTCATATTTTCTTGCAGCTTTGCATTTTGACGTTTAGGCGACGATAGTACCAGTCTGCACGCGCATGAAATGTTTGCTTATTTTCCCGCCATTAGACCTGGGCAGATGAGGCGGTCACGTGATGCAGCGTAAAAAACAAACAAAAAAACCGCAATCTGCCAATTTTTTTTTAAATATTTGTTTATAATAAGCTCTGATTTTAATGTGTTTTAAGAGAGAGAAAAAAAAATAAATAAATAAGCGAAACTTGAAAAGATCCAAAGAGCCACAGTATATAGAAAATATGATAAGAGGCAAAGAGCCGCATTCCTATTGGCAGAGAGCCGCGTGTTCACCCTCCTGCTCTTGTCCATTCTCCATACAACTACAGATCAACAATGAAAGACAATGTGAAGTGTCCTTGAGTAGTCAGCTTTATCGATGATCTCTTAAAATGCCTCTTTTACAATTACATGTTTTAAGGCAGTAAAACCCCTCACCACACACTTTTATACACTTTTCTCAGACAGGCATTAAATTTTCTCGACATTTCTCTCTTGTTGCAAACTTGCAAACATACAGCACTTCAGAGTCACACTGCCATCAAACATTTATGTAAATTTGGCTGAACTGTACAGGAGACACAGCAGGGAGGAGACTGACGGACAATGATCTACAGTCTCTTAGCCAATCAGAACGCTGAACGCACATTTATACGCTGTAAAAAAGCATGTAAAATTGCACCAGAATAATTCACGAAACAGCGAGACCGTGAAAGGTGAATCGCGATATAGCGAGGGACCACTGTACTGACAGACAACAATGTATTAACGTGAGTGCCTCCTGCCTTTGCTCTCTGCGTTAAGTCACTCCCCCTTCAGAGCTATCACATTACAGTCAGCCCCACTACTGAAACCACTGCACATCAAAGATCGCGTCATTGTGTGTGTGAAGTTGTAGTGTATTCTCCTGCTTTTATGAAAAATGACAGTGTGGGAGTATGGGTGACTCGTACCTCTAAAAAGGGGTTTTGTGTAGGGCCCAGGAGAGATCGCTAGATTACTCAAACAAGCATGGATGACATATAAAACCACTTCAGGCTTGTTTTTGATGAGGGAACAACGTTTTAACATGGTAGAAAGTCGATTTGGCGTAATACCTCTTCTTTACAAAGCTCAACATTTCTGAGGTGTAACTTGAGTCAGTGAGCTTGACAGATGAAATGAATAGAGCCGTGTCTTCTATAGAGGGAGCAGCTGCTTTTCCACACAAACAGTCTTAGCTGCATTACAGATATGAGCTGACACTCCTGATCTGTCAAGTCCACATGTTTTTTTGTGAAGAGGCCAAACTATTACTTTGATATATGTTGTGTTTTAGCAACAACGCCGTACGCTCTTGTGATGCTCGAGATTAGAAGCATCCTTTCTAAAAATGGAGCCTCATGAGCCCGGGTAACTTGGATAACCGGATAACACACGCTTGACTTAGGCAGTGGAAGATAAACAATATCCAGTGAATTGGACAAAAATGGACTTCTGAGTTATTACGGGAACAAGAGCCCATATAACGCTATTCTCTGATCTGTGTTATAATGCTGCTTCCTCATCACAAACAGACTTGGAGTTGTGTTTTGTTTCATTCACACGTTTAACACACAAACCTGCATATTTAGGCTGAGTTCTTCTCACAGACTGAAAATACTACATACACCTTCTCCACAATCATTTGGCTGATTCATGCCACCTATAAAATCCCATGTAACATTATAACATACAGTACACACACAGTGGACACATCAATTAATGCAGCTCATCAGACAAAAAAACAAAAAAATTCAGCATTTGATGATATTGCACCGGCTTCCCCTAATTAGCATATTTTGCACATTCCCTGGGGCCTAAAATGTAGAGGTGAGTATTGCACATTCCCTGGGGCCTTTCTGCCTAAGGTGCCAAAGGACACTGCACACTCCCATACCGTATTATTTCTTCAAGTTCAGCAAGAAAATTGAAAGGGGAACAAATGAGTGCTTAAACCTGTTTAGTCTGCTGGTTGGGACCCTGTACCTTCTTCCTGAGGCATTAACTCAAACTGGTTGTGGAGGATGTGAGTCGGGTCATTACATATTTTACTCCCCATGGAGTCATGCAGACAAACCTTTGGCAGTAGTTAACGTCTGTGTGGATCCTCAAATATGGGCAAGTCTTACGCCACATGAAGGCAGAAAATGACAAAATGAGACTGCAGGGCCTTGTGGTTATGTGAAGTACAAAACAAGCTTTGTAATGGTGTTTTTTAAAGGTCCTATATTACGCAAAACTGACTTTTGTGAGCTTTGACTTTTGTCACGCCATGCCATAATTACGGATGCCTACTTTACCACTTTACAGCAATGTACATGTACTTCTGCATCACCCACACAAACAAGCTACACATCAAATGAAAACTACGGCGCTCTTCTTTACGAATATTCAAACCATTTTCACCTGTAATTACCACAGTGCTGACAGGAAAGTGTTTTTTACAGAAAAGCCAAAAATTAGTTTGGGCTTCACTCACCTTTGAGGCTCTGATTCTGTCAAACATCAACATATTCCACAAAGTTGGTCTCATTCACACCGTACAGGTCCAGAGAATATAATCCAGTCAAGAAATTATGTCCACAAAATAAGTTAGATTCTCCATGCCCAATCTGCTGCAGGAAAGTGAAATCTGCTTCGTCGCTTTTTTGCTTTTCTTTTGTTGATTTCAGGCATAATACACTTCTGACAGCGCCAACTTTGTTCCTCAGAGCTAAACAAACGTGTTAGCTTCTGATTGACACCAGTCTTGTCCAATTAAGGTGGGGGTTGTGGGTCACTGGAGCTGCAAACAGCGAGTCCCCCCCCATAGAATCAACCAATCACATCACACACATTTAGTGATGTTTTCCCCTTACAGCCAATGAGCAGCTGAACACAACGATGTATCACATGCCATGGTTTTCTCGAAACAGACGGAGTTTGACGAGTGCCTAAACGAAACAGAGTGGGTCCAGAAATCGGTGCGTAATGCGTATTTTACACACTGTTTTATCACAAGATCAAGTCAGTGTCTGGTGAGAAACTATTATTTTATCTTGATAAATATTTTTGTTCTATCTTAATGATGATTGTTTATCATTGGTCCTCCAGTGACAGTGTGGAGGTGTATCCAGTCCCGACGCCCGTGAGCTCATTGTTGTGCCGCTGTTCATCTGTGTTGATGCTCCTGTAGCACCGGTCCAGTCAGCGCAGGACTATGTCACGCCCCTTGGGTGAGTCGTGCTAGTCCTGCATCACGCCCACAAGTGGCCTCGACCATTTGTAAAGGAAAACCCCACTGGCTGGGGGTGCCCCCTTTTCAATTGTTCCATGGCGGCTTTGTGCGAACCGTGCTAGTGTAAATGTGGCTTAAGAGTCAGGTTTGTGTAGATCAAATGTGCTCTTTTTGGCTAAAAAGTTGTATCCTGTGGTTTTAAGGATGCCAGGAATGCCTTAAGAAAGTGAGGAATACCTTAGGATGGCTGCAAACTTTTTAAAATATCATAGTTCTTGAAGATGAAACTACGACACATTCTCGATCTATATAGGAGCAATCCCAACATATATTTCTTTATTTGACTGGGACAGTGCATTTTAATGGACAACATAATACAACATACATAAACATATAGCTGAAGTTTTTAGCTGAAGTTTGAGGTCACAAAAGGGCCAACACATTGTACTGGGCTCTAACTAGAACCAAACCAGGGCAGGTCTGAACATTCCAGTAATAGTTGCCAAGTGGGTGTACTGCACATTATTGTCTCTTTGACTGTCTGGACTTTGTCTTTGCTTTAAAACCCAGAGGTGACCTGCAGTTTGCACATGCTCAGTGCGGTGACATTGTTCTTTATTATATTTAGAGTGATCTGTCAGCATCTGCATCACCTCTGCTTTGGGTCCAATGTGAGCGCAATGTCCTGCTTTTACTCCCACTATACTTCCCAAAAATGAACTCCATTTTGTACATGTTTTAATACTATTGTAGTTTCACATCACTGACAGTTTTTGGTTAATTCTTTTTGAACATAGTTGTGTCTGTCTGTTGTGTTTCAGCTCTATCCAGTTTTGCCAGAACTCAAAGTGAATGTATTTTCTTGTGCTTCTTCACAGTTTATCACGGTGTCAGACACGGATATAGAAAAGATGAGAATTTCAGATGAGAGTGTCACACAAAGGTACATTTTTCTCAGATACCTTGACAGCTGCGATTGTTTAAATTAGTGGCTACTTAAATGTGCTTCAGCCCACACTGTTGCCAGCAGAGACCGCAAGAACAATCAGGGCTGAGGTCTAGGCCAAACCTGGCTCGCAGAAGACTAGCTCAGTTTCTAGAGATGGGTCCCCAGACACAGCACTGCGGCGCCCACTATACCTGAGGAGATGTCCCAGCTGCATTGAAGGATGGGTCAAATGAGATGCCAAATTTCTCTACCAGGACAATGACGTGTGCCTTTATCTAAACTATAGTGAAATGGTATAAATTAATTAACGTAGCAAAAGACAAAGTTTAAATCTGTCAACTGGACAAATCGTTGTAGGAGTGAAGACGTCTCGCTGCTCATCCAAACCGCTTCTTCAGTTCTGGTCAGATTGCTGGTGGAAACTGCCTTATATCTATCTGAAGGGATTTTGGTAATATTTTCCAACTCTCTCACCAGTTTGACGGTGGTAGGCCCATAGTTCTTGAGAAGATGTCTGTGTAATCCCTCAGTCGACCAGGTCTGATCCATAGCAAAAGACGAAGTTTGTCTTTTATCCTATATCAGCAGTTTCCAACCTTGTTCATCTGGAGTACCCCTTAAGCTGTCATGATCCATCGGCTCTCTCCCTTCCTTCTTCCCCTCTCTCTGAAAGAGCTGCTCGGGCCTAAGTGGAAGGAGCCATGGTTTAATCCCAGCTGCAGCCCGTCAGTACTCACCTGTCGTTCGTCTCCAATCAACCCATATATACACGACTCTACCATCTCTCTCTGCATCACCTTCTTGCACCTGTGGACCCCAGCCGCCCAGCCCCCAACTCCCCTGCTAATAAACCGTGTAAATCTCTTTTGGGCCTTGCAACCTGCCCCTTTACAACAGAAGCTTTGTGTAAAACCCCCCCCCCCCTTATGCGGGTAATGGGGTTTTTTAAAAATAAGTATGAGTCAATTTATGAATATACTATTGATTATTAGCCAGAATAAAAAATAATTTCAAAATAAAAGTTCCGAAGTCCATATGAAATAGCTCTAATAGTATGAAATAAAAAGCACTCTGTTTGAAAAGAGTCTTTTTTCCCGTCCTCTGGAATAAACCATTTAGCTCCTTTAGCGTTGGTCTTCCTTTAATTATAACCTCCTGCTTCGACCGAAAGTCCAGTTTAGAAAACTGCTTGAGCTTTAATATGTAATCTTCCTCCATTTAAAAAGTAGGCCCAGACATGAAGAAAAAAGTTAACTTGATTTGTTAACTCTAAATTGTACTTTGCAGCCCCTATTCTGCGAGAGTTGCAAGAATCCCTGGGCTCACGAGTGCCCCCTAACATGAGGCAGGGTAATTACGTGCCTCACCCGGCGCCTTTTCACAGCCGCTTAAAGCAGCAGCGTCACTTCTGAGCTACAGCACAGTCAGTCCATGTGAGGCACGAACGGCCGGTGCCTCACCGCGCGTCTCTTCTCAGGATTTCAACGGTAAACATAAAAATTCAGCGACAGGTGAGGCCTCCCCTGACTACAAGTCACTGATTCAAATGCTATTCAATTTGATCTTTTTTCTAAATCCAAAATCATTCCAAGAACCCCTGGTAAGTGCTAGTGGCCCATCAAGGGGCCCACACCCCTGGTTGGGAAACACTGCCCTATATGATGCTTATGCACACACTTCATAGACCAGATGTTTTGTTTCCGCCTGCACACTGGAATTCACTATCTTCTTATTTATATAAACTGCCTTTGTTATGAGAGAAACGCCGTCTGCATTGTGCTCTCTTGAGATCACAGATATGCTTATTGAATATAGTAGTAAACAGACCAGCTAAAGGTCATGTTCCACCAGCTCTTCAACGTAAACACCTACACATTACAGCGTTTATGCACTACTTCAAACAACATAACGAGCCATTCAGTTTCCTTGGACTCAAGTTTATGACGATACATGTGGAACAGTAGATTTTCCTTTTACCTTCTCTCAGTCACACAGGGTGAAGGGAGCGAATGAGCCAAAACTAACCTGGGGCAAACTGAGAAAACTGTGACTTTTGTGTCCTCTTTTTTGACACCTTATTTATAAAGATTTTCATATGAAACAGAAAACAGATTATTTTAATAAAACATAGACCCAAACCCTCCCACCCAGAACAAAAATAAAATAATAATAATGAAGCAAAATATAAAACCGAACATGACGTCAAACAAAATGAAACTAAACTAAGATATACAAAAACACAAAATAGGTTGATAATAATTATAAACACAGTGAATAGCTATAAAACTGAAGAATTACAATGTCATAAACTTACTGACAAAGGGCATCAATTCAATAATTATCTCTAAATGTTCTCCTTCATATTTTAGAATAAATAAATAAACTATTGGATTGCCCATTAAGAGTTTGATCTTTTCTTTTTCATAAAGTATAGAATGTCTTGGCGTGCAGTCAGGGCAATTAGTGCTTGTCTAATAAAATCTAAAATCATTGCGTGTCAAAAGTATAATTAAATAGTTTCTAAATATATCCAAATAATCCCATTTTCCCTTCACTTGTGAATGTTTAAAGCATAGTTGAAGTCATGATGTCCTTGAGTACACCCTACTGGTCACTGAGCGCACTGCAGCAACCCTGACTCCACATGTCTCATTATATATTCATTTATGTTGTTGTCCTGTGCTACAGAGGCACTGCTGCGTCACACAGTAACAACACTGATAGACACTGTGTCTTTAACACACAGTCAATGTGATGGAGAGTGTGTTTTTCCAGTTTAATACAACTACTCTACGAGCAAAGAGTACTTGCAGACCCCTAGGGGCTACTTGGAATGGTTTCAGATTTTAAAAGAAGACGAAATGAAAAACATGTTCTTTGTGGTAAATTTTACACACTAAAGAATAATTCATGAAGAATCCAGATGTCAATATTAGAAAAAACTGGGGAAAAAAAAGATAATGTACTTCTAGTAAACATACTGACTTGCCTGGTACTTCATTTACGGCGTGCTTGGATTGTGAGAAGAATCTTAGAGGGTATTTGAGACAAAAAGGTTGGGAAACACTGTAGTAAAAATCTTGTTGAAGTTTGTCCAGGGGGCGAAGGTTCAACATAAGAGCCGTCACTAGATGTAAGGGAAACCTTAAAGTGACTGACAGCCTCAATTTGGTACTCCCATTGGTGTGAAAATGTGTACCCTCTGTTATTTTACAAACGTGTAACACACCGGTTACAAGTTAGATATTTTGTGACCTCTAGACATAAATCAGTTGAGATAGCAGTGTTCAGAGGCCCGTCCTGCCTCAGTGACAACGTCAACTTGGGAAGAAAGGTTCAGAAGAGTCTGAGCGTTCTAATGAAGGAACCTCCACCCAGCTGTGAGCTCAGTGCAAAAACAGTAATGGTGCAAGAAATTATTCAACAGTAAAAAATATATTTGGGAAAGCTTAATTGTAAGAATAATGGTCTGGACATAACATTTGATTTAGAATTTGAAGATAGTACAATGAAAAACTATTGAAAAACAAAATTGAGAAAAAAATCTAATCTGAAGGAGAGGTGCAAGAAACACAAATGTTTAAATCATTTCATGTTGCCAATATAAAGCTTTGGCCCATATTACCTTAAACAGTACTTTTACTGTATATTTCTGAAAATCTACTTAAACAAGGCCATATCAAATATTTAATGTGTCCCATTCAGAATGTAAGAATGAATAAAGGTCCAGTGGTTCAGTCTAACTTGTAATAATAACACAGATTTGAAGTATTCACTGTATTGGTGATCAGTCTATGGCCCTCAATCGGCCCTCAGCTTTGTCTGTGTTTTTATATGTGGCCCTTAATGAAAAAAGTTTGGACACCCCTGGTTTAAGTTGTCTAAAAAGTACTCCTAAAACTACTATTGTATAATCAGTCACATAAATGTACTCGAGTAAATGTAACTGAGTACAACCCCACCTCTCTTTACAAGCCACCGAAATGCGAGTCATATTTCTAGGTACGCTGAAATAAAAATAGTCATTTCTATCTCTCTATGATTGTTTGTCTGCAGTTTGCAATTTCAGGGAATTTTCAGACTGCCTCTGTCTAGACAAACATCGCAAACACAACAGTCTTTGAACAGCAAACGCATTTTTCTGGTTATCTTTGCTCTATGTAGTTGATTCTGCAGCGAATGCATTTTGGAGTCAACTATAACTAGGGATGTAACCGTATCAGAATCTTGCAGTATTCGCAGTAATATTATGATGGTATTCAGAACCATACTCCAGTACTGCAGGATGGTAGCAATAATTGTATTTGTACAGCACCTCAAATGCCCATCTGGCGTCCAATCTCTCAGGTACACACCACATTCATACAAGGCAATGTGGCTGAAGTGCCTTGCGTAAGGTCACAATAACAGTATACCCCACTGTGGCGCCTAGTATCCCCAACGGTGTCCCATCCAACTTTCTATCTCAGCATCTGGAGAATGGAACATTAAGTTATAAGTTGAGAAAGCAACAACAGTGCCTCTTGTCGTTGTGTACTGGAGCAACACACTTCTCTGCACTGTGTGACTGAGGATTCCCTGAAACTGCACAACTGAATTAATTCATAGATTAGATAAGATTACAGGAAGCAATAACATTTTCTGGTGGACGTCCCGACACAAAGTTACACAGTGAAAGAAACCAACTTGTATCTCTTTTCCAGTCAAGTACGACCCACCGTGCACAGATTAAAGGGCCTTATTACGCTGTTTTCTCATCTGTTATAATGTTCTAAGTTCTTCTCTCAAACAGAAAACTCACTGTTCCACTTTGTCATGTCACGTGCCACTGTGTTTTTAAAGTCTATACAGCTTCATTAGAATAAATTGAATCATTTCAGCTCTGGATTGAACAAAAGATAAACGGTAGATCCTAACTTGAAACCTACCACTTCGTGACATCACAATGTGGAACAGAGCACTTTGAGCTTTGGAGATGTAGACAGATTCATAATAAAGTGGTAAAGTGTCAAGTGTATGTTTTTGATGAGGTAACGAAAGCAAGAGTCAATTTTGCGGATTATAGTACCTTTAAAAAGCTCCACCATGTGATTTTTAGCTAAAAAATAAACGTTTTTGGCCCGAAGCAGCGTCTCCACCTGCTTGTCTCCATGGAAATGTCGTTCCTTTGACGATAAATATTTCACAGTATGGCTTAAAACTATCTATCTCCACAGATTATATTTTGGTTTCTAATGAAATCATGCAGATAATGTACCACCTCCATAAAGTTCCACGGCCTCGCTTTAAACTACCACTGTATGGACAGTGAATATCAAATAAACTTCATAATTTATTCATAGTTCAGAGGAATAACTTGAGTTAAGATTGTATCTGCCAGAAACTTATCAAACTCAACAATATTTTCTTATCACCACTCGCTCCCGGAGTGAAATAAATAACTGGGCAAGTGTACAATCCATTAAGCGAGCTCACTCCAAAAGCAGTCTCCGAAGGGACCCCAAGTCTCTGAACAACAAAGACACCAAATCGCACCAAACCACGGCTGAGAGGGAGGCTGCTCTGGACTGTCATCAAGCACTCCCGGCTCTGCAGCTTGGCGGGCTAATCACCACACACACGCCAGCAAGAATCTACAGAGAAAGCTGAACTTACCATGAACTCTTTTAAGGCTCAACAGGAGGGAAACAGGAGTGTCTGGAGGTGCTCTCAAACAGTCTGCAATTTTAGGTTTTTCTGATGTCAAGAAGTATCAGGTGTATGAGGGAGTGATTAAATATATATGTGCTATATACTGGTGCTGTTTTCGTTTTATTTCACTACAAGGTAACTGCAATAAGAATTAAAAAAAAAACATATTGACTGTGGGGAATATCAGTTACTGGCCACAACAGAAAGGCAGATTTCAGTTCAATTCAACATGATAAATGATTGAACCAACAGAGAGTTACAAAATCAACAGTGAAACAGACAAAATAAGCAAATGCTAAATAAGTAGAATGCTGCCGTTGTGTCCTTGGGCAAGACACTTAACCCTCCTTGCCCCCAGTGTCTGTGTGCACTGGTGTATGAATGCGTGAGTGATGGGAGAGTGTGTTGGTGAAAAAGGTGAAAGGTGAAAAAGCGCTATATAAAAATGTGATTGAGTATATTTTTTGTCATTATGATTGTGTTTATTGCATTTGTGGTACTGTGATTGTGTTTATAATGTACTTCCTCTGAGCATCTAACAAACTTGATTATAATTTGGCTTGGATGAGAGCCTCCTACTACTTGTTTCCATGGAAATGTTGTTCCTATAGCTATTATCCTCCCCTATATGTGTATGTGTATGTGTATGTGTGTGTGTGTGTGTGTGTGTGTGTGTGTGTGTGTGTGTGTGTGTGTGTGTGTGTGTAATAGAAATCTTCCGAAATATGGTTTTAATTTTCTAACATAAGTGCAGGGCACACGTCTATTCATAAGTCAGTTGGTACATGTATTCATGATCTGGTTCATCTTTATACAGGCTGGAACTTTTATATGGGGTCTGTCTTGGTAGTGAGGTTATGACGGGGTGTTAAACTCAAATTCACAGAGGGCCAAAATTACAAACTGTGACTAAAATTTCAACAATCTGCATGTTTTTCAGAAGGGGTGGATTAAATTTGAGCGCAGCGACAGGTAGCAGATGCTAATAAGTGTCAACAGAAGTGATGGGAGCTGGCGCCAACACATTTGCAAAGCATTCTGGGATTCATAGTATTAGAGGTGCATGGGCTATACTGGCACGAGGGCCGGCGGGCCAGCTCTAAGACATATTTGATATAATCTCCCGGACCAAATATATTTATATCGAGGCCCAAATTTGGCCCGCAGGCCTGAGTTTGACATGGCTGGGTTATGATGGGGTTTTTTTTTTTTTTTTTTTTTCATTCTTTATTTTCGATCATGTATCGGTTTAAACTTGAGGTAAATTTCACAAATCGAACCTTAGATAAGCTCAAAAAGGAGTGGGAAGAAGAAAACTGTGTTGTTAAATGGAACAATTTGTCGTAGTACTACTTCAAGTAGTTTGAGCTGGAGGTAAACAGTTTTTCCTCTTTATTATTGGACTCATGAATACTCTGTAACACCTGCCACTTTATATCCAGCTACTGTCACTTTAAAACAACTGTATTTAACCTACTTGCTCCGTTTTTCTGCCTATACTGTATATTTTGTATTTATATGTCAAAGTCTATTTTTTGTAACCTTATTTTAATGGATGCCCTTATTTAAATTATATTCTTTGTTTAATGCCAAAGCAAGCTCCTATTTAAACAACTCTTGGAGGTCCGAGTCTTGGTTTGTCCTTGCCTGGGAAGACTACGAGCTTTTACCATAAGACTGACCTTATGGAACTAAATAACTCCTACGTAAAGGCGTTTTATAAACCAGAAAATGTGGACTTAACCGTTTTTTTATAACACCTTAGACAATGCAGCTCACACGCTCACAGCTTCCGTCCATCATTGCGATAGACTCCTCAAGGTCTTTCCTCCAACATACTGCAGTAAACGTGTGCAGTACTATATGTATTTGTATGCATCTAGTAGCCCAGGAACAAAGTACTGCCCTCTGAAAGCACACGCCGTTACTCCGCAAGGACAAAAGCGCGAGACACTTTTTCACCGACGCAACATCTCCCGACACCAGATGTTTTGGTGAAGTTCCATAAATGTCATACACGTACAGGAATGGCGAGCAGGGCGGTTACGACGGCGCCGAACGAGCAGCGACGGTGATTGACCTAATTTTGCAGCAGATGAACATACATAAAAAGGCACGGGAGAGTGTTTACGTTCAGAGGCATCGCAGTGAATGCTCTCGTAAAAGCGTTGAATGGGCCGCGTGGAAATAAACGGCGGTGGGAGATAAAGGGGAGAGCGGTGTGGAAGGAGGGCACTGAATGGGAGACGGGGGAGGAGGAGGAGGAGGAAGAGGGAGAGTCTGCTCAGTCTGTCCCGTGCTTCCAGGTTTAAAAATAGTGATGCTGTAATGAGCCAGGAAAATAAACTACACAGGAGGAAGACAGGGAAGATGCATCGGTTGCGTTGAAGGAATTTATGGAAGGGATAAGAATAGCCTTGTAAAATAGCTGCTTATAGGTCACACTCTATAATTTGATGATGTTCATAATGCATTTATTTCATTTGACTGCATTGCCTAGCTTGCTTCAGATCCAGAATACACTGCAAGATGTTGGGTCACCTGTGAATTACCCTGAGATGGGCCCGATTGACAGGTGGATTAGCCAATCAGGGACGCCCACGGTCTGTTCGTCAAAAGAAATATGGCTGCTTATGAGAAAAAAAAGCATCACAGGGGAAAAGCACTAAAATCTGTGTCGTAATGACTGACAAGAGGGACCAAAGATTCAGAACTGGGGTAACAGTTTAACAAAGTTTACTTACAGGTAGAAATGTGCGAATGAAGGTAGACTGATCAGACGGTTGAGCGCGGGATTGTTTGCAGTAGTCCTTGAGTGGATCGTGGGCAGCGGGGTCAGAGACTAGGTAATCCGTACTGGTCGTGAGAGCTGGGTCGGGGGCAGAGGAGCTGAGCGGGTCCAGGGAGCAGGATCTGACAAGGAACAAGAACATCCAACTTAGAAAAGAGTAGCAAATGCAAAACATGAGACTGAGCCAAGCAGAGTTGTACCACTGTGGATACGTGGACGATCTGACGCCGAGTGTCAGGTCCACGGTTCTTTTGTCCTCCCCAGGTGCAGTTTGATTAGTGGTTAGTTGTAGGTGTGCGAGGGAGGAGCCCGAGTTTCTCCGCCCAGCTCCAGGCTCTGACGCAGAAGGGTGGGGGAAAAACAGCACAAGAAAGGCAGGACAGGTGAGAGAAATTTCATTCTGTTCAAAATGATGGGCGACCAATGAGCGCTTTCATTTCACATGTGACACTAAAACAAATCTGACGGTAATCAGCCCGGCTCAAGGTCCCAACAGAGGGCCTGTATAAAAAAAATCTGAATTCTGGACTTGCAAGTTAACATGGCCAGTAAACGTCAGACTAGAATAACTGGAATAATGTTTCCATGCACAAGAGAAAACTGATCATTAAAAACACCTGGAGACACAAACCAGTTAATCACTGGATTTTTTTTTTTGTCTCTTTTATTTTTGTCTTAACCGTATTAATTTGCCCCTTTTTGCAAATTTGTCCTTGTGAACAATCAGAAAGAAATCAGATTTCTTATGTCAGATGTAACTGTTTACTTTATATAACATTTAAACCAGATTTTTGGTACGTGTGTAAATATATGTACTGACCCTATAATAGTACACATTAGTACCTACAGTCAACAGGGATGAGACAAGATGTTGCACCACAAAATCTGGCGTGGATACATGAAAAAATTTTCTTGTATTTTTTTTTTTTTTTTTCCATGTATTTGCATTTGAACTTGAAATTTGGCAAAATTGGTTAAACACTGATGAGTTAACATTTTGAAAAGCCGTAGATACAAAAAGGCACAGCTCGCACACACAGTAATTCAAAGTGCTTTACAGAATAAGAAAGACATTAACATCACAATACAACAAATCAAAGCATAAATAATCATCATAAAATTGGGATTAAAAGAGAAGAGGCAGAATAAAAACCTTTCAGTCATATGCACAGCTAAACAGAACTATTAAGCCTGGATTTAAACATTGTCAAAGTCGAGGTCTGTCTCACATCTTCAGGAAGATTGTTCCAGGTTTTAGCTGCATAAAACTGAAACACTGACACCCCATGTTTAGTCCCAGCAGGAGGCCGGTCCCTGAAGTCCTCAGAGTGCTACCATGACAGCAAAAGTATTCAGTTAAAACAGAAAAAATATCAGCTGAACTGCGCAATTATCTTTTTTTTAATAAATCATTATAAATCTTGCCTCGATCTCGTGTCTCATCTCGTTTTGTAGGAGTTCTGTCTCGTTGCACCTCTACAGTTGAAGCGTTATACACACATCATACTCCAGCAAACAGCTCCTGGCTCTGAACACTGGCTGCTCCGACAGTGCAGGGCCAATTTTAGCGCTTTAATAACAGTGGCATAGTTGGTACCTGCGATAACCCGGGGGAGAGGGAAAACAATTGCCTCCTCCCCAATGCCCTGCTGTTTAATCCGAGCCGTATCCTTGGGAAATTACGCTCCGTCTAATCATTCCTGTGGTCATCCGTACGCTCCGGCATTGATGTCCTTTTGTGTTGGTGGAGCCCATTAGTCCTGACACATGTAGAATTGATTATCATATTAACGGCGAAAAATCATTGGGCTCATTTTTGCCGAGGCAGAGGAGACGGACAGGGTTTATAATGGTTCTAGGCACTTGGATCCATATTGCCTGTCCCCTTTACTTCAGCTGCATGGACATGCTACTTCCACTTTGAGTTTAATCATAATACGCACTGCTGATGAAGATATCTAAAGGGACATATGTCGTGATGCAGGCGTGAATTTGACATGGGATTAGGGATGGGACGATATATGATAATATTGTAAATTGCGATAAAAACAGTCCGCGATAAACCGTTCGTGGCATTTTTCCAAAATCGCGAACAATTATAATCGTCTTTACGGAGCCAGACTGCCTCATGTTTCTGGTTTCAATACAACATTTAGATGCTAGTTTTGGTGTTTGCTCACAAGGGGGCGCTCTGTCACAGCAATGACACTTGTTGCGTCTGTGCCTGTTCTGGTGGCAGAGTCTGGTGCCGAAAAAAAGTCGCAGGTCCGAGGGCAAAACACGAGCACCTTGCACGCGCATTTACGAGACAAACATCCTGCTGTTTGACAAACTTGAGCTGAAAATATTCATCGTAAGTGACATAAACTATTGAATGTAGATTGTGTTGTGTGTAGTTAGTTAAACAACATTTTACAGACACACACACGATATATATTTACCTACAATCATGTCAATAGCAGAATAAACCACGCTCACCGATCAAGAACAACATCCAATCCATCAAACATAAACTCCCTCCTTCACCTGAGTCCACAGTCATCTTCACTCTGACAACATCCACAGTGTCCTCGATCACGTACTTCCTTTGTTTTGTCCGAGATGCCGTTTCTAGTTTAAGAAGCAAAACAACACGCCGACATGCGTTGCATTAACACGCTTCGTTTCTCGTAAAGTCCGTCTGTTTACGGTCTCGTTTTGTCCGTGCTTGCATCATTTTGTGAGAAGCAAAACAGCACCTAAACGTGTGTGATGTGATTGGTTGATTCTACACGGGGGAGAGTGGGGCGTAAACTTTCAGTCACATGTAGCACTGATTTGCTGTTTGTGGCTCCAGTGACACAACCTCCACCTTATTGGACAACACTGTGTCAATCAGAAGATAACACGTGTGTTTAGCTCTGAGAAAGAAAGGCCGTGTCTCAATTCGTCACATGTACTGTTCCATGTACTGCTCGAAGTGCAGGTCGATCAGAAAGTGCCTCCACAAACAAAGCGCAGTGTGAAGCGTTTAGAGGAAAATGTGGGAGGGGCCAAATAAGGTCAATAGAATTGTACTTTGTCTAAAGTCAGGCATGCCCAAACTGTGGTCCGGGGCCCAAATGTGAAAAAACCAATGATCTAGAAGAGATCATCAGGGATCAGGGCAAAATCTGACTTGCCCCAGACGACATATAAGCAGCTCTTGAGGTCAGAATATGTCCATTGCGCGCTGTCTGCATCTTATTAGAAAGCGTGTTACTATCCGATAATCAGGATGTATGTGTTAGCATGCTAGTTGTTGTTTGCTTTACAGTCAGCCAAACTCCGCACTGGTTTCAGAGAGTTGTGAAAAGAACACCGGAATGTAAGTGAGGAATAACTTTGGACCTCTGCAAATCGTCTCAAATGAAATAGTTCTGATTTTCAAAATGTTAACACAGAAATGGGTTACTTACGACTTACTGTTCAAAACTGCAGAGCTCATTCTTTGCTGTCGGTTCAGTCTTTTCACTGCGACATATCATAGTAGCAAACAACTCATTTTGATTTACAGTGTTTTGTTTGTTTTTTTATGACTATGGGGCCCCTTGAGTATTTGCCTGGCTTTGGATCAGCTCAAAATTAGACAGTTGTCTGATGTGTTGTACATCTGGTTCCATAATACAACTTTGAGTTAGTGAATAATGAGGGATATCATTATGGTTAAAAGCTCCTCTAAACCTCTAAACACAAAGACAAACGAGTGAGGCCTCAGAAGACTTAGAAACAGATGGAGATTTCAGCGAGAC
Organism: Periophthalmus modestus; assembly: GCA_019594935.1. Taxonomy (NCBI): domain Eukaryota; kingdom Metazoa; phylum Chordata; class Actinopteri; order Gobiiformes; family Gobiidae; genus Periophthalmus; species Periophthalmus modestus. The sequence goes on along the minus strand of JAIEZT010001390.1, from coordinate 15,866,648 downwards.
AATGGAGGATGATGGATTTTAAAGGAGAAAAGGAGTGACTGAGGTGGTTGATGGTTCTGCTGCTCTGGTGGAGATGGGTCACAGAAGGGTTTTAACTATAGACCAGGGATGGGCAAACTACGGCCCGTTGGGTTTAGTAATTCTGCCCGCCGAACGTGAGCAAATTATATTAAAATAGGTAAGGGGAAACCTTGTTCAGTTTACCTTTCCCCTGTAATAACAATGTTTCCCCAAAAGATGGCACACTTCAAGTCCATTAACCTTGTTCGAGTTTATTACTCTCATTCTCTTATCAGCCCTTTTGCAAAAATTAGCTTATCAAAAAAAGAAAAGTGGATAGTGAGCGCCCAGTGTTTAATACGGAATGGACAACAGAATATTTTTTCACTGAAGCCCGATCAAAGGCCGTATGCCTAATATGCCGATATGTCGCGGTTTTCAAAGAGTACAATATCAGCCATCACTTTGCAACGAAGCACGGCAACTATGCTAGCAAGCAGTCAACGCAGGAACGGGCGGCTACGGCTCAGAGGCTGGCAGCCAATTTACAGACTCAGCAACATTTTTTTCACCGGCAAACAGTGATTCAAGAGTCAAGTACCAGGGGAAGTTTTTTGCTGGTATTCAAGTTACCAAAAGCTAGCAAGCCTTTCTCCGAAGTTGAGTTTTTAAAAGAATGCATTTGAAAAACAATCTGTACAATGAGCCTTTCATATTCATGCTTTTCTACATGTTACAGTTTAAATCTCTAGTGTAATACATATGTATATATGTCCTGGCCTGGCTCCTCTGTCACATTTTAGGACTCATCGTGGCCCATGTGTCAAAAAGTTTGCCCGCCGCTGCCATAGACTGTATATATAAATGGACATAACCTGGTAGCTGCAGCTGCGTTCCAATAGAACAAATCCAATTCACTTTACATTGAAAAATTGTCACCCCTCTCTCCATAACTGCTGCAGTGAGCCTCGTTATTTTGGTCTTAAAATGTTCGTATTAACCCACTCTACATGATCCTATGTATTTTTATTTTTCTATTTTGTCCATGATTCAAGATATGAACATTAATAAGAGACAAATCAGGCACCTTTTTTGTGAGTTCTCTCCCGCTGGCATTAGTAAATGTTTTGACAGTGTTGCTAAATGGTTACTGACCACAGGTTGTCTTGCTTTTAGGAGTAATAGTTTTGGCAACACACCTTGGTCCATCTGTATTAAAAAAAAAGAAAAATATGGTGGCAAAAAAAAAGTATGAGGATTACTAAGAAAGGAATTGTTTCTGTGCTAAAATACAGTGTGTGATTTTTTTTCTTCCCTGATGCACGGGCATATTCCAAGATTTTTTTCAGGAGCGTGAGGTATTGTCCACCACAGAGTCCAGACTTTTGAGAATCGAAACAATGCCACAGTGTTCCAGACGATCGAAATGCTTTTTTTTTGGGGTCAGGCAGTGTACAATACAATCTGAAAAAACAAACAAAACACACAAGTATAGAAGCCCCTATAAAACATTAAACCAGGAGCAGGTGTGTATAAAAGTTGGTTACCAGATTATTAAATTGTGGTTGTGTCGCCAATGCATCTAGTTTTGCTTTTCCTTGGAGCGTGTTCCATTTCTGTGAAGCAAAACAGAGATGAGACAAATGTCAGTTTATTCAAAATTATGGGTGACCAATGAGCTCCTTTGATTCCTCAGTCATGTTTAGTTCTGGTTCGAGATACAGCAGGGTGTCGATCGGACTGATATCCTCCTGTATAAAAAACATAGAGCTAATTCTGGATTTGCCAGACAACTGAATAAACAAGTCTAATGTGTAGGTGGGACTGTCGCTATAATGTCTATACAAACTTATTGTTCAATATATTAAAGCTGGAACAATATTTTTTTGGGGTCAGTATTTATAATGTGTATTATTTCTTTGTACTACTGCGAAATATTTGGTAATTTTTTGGCTATACGATAAGATTCGCGCCATAAAAGGTTGTATCTATAATGAGTCATAGAAGTGATTTATTGAATTGAATTGAATATTTTTATTTATTTATTTATTATATATTATTTATTCAAACTAAGTAAACTTAAGTGTTTCTTTCTGCTGTTTATTGAATGCAGCTCATGATTTGGACGATATCGCAGCTCAAAATGCATTATCATGACAGGTCTATGTGTACGAGTTAAGTTTGTGTCCAAAGGAAAACATAGTTAAAACTGTCCAATGTATAATTAATGCAACTTCAGAGAGTGTTAAATCCAGGCTCAAAATGGTTCTGTTTAGCTGTGCATATGACTGAAAGGTTTTTATTCTGCACTTTTCTGTTTTAATGTTAATTTTATGGTGATTATTTGTGTTTATTTATGTTTTGATTTGTTGTATTGTGATTTTAATGTCTTTCTTATTCCTCTGTGTACGAGTTGTGTTATACCAATAAACTTGCCTTGCCTTTACAATACCAATCATTAATACTGAATTTGGATGAACACTACTAGACCTACATTGACTGTTATCTTGCTATCTTGTCCAGAAGAGAAGTATTACAAAACTGGAGAGCCAAGCATCATTTCTGTACACTTATCTTGTCCGGAGTTCAAAGGTCACCAATCAGCTTTCCACAAGAGTCCAGGAGTGGAGCAGAGTTATACAAACACAGATGTCGTCTGTGCACCTCCAACACTCTAATACATGATACATGTTTAACAAAATGTAGCTGTAAGACTGTGTAAAGGGTCGTCATTTTTTGACCTTAGAGAAGGTTCGGTGAGGTCAGAATAAAGATTAGATAATGCTGGCCTGATGTGGTCAAAGCAGGAGACAGAATTGCATAAAAAAGTGTCTTTACGAGACACTTAAAGAGACACTTAAAGATGACTCCGGTTAAATGCAAAATAACTAAAGAAACAACATAAACTATTTACACAAATAAACAGTAAATAAGCAACTTAAAATTAAATCTGCATCTTAACCACGTGCACACGACTACACTGAAGGACTAAATCAGGAAGGACCTCCACCAGGTCAGAACAAGCGATTCCACTGGTGCTGTTAGATTTTAACTTTAACAGTTTTCCAGTATAAACTGTGTAATATCGAGGGCATAAGTCAAGCGTCTAAAATAAAACTATAAACACTTAAACACTGAAACCAAAATGCACAAAGACAAGAAACATAAAATAACTTAAACGAGTCGTCCTCTTCACAAAGTCCAGCATGACCTCACCCGAAACCTTTAAGAAATGTCCGACACTGGGCACGCCCCTCTTTGTCTGGACCATGTGGAGATTCAGGTAAGTTATACACTGATATATTTTTAACTGAAATGATTAAGTTTAACCAAGTAAAACATCTTTAAAGTAACTGGTGTATAATGGCATTTAACTGAAAGGTGGACTTAACAAAACAAACCCAGAAAAGTTATATCTACTAACGGTTTAGATCGATATGGAAAAATTATGGGAAATAAAATTAATGTAGGTTTAATGGGACTACAGCCCACTTTATTACAGACAATACAGTATTTTCCAGACTATAAATCACACTTTTTTATACTTTGGTCGAGGGTGCGACTTATATGTGAAATATATGAGTTTTTTTCTTCATTATTATGCATTTTTTGGCTGGTGCGCCTTATACTTCAGTTTATACTCTGGAAAATACAGTAAACGGATTTTTTATATCACAGCTTGTCTGGCAAATCCAGAACGATATTTCTGTATTTTTCATACAGAGGGATATCAGCCTGGTCACTACTTTTTCTGTCGTGTCTCAGGTCAAACACATCTCTCATGACAGATTAAAAGAGTTTAGTGCTTTGCTCATTGATTCTGCAGCCATATTTGTTTTGATATAGACAGCTCACATCTTTGGAAAGTATTGGAGAAGTGTGTATTGTGGATCCAAGACAAATATCTCAACTTATTGTGCTGCATTTTTAGTTTGCTCAAGAGCACATGTCATCAGGATGTGCAATTTTAGTCAGAAAGATGAATTCACGCGATATTTGTGAGTTCAGAAAACCTCGAGAGTCCTGGGCCCAAGCTCCTGGATAACCGGACCAATCACAGGGCAGAATTGTGGTTTGGGCAGAAGATAAAGGTAAAGTAAAAGGTAACTCCATCCTCTATCCATGTAAGCACCTTTCTATGTAAGTATCTAAGTCCACATCTCAAATACTCACAAACGAGCCACCACTTGTTTTTTGAATAGTCCATAGACCACTAGATGACATTTTTAGAGCTTTTAAGCATCATTTTGCCCCTTTTTTAAAGTCCTTCCACCTTCACCTGTCTCATTCTGATATCAGAGCTCCACTGGTATGGTAAGCTTTAACTTGTACAGAGACAGTGCACGACAATACATTAAATGGCCCACATTATGCACATTTCTGATCTTTTGTTTTCTTCCTTGAAAAATACGCCTGGAGTCGTGTTTTGTTTCATTCACACATGCTTAATACACAACCTCTCATGTTTAGGCTGAGTTCAAACAAAAGACGGTCTGTTCCACCTTGTGATGTCATGTGGTAATACAGGAAGTGCTCCACTGTGTCTTTTTAAACTCCATACACCTTCACGAGAATCATTTGGATAATTTCAGCGCTGGAATTATCAGTCTCCACCAAACAAAACGTAAAAGGTAACTGTTACCTTGAAAAGTCACAAGGTGGAGTTGAGCTTTGGAGATGTAGACGGACTTATAATAAAGGGTTATTTAAATATGTGTGGAAAAAAAGCACAGCTACAGGTATGTTTTTTGTGAGGTAACATTATAACATGACTTAAAGCTCACAAGAGTCAATTCTGCAATCAAACCTCAGCCTCTGGAGTGCAAAGGATTGTTAGAGAAGCTGCCAGATCGTCTTTCCACTAGTCGTCCTTCATCCTCGTGGTACAATCCGCTTTGCTCAGTCTCGATCTTTGTGCTGTGCTACCCAGTTACCCAGTTGGTCTTTCTTGTTTGCGCCAGATTTTGCTCCTATTTGACTATTTGTGCGCCGCAGCCTCTGACCCAGCTCACCTCGATCGGTACGAACACCTTCCGCCTTCGACCCAGTTCGCCTGGGAACACCCCAGCGCCCGATCCCGCTATCCACGACCTGTGCCCGTACGCCCACCGCCGACCCAGCCTTCCACCACTTTCACATTTTGTATTGTTAATAAACTCTGTTGAACTGTTTTCCCGGGTCTGTATTTGGTTGACGTTACGACAGACCTTTAACCAAGACAAAAGTCGTTGGAGAGATGCTGGTGCCAGGCCATATCTTGAATGCCAATATCCACCTGTAGTACCGGAGCAGGTTGGTGAGTTCTGAAATTCCCTTAAACTTAACAAATTCAATGCTGGCAGCTATTGTTTAAGCCTAATTCAAACTGCTTGTGTGCTTGTACCTTCTCCTTGCACTGCTTTGTACATAAAAATTACAATGTATGGAACTATTTTAAGTTATCGAACACAAATTTATCAAGATTAAGGTGCCCAGAGCTAGTTAAAAAGCTAGAAAAGTGCAGAAAAATATTCAAGGACACTGTTTAATTACTATTTTTGTCTGATGAAATGTGTTAAAACCCCAAGTAAAACCAGGGTCCCAATTCTCAATAACTTGTCTGTTGCAGAGATTTCAAGGTTTCTGCGCAACAGTTCTGATATAATAAAAGAACGGGCTGTGTTTCTTGGCTTAGGTGTGCTTTATGTAATTCACAGTCAAAGAAATGTCAAGGTAACTTTTAGAAGAACATTCTTGCACGTTGGAGTTGTGAAAGCTGCTAACAACAAGGTAGAAACAAAGGACAAACCAGGATTAAGTTTGGACTTGAGCATTCTTGTGAAGTCGCGTGGCTGTGGACGCATTAGAAATACCGTGGTACTCAAGACACAAGGTATTACTTAAGTGAATTAACAAACGCTCCTGCATAAAGGCAAAACGTATTTACCAAGCAAACTTATTATCATGAGTTTACAAGCTCCTGACCCGTGTGGACTGTAAAGCTAACAATAACTAGCATGCTAACACACACTCTCTGATTATCGGACAATAAAATGCTTTCCTGATGCAGCCAGCGAGCAGCAGATGCATTTTAACCTCGAGAGCTGCTTATTCAATACACTACCAATCAAAAAATTTGGATACACCCTCTCATACAATGTTTTTACTACTTTAGACACTTCATACTCGTACATAAGTCGTCAAATATATGATGCAGCATATAAAGAATTATGTACTACATTGTTTAAATATATTTTATATTCAAGCCCTCATAGTAGCCACCCTTTGCTTTGTTGACAGCGCTGAAAACCCTCAGCTTTCTCAGGGAAGTAACAAACCAAGGAAAATGGTAAAGTAAGAAGTCATTTAATTAACAGAGATGTTAAGGGTAAACTAAACAAAAGGGGTCTAAAAATATTGAAATAAACTAAAGCAACAGGTAACATTAAATAAAACACAAATCTCACAAGAGCAGAACAAAATCCTGACAGACAAACGCAGAATCAGTACTGATGGAGAGGTGTCTGAGAACACGAACAGAACTGGACACATGCAGGACAGCAGCCCCGAACAGGTGTCCTGAATCTTCTTAAGTAGGTGGGAGGCGGCTGAAGGTGGGCCCCAGGATTGGCCAGGCTGGGAAACAGTCGTCCAATCAACAGCCATGATTATGGAGAAAGTAGAAGATTCAGGGACGCACACAAGAAACATAATGGACAAATACAAACAACAAAAATAAAAGGCCCAGAGCCGTTACATTCTCTCAGTGAGCTTGTTGATGAAGTCTCCTGAATTGGATTTCTCTTCACAGCCTTGTTTGGGTCAAAAAATACCAAAAGTGCAGGCTCCAAAGCAAAGGGGAGCCAATTTTATTTATTTATTTTTTTATATAGTCTAAAACAGGGGTGTCGAACTCATTTTCACAGAGGGCCACATCAACAAAATGGCTGCTCTCAAAGGGCCAGATGTAACTGTAAGATAAATGCAACTACTTTTTAATCCTGTTAACCGTTTCTATATTTATTACTTAATCAAGTTACAAATATTCCATATGGATTTGCATAGATATGAAAAAATGGCTGTGTAACTGTATATCTCCTGATAAACTGATATTTTATGACAGTTATACCTTTTAATTTACTTTGTTGCGGGCCACATAAAATTACATGGAGGGCCACATTTGGCCCACGGGCCTTGAGTTTGACACATGTTTTCAGTCAATTGGGGTTTATTTTAGTTTGCTACATTCCATATGTGTCTATTCATAGTTTCCATGTCTACAGTGAGACTCTATAATGCAAATAATCATAGAAATGAAGAAGAAACATGAATGAAAAAGTGTGTCCAAACTTTTGACTGGTAGTGTATCTGTACTGGGGCAAGACAAATACCTGCAGAACAAAAACTGTGTGCACCTTTAACACATTACACAGGTTGACTTCTATGAGCTTGTGTTCCCTCATTATTAGATTAAAGTAACTCTGTTGGCCTGTTGTCTGTGCATTCTGTCTCCAGAGCTCTGTACTTACTGCGGTTCTTCCACTATATAATATCAGAATACTAATTTTGAGTAACTGTATTACGGTGTGATTGCTCTTTCCTTGGTGGTATTCACAATTTCAATTCAGTTTATTTTTCTAAAGCCCAAAATCATAACGGCAGATGCCTTGTGGGGCTTAACAAAATTGCCGAATTAACCAACAGTAATTTAGAAAAGCAAACAGTGAAACAGTCATTGATCAATAACAGACAAGCAGATTAACCAACATTCACAATGTTTCTTTCCCATCAAAGGAACACAGTACTTGATCACAGCAACGACGTCAAAAGTATCGGAAATCAGATACTAACTGATCCTAAAACTAGTATTGAAACTGTATACTGTATTATTTAGTATTAAAAATGACAATATTGTCTAAAAAGAGCTTTCAACATGATCATTTGTGTATCAAAATCGGTATCAAGTCTATTTTAGCATCATGACAACACTAGATTACAGCACATTACACTAGATTACATACAGAAAAAATAAAAAAAATAAAACGCTGCTTTTGTGGAGAATGCACGTCATTTTCAGTGATGAATAATTGCATAACCAACTGTGGAAAAAACATTAAGCTGTTTATAATACAGTATAGTACAAGTCAATTTCGGTATAAAGGACTACATTCGATACACAGTACTGATTCAGATACCGCAATGATAGTAAAAAAAAAACACTTTTTTTAGGCAATAGAATGTGAGTTTCAACATTAAATCATAGTACTTTCCGATATATTACTATGTGGCCTTATATCTGTGTACTCCCTCAGTGTCCAGGTAGGTTCCATAGTGGTCCATGTACTAGTCTATGTGTCTAATACTTGTTCTGATACAGCTCAAGATCAGTCTAAAGCTCTTCAGGAAAGGTTTCTGTCCTGTGAATGTAACTTTTTTTTTTTAGTACCAACACTTTCTCAAATGAGTATCTAGTTTCGATACTAGTTTTAACATTATTAGTGTCTGATTTTCGATACTTTTGACAACGGAATATGTAAAAGCAAACATATTAATACATCTTCTAGTCTACCCAGCACAAAATATGAAGGTTAGTCCGTGCATAGAGATACAGACATGTGACAAACCAGGCGGGACAGGAGAAAAGGACATCAGAGACAGAAGTGTTCATGACGTCAAAGAGGACTTGGCCACAAATCTTCCTTATCTGCCGCCCGTATCCCAGGGTTACCATATGCCCAACACCGGCGGGATTCTGGTCCCCGAAACGCACGGTGATGCATTTGCGACACGCATTCACCGCAGGAAATCTGGCATCTCCGACTGGAACCAAAACACACGAACGCAACGCGGTTAATAGTCTTTTGAAAGCGGCGCGATAAAGAGTGTGTGTGCGCTTGGCTCCAGCTCAGGGGAGGTGTTACACAAAGCTCCCAGGGTTAGGAGCAACACAGAAGGCTAATATCTAAAGAATCTCCGACCGCGCTAGCTAACACACCTCTTTCCCCCGCGGGATGGAGTTGAAGAGGAGAGATGGAAGGAGAGCTAAAAAGGAAAAGACGGGTGAGAATATATAATAGAGAAGAAAAGAAAAAAAAACAAAGGCATTATGCACATGGAGAAGGTGTAGAATCTTGAGAGAGGCTAGGCAGCTAACAAGAAAAATACAGAGTTGATTTTAGCGTAGTGGTGTTAACAACGGTTGTTACACTGATATGTCCTTGTAACTTAAGAATCTCAAAATATGTTGAACTTTTCCTTCACAACCTTGTCTTAAAAGCTGTATAACACAATGAAACACAATTCTTTACCTGGTTATCAGAGTTATTTGTTTTTCTCAATAGAATTCTACTAGTGAGTGGTTATGTCAGGGATGTCCAAACTACGGCCCAGGGGCCAAATGCGGCCCTCAGACCAATTTTTGTGGGCCCTCACGCCTCCTCCTAAACTGGCCCAATTGATCAGGAAGTATTTTTTACTACAAACTGAAGAGACTCTACCTCTAAAACCTGAATAACATCACATTGCATTGTGACTCAGACCTAAATATAATCTTTCAAGTCCTATTAAAGGTACAATGTCTCTGTCAAACCTGTGTTAAATGCACCAGTCTGTGTCCCACCGCTTCAAATATGTTTCAGTATATGGCCCTCGGTGAAAAAAGTTTGGACACCCCTGGGTTATGCTATGTGCTATATATTATAGGAAGGACACATAGGCAGAAAATTAGCCTACGAACTATCTCTTGTCCACCAACTAGACTGACGAGCAGATTGAACTTGTACTTCTTTGAAACTCAAACTTGGAAATCTGTGTTCACACAAACTGTTCATGCAGTTGCTCTCAGTTACTCTTACTTGAGCAACTTACTGGACTAATTCTACTTAGGTAATATTACTTCTGAGGTCCAACAACCAACTACACTGCCTGGCCAAAAAAAAAAAAAGTTACCACCAAAAAAAAAAATGTTACACACTCTAATATTTCTTTGGACCGGCTTTAGCTTTGATTGCGACACACATTCGCTGTGGCATTGTTTCGATTTCGCTTCTGCAATGTCACAAGATTTATTTCCATCCAGTGTTCCATTCATTTTTCACCATGATCTTGCATTGATGATGGTCGAGTCTGACGCTGCACAAAGCTTCTCCAGCACATCCCAAAGATTCTCAATGGGGTTAAGGTCTGGACTCTGTGGTGGACAATCCATGTGTGAAAATTATGTCTCTTGCTCCTGAACCACTCTTTCACAATTTGAGCCCGATGAATCCTGGCATTGTCATCTTGGAATATGCCCGTGCATCAGGGAAGAAAAAAATCTAGTGATGGAATAACCTGGTCATTCAGTATATTCAGGTCAGCTGACCTCATTCTTTGAGCACAGACTGTTCCTGAACCTAGACCTGACCAACTGGAGGAGGCTCGGACCTATTTGCTCAGTTAAATCCAAGTGGCGACTTTTTTTTTCCCAGGCAGTGTACCATCCATGGCTTTCAGTCATACATTTCCTGGTATCCAGATTCCACACTTTTCCAATACTTTACAAAGATGTGAATCAGGTCACTGCTTATATCTCTCCTGCGTTCAGACGGGTGTGAATGACAGTAGGATTAGCCAATCAGGGACATGCGTGGTCTGTCTGTACAAAAACAAATATGCTTATGGGGAAAACATCATCGATTTTTCAAGTCAATAAGTCATTGTGTGAATCACTAAACTCTTTTAATCTGAGCTGAGAGAAATGCCATTTTGTTTGTAAATGATGGATGAGTTAGAAAGATAGTTCTTTTGTTTCACATGCTTCACTGAAATAAATCTGACTACACGATCATAGACATACCATTCTGGTCTTGATGGACAAAGTTACATGACACTTGACCATACAAAACTTATAAATACATAACATGAAACCTATGTATAATCAACATTTACAGTATGTTTACCATATGAGTGTCTTTGGGCAAAACACTTCCACCTTTTCTCTACAATTATTACTACTGCTTATCCAACACGCTTCTTTCCCCCCACTACATCAAGCATAAAGACTTGAGATAGTAATGAAACCGGACAGATAGCATACAGGAGATATATAAAGTGAACTGACAGAAAGCGGTGGAAGTAGCATATGGTGGTTGCGTGGTGTCCTATGAGAGATCCGGCCTGTTTGTAGAGTGATAGCTATCGGGTCGGCAGGCTGTCTCCGGAGATATTACTGCTCGCTGGTGTACTTCGCCAGATAAAACCTCCCCGCGACGCTGATAGAAAGTCTCCCACAGATAATGGCAAGGTGAAAGGCAAAGCGGGAGCAAGTCTGTCAGACAGGCTGTCCGACAAAAGATTGGAAGAATAGTTGATCACCCGCGGTTCAAGAGTCAAGCTGCTGTAAGGGAGGAGGGGAGATACTTGGAAAATGAAGGGTAGGGAACGGCAAAAATCACAGTGTTGGGGGTTATGGAAGCAACGACTGTCACAGCTATAAAGATAAAGTATCGGACGATGTCAACATTTCTGATGGTTCAAGACTGTAATATTTTGGGAATAAATGTACAAAAGTTGAACGTTAGTGTTTTTGTTTGAGATTGAATCCACAAACTTAGTGCAAGTCTGTTCAACTAAAAATAGTGAGGGGTTGAATTATCAGGTGCAGTTATGAGATTGGTCGGGCTTATCTGTGTAGAAGACTTACTTCTTTTGGCCAATATCCTGCTTGAAGATCTGAATAAAGGTCCCCGACACATACAGTTGAAAACAGACATTTGCATACACTATACAAAAAGACACATGTGCTTTTTTGTTTCACTGTCTGACATGAAATCAGACTAAACTTTTCCTGTTTTAGGTCATTTAGGAATACCAAAATTATTTCTATTTGCTAAATGCCAGAATAATGAGAGAAAGATTTTTTTTTAAAGAAAATGTGTCATTACTTTCGTCAAAGTTAGAAGTTTATGTACATTTCATTAGTATTTGGTACCATGGTCAAAAGTTTTGGATATCCTTCCACAAGTTTCGGACCCATTCCTCCTGACTGAACTGGTGTAACTGAGCCACGTTTGGAGGCACATGCCTTTTCAGGTCTGCCCATACATTTTCAGTAGGATTAAGATCAGGGCTACTCCAAAACATTGACTTTGTTTCCTTTAAGCCACTTTGTAACCATTTTGGCAGGAGGCTTCTGGTCATTGTCCGTTTAGAAGAACCATTTGAGCCCAAGCTTTAACTTCCTGGCTGATGTCTTGGTGTTGCTTCAGTATTTTCGCATAATGTTCTTTCCTTATGATGCTACATGCACAGGTTTGCATTTTAAATTGTATTGTGTGTGTGTGTATATGTCTATGTAAATATTACATAAGTCCCCCAGAGGACTACAGATGGAAATTAGTCATAAAGCTAGAATCTGGTACAAGCATCTCTGCCATTGTGCTTAATGTAATTGTACACTGTCCTACCAAATAAATAAATAAAATAAATAAATCTATTTTGTGAAGTGCATCAGTCCCTCCTGCAGCAAAACAACCCCATGACATGATGCTGCCACCCCCATATTTCACACTTGTGATGGTGTCGTCAGGCCTTTTTCCTCCAAATGTAACGATACTCATTATGGCCAGTCAATTTTAATTTCATCAGACCACAGGACATGTCCCCCGAAATTAAGGTCTCTGTCCCTGTGTGCATTTGCAAACTGTAATCTGTCTTTTTCATGTTTCTTTTAGAGTAATGGCTTCTTTTGCTTTTGTTCTTGAGTTGATATGCACATTTCGGACCGGAAGAGCTCGGTCACACCGGAAGAGCTCGGATTAGAGACGCTGTTCCTTCACATCGAGAGAAGCCAGCTCAGGTGGCTCGGGCATCTGCTCAGGATGCCTCCTGGTAGGGGCATCCCTCTAGGGAGGTGTTCCGGGCATGTCCGAATGTGAGTAGACCCCGGGGGAAGATCCAGGACACACCGGAGGGACTATGTCTCTCGGCTGGCCTGGAAACGTGTCGGGGTCCCACCAGAGGAGCTGGAGGACATGTCTGGGGTGAGGGAAGTCTGGAGTTCCTGCTTAGACTGCTGCCCCCGGATAAGGAAAAAAAATTGATAGATAGTAAGCTTACTGTATGTAAACTTTTGACACTGAAGAAAGTAATGAAAAATTGTCAAAAAAACAAACTCGTTATTTTGGCATTTAGTAAATAGAAATAATTTTGGTCATTGTAACTGACTTAAATTAGGACATTTGAGTCTGATTTCATGTCAGACAGTTAGAAAAAAGTGTATGTATCTTCTTATATAGTGTATGTAAACTTCTGGTTTCAACTCTAGACGTGATTTATTCCTGTAGAGAAGCAGAGTAGGCAACACCAGAGAGTTCTGTATGTTTTTGTTTTTTTTGTAGTCCAACATTTTATTTAAAATATGCATAATTTCATCGAGCAGACACACTCCCATTCTCAGCTTGAACAATTGTAAACAAATCTGTCCGATTAGTTTGGTGTTAAAAAGAGGTCACATCATAGACTGTATATATAAATGGACATATCTAACTTGCTGGACATTGCATTCCAAATAGGAAGTGAGCATGGGTGCCTGGCTCCAATTAACTTTCTATTGAAAAACTGTCACCCCTCTCTCCGTAACTGCTGCTCTCAGGTTTGTCATATAGTTGTTAAAATATTTGTATGAAGCCGCACTACATGATTCTGGCTGGCTTCACTTTCACAATTTCACACATAACACAGGAGACACCAAAAACAACATTCCATTAAAGAACTTATATTAGACACTATGGGTGGGCTATTTATTATTGGCCTTTAAACATGCTAGAACTTAAAACAATGGCTGTCTTCAGACTTTAGACACCTTGTTCCCACAGATGCACTCCTTACTGGGAAGTGTGTTTATGACGCCATCTACTGCCAGCAGAGGAAATTACTATTGAATAAACAAACAACAAGTAGGATTAGGAACCTTTTGTGACATACATGCAGATTTGAAGGCAGAAATGTGCTAAGAAAGGGTCTAACAATGACTTGGGATTATGGACTTAACAATTGTCCAAAATTGTAATTGTTGTTATATTACATTTTAACCTGTGATGTAATGAATCTCGCTCACCCCCTTCCTCTAACCCCCACTCTCCTTTTCTGTGACTTTTATCACTCCCATTTTATTTTTATTCTCTTATAACTTATTCTTCTGTTTATTATGAAAGTGTTTTACATTATTTTGTGTCAATTTGTTTTTAAATTAAGTTGCTTTTCCCACTTTGGCGCATCTCACGTTTTAAATGTGCTATACTAATAAAATGGCTACTTTCTAATAAAAATAAATAAATAAATATTTACTTTTCAAACTGGTGTCGTATACTCATTCACACACATTCCCGTGAAGCAGCTTGAAACCGCAGCTCGACACGCATCTCTGACACTTCTGACGTCACGAGGCCTCGGTTTGCCTGGTCACGTGATTTTTGGCGTGTTGAAGCGCGTATGGAAACAATGCTCTGCAACACTTCCGCTTCACAGGGTCGATACAGTGTCGAGCTGAGAGGCTCCAGCCCTCTCTAGACAGAGGGCTGGTTTGGCTCTGGCTGGGTTAAAGGGGGGTAAGTTGGTGGCAAGGGAGAGGTGGGCCATTTTAACAGATTTTGTTGGGTTGTTTTTGTTTTTTTGTTTTTTTTTTCAGACTAAACCTGCTGCTGTTTTTGCACACTGTTTTGTTTTGCTCTTTTTGTTTTGCTGTTTTGTATCAGTTTTGCATTTTGTTTTGTATTAGTACTGTTGTTTGCACATTGTTTTGATGTTTTGCTCTTTCTGTATTTTGTTTTGTATTTTTGTTTATCAGCAGCTTTTGCCAACTGGGTCAAGTTTTAATACATTTTGTTCTGTTTCAGCGACGCTGGTGCCTTCTGGTGGTTGGGCTAGGCACAACCAACATTGGTGAGGTTCCCCCACCTTCACATGTGATTTAGTGACTGGGTTCACGAGTTTAGTTTTCTGCACTTTTCATTTTGCTGTGTCCACTGAGGTGAGTATGTGGTATCACCCCTGGGCACACCCCCGACAGTCTGCTCACCACTGGTGGCCCCCGCTAGCTTATTTTGTTTTTTTGGGTAATTTAAAACTTTTTACTCCCAGGCCTCTTTTAACTAGTAATTCAATTTTTAGCTTGTTTTTGCAATAAAATTTAATATTTCTACCTTTTTAGTTTAAAATATTATAATAAACTAATAATAATAATATAAATTAATTTTGCTTTAGCCATATTTGAATTTTTAAACTTTTTATTAAATAAAAACATTTTAATCGTTCCTCCATGTCTCTTGTCTTTTAATTCAGGATCTTACTTGTGTCTTTTATATCTAAATTTGATTGTGACCCTCGGGCCTTAAGCCCCCCAAATGTAAATGCGGTGGGTGCGCGGTTTGCCACATCTATAATGTCTCATAATTTAACAAGTGGTGCTTAAGACCCCAACAAATCCTTTAATAAAACAATCTGCTATAAACATTTAATTGCAGCGAGACATCTAAACTGTAGAGTTTGAAGTTACCGTAACGAGTTTCTATGAATTACTACTTGTGTTGTAGGTTACATCAAATCCATTCCATTTTATTTGTATGGCATATTTCATGAATAGAATATTGTTATGTTTTAGGATAATAATAGAAATATGTGTCAGACTCAAGGCCCACGGGCCAGATCCGGCCCGCGAGAGGGTTTTCTATGGCCCGCGGGATGATATTGATTTATTAGAACCGGCCCGCAAGCCGCAGCAGGCCAGCAGCCCACAGGTGTTTTAAACGCATCAATACTACATTTCCCACAATGCACGCACACACACACA
Source organism: Periophthalmus modestus (assembly GCA_019594935.1). NCBI lineage: Eukaryota > Metazoa > Chordata > Actinopteri > Gobiiformes > Gobiidae > Periophthalmus > Periophthalmus modestus. Next base: position 15,850,840 of record JAIEZT010001390.1, on the reverse strand, counting down.
CACACAATTTAAAGGAAGACTCCATGTATATTACATAAGAATTTGAGTTGGCCAGTGTCAACATTTTTTTTTTTTCTGCACACAACCATGGATCATTATGTTATAACTTGGACATTTTAAATCACAATATTGATCTAAAACAACTTAATAGATGATACAAAATAGAGTCTGTGGTGAGAAGAGTTTGTTTTAAATATTTTGCATTTAATATTTTTTTGTCAGTACTTCTTCTTTTTGCTCTGTTTGCTCTATTCTTCAACAACAGTGTTTCAATGGAAGCCGTCCTGTCTTATGCAAAAGTCATGTCTCCTCTTCATCAGATGAAGGTCATCCGGTGCCGAGGGACCATTTGCACTAATTAAACACAGTCCCCAAAGATTTCCTCACCTGAGTCGCTCCTCCACATCAGATCAAGAACATCCGGTGCAGAGGAGCATTTTCAGGAAGTTATTACTGTGGAGAGGTGTTCAGCCAAGCCCACCCACAGCTGTGGTCAGGAGGAAAAGCCCCTGACCTGGGGCCGCTACACTGACCAGAGGTCAGTCTAGCGGTCCCTACAGCCTCTGTGTGGAACTAGGCCCTCAACAGGACCTGCAAAAAACACGGCGCAGTGAGCGAAGTATGGAGCTGAGCCTGCTCCTCTTCTGTGGCATCTCCAGATGGCTGCGGATGGTGTCTCTGATGATCCCTATGTATCCATCGTTTTTGAGGAAGGCATGGAAACAAACCCATTTCTTTGTGGATCCTGAGCACAGGTCTCTGTACACGGCCTCAACAACGTCTCTGATGTTCTCAGGATCAGGCCTCACCCTCACGTTCCATTCAGGCATCTCTGACTTCAACTGATGAAACAGTTTAGCAAATGTTGGTTTCTCCGCAGAAAGGTTTTTGTTCTGGAGGACACGCCGGGTCACCTCAAAAGCCAAGCCCCAGATATGCTCTGTCTCCCACTTGCACTGAGAATGTCCATGGGTGACAGGAGCAGTGGGCTCCTCTGTTTGTGGGGTCTGGACCTGGGGCAGGGACAGAGTGCTGACCACTCTGTGGATTTTGAAGAGGGACCTTTTGACTGGGTCTTTTTTGGAGTCTGGATGCTCCTGCATATTCAGCCAATCCTTCAGGCTTTTCATGAAGTCTGACACTTTGCTTCGGACCTTCCTGGCAAATCTCCAAACTTTGAAAGAGCTGTTGGGGCTCATGTGGTTCAGAATAACCTGAGAGAGACCCTGGCTCACGTCCGTGTGCTGCCCATTGGAGATCTCCTGGGACAGTCTCTCATAGAAAATGCCCTCCTCCTGGATGTCTGCAGATAGCTGGACCAACTTCTCTAGAGGAACAGAGGCGTCCTCTACTATTGTGTCTACATCAACTTTGACTTTGTGCTCTCTGGCGATTTGGATCAGGAATTTTCTAAAGCAGGTCTTAGCATAACACAGGGTTAGGAAAGACTGGATCCTGTGTAGAACTCTATATAAACAAGATTTTGTGCCAAAGGCACCAGCAGGGCTGGAGAGAGAGCCCTCAGTCCCATTAGAGCCCTGGGAGCTGCTGCCGTGAGAGGAGCCCATCTCATCACAGATGATGGAGAGAGATGGATCTAGCAGCTCTCTTCACTGTCCAACAGGTCCTCCTGCTCTTCACTGCTGAGGCAAGCAGATCGAGTTACCTTCAGTGCTGCCCGCTCCAGGATCTCCTTCACCTGTTCAGCTGGAGATGTGGTGCTGGAGGTTGGAGAGGCCTGGCTCGAGTCCTGCTCTGAGACAGTGGATTTTGAGTCCTCCCCTTGGTTCTCCTCTGATTGCGCACTGTGTTCCCGTGGAGTCACCTTAACCGCGTCTTGCTGCTTGTTTGCGGATACATCCTCATTGGAGATCTGCCCGCTCTCGTCCTGTTTCTCCTCTATGGGCATGAGGGTCTCACATTCGACAGTTGGGGCCCTCGAGGCACAGTGCTGATCCTGTTGGTTTTCAGAACTCTGTCCGGCTGGTGCTAAGTCCTCATCCTGGATCTCCTCTATGAGCATGATGGTCTCATGTGGGAGATAGGGGAAGGGTCTTATCCTAGCAGGTGCAGTGCCAGGTCTCACATTCGTCTGCAGGGGGGATAGGGTTGAATTTGGGGCCCATGAGGCACAGTGCTGATCCTGTTGGTTTTCAGAACTCCGTTTGGCTGCTGCTGAGTCCTGATCCTGGATCTCCTCTATGGGCGTGAGGGTACTACATGGGAAATGGGAGAAGGGTCTTATCCTAGCAGGTGCAGTGCTAGGCCTCACATTCGTCTGCAGGGGGGATAGAGTTGAATTTGGGGCCCATGAGGCACAGTGCTGATCCTGTTGGTTTTCAGAACTCTGTTTGGCTGCTGCTGAGTCCTGATCCTGGATCTCCTCTACGGGCATGAGGGTCCCACATGCGACAGTGTCAAGCCTCATATTAGGTTGCAGCGGGGATAGAGTAGAATTTGAGGCACAGCGCTGATCCTGTTGGTTTTCAGAACTCTGTTCAGGTGGTGCTGAGTCCTCCTCCTGGATCTCCTCTATGGGCGTGAGGGTACTACATGGGAAACGGGAGAAGGGTCTTCTCCTAGCAGGTGCAATGCCAGGCCTCACATTCGTCTGCAGGGGGGATAGGGTCGGATTTGGAGCCCATGAGGCATAGTGCTGATCCTGTTGGTTTTCAGACAAATTTTCGATGTTGGTTGTCACGCCCAGCCCATTCTTTCTCAGTTCTTCTCCAACTCTGAAACGTTTGATTTTCTCTTTCATATCTATTTCCACAGACTTTGAAGGAGCTGAATGTTCCCCCCTCTCCAGAGATGTAGCGCTGTCTTCAGATGCACGACAGAGCAGTTCATTGCTGTGATTGAGAACCTGTGTTTTTTGGCTGCTGATGCTCCGAGACGTTGAGGAAACACGAGAGGATTGCCTGTCCTGATGTGTTGAGGGAACATAAGAGGTTTCCTCTTCAGGGGAGAGTGCCTGACCACAGCAGCACTGAATTAACTTTCTGATACAGCTGGCAATGCAGTAGATCTTGAACTCTGTCGTCCTGTAATTTTTCCCCTTCTTTATTACCACTTCATTGTTCTGCCAACTGAGGCAGGACATACCTGCGTTGACTCTGTTGGTCACCTCATCAGTCAACATGTCTAGGGCCTCCTGAATGTCATAAGGGTTTTCTGAGGTCCTGAAGCAGGCTGTGAAAATGGGGCTCAGTGCAGCCATCACTGCTCCATATGACACCTGGTTAGTAATAAGAAGTGGATTATCCGAAACGTAGTCCATTAAAAACCAGAGTATTTCCGTGCTGGTGCCCATGATCATCTTCATTATCAATTCCACCATCTTGGCCCTTTTCTCCTGCTCTAACAGATTTGTGCTGTCCATGATGTCACAGAAGGATTCGAGCAGAGGCCGGATCAAGTCTATTGAGAGGGTAGGTATAGCGTCATCCAGGGAGCAGCTGTTCCTTGGCGACTTCTCAAGTTGTGGCTCGGCTGGAGGGAGCTTGCCTTGTCTGATCTCTTGGCTCATTTGCCTGAACTCCTCCGGGGTAAAATCTTGACTGTCTTTCTCTGCCATAACTCTCTCAGTAATAAATGTAAGGTAACAGATAATATCTACTGAACGTCTACTGAACTGTCTGCTTTTGTAGAGCTCAGCTAATTGTACGTTGTCTGTTAAGCAACTTGTAAGTGAATAAACTGAACGTGGCGTTGGACCCCTACTAAAACTGAGAGGACAGCTGTGTGACATCACAAAGTGTTCTCTTTCTTTGAATCAAAGAATCAAAGGAGTTGCCATGGTAACAAGATTGTTACCATGGCAGCCATGTGGATTGTGGTCATGTGACAACGTTCTAGAACCCCTATAGTTTAACCTGAGCTGGAGACAGAAAAAAAATTAAGGATTGAATGAATAAATACATACATACATACTGACAGACATACTTTATACATACATAGATACATAAAGTGAACTAAATAAGATTTCACTAAATCTATTTTTTTTTTTTTTTTTTTCCTATTCGTTTTTTAGGGGTATTTGATTGCACAAAAATGTTAGGCTATATTTACTGTGAGTTACTTGCAGAGATAAATGGTTAAAATATATTAGTCACTTTCTTTCTATCATTGCCTGTGCATTTACAGGTGCAATTCTAGACACATTTCAATTAAATATACCCTTCTGGCTTATATTTGTATAGTTCAGATTGTATATTTCTCTTGATAATAATTAAAAATAGACTAGTTCTATTTTTTACATTTTAACATGGTACAAATCCGCATTTATACAGCACTTACACGCTGGTTCAGTCTGTGCTCTGTCATGTGGAACAGAGCAGAAAAAGTCTGTGGAAAAAATTATTAAGAAGTTTATTTACAGAACCTTGACAAACTTCTACTGTTGAGCTCCGTGTTCCGTCGTGCCTGCTACCAAAGATCATCAGTTGTTTCCCCCAGAAATCCACCGCCTAATGGCCAAAACTCAACACTTACCATTGAACTTAAAATTCATTGTGTTTCTCTGTTACATTTCCCTACATAGGTCTGTGCTGTACCTATCAAGTTTACCTATTTCTGACTTCCACTCGCAACTTCTTATGGAGAATTTTCAATAGTGCCCAGGTTAACGTACTGGAGACCACATGGGCCGATACGACTGCATACAGACCTCTACTATGTATTTATGTGAGGAGCATGTGGTGCCAAGTTCAGTATTGTTTCTATAGTGCTCCAAGTCAAGGTGAGATGCAGGAGCGAAGAAATAAATGACATTTGTACGGTGGCTGAAAGAGCTGCACATTCAACTGCTTTGGGGGTACAGTTTTAAATGGTAATGGCAAAATGTGAACAACAACTAGTTCATCTGAGCGACAGAGGCTCAGTGGTCAGAGCATTGGTCTCGGACCAACCCGAAGGTCGGAGGTCGAGGTTGTGTCCTTAGGCAAGACACTTCACCCACATTGCCTAGTATGAAAGTGGTGTGTGTGAATGATCAGTGGTAGTCGGAGGGGCCGATGGCGCAAACCGGCAGCCTCGCTTCCGTCAGTCTGTCCCAGGGCAGCTGTGGCTACAATAGTAGTTTACTCGACCCTTGGACCACGGCAAACACCCCGCTCCCGATTCACCGATTGATCTACCGTCATTTTTGCACTTCTGTAAATAAACACTGTTAAACTTTCCCCGAGTTCTGTCTTTTTGGTCCATCCAGTCAGACGTTACGACACTAAGCCTCCAAACATGCACAAAAAACCCTTTAATATCATTGAAAATCGCCTTGTGTTACATCTATAGATAAAGACACGCATGCGCTAACAACTCAATGAAGATAACAACTCTTAACGTCTCAATATGGCGCTGGGAAAACTGCTTTATCAAAACAGATGCTAAACCAGTGTGCAGTTAACAGCGCAGAGGAGAGTGGCAGCAGTGTGTGCAGCTGAGCCGCTCTCAGGGAACGTGATTTCGCTTTCCTTATTTTTGTTTTTGGGTTTGTGTGGATCTGCGCGGAACAAAAGATGAAAGTGCGCTTCACCTTGATCCTCCAAGACGTGAGAATGGGATTGTTTGTGTCAAGTTATGGCCTGAAATACTGATGTAGTCTGAGTGTATTTCAAAAAAACAAACACCCTTCAGCTGGGTTCAGAATACGAAATAGTACAAGGCGTAGTAGTAGTCGTCTTAAGCCCCGTTCACACATAGTTCCCAGTAAATTGCTAAGTATAAAATGACAGAACACAGCAATCACCACATTCACATAAGCACCAGTCCCAGAACATCACCGGTGTTTCAAGAAATTCTGATCCCTCTTTAAGCTAGTTAGAAGGGGAAGCTACCTTATCTACTTCATGAGAAATTACATAAACGCAATTTCTATTTATGTTCGTGATGATGCCATTTACCGTTTGTAACAGAATATGCATAAAGTTCATAAAAGTTTTGCTCATGCTAATGCAGTTTTTGGTTTAAAAGTTCTTCTTAGTGCTCAGATTGCAAACTTCTCAGTGAGTTTTATTCATCAAATTTATGTAAAAGCGTTATTTGACAAGAAAAGACAATAAAAACCTCTTTCTCCGCCTTTTTGTATTGGTACAAAGTGGAGGGGTATCAGGGGGGTGCATCATTTAAATTGAATAAGAATGGATTATAATCACAATTGTGTAACTAGGAAACCATGTTTGTAACCAGGAAATCAAGCTGGTAACCAAGGAAACTGAGCTATGGTCCTGGCGGTTTTCTGGCTTTATTCACACATAAACCTTCCCTGCATATTCCTGGCATTTTGATGAAGTAAAACATGCAGGGAAATCAGCTCTGGCTTCGTTCACATATGACACTGTTCTGCAAAAGTTCATCCTGTCATTTCAGAAGGGCCTAGAATCGAACCACAGAGCGTAAAAAAACTCCATCCTAACTTGGGACGATAAATGGGACGCTGATTTGTAGCGCGTGTGTGGAAGTTAACAAAGTACAAGTAGTAAAGTACTGTACTTAAGTCTAATTTTTAGATATCTGTGCTTTTCTTATGTACATTTTAGAGGAGATACATTTTACTTTTACTTCACTACATTTGAGAGCAGTATCTTTACTTTCTACTCTACTATTTTTGAAATGGATTGAAAAGTAAAAAGCACTTTTCGTAAGATTTGAGGGGTTATTTTTACCATGTTCGTGGTAACATCCTGGCTAAAGTATTTGAGATCAAGGTTTGGCTTTGAACAAACAAAATACACATAGTCCATACAAAAAAAAAAGAAAGAAATTGGTTCATATTGCTACTGTTGGCCAAAATATGTATGATATTTTATCAATGTCACTACATTTAACACTTTAACAAATTAACAACATTTGAGTGATACTTGCGGGTACTTGAATACTTTTACTAGATTTTTTTATATTTATACTTTTTACCTCTGTATTTGAACTTCTACTTAAGTAATATAAGGTAAGATATACCTTTATTAGTCCCACGGTGGGGAAAATTCCAATATTGCACCGCACAGTTAAGAACAGAAGGAAAATGGTACATACAAAACTGAGTACTTCATCCACCTCTGCTCTCAAATGTGAACATCTCTCCAATATTCTTACATAATTCAAAACAAAGTATATAACTCCTTTTACCCGAGATAAATAAGAGTTTGGTGCTGTGATTGTTGATTTTGCAGACGTTTCTCAGTCCTCTGTGCAGTTTTTTCCCTGTTTTAGCACAAGCCTCCATGTTTGTCTGTCCCAAATGGAGCGTGCGTCTCTGATTGGTCGATCGTGTTTTGTATCCTGCGTTCGTATATTTATGGATCAGATTATTTCATAACACATAAAGAGATGTTGTCGTGTTTAACCAGCCCAGAATAAAGCTTGAAGTGGCCTGACATTAGCGACGCCTATTAGATCAGGGTTGGTATTTTAAATTGGACTTGATTATCTCTAATGGGGTTCTTGTGGTATTTAAAAGCTTTTCCAAGAATTCCTGTTTGTTGTTCCACTCTCCCTCCCTCTCCCTCCCTCTCCTGTTCTCCCTCTCTCTTCCCCTTTTTCTCTCATTCTCCCTACCTCTCTTTCTCATGTTTTCTTTCATTCTCTCTCTCTGTTCTCTCTCCCTCTTTCTCTCTCTCCTTTTCTCCCTCCCTCTCCCCTATTTGTCTTTTCTCTTTCCATCTTTCCTCCTCTCCCTCTCTCTTCTTTTACTCTGTTGCTCACTCTCCTATTCTCTTTCTCCCATAATCACCTGCTCTCTCTATTCTTCCTCACCTTTTCTTAGACTCTCCTTTTCTCCCTCCCTCCCTTCCCTTTCTTTTCCTTACTCACTGTCCTGTTGCCCCTCTCTCTCTTCCTTCTTTCTATTCCTCACTGCCCTGCTCTCGCTCTCTCTCCTGTTCTCCCTCTCCTTCTCTACCTTTCTCACTCTCCTACTCCCTTCCTCTCCCGTTATCCCTCCCTCTCCCTCTATCTCTCTTTCCTCTTTCTATCTCTTCTGCTTTCCCCCTCTCTCTTCTTTTTCTCTCCTTTGCTTACCCTTTTCCCTGTTCTCCCTCCCTCTCTTGCTATCTCTCTTTTCTCCGTCTCTCCTGTTTTCCCCCTCTCACTTCTCTTTATCTCCCTTGTTCACTGCCCTACTCTCTATTCTCTCCCTCTCTCTCGCTGTCTTTTTCCTGTTCCTCCTTCGCTCTTTCTCTTTAACTCCATTGCTCACTGTCCTGCTCTTTCTCTCTATCGATCCTGTTTTCCTTTTCTCTCTTCTC
>JAIEZT010001390.1:15662600-15837600 GCA_019594935.1 Periophthalmus modestus | reverse complement strand
TAGTCCTACTACTACTACTACTACTACTACTACTACTACTACTACTACTACTACTACTACTATTCCTTCTGCTACTAGGCCTACTACTACTACTACTACTACTACCACTACCACCACCACTATTACTACTACTAGACCTACTACTACTACTACTACTACTACATCTATTAGTACTATTAGTCCTACTATTACTACTAGTACTACTACTACTACTACTAGTCCTCCTCCTACTACTACTAGGCCTGCTACTACTTCTACTACTACTACTACTACTACTAGACCTATTCCTACTACTACTTCTACTACTACTGGTACTACTACTAGTCCTACTACTACTACTACTACCACTATACTACTACTACTACATCTACTAGTACTACTAGTCCTAGTACTACCACTACCCTGGGGCATTATGTGACTGAGCATTGTCCTTGTTAAATAACTAAACTACAAACAGAATTCACAGTGATAAAACATGTTCTTCTACACTGTTATAGTTTTTACTTTAAGACGACCTTTGAAATATATAATGATCATTATCACATTAAAGGATATGACAGGTTTTCATGTTTTTCTAATTATGACTTGGTTTGGGGCCATGCAGGGGCCTCCACCCGGCCTGTCCCACCGGGAGGAGGCCCCGGGATAGACCCAGGACACGCTGGAGGGACTATGTCTCTCAGCTGACCTGGGAACACCCTGGAGTCCCACTGGAGGAGCTGGAGGAAGTGTCTGGGGTGAGGGAAGTCTGGGAGTCTCTGCTTAGACTGCTGCCCCCGCGACCCGGCCCCAGATAAGAGGAAGAAAGTGGATGGATGGGCCTGGTTTGGTGGGATAGTATCTGTCGTAAATACTTATTATATTTTTACATCAGTTAAGTGGCAGTTTGTGGGAAAAAAGTTGGGGAGAAAAGTAGAAAATGCAGGAAGTCCCGGCGAATTTTAAAAGAATCCGTCTATCTCTGCCGTCAACACCAAAGATTCTGTCCAAAATCCAGTGACAATTTAGACGCAAGTAAAGCTTTTTCTGACAGATTAAGCAAAATAAACCTGTTGTCATTTATTTGCACTTGTCTAATCATAACTATTGTACAATTTAGACACATTTTGGGCATTATTAATGTTATGGGTTGCTAGGTAACAGCTAGGTCTCTTCACACGTCTAATCTGTTGTCCATGTCCGACCAAGAAGTAAAATGATAAACTTCATCAAATTAACAAACCACGGAAAAAATAGGCAAGATTTTGAGTCAAGTCTTGATGTATGTGGAACGAGTCTCATCTGTCACTTGCTCCGTCATCCAAAGTCAATTTAGTTACAAATAAATCTAAACAGCCTGTTATCTGAAGTGTTCTGTTTGTGAAAATGCTCTGTGCTCACCATGATCTTTCAGCTTTTGATTTGAGAGAATAATCACGAGTGTCATATTTTTGGAGTGCTTTTCAAGAGCATTTTGCACACAATACATTACTACGACATTGATGGCTACTTCTACTTTTACCGCTCCCATATCCGAGTGTTTACTGTGCATCTGAGCTAAATGTGTCTCGCTCCAGATCAGAAATGTTCTATGAGCAGCTGTTTTGGTCAAAATATGTCAGTTGTGTGCTGCCTGCGTCTAATTATAAAGAGTTTTGTTGTCCAAGAGTCAGGAAGTGCATGGTTAGCATTAGGTCTATCACAATAACACATTTTGAACATACTTTTGATATAGCAGAATGATACTCTTTAGGACAGGGTGTTCAAACTTTTTTCTCCACATACTGAAACACATTTGAAGCGTAGGGAAACAGACCGGTGTGGAAACAGGGAGTCAAATGATGCATTTAACTTTAACAAGACCTGGAAGATTATTTTTAGGTCTAAGTCACAAGGCAATGTGATGTTATTCAGGTTATAGAAGTAGAACATGGGTGTCCAAACTATGGCCCAGGGGTGAAATGCGGCCCTCAGACCAGTTTTTATTGGCCCTCAGGCCTCCTGCTGAACTGGACCAATTGATCATAAGCACAACTTTTTACAGCAAATTAATTTCCACCACTATAACCTCAAACATCACATTGCAGTGTGATACAGACCAAAGTGAATGTGTTTCAAGACTTATTAATACACAGCGCCTCTGTCAAAGCTGTGTTTAAAGAACTGCACTGTATTGATCACTGGTCTGTGGCCAACTATGTTTTGAGATGTGGCTCTCGATAAAAAAAAAAAAAAATGTTTGGGCACCTCTGAAGTAGAATCTCTTCAGTTTGTAGTAAAAAATACTTCCTGATCAATTGGGCCAGTTTAGGAGGAGGCGTGAGGGCCCACAAAAATTGGTCTGAGGGCTGCATTTGGCCCTTGGGCTGTAGTTTGGACAGTAGTAGTAGTAGTTTTGTACTTATGAGTCATAGAAGCTATTTATTCAAACCTCTGCAGCTCAGATCTCACTGTAGAACAGAAAAATAATAAAGTTCCCCACTACTGGAAAAAAAAAAAAAAAAGAAAAAAAGACTACCAAAAATTGTTGTTCCATCAAACATATTGAACCATAAATCGACATAGTAATTATTATGACGGGCCTAGTTAGCATGGTAGTTATTGTCAGCATTACCGAGACAGCAAAACAAAGTTGTGAAAAGTGCTTATAAAGTCATCACTGTGAATATTTATGATGCTCAGAATACATAAAGTAAGTGAGGAATAACTTTGGACCAAACCATTTAGAATAAACTAGTTCTGTTTTCCACATTTTAAACACAGTAAAAATCACATGCAGTACCTTTACAAACAGAACAGAAATACAAAACAAAAAATCTAAACTTTATTATAACACTGAACAAATACATTAGAGGTGTAGCATGGGTAATATACTCCTATAGGACATATACAGTCATATACAGACAACAGAAATGTACAGGGTTCATCAAACATAGCAGCTTAAGCCTCTTCAGTGCTTCCACTCGACTCAAAAAAGATCGTTCAGTCAACAACAGATTGTACTTTATCAACAATATTGTGACAGCTAATGTGATGCTAATATACAAACACGTACATGGAACATTATATAAAGCATATTATTGTTATGGAGAAAACAGACAAACTGGTGTGAATAAGTTCTATCTTGAGAATAAATTGCATGTTTTTGTATTAATAATGAATCGTTTTGTGAGACCATATTTTGTCTGGGAGCTTCACGATTTGCAGTGTGTAACTTTGTGGAAGTGGCTTGATTCCACGGACAAAAAAAGGTAAAATCACACTTTGGAACATTCTCCATGGAGACAGATGAGTGATACTGTGGAAGACGAGCACAAAGAGGCCCTCTTCCAGGCCGAATAAGAGTCAGGTTTGTGGAGATGCAAGCTGCTCACTGCAAGGACTAATGATTTTCAGTGCAATAAACAAAATGAAAAAAAAAAAAAAAAAAAAACAATTATTTTGCTTTAAGAAATGCAAATTAAATATATATTTCATGCTTTAGTTATTCTAGCTTTCTTATATGAAAACAACAAATTAGTGCTAGCTCATTTGTTTCTCAAGATATAACTTAAATATTACAGCTTTTTCGACTCGATCCAAATTCATTGAGTTTTTATATTCTTCCTCAAAAAGCTCCATAATGAAACTTTTCTGGTTAAGGATCTGCTCTTGTATCCATAGCGATACTGTGTCTTTGCCTGTAATGTTACACAGTATGGCATTTAACATATCTCCACAGACAAACACATGACACTATCAGACTAAGTTACAGGTCAGATCTGTGGAGAGTCGATCCTGCTGACAGTCAGAATGCAGGTTTTTCAATGTATTTTTTAACCAATTGAAGTCACCTGTTTTAGAATAAATGCAAGACAGAGAAGTTTAAAGCCATACTGTGAAACATTGCAGGTAAAACAATGGAGAAAGAGGTGGGTGGAGTAGCCAAAAAAATTGCTCAAGTAAGAGTAACTTCAAAAATTAAAAAATGACTCAAGTACTGGTTCAAGAAATTACTCAAGTAAAAGTAAAAAGTATTTGGGAAACAACTATTTAAATAAGAGTAACAACAACATAAAGCTTTTGTTACTTGTAGACTTACTCACGGTGAGAAGAGTAACCTCAACTGTTACTCAAGTAAGAGTACTGTTACTTTACTAAAAATGCTAAAAGATAGAAAAGTACAATTTCTTTAAAGAGGGGGTATAACGCAATTTTTATATATTTTTTTTTAACTTTCTACCATGTTATAACGTTCCCTCGTCAAAAACCATGCCAGAAGTGGTTTTATGCGTCACCCGTGCATGTGCCAGTAATCTTGCGACCTCTCCCGGGTCCAGTTCTTACCCTCCTTATGGTTCGCTGTAAAATTTTGCGATGTGCAAAGCTCATCCCCGACCTCACCCACGCTCCCACACGACAATTCTCCATAAATATACAAAAGCCTGATACAAAACATGTGCACAGCAACTTGACAAACCTGATGTGCAGCAGATTACTTAGCACGCGGATTGTGATAGCGCTCTGAAGGGGGAGTGACTTAGCCCGGGGAGCAAAGAGAGGGAAGACTCAGAAACTAGCGTTTTTAAAACAATTAAAAGGTAACATGGTGATTTAAATACATTATGGGTTAGCAGTTAATACCCCATAGAAATAAAATACCCGCTCTTTAAAAAGTTACCCAAGTAAAAGAGTAAATGTAACTACTGCCCACCTCTGCATGGAAACAACCTGCATCAGAAAAGTTTCACAATGCACCTTTAATCTCTGTAGACACCGTAATTTCACCTTCTTCCTGGTTAAGGCATAAAATTTGACCAGAATGAAACGGTGAAATGTTTACATGACAAAACTGTACACAAGTTACCCTTCAAACATTCTGCTCATAGATCTATAAGACCCAAATGTATACGAGTGTCAGAAACGCACTCATTAAAATACTATGTACATAAGGAGCACTTCACGCGAGCTCGGCCCAGTGTCCTTTAGCGGCGCCCCCCGGTGGATGCTCTCAGTCTGAGCGGTCTGTTCATGCTTGGGTCCATGTCTTTGGTCTATCGGTGATTCAAGTAACGCCAGGAAGCAAACTGTGTCCAACTATAGTGAAGACCGGAGATCTGCTGCTTAAAAAAAGTGGGTGATAGATGGAAGTGACTTTTGGTATACAGTGCCTTCTGTTAATACTGAGACCATTGGCAAATTTGGGGCAAAGAAGATTAAAAAAAAAGGTATTATTGGTTAAAAAGAAATAGTTTTTACATGCATGACTGTTGGTCCACACACTGGTTAGACTGTGCATAGTTGTGAGGGAGGCCAAACTAGTTAAAAGTTAAAAGTTTGAAAGACTGCTCAGGTCTAATCAGCTACATGGTAACTAAAATAGTATATAAAATCTGTTTTCTGAAACTTAATAAACTTTCATACTTTTATAAAGTTATTCAAACATGTCACGCACCAGTCTTTTTTGAGGTGTAGATGCAGGAACAGATGCACTAAAATTTCAAACAAAGTACTGCACTCTAATGTTGCAGATGTCAAATTTATTTTTATTTGATAACGCTTTGGTCTTGTTTGTCAGATCTTTTTTTTTTTTTAACTTTACTTTATTTATTTTTTTTATTTTAGAATTAAATTTTAAACATTTAATTTTAAACAAGTTTTTTTTTTTTTTTACAATTAACATTTGTGTTATATTAGTCACCACATAGCTGGTTAGCCTCTGACGGACTCTTACCATAAAAAAATTTCTATGTTGGATTTTTAATTAATGGGAATTTTACTTTTACCTTCACTTGGACAATTGAGCTCCATAAATATCTATGCAGATTAGACTTTTGCGTGCTCTACTACAACTCAAAGCTGCCTACGTCCCTTAGATTTGACCATGGACAAAATATCGATAGATGGCACTGTATTTAACTCCAAGAATTCAAAGGCATCATTATCTGCAGACACTCAGCTGGAGATATAAATATATGCAAGCTCATGTTTTTATATTTAACAATTCTGAACTTCATTTGTGAACGTGTGAATAGATTCGTTTAAGCAAAACTCTTTCGTCTTGAATTTCCGTTGACAATACATTCATAATTCTCTCTTCTCTTTGCATGTTTACCACGGCAGGTCCTGGAGCACCACCAGAGCAGCAGAGTCTTTACAGTAGTCCAGTTCTGTTCTTTGGGTCCTCACCAGACTGCACCAGGTCTGTGTTGGGAGCGGGCCTACACCAGGTATGGGCTGGGGTAGTGCTTGAAGACCTTATAGATCCACTGCGTGTAGAAGGGTACGTTGATGAAGACTGCGGGTTGGTTGGTGCGTGCGCAGCCTCGTCCGTGCACACTCACGCCCACGATCACCCGGATGTCCCCGTCCCGACACACCAGGGGTCCACCATAGTCCCGCTGTAACACGAAGAAAGGTCTCAAAGATCAAACATCTGAAGTTTCAATATGATCTAGAGATTGGATTGAGCCATTTTTTTTTGTTTTTTCCTTTTTCATGGCTGATACCGATTGTTTCGATTCCAGAGCAACCGATGGCTGATAAGCTCCACCAAATAGGTTTTAGGTCATCCATGCATGTTTGACTAATCTTGCGATCTCTCCTGGGACTTGTTTAACAGCACAAATCGGCTCAGTTGCTGTAGTCAGTCAGTTCATTCTGGTTAGACCAAAGTTTAGATTCAAGTCTAACAGAGATTCAGACAGAGCCGTGCCTGGACTTAGTCATCACACCCCCAGAGAATGTTGATGACATCAGCTGCAAAGTATCAATAGCTACGTTCATTTTGTCAAAGCTCCTGTCTCTCTTTTCTCTCTCCTCTCTGTCCTCTCCTTTAAATTGATTTTATTCAGCAAAAAGACCATCAGAACATCCCTCCCTCTCCCCTCTCCTCTCCCTTCTCCACCAGTCTCTGTATACCCAGCCTGCTGTATTAAGCCTATGGATTTATAGCACATTTGTTGGAGATTTAGATCAAACCGGTTTCACAAAGATTTGGGTTGCGAGTCAGGCCGAAGCGCTAATGTCTCTAAATTCACACAGGAGATCTTTGTAAATCCGACAGGCTTAAGCTCTGCTCTTGTTTAAACGAGATGGAGAATTCTTAATAGACTTTTTGTGCTGCTAACCACCAGTAGTTTTTTGCTGCCTTCATTCAAGTTTAAGAAATGACGTATTTTGTCAGGCTGTCACTTTAAACCAGCTGCACTCTAGGAATGTCAAAAATATCAATAGATACTAATGGACACTAATACGTCGTGTTTCTACCATAGACTGTTTATATAAATGGACATAGCCAGCCCGCTAACAGTCCAAATAGAAAGTGAGCATTAGCCATTTTAACTGCCTTGATGGACTTCTTTTGGCTACAACCCAACACTCGACACTATGGGAGAAACTACACGTCCTCTGTCCACGTCTTTAAACAGTCTATGGCTTCTATCTGTTCCTAGTTTGGTCGTGGTCAGAAACCATTTGAGTCATGAAGCAGGAGTGGTTTAGTCCTGGTCCTCCTGATTTTCCAAGTGCAAATCCAAATTGAGTAGCTGGCAATAATTATCTTTTGGTAAGACTCAAAAATCGTGTGTTGAAAAATGACATCATATTCAGATCATAATAGAGCTGGAGAGCAGACCAATACACCTAAACATCTTATAATCATTAAAATAACTGTCTTTTGTGCTTTCCACTGGCTTAGTGGTTTAAGCATTTGTGCTGTCGTTGCTACCACCTTGGCATTTTAGATTAGCCTCTCGGACATGACTGTTTACCGAATGTCTCCCCCCCATTTCACGCCACATCTGTCCTTTCCAATAAAGCCTTAGTAAAATACCTAATCAATTTCTAGTCCTAACACCACGTCTAGAACAAGGCTCATTCTAATCATTACAAAAGGTGAAACTGGCTAAAAATCTGTTAGCATCCAGTTGAAAATAGCAACGCTGCCGATTTATGTTTCGAAAATGCTTCACTTCCCACTGTTGCCAGCAGAGACATCAGACACATGAGTCATTAAAAAGCTGTGTTTTTACCTCACAGACGCCTTCGTTCTTCCTCCCTCCTGCACAGATCTTGTTGTTGTTGATCTGCAGGTTTCCCTTGTGCAGATTCTCACACCTTTCGTTGCTCACGATGGGGAGGTCAACTGCCTTCAACACCTCATCATGGCCTGTGCCTGCGAGAGGAGAACAGTCAGCTTTTCTGTCCCTGCTCCAAGTCAAGGGTTTGAATTGTCGCAACATCATATTTAAAGCGGACCTATTATGCAAAATTTACTTTTTACAGTTTTTAACCGTGTTATAGTAAATTGTTCTTCTCATTTACCCTCTCAAAGTTGTATTTAGAGTGATTCATACATGTTTGAGTAATCTTTATACTCCTGTCCACCCCGCTGCACGCTTCCACTGCTATCTATTTACTTCATTCTCCAGATCTGTTTACTTAATCTGTGATACGTGCAGGATTCAGCAGCGTCTCACAATAATTTAGGCACAAATGAAAACAAATCAGCTGCAACTCGCTACCATGATGTGCAGCTGTCCATAGGTGCCGACAGCTTTTAACTGTGTTGTAAAATGGGAAAATGCTAACGTTACTTTTAGTGTTTTGGCACATACTGCCTCCGTTTTAAAAGTGCAGGCTGGCAACTTTAGTATTTAAAATGTTAGCTGACAATCACCTGAAAGTGAAAAAACAGTTTAATACAGTTACTGTCTGGATATCTTGTTTGTGACTAGCTGCTAACAGCGCTAGCAGCTGCCATTCATTCATTCATTCATTCATTGAAGGACTATACGTTTACAAACACTTCTTTTATTTGAGTAGTCTATACTAATACTCTGCATTTATGAATTTGTTATGGTACCATTGTGCTGTACATCTAGAATTGATTTATTGCAATAATGTTAATGAAATGCAGAATAGTGTTACTGATACTGCTAGTGTGGTAGAAATCTCCACCCACATCACTGTACTTACTTATTGTAACCCACAATGTTGATCTAAAACAGCTTAATGATAGAAACAGGTTCATTGATTTCCTGTTCAAAAATGCAGAAGTGAGATTTATTTGACGTAATTTTTATTGCGGAAACAATGTTATGTGAAACCTACAAGTATAACCCTGAGTCTGATTGTTTTAATATTAATAGCAAGTAAGTACAGAGCAGTGGATGGAGACAGGGGGTTGCTGAAAACAGAAATTTTCTATGCACTCAGGCCTCGATTACAGGAAAATACAGGATTACTGAAACATGCTCAAATTGATCAAAATATAAATGTGAGTAAGCCAATAAGAAGGGAACAATGCTGCAACATGGCTAAAAGCAGATCAAAGTACATTTTACATAATATGGCCTCTTTAAGCAAGGCTAAACATTTGCTGCGCAAATATATCTAGCAGAACTTGTAGCATTTGTTCAAAATTTCAAAGTCACTGCTACATTAGCCATTTCCTTTGCTACTGTACTGGTGTTTTTGCCATGCTACTAAACTGAGACATTTCTCTGATGGTTCACTCCTAGTCTGGCTAACTTACATCCTTTTATGTGATACCAGACTGAATTTCTCCCACCAGTGTTTCCTTATGACCTGCATTAATAACGATTCACCAATCTGCCTTGTGACCTCTGCCCCCTGCACTTCCCACAGCCTGGAACATGGGCAGAGCCAGCAGAATAGACCCAGAGCCTAAGCCTACCTTTGGTCTCTCCCCAGCCGTACATCCTACACAGGGTGCCCTCGGGGATGGAGCAGCCAGCCACAGGCAGCTGGATGGTGTGGACCGTGTGTGCGGGGCGGGCCGGCCTGGGTACATACAACAGTCATGCATCAGAATACTTCATAAATGTAAACAAAAATGTACTATAGTCAGCCATAACTTTATAATTATTATTCCATTATAATTTCACCAAATGTACTAAATACAAATACTCACGTTACTGTGAGTAGGTCTTTTGGGTAATTGTACTTTATTGAGTAAATTTATAAACTTGTACTTGTAATTGAAAATGTTTACTAGTTAAAAGAACTAAATTCACTTTTAAACATCTTAATTGATCAAGTTTTGTATAAAAGTATGCTCTAAATCCATCTATTTTTTCTGCTTGTCTTGGACCGGGTTGTGGGGGCAAGGACTTTCAGACTTCCCTCACCCCAGACACTTCCTAAAGCTCCTCCAGTGGGACATACAATACTTCTAAAATTGTATTGTATTGTATTGTATTGAGTAGTACTTTGGCCATGTAACTGTACTCATACTAAATTTTTAGTTCTCTTTCCAACACTGCCAATATTGTACCTTAACAGGAGATCAAGTACATTAAAACCTCACACACCTGCAGCATAGAAAATAATTGACCCAACCACAGAGTCAAACAGTCTTATACACCAAAAAGACAAAATCCGGTAGAGTTTTCATTTCATTCAGTATCAAGCCCAGAGATCTCCCAGCAGACCCAAACAGGAGCTTAGTTCTCTCTATAAAATTCATGAACTCTTGGAAGATCAGTCCTCGGTTTTTCTAAACCACACGATCAGTGCTTTAACTTTGTTTCGGGCCAGTCTCCAGTATGCACCATAAATCTTCAATTTTTATCATATTTTGTAGATTGGCTTCAGTCTCTGCCAACAGAATAATATCAGCAAAATACATTACAGAATCAATAGAGGAATCACACTATGAGTACTGAAAAATAAACATGCCTCCATTTCCTCTCGGAGTACGCATATATTATAAGGCTAAGTTGGTTGAGTGCATTGCCCAGTGACACAACACACTGCATGTACTGATGGAAATTGTCTGAATCCTTTGCGCTACTGTTGCTACAAATGACACAATATTTCTGGTAGAAAAATTCCATGTTGTCATTGGTTTGTGAAATACGTTTGTCTAAGTAAAAAAATAATTCAATGAGTCAGAAATTAAACTTCTTTTTGTTTTGAGCACTCACTTGGATAGTCGTATAAGAGCCAGGCTGGACCCCTCCGGCCCGCAGAGCACATGAGCGATGCTGATTTCCTGTCCTCTCGACCAATCAGGAGCTCCCTCTTGTACACTGGAAATGCCCAGCCACACCCTGTACTCGCTCAGGTCTGGAACACTGTGTACACGTAAAACAATGTTATTTACTATTATAAATCATGATCTTTTATCTAAATATACCAGTGATTCTCCTTCCTACCATGAGGAGAAGCACTGCTGATCGGTCAAGACCCACTCTTCTCGGATCAGGGAGCCTCCACACCAGTGCATGGACCTGGACACAGCACAAATAATTGGCCTATTACTATACTAATGATTAAAGAATAGAGATACATGTTTGCTGTTTGGTATGAGGGAAAAAGGAAAAGTTCGGACTTTCAACTGGAAACAGACCTCATTTAGACTCTTGAGGTCCACTGACGTTTACTAATGTCTAGGATTAAAGTCCAAACCAAAATGTTTTTTAATTTGCCTTTTAGAACGTTTTAATTTCTCCTATTAAATACTACTACTAAGCCGTCATAAGCAAATTAAGTGTATCAATTTGTATTAAAACAGCTAAACTTTTGTAAATTCACTCTTTAAGTATTTTAAGTGTATTTGAGCCACAGGGCATCTTGGGTAATGTAGTTCTATTGAATGATTTTGTGTCGTACAGATGAAACTAGCTAACTATGTAGGCGAAGTTTGTTAAGTGATCGATTTTACCAACTAATATCCAATAGAAATACAAGCCAACCATAAGGAAAATACAAAACAGTAGGATCTGAATCAATGCATTTGTACAGGCTGCAGATCCGTACATAAACATAGCAGATTTGTACCCTTTCTGTATGCTGACCATCCAGCTGCCCTCTGTGATGTTGATCAGACTGCCTCCCACAATCCTGGGCCTCTTGTGGATGAAGCAGCCCACGGACGACAGCTCCCCTGCACAACAACACGGTGTCACTGCCAGCACTGATCACTTGCTGTAAATACAATCTGTGTTTTATATGGCACCTCAGACAAAATGATGTGTCACTTGTATGATGTGTTGGATAAATATATGTATATAAGTTCATGTTCTATGCAGCATTTTTCAACAAGCAAGGTCACTTTACTTCATTTTGGACAAATTGACAGAGATTTCCGCTGCACAAAGCCTTCTCCAGCACATCCCAAAGATTCTAAATGGGGTTAAGGTCTGGACTCTGGTGGAAATAGATGAGTTCAATGCCATACTGTCGATTATTCCAGTCATCTCCATGGAGATGAGCAGGTGGCAGACTCTCCACCAGAAAAGTTACCTAGTGAGCATTGACATCGTTTGTGGAACGTGGTATGGATTTCCAAGAAGTAGGTCTAGGCTTAGGACTAAACCAGGATTAAACCTAAACTACACAAGAATTTATGACCCAGTGTGAAAAGATTACCACCGCAGAACCATATTTTGGCTAGAAAGGACTAGGTCTAAACTAGGACTAAACCAGGACTAAACCAAGACCAAACCAATACTATGCAACACTAAACCACATCTTCAGAAATTTTAAACCAGTTCCACAATAGAAAAATACCCTGGTATAGTCAGAAACCCACCATTTCTAATCTGATTTTACAAGCAGAGAGACGATATTTGGCACTCTATAATTACGAGGCTTCTATTAATAGTTTTGACGGACATCCAAGCGCGCAGATGCTCCAGGAGTGGGCCCCAGCTCGGGTTAGCATCTGGCTCCACCGCTTGTTAACTGTCATGTCAACTTATGTGATTTTCATATCTCCATCTAGCTGTCATACGAGCTAAAAGGAATAACGTATTGCCCTCACCGGTGCAGTATAGACCATGATTTACCACAATTATAATGGTACAGGGGATAAAAGCTAACGAGATGTGATGAGAGTCATTAATTAGGGCGATTATGTAGATGTTGGATGGACACGTGGGTGCTGTTGAAATGGTGGAATGGTGTTTTTATTTCCCCGTTTGAGTTATTATAATGTGCGATGAGTTATGCCTCTATATGGAATCTATACCTGTCTAGAGAGATCAGCAAACAAGAATTACATGGGGAAGTCTATTTACTGCAGTAGGTCAGTGCAAGCAAAATAAGAGTCAGGTTTGTGGAAATGCAAGCACGCTCAGTTGGCGGGGAGGAGGGTCTCCGTGGAAATGTCCAGTTTAAAATGTATATTTCCATGGAATCATGCAGGTGACTATAAGGTTACATAGAGTACTTTACGTTAATCTTTGTTTAGCACTGAACTTTGCATCATGGTGGCTATAAACAGTCAGATCAATACAAACTGACACTTACCCAGTGGAAGGTTGTTCTGTGGAATCTCACCTGCGGAGAAACAGTGAAAAACATTCAGTTTAAATGGTTTGCAGTGATCCAAAGTTGTTCCTCAGTTACCTTAAGCATTCTAAATAAGCACTTTTCGCAAATTCCAGAGGCGCTGTGACGGTAAAGCTAACACCTAGCATGCTAACCGCACTCTTCCTGAGAATCGGACAATAAAATATCTAATAAGCGGATGCAGACAGTACACAGTTGACTTATTTTGACCTGAAAAGCTGCTTATACAATATATATATACACTTGGGCAAGACACATTTTTGCTCAGATACATGGAAAAAAATCAGGAACTTCAACTAATCAGTATCCGGGTACTTATATAGATATTTGCAGCTTGGTGACAGAGAGTACATCCAGGCTTTAGATCTGGAGAAGGCTCACCACTGCTCTTGACAGCTCACCCGGGTGGCATGTGATGGATGGGTCAAACGCAGCCAATAGATTTCCCTACAGGAAGTACTCGGATCTGTAGAGCTAATGAAAAACAGACCTAGCTCTTCTTATGGGTCTACACAGGTACAGTATACACACTGTTCTGTCCCATATGGACTCGGTTATCACAATATTTTCACTTCGGACTTTCTCGTGGGAAGCTCATCTCATTTGACATGCTATGATCGGACACATCTTGACACAAACAGAAAGACTCAGCCAGGACTAGACCACGATTATGTAATGGAGACTGAAGCAGGACTAAACCAGAGCTAAACCAGGATGAAGGAAGGCTAAGGCAGAACTGAGCCAGAACTAAACCATGACTAAACCAATCCAGTGTTTTGTCTTAAAAGGCACTACACCAAAATTTGCCTGAAAAATGTGGTAAAACAGAACTAACTGTTTTCAAAAGGTCCAAAGTTGCTCCTCACTTTCTTAACACATTCTTAGCATCCAACTTATTCACTGCCCTGGGTTTATAAGCACTTTTCACAACCGGAGTAATTCAATGCAGACAGCTAAGAGCAGCTTTGACAATAACTGGAGCAATACAAATGTTACTTTATTGCATGGGAAAAAATGTTTGCTGTTCCTATTATTTGCAAAATTTTGAAGACCTGTCCCCATTCAAAAGACATAATATTTTAATTGCTGTGGCGATGGTTCTTATTTCTCATCATTCTGAAATCCCTGGATGGCATATAATACAGGGCTGTTGTCGACGAAATAAATTCTTGGTCAACATGTTCTGCCAATCGTTTCCGACTAAAAAGGGGGCGTGGCAAAAGCTCTCAAAACTATTACACACCTCTATGTATCTGACCCAAACTACGCTCATAAGACTAGAGCTGTATGGGAATTCGTGCAAAAAAAACACTATTTATGCAGATACTATATATATCACTCACTAACTTCTCCTTTCTACAGTTGTCTCATACATTCGTATAATCTAAATACAATGATTAGTCAATGAATAAAAATTTTGGCTAAGTAAGACACCACTGAGCGATTAATCGACAAAAGGTCTAAAGTTCCCAATATAATAGCTAGTATTTTAGTCTTTACTCTTTTTGTCTTTTTTATATGATGTAAAAGTTGTACTCACATTGCTTTATACTGCAATAGTCCCATGGAATGGCCGAGTTGTTTGTATAGCACCAGGGCCCATGTTTGTCCTTATCTGGGTTTCGGCACATGTTGCCCTCCAAGCCTGGCATCTGCATCCCCCCTTCACCACTGGGGGAAAAAAAAAAAAACATTTTTAATTTATTTTAGTGTTTTTTTTGCCATTTCAAGTCATACAATTTGTTCTAAAGTTCACTTAAATGATGTCTTATCGCGCTCTGCTGGCAACAGTGAGGAGTGAACAGTGTTGAAAAGCTAAAATGCAGCAGAAGTAATTGGAGTGTGATTATGCAAAGTTGCAAACCATTTAGAATACGTCTGGTAAAAGTGTAAGGACCAGTCCCTGATGCACATAACAAATGCCTTGTAAGTACCAACAGTAGGGCTGTAGTCGACTAAAGGAATTCTTGGACGACTAAAAGCGTGTCCCGCCAATCGATTAGTCGACTAAAAAGGGGGCGTGGCAAAGGCTCTCAAAACTATTATGAATCTGTATGTGTCTGACCCAAAAAGCACTCACAAGACCACACCTGCAGGGGGAGTTCATGCAAAAACAACATCTTCAGCTGAATTTACTCTCTCACTCACTTCACTTCTCATATAAATCCTTAAAATTTAAATAAAAATGATTAGTCAACGAATACAATTTTTGGTTGTCTACACCTCCAGACAACTGTATCTACTGTTCAGAGCTGGGACTGAACCGCAGATTTTTAGGTTGATAAATGCTCTAACCACTAAGCCACTTCTGGTAATAGAAAGAGAGATGAGATTACGTGAAGATATGAATGTAAGTAAATATACAGTATATAAAGGACAACATTATTTAAAGCCACACTGTGCTATGTACTACAGGGTGTCGGCCTGCTTATCTCCATTAAGATGTTATCACTTTGTCTGGGATGTTCCACAGTATGAGATCAAACTTATCTATCATGCATCTATTGAATTACAGGTTTGCCAGTTTATTTACGACGATTAACACTCGCAATAGTTGATGTAGTTACCATGATTAAACAATATTTAACACTCTCAATAGTTGATTTAGTCTAACAGGTCCCTTTGGTTTTGCAGAGCCTTAAGCTGTATTTAGAACAAGCACATTTGGGCCTCTAATTCTCATGTGATAAAGAGAAGGGGGCAGATTTATTATGGAGCATTAGTGAGAGCTGAACTAATTCCCTCTGATACTATCTGGACTGTGCGATTGTGCAGCTGTGCCGGCCCCTCCCTCCAGACAAAGAGAAGAGGCACCCACCCAAACTGCAGATCTGTGGAGCATATACAGACAAGCTAAATATATGATTGTAATAATATCATTTGAGAATGGTTTATCATAGTTCAATTCACAAACTAAATGGTATCACATTAAAGGCTTGTACCTGATCTGAATGTATTCTTGTCAAGATAAATGCTCTTTACATCAGACATTGTTACGGCCCGAGGTCTTGAGCTCTTCCCTTTGTGCTTTAAGTTTTGGGGTGTGGCTGAATCTTGTCTGCTTTGTCCATATATTCAAGGTTGTGTGAGCCCTTGCTGCAAATGGGAGAACTGTTTTCCTGCCTGTCCCTATTTGGCTGCTGCTTACTGGTCTCTGATTGGCCCATTAAGCTCCCACCTAGCCAATCCTGCACCACACCTGTTCCACACCTGTTCCACACCTGTTCCACACCTGTTCCACACCTGCACCTGTTCCACACCTGCAGCCACCTCCCATATTCAAGGAGATTCTCCACACCTGCACAAGTCTGTGGGCCTTTGTGGCTAATATGCTATTTAGTCTGTGGGTTTTGTCTGTCAGTCACTCATGTGTCAGACTTTGTGTGTTTTGGGGTCGTGTTCACACTGTCACAAGTTAAGTCAATGTAAAAGAGCATTCACTCTGAGAGCAGTGCTCACGGGCCCATGTGAACCTCACTCTGGACACCAGTAAACGGCTGCTCTGAAAGCACTTGAAACAGGAGGTCTCAGAGTGGCTCCACCCGCACTCTGGAGTGGGGCAAGTGCACAATAAATGCAGCTGACCTCAACCTGAACTGCACAGTCCACTGTGACGGTAAATGTGCTTTGAATGGGGCAAAAAAAAGTGCTCAGATCCCATATTTCTCTATGAACGGGTGCTGTAGAGCTGCTTGATATCAGTCTCCAGCCTGTGTCTGCGGAGGTAAGTCTGGAGGTGAGTCTGTCGGTGTGTTGTTCCAAAAGCTTTTTCTTCTCCGCCACCATGCCTCCTGTTGTCGTAGTGTACTTAGCCACTAACAAGGACTGAACCAGGACGACATAAGTTGGCTTATCACATTGGGACTAGACCAGGACTAAACAAGGATGGAACCAGGAGCAAAACTAATCTACGACAAAGCAAAGACTAAGCTAGAACTGAACCATGACTGAATTAGGACAACGTAAGATAAAAATGAGACTAAACCAGGATCAAAACTAATCTACAACAAAGCAAAGACTAAACCAGGACTTTCCCACGCTAGCTAAACCAAAACACTTCAGTTTATGTACTTTTAATATTCACTTTAGCCTCTCTCTAACCCTGAGTGAGTGGCTAGCCCAAAGCAGTGCGCTGATTAACTTTGAAGTATAGACCCTGAGGCAGGATGGGGTCAAAGGTCAGGGGTGAAGTGTATGCCCTAGACTCCCAAACTCCACTTAAACATGTCAGAGAGTCATTCCTGTACTGTGAGGTTACCCTCAGGGAAAATCTTCCCGTAAAGATCCTACAGAGATTGGATGGAAAGTGTCCTAATAACTATAACAGTGTTTGTAGACTTAAAAGCTAAGAAGAATTTGAAAGAAAAGTGCAAGGTGAACTGGGATATATGTAGTAACATGTACTTGCACTAAATGTTGGGTATATGGTTAGCCATATGAGTAATGGGTTTCATGTCATTGCAGGATGTTACACAGTGCAATATTTTTGTTATTAGCAGGGGTGTAAAGTTATTACAAATACTCACATTGCTATAATTAAGTAGCTTTTTTAATTTGAACTTTTTAGGGCAGGGCAGTTTCACACAACTCCTTCCTTTTGGGACTGGACTTATTGAACTCAGAGTAGGATAAATTTAAAATGCCTCAAGCAAGTACCATCAGACTGAAAATGGTTTCTGGAGGGGAGCCAAAATGTCTCAATCTCAAAAGTCCAGATCCCCATCGATGAAACCTTTTCTACATTTTGTTTTTACTTAAGTACAAATTTGGCAACAGTACTTGTACTTATAATTGAATATATTAGCCAAGTTGAGTACACATTTTTATTCTTTCCAACATTGGTTCTTACAGGACGCTACACAGTATGTTGCTTTACTTTACGTTTCATAATCATTTGATGCTTTGGTTCTCAAGACGATTGTCCAATCAGAAAGCAGAATGAGCCTGTCCTTGTGTCTCCTCTGTACAGGATTCCACCGTGACAGCTCAGGTTCAGTTGTGATTGTAGTACCTTTTTTCAAAATAGTAAGAGTGCAAGCTACACACTTGCATATGACAGGTTAGACTACTACTACTAAGTAAATTCTCTGCATTTGAATGTAGTTTTCCATGTTTATGACTTGTGTTGTGGTTTTCCATGTTAGTACACTTCTCGCATGTTTGCACCTTTCTTCTCATCTTTTTTTTCCACAAACTGCCACTTGACTGATCTAAAACAATGATAAATATTTCCCACATGCACTATCCCACCAAACCAACTAATTACTTGTTATATGCTTTAAACTAACTATAAGCAATAAAAATACCATTTTCGTAATAATCCCACAGTTACCACAGCCTTCCCTCCTCCACTACAGAGGACTCAGAAGGGGGCATGTGTTGAGTCTGACCTGTTGGCGTGCTCAGTCCAGGAAGCGCAGGGCAGGCTAGAGCGCGTCCTGGACAGGTCTCCTTGGTAATTCTCGCCGAACCCTTCGTAGCAGTCTGCACACAAGAACAACATATAATCAACAAAACCTGCTTCTCAATTGGAAAAACAAACATAGTCAAAAGGGCCATTGTCCTCCTAAATCAACCAGCAACCACAGGACACAAGACTTCGATATTGCACCATATGTATGCTACTTTGAAGTGCAAAATATCTGGAGAAATATGAACCGCTCATTTATGTTTAGGAATACTCTTTCAATAATTTTGTATGAAGGGTTGTGTTATAAATATGCATCTGTCATCGGTCGCCGTGGGAACATTTCAAAGCTCCAGTCTAAACCACAACACAGAATGGGAGAATCTTTTATAATCCCGTTGTGAGCCACATCTAGTACAAATGCCCCCCTGGGATATTAGTCTGTGTACTCAGCCATACATGCACATTTTTGACTCACAAATTGCTTGGGCTTTCTTCGTCCTCTAATGTATCCCACCCAGATCTGAGCCCAGATTGGATACATGTGAAAAGGCATTTAAATGAATATCCTTCCCACTCTGCAAACTAAAATTGTATTCAACAAAAAAATAGTTATTTCTGTATTGGGCATGCAAAATGAAGCAACATTTCCCCTATTAGCTAGCATACACCTGTGTGTGTAAATCCAAGAGACAAGATAGGAGAGGTCAACTTGGCTCACGCTAGATTGATACACGTAGCACTCTGAATTGAGTTCTACACATTTATCAGTCTGGAACAGCTCTCGCTGAAAGGGAAGGGGAAAAGGCGAAATGTCATGGCGATTATTTGAATCTGATTGGTTGAAGTGTCACAACAGGAAAACAAGCGAAATATCACACTTTTGTTACATCCAGTTGAGAGAAAACCAAAGACATCTTCCCTGTCCCCAGTGTATAAAGAGCTTACCTCTGCACATTTTTCACAAACAAAATCATTCATATTTTTGCTAAAAGTGGCAACAGAACATCTCTTGGTGTTGCCATGTTTCTGTTCATTTCGGTGCTTTGTCTTGGTCATTGGTAAATTTGAACCTTACAGCTGGAGTATCTCAAGATGGATTTCTTCACAATTACTATGTGAATCCATCTTGCTCTGCAAGGTTAAGATGTCTTGCTGAATGACACAATTGAAGTGTGTTGCCAGTTATGTAATCAAACAAACACAAATCAGGTTGTCTGTAAGCTACTCAATTTTTTTTTCAACAATTTCAACTATTTCTGAATAAATGCTAAGTAATAGTAACAAATAGTGATGTCTGTGTAATCCCTCAGTCGTCCAGGTCTGATCCATAGCAAAAGACGAAATTTACATCTGTCAACTGGACAAATCGTTGTAGGAGTGAAGATGTTTTGCTGCTCATCCAAGCCGCTTCTTCAGTTCTGGTCAGACGTGGACACTTTCTTATATCTATCTAAAGGGAGGAGCTAACTACACTGAAACAGCTATTGTCTCCAGTTTCAGCCTTAACGACCCTATTCAACCTGCAATGGACGGCTATTGTTCTCTTTGTCCTCAGACCCAAAACAAACGGGACCAGAGTTGTAGATCAGTGACAGATTATGTCTCAGGCCCTCATTCCTGTTTAAGGATTGTCTTTCCTAACAAAAATAGAGACTCCCCCTCTCAAACCATTTATTTTCTATGGCCACGTTTTGAACTTCACTATCTTCAGAGGAGTTAGTGGCTTTGAGATGGAGATGTACAGCAGACTGGGGTCCAGAGGAGCTCTCACATCCGTGCTGAAACATTCTCTTATGGAGTGACTGTTTAGTTTCTCCAATGTACCGCTCACTGCACCGGCTCTTCACTACACTGGAGGTGTGGACACCGAGTGTAGTGAAGAGCCAGCTGTCTGAGCAAAACTGAAGAAGTGACATGGATGAGCAGCAAAATGTCTTCAGTCCTACAACGATTTGTCCAGGTCACAGATTTAAATTTCATCTTTTGAAACAAATAATGATGCACCACTTTATTTTTTCTAGTAGTGCTGATTGTGAATGTAAAGACCACATTTGGACTAAACCCTGAATAAGAAGGTGACATTACCGTTGAGGGGCTTGTTATGGGCTCCACACTGGGGAATGTGAGTGCACAGCATCATGCGCACCCGTGGGTCTGTGGTGAAGCACCAGGGAGACTCTCGACCGTCCGGGTTCCTGCAGTAGTTCTCCCTCAGGTCTCTGAAAGATACAGGCAGGAGAGAGATAATAGAGACTCAGAGGGTTGAAAATGAAACTGAAACTAATTACCCTTTTTATGATGTTTTTCAAAAATATGGCATTTTCAAAACAATAAAAGGCGACATGGTGATGTATATCTTATGTGTTAACAAGTATTAATACGCCATAGAAGTGTAATACCTCCTCTTTAACATCTTTATAGAAAAAATCTTTAGCATACCTTCACTTTTAAGGGGAACTATGAAAGTTTCGGGATGAAGGATTCTGAATCTCACTTTTTCCATGGAGATGTTACCTTGCCTGGAATGTTCCACATAATTGCAAGGGCAGAAATCATAGAACTGGTGTACAAAGCACTTTTGCAAAGAGAAAGTACTGTGTGTTTCTTTATATATTTTGATTATATCTTCATTTGCTCTACATAACTCGTTTTTCCTCCTGAGTGTCACTTGTGCCCTTTGATTCTCAGCTGTAGTACACAGTATGAGTAATGGCAAGATATAAAATTTGGATGTAATGATTTATGGTTTTGAACATTTTTCTCAGCACAGGGACAAACAGAAGTACTGCCAGAGGAATAGAGCGGGATGGCAAATTGGACTTAATAATAAATACATAATAAAAATAAAAATAATAAATACATTTCACTCAGCCATGAACGCTTAACCTTAGTTTGGTCATAAAACATTATTTATGTCAAAAGAACATCAAGAGGTGAAGTATCTCGCATGCATTTGCAGCTATCTCTTACCTCATCGTATTTGACTGACCAACAGTTTCTTTAATTTAGCCAATATTGTAAAAAAAAAAAATAAAAAGGAAGGAAGATGTATGCAATCAGCCACAAAGGGCTTTAAAATGTGAGAGACCAGTAAACATTTGAAATCCAATCTAATAATCTCATGTATTTCAAAACATGTTTGTTGAGGTCTAAACTACGGAGTTTCATCACACACTGTATAAAGACGTGGAGTAAGGGAGTGTGACGTCACCCACAGCGTTTGGCTCCAGAAAAATCAAGCTTGGCGCGAATTTGGAGCTGAGTTTCATATTTGGACTTCTGACCGTGAATATCATAGCAACCAAAGAGCCAATCTGGAGCAAAGCTGTTGAAGGTAACGCCCCGTCCCGCCCCTGGTTTGGCAGGGAGCGGGCGCTTAACGATGCTGTCAATCAAACCTGCTGCTAAGGCTAACGGGAGCGACCTCGGGGAAAGAAGACACGGGATTTTTCTGTTATTAATGTTCAGATCTTGATTTACAGACACAATAGCAAAATAAAAATACCAGGATCACGTAGAGTGGGTTAATGCAAATATTTTAAGACCAAAATGACGAGCCAGACTGCAGAGAGGGGTGACTGTTTTTCAGTGTAAAGTGAATTGGAGCCAGAAGTGCACCCATGATCACTTCCTATTTGGAACGTGGCGGCTAGCAGGTTAGCTATGTCCATTTATATATACAGTCTATGGGTTTCATACATTATAAAACCCCAGGATATATAGTTTTCAACGCTGAATATTATATCTGTGGCTTTGGCTTTCAGAAAGATTAAAATTTGCACAGTTGCTATAGCATTTAACAACTCAAAGCTAAATATTATCTTTTAAATGGTCAAAATTTCTCAAAATGTTGCCTATATAAACAGGAAGTTAAAAACCATGAAACCATGAAAGTATATACAATCTTTATAATTTGTTAATTTCACCATTCATATTACGAGGCCTGTGTGGTACTCACTTGCAGGGGTAGGCGTCGGGGATGAAGGAGTGGTTGTGTGGGTACTGTCTGTCCCAGCGCTGGCAGGTCAGACCTGTGGGGGTCGTGTCTACTGTCCCCCTGTAGCCCTCCCCTCGGCCCTTGGTGCACTCTGTGGTCTCCTCCGCTGTGGGCTTAGGAAGAGTGTCTGTCAAAACACACGGTAAATGGGAAATATAAGATTATAAGCACTATAAGATCGTTATGCAGGTGTACATTTTAGACTTTGAAATCTTCTCACCTGTACGATTTTAAGAGGTTACTCAAGAACATGTATAAGAGGTGAAATCCATTTGACTTCCGGTTCATTGCATGTTCTCCCTACCCCAGCAGCTTTGAAGGATGGGTCAAATGCAGAGGATACAATAAAGTGTACCTTAACTTAACTTTTACTTAATAGCCACTCTTGTCATACTACAAATATCTATTCAGGTCAAAACAAATCAGCATAAGTAAGTTTAATATGAAATAATTATGATACAAAATTAAAAACGAGATATTGTGTGTTTATAGTAAAGTAAAGGAAATGTACTGCTAGCTACAGAAGAATTACATAAGCAGATAATGTGGTGTGGGAGTAAAAGGAAGATAACAAGGTGCTAATGACTTTTATCTTATGTAAGCTGCTCTATTATAAGTGCGGTTTCAATTAAAAAAAAAAAAATCCTGATGTAGGAATTATTTATAATATGGCTATAATCATAAATGGGGATCATGGGGAGGTTGTAGTATGACAGAAAATATGAAAGTAAAATTTACACATTATCTACTTTTTTGCTCCTCAACTGTGTATATTTTACTGTGAACTAGGTACATGTGCAGCTTTGTGTTCAAAAACAGTCAAAAAATTAGTGTGTGCTGCAATTTCAAGTACTACGTGACATCACACATCACTTCATTGGTTACAGCCGAGTGTTTCTGATTAAAAACACCTGGCTGCAGGGGTGGAGTTTGGAACGTGGATATCTGTTACACTAATCGCACTGTCCTGTACACCTCCAGACTCCGCTCCTTCTCCTCCCTCACTTTCTTCTTTAATCCGTCAGTTACTGCCCAGTTTAATAGCTCTATTTAAAATGTGGCTGTGGGAAGACTTTAGGTGTATACTAATACTATCTCTGTTCTTATCTTAGCATATCTCAAAAAAAAAAATTAAAAGATTATTATTTTAACATATTCACCCCCTGGTTGTAATGCAAATACTTGAAAAGTGTACCAAATGGGGTCTGATGTAAACAGGGAGGGGTGGGCAGGAAATCCTGTTATATACATCCTTCAGCGGTTCATTACAGACGCTCAGGGAGAAAGAGGGCAACAGCCTCACAGAGGGTACTGCACTGTGCTATCTGTCTGTACCACGCCAAACATGTACCAGCGCAAAGACCTGACATTCTACAGTGCAGCCGCCCCACAACACGGCACTGCAGAATCTACTAGCAGTGCTCATTTTGACACGAAATTTTAATTAAAGAGGGGGGAGTACTACGCAAAGTCGACTTTTTTGAGCTCTCTACCATGTTCTCTCATCAAAAATATCCTGGAAGTGGTTTGATATGTCCTCCATGACAAAGGCTCCATTTTTATTTTATCATAATTTCCTGCATAATTTCTACATTAAAAACAGCAAACCCTGTAGTTTAAATCAAGAATCACATTTCAGAACAGGTTTAGTCTTTTCTTTTTTCTTCTGGACACATTTAAAATGCTTGACCAGTATCCCATCATTAAAACATACATTTCGAATCTAAATGCAGTCACATTGCTTGTCAGATGGATCAGGTGGATCAATACTAAATATCGATATACATCTGCTGTCCTAAGTATCAAAAAGTATTTACTCTCATTATTCTGGCATTTAGCAAATAGAAATGATGAGAGTAATCGTAGCTGACCTAAAAAGAAAAAGTTTAGTCTGATTTCATGTCAGACAGTAAGAAAAAAGTGCCTTTTTAGCTGTAACTCTCTAAATAGTAATAATAATTCTCTACGTCCTGTAATTTTCAACATATTTTTCAACTTTCTTCCACGGGTGTAAAACTATAGATATAACAATATTATCCCACCAATTTAAATTTAAGATGACTTCACTTTAAGTCATTGGTATCAGTATCAGATCAATATCACAATTCTTGCCATAGTTTTACTTGGCACTGGAATAAAATACCACCCACCACTATTAGATATTTTTACCAAGTCGTTCAACTCTAGTATCTACGCTGCCTTGTTTTGATTAGGGCTAACTGCCTCGTAAACTGGCTCCCATCAGAAGCACTCCGTTACATGCAGGCTATAACGGGCGTAGGGAACAATGCAGAGTGGTGCCAAATGGAGAGGTGCCATGTGCGGAGATGGTGCCAGCTCTCCAGATGAACCCACAGCCAACAGTATGCACCCCGATGCCCCGTACTGCCCCCCGGAGGTAGCTTTACGCAGCACAGAGGCACTTAGCAAGCAGCTGAGAGCACAACAGAGCAGGATCTGAACTTAAGTGTCTGCGTGAGGTTGTGAAGTTAAATTACCCTTGTAGACGAGAGCCTGAAACAAAACAAACATCCAAAATCATCCAAAAAGTCATATTTTGCAGATATGACCTTGTTTGAAAACTGTTCACAATTTGATAGCTGAATTAATTCCAAAATGTCTATATTAACACCACAACTATGTATAAAAGTTCACTATGTAACTTTTCCATGGGAAGGTCCACCACCTGCTTGTAGGACACTGCTATCTGCCATAACTTCCATATCTTGCATTAGAAGTGTATTTATTCTTCGAACTACCTTAATAAACACAAATTCTTTCTGTGACTGAAGTCCCCCCCTCCATAGATTCGACCTGTGACTTGACCCCGTGCTATCACCTTGCATGTCTCCATGGAGATAAATAACTTTAACATTATTATACTGTGAAACATTCCAGGTAAGCAATAACATCTCCATGGAGAACCTGAACCAGAACCATAAAAACTAATTCTAAATCAATTATTCTGCCCTAATCTGAAGTGGTTCTCAATGTAGGTTTTCCAAAAGGTTTAAATTCAACTTTACATGTTATATTTCTTTTAATTTACCATTTCAAACCAGTAATAAGTCAACATTCATTAATGTTGGATTTTATGTTATGTATAAGTTACTCTTTAGTTGTCCTCTGCATTTTAACCCATCCTTCAAACCCGGGGGCCCCATCTCCAGATCTTGAGCTAAGGCTTGGTGAGGAGTACCATAGATGGAGGATTGTATCTATGTTGCATGTTTTGGGTTGAAGGGGGAAACCGCAGAGCCCAGAAGAAACCCCCCCCCCCAAGAGTGCTACCCAAACCATGTAAGACCCCCCCCATTATTGGGGGGGGGGGGGGGGGGGGGTCCCTGTGAGATTGGGATTTGAATAAGTAAAGGTCCCCGTGCCGTGGGACCTGGGACAGGGAACTTGATCAAACTTGGAAACTTTTTGTGAAGTGTGAGTGCTACCCAAGCAAGAAGAAACATGTCAGATTGTTTTTTAAAATGTGACTCATTATTGGGGGAGTCCCTGTGAGGGGGGTCCCTGTGAGATTTTCATTTTAATAAGTAATAAGTGGGCCCCGGTGCCGTAGACTTTGGGGATAGAGCCTCTACTGTAATAAACAGTTTCTCTGTGAACACGGCTGAGGTGGGTGGAACAGGGGGAGGCTGCATGTTACAGCCCCACACAACAATAAACAGGAGGAGGTGGAACATAAACACAGCACCTTTTAGACAGAAGCTGCCAGCGCCCGCCTGCTCCTGTGTATGTTACGAGCTGACTGACCAATCACAGAGGGAGGAGGAGCGCTGTAATGCTTGTGTACCAGTCACACTTCATGCTAATGCTAACGCTAACACTAACACCCACAGAGAAACAAACCGTACCACAGGCTCTGATGTGACAGTACTCCCATGGCGTCTGGGGGTCTGTGGTGAAGCACCAGGGCCGCTGCCGCCCGTCCGGGTTCCTGCAGTAGTTATCATCCAGGCCTCGATCTGGGTACCTACAACACACAAGCACAGAATACACATGATGCTAATAGAAAATTTAAAAGTACAAAAGTAAAAATACTGTACTTAAGCAATATTTTAAAAAGTAGAAGACTTTTTACTTTTGCTTAAGTAAAATTTGTATGTATCTGTACTTCACCTAATTACATTTGAGAGCAGGTATGTGCACTTTCTACTCCAATATACACAAAAAATTTAAGCAAAATGATCTGTATTGCTGCTGTTGTTAGAGTAGTTTAATCTTTACAAACAATTGTTTTGAAAAAGATTTAAAACTGTTATTTTCAAGCCAGAGCAGATTTAATGCAGGTCACGTGTATCAGTCAAAAAACCTTTTTAAACTATCTAAAAGGAGTCAGTGAAAAGTGAGACAGAGAAACGACCTGCTGAAGTCTTCAAACCGAGAGTGATGTAAAATACATTAAATATGTGCAGAGGATTTGCGATCGATCAGCGGCAAAACATGGAATTTGTCGTGCGTGTCAATCATGTTGACTTTGACAAGTACGGAGATATTCATGCTTAGTAAGTAGAGAGCTGGAAAACACCAGAAGTGAACCAGGACTAAACAAGGACTAAATAGGAGGACTGACCTTTACCAGACCTGAATCAGGACTTAAGTAAGTAAACCATGACTCTACCAGCAGGTCTGGCCCAGCAAATAAGCAGCTGCTTAGGGCCCGAGGCCACCAGAGGGCCCCCAAGAGCCCATATATTTATATTAAAAAGATAACACGTACAGTTTTATTGGAAACAAGGCTCGTGTGTTTACAGCAGCCTAAATATCACTCTCAAACGATTACATTTGTTTGTTGTTTTTTTTTATCTATAGAAGCTAAATATCTGCTGCTGCCTACATTTGTCTTTGAGCCAGGCACAGGTGTGGGCAGCTATGTGTTTACACAGGTGCAAGGACCCCTTCCCCCGAGGAGCGCTGAGGCAGCTGAGGGACATTTGAAAGGCTGTTTTAAACATTAGATTGAAAGTTAGTGATCTTAAGTTTATCTAAAGTATTGGGTAATGTGTCAAGAGCATAAGAAGATGATTGTTTTGGGAAAGACGGTGAGTGAACTTCAAATAGCCCATTACTTACTTGTGACTCTAATGAACATGACATACCGGGATAAAACAGTGAAGCAGAGCGTTTATATAATACATACAGGATATATATCTGAGCAACATGAACAGTATGTTAAGTCAGCTTATTACACTGATTTTTATTGTTGGCCTTTTCTTTTGCAATAAGCCTTTAGCTCCTGTTATTAAATTGGTAACACTGATAAACCACTGTCACACTTGCTGAACGACTGACTGGCCTGCGAACGAGTCGTGACTTGTGACTGTGTCTTGTATAATCAAATTAATATGCACATTTACGCCAATTGCACACATAATTAGCAGGCAAATTTACATTGTGTTAGTTAATTACTGACTGTGGTCATAATATAGTGAGCACAATCATTTTTTGAGGTGGACAGTATTCTTTTACTCTAGTTGGCTACATTTACTTAAGTAACCATTTTTAAAATGTAATTGTAACATTGTTATGACACCATACTTTAGTTACTTGAGCACAATATCTGCTCTATCTCTATTTGCGTGTACTGTTCTTGTGGCTATAGTAGTTGTGACACTCAGGATGTTTTCAGTCTGATGTTGGTCATATAAATACAAATACAATTGGTCAAGGTGATGAGAGCAGAGTCATAATGGTGTCAAATGTGAATCACCAATAGCTGAGCCAGGAGGCATCTGCTGCCCCAGAGACAAATTCAGCCCAGGGCCCCCTGAAAGTTAGGGCCGGCCCTGTCTATCAGCATTCTGTTAGGCTCATAGGCAGCAGAAAGGAGCAGCAGACGACACAGAACAACCACAGGATTAAAGACTTTTGATGTGGAAAAGAGTTTCAGCTTCAAAAGGTTAAATAACTTTCCAATTTTATATTTGAATGTAGACATATAATACTGAGACTTTTCATATTACGTGGAATTCACTTTTAAATGACCTGGTCCCAGATATGTTGAAAAAAAAACATTGCTATGTCAAAACAGCTCAACACAAGGTGGATACTACTGCACATTTAGGCCTAAGTGGTAAAATGGAGAGTTATTATTATTATTACAAAAAAAAAAAAAAGCATGTGATTACAAATTTGAATCACTGGCGAGCTGTAGTATTTTGTAATGTATGCAGTACAAGGTCCAATCAGAGCACTGTATTCTGAATACTTTGAATACTTTGAATACTTTCACATCGAGTTACATTTAGATCACAGGGTAAAAACACAACACAGAATTAAAACCACCAGTTTGTTTCACTGTTTGTTATGCATTTCCTGTCACTGATTAGAGAAGGAAAAATCACACATACACTCACCACAAGAGAGCTGTTTTCTATTTCTCTCACCATTTGAGCAGTTTGAAGTCTGACGCCTTATTTACTTGAACTCTGTCACATCTGTAGTCCACGTTTGCCGTAACAATAAGAATGTGTTAAAAGTAAACGAGATGGTTTACAGCGCTGCGTCACGTCTCTGATCCGTCTGAGGTTCTGTGGCAAAAATACGCAAGAAGTCTATTTTTGACGGGTGTCGCTGAGGTATTAATGACTATTTACCAGCTATTTATAGCCCAACATGGCAAAACTGTTTTCAATGGCACTTCATTGTATCGAGACCTCGTTTGTCGTAGACCAAAAACAGAGACTGACATCAACACCGGCCAACTTGGGACAAATTCATGTTTGCAAAAGCCAGTGTGCACCACCTCTACCAGCATATACAGGTGGTGGAGGTGGTGCAGACCAGTGGAGGACTCTTCTACTGCACAGGTACGCTATATGCAAAGTGTGAACACATGTGACCGTGGTGTTATTGAATAAACATTTAGTTAAACATGCCGTTTTATACAAGCGCCGAATACATTGAATTATTCTTTTTTAATAACCAAACGTGCTTCTGACGTGACGGAGTTCGTCTAAATGAGGCGTAAATTGTGTGTATTCAGTAAAGTAACTGCAAACCACCAAATAAAAGTGTCCCAGAATACAGTTACTCAAAATATCTACTTTTACTACACATTTTCTGTACATGCACTCAGCTACTTAGTTTCAATTACAAACTGCCCTTTTTTTTTTGTTTTTTTTTTTTTTAATTGAGAATGGAGCCCATGCTATTCTTTCTATGAGTGCCAACCACGTTTCTGACTGGCAGCTGTATACCACTACAGTA
Source organism: Periophthalmus modestus (assembly GCA_019594935.1). NCBI lineage: Eukaryota > Metazoa > Chordata > Actinopteri > Gobiiformes > Gobiidae > Periophthalmus > Periophthalmus modestus. The sequence continues at coordinate 15,807,691 of JAIEZT010001390.1, read as the reverse complement.
TGGATAGTACTTGAAATGTACCACCACCATCTGCGCTCTGAACTCTGGGGAGCACATGGATAATAAGGCAGAGTAGTACAGGTGTTGTGTTGTACGTGTCCCCCTGTCTGTGGTCCCTGCTGGTATAGGTTCACCGCGTGGGGCCTCGAGCACGTCAGGCCCCGGAGCCCCTCATTACATTACATTACATTACATTAGTACGATGAGCGTTCTGGGGCCACATCTACACAAACACAGGGATGATTAAGCATGTGTTAACGAGTCCCCTCTAATCCAGACCACCTGCACATACAGTCACCCCTGCATGCTAACTATGAACACGGCACATGGCGATGTACAGGAAAGGGGACTAGGATTGTCAAAAATATCAAAAATCTGATACTAATCGGTACTAAAACTAGTAGGTAAGGGAAGGCAAGTTTATTTGTATTGCACAATAAGTACACAAAGTAATTCAAAGTGCTTTACAGGATAAGAAAATATCAAAACTATACTCATAAGGCCTGTCACGATAATTACTATTCTAATTACTGTGTCAGCTTTTTATTTGCTGCATCTCAGGCCTCTTAATGATACATGGTGTAAGTAACAATTACCATTATTTTGTGTTTAAAATTTCAATATTGTTCTAAAAAAGAGCTTTTTAAAAAATTGTTTGAGTAACGAGTCTAGTCTTCAGTATCAGAATCGGGTTTTTAGTATCGTGACAACACTAGTCAGCAGTGAATATCCTTCTAGCTTAGTAACAAGAATTGGTTACATCCCTGTGTTGCCCCAAAACAACAGACAAATCCTCCAGCTAGGTACTCCTGACCCAATTCTGGAGAAGCATAATCACATTAAAGGATGAACAAACAGGACGGTACGGTACAACTTAACCTTAAGTATATTTAAGCTTTTGATTGACGCAATTTTTAAAGTTTTATTGCTCAAGGATTTCTGAGCAAAGCCAAAGTTTATCCCACAACATGACATTAGTGCTTTCCTGAATTCCTTGAGCGAAAGGGAAACGGACTGTCTCCTAATCTACTAATCTCCAGACTAAGTGCCCTGTAATTATACCTCATTAAGGCATAAACGTGTTATTACGGCTGCTGTATTTGACCCTGTGAACCAGGACATTAAACTGTATGGACAGGTTTTCAGGTATTTTATTACTTGGTTTGGTGGGATAGTATCTGTGGTAAATATTTATCATAGCTGTACTTCAGTTAAAGCAGACTTATAAAAAAAAAAAGCTTTTAACCATGTTATGTTTGGTTCCCCTTCTCATTAAGCCTCTTGAAGGTGTATTTCAAGTGATTTGTGCATGTTTGAGCAATCTTTAATCGCTTATTTTCAAGACTTATTTTGTTCTTCAATTTTACTTTCTTAATCGATGACACTCATAGGATTCAGCAGTGTCACATGGGCAATTTGGTAAATTTTTTAAAAAATCCACTACTCTCTAGTGTGATGTGCAGCTATCCATAGGAGGGGCCAACAACTTCACGGCTCGTTTATGACGACGTTTCAGCGATGTCCCACTGGGCACCGAAGTTAAAGGAAGTGAGTGAACTTGTTTTAGATGAATATTGTGATTTTAAATGTGCAGAATATAATAATTCACGGGTGTCATCGATTATCACTATACATCAGACACAAGCACAATAGGTCTTCTTTAAAGGGCAGTTTGAGGAAAAAGGTTGAGAAGAAAAGTACAAAAATACAAGTAGCAGTGAGTTCTAATGCTTCTACTATGTCACCACTGAAGTACCATCCAAAATACAAGGACAAATGCACAAGTTTAGACTATGGGTGCAGAATATGTCATATCTGCTGCCTGTGTCCAACCAGGAAGTAAAATAATAAACCTCACCAAAATAATGAGCAAAAAAAAAATAAATTTAAAAAAAAAATTCCAAATATGATTATGTTAGCTATGTTTTAGTGAAATGAGTACCAGTAGTCTAACCTGTCTGCAGTCCCTCACCCGTACACCAGAGCCTGTTCCTGGGTTACCTTTTGGGGTGGTACAGGTGCTTGTGGGGCTCCTCCAGGTCCCAGCGCTGGCACTCCTTCCCCGTCTCCGTGTGGTCCATAGGTCCCCTGTAGTCCTCCCCATTGCACGTCATACATTCCACTACACAAAGAAGCACAATTTAAACTGTTAATATATGCACACCCAGAACAAAGGTGGACTGGTGAGTTTACTGAACCAATATTGATTAAACTCACATTATGTTTTTGTAACACTATTTTGCTGCTGCATAGACAGAATCTTTTGGGACATATGTAAGCCTGCACATTTTGGTTTGATTACATGAATGATGAAAAGGATGTGACAGCTTTATTAATAGGTTTGTGGTTTGTGAAGGTGTTGCTTTGTGCCATAAATATGTTTAAAATTTAAACAGTGCACAGCAAACATTTTTATTAACTTTTCATGAACTCAAAATCCTTGTAACAAATACAATAAAATGCTTCAAACTCACTGAAATATTTGTGAACAAGGAATGCTTTGTGGCCCTCCAGGCAGTGATGAAAATAGTGAAAACTATATAAGAGGTGCTCTTTGGTAAAGGGAAAGTCAATGTAAAAAAATACAGAAAACTAAGGCACTCTCTTATAAGTTTTAAAATGCCTTTTATGGCACGTCTAGGACCTGAGCCTCCACACGTTTGAGCCACCTGACCATCAACAGGGAATATTTCCTTTAGTACATATGTCTTCTTCTAGAGTGGGAGGGTAGATGACTTTTGCTGCATCCATTATCTCACAGGCCCATACAATGGGAAATGCAGGTATTTCAGTCCACCACAATCATGTGGCCGGAATGACAAAGACAACAAAGATCTTGATCTCCATTAATTCCAGAGCCTATTAACCGTATAATCCTTTTTACTTGAGAAAAGAAGGTGTGGTAGGGGAATGTTTTTGAACACAAAAATGGTAATGTTGACAGTGGATTCATTTTAAAACCAAACTACGTAACTTTTTAGCAAAACCAACTTGGAAAAACGTGTCCTTACTGTGAGCAGGCTTGCACTTCCACAAACCTGACTCTTATTTGTCCTGGAGGAGTGCCTCGTCCTACTTGTCTCCATGGAAATGCTGTTCCTTGGGCTATAATTTTACACATTCTGGCATAAAACTCATCTATCTACTTAGAGAATGTTTCCGAATATTATTAGTAGGTTTTAACTTCCATTTCCATGGATTTATGAGGAGGGCAAACTTCCTCCAAAAAGTCACATACTTTTTTGCGGCCCAATTCTTCCAACCATGGATATTTTTAGCGACATCCATATTTCAATTGATATCTAAATTTAGGTCTAAATTTTTTGCTTTGTTAAAATGTTTCCTAATCAAAAACATAACTAGAAATTTATTTTTTGTCTTTTTTGGACAAGACTCCTGTTTATTTAAGTTGGAACAAATTAGCTCACTAACTTCGAAGCAATCTACTACTATTTTTTATACCTTATTCATTAGCTACTTCACTCCACTGCGTGCGTCCAAACCATTCACTGAACTCACTAACATAATAATCTAATTGATTTAGCTAAATAATGCTCTTTTTACAGTTAGCATTAGCATCTTAAATAGGCTAGCTGTGCAAAGACAAGCACGAAAACAATTACAAAACCTCTGGCCTGCTGTAATGAGTCTGTCTGGCACGTTTTCATAGTTAGCGAGCACCGTGTTATAAAAAAAAAGAAAGAAACCCTTGTAAATACTTAGCTGTAGGTCAGATAACACAGCACCGACACATAATGTATGGAATGACAGATAAAACGTGTCTAACGAAGCCCTAGCATCTCTCTTGGTTCAAAGTCGGCACGATTAGCTGCGAGGTGGGTAGTGTGCGTTAGCCAGCGTAAACAAGGCCAGAGCCAGAGATTACAAGCAGATGTTTATGAGTTTGTTGCTGTCATGACAGAGCAGTGTACGTGGTTGCTGCATGCTTTTCATTAGAGCCATTTAATATTGTACAAATCCTGTTCCAGTCATTTTTAGTTTTCCATGTAAATAAAAGTCGTTATTGTGTTGCAATCTGGATCATATGGTGACATTTCATGTGCTGGACCATAATTTATTCTTTTTTATCAAAGCTTTTGTTATTTAAGGGAAAGAGAGAGAAGAGAGTCCTGGAAACACAACACAGACAATATCCATTATTTCAGACGGTATGTAAGTTTTAGCCAAATAATAGACTCATTTTATTCATTTTGGAAGTGTTTTATGCAGAAAAAACCTGCGTCCTCACTGTGAGCTGGCTTGCATCTCCACAAACCTGACTTTTATTTGGGGGGCGGGGGGGGCTTTAGCGTCCAGTAGACTGTATGTGTGGTAAATTGTTGGGTTTGGAGCTGGCGGCTTCTGCTGGCAACAGTTGACAGTGAACCGTTTAAGCACAACAGTCACTCAGTTGGCTGCCCTATAACCAGGAGTTTGATAGTTTTGAAACCCACTATTTCTTACTGCTGTTGTGTCCTTGGGCAAAGCGACTGTGTGAACATTTTGTTGTCTGCTCAGAATAATCCTTCACATACTTTTGACTGTTGAGATAAAGTATGATTTAAAATACTGTGAAAATATATTGGTATATACATAATATCAAATGACTTCGTATAACTCCAGTGGTGGAAGAAGTATTTGGTTTTGTTACTTTAGTAAAAGCACCGGAGCAAAAAAATACTCACTCAAGTAAAAGTATCACATGAAAAAATCTACTTAAGTAAATGTATTAAAGTGTGCTTAAAGAGTAAAAAGTAAAAGTATTTTGTCCAGAATGGAATTCTAATAAAGCTTCAGATGCAGCGATTGTGACCAACAGAAACAAAAAAGACTTTCAATTTTGATATCTAAATTTAGGTCTAAATTTTTGCTCTGTTAAAATGTTTCCTAATCAAAAACAGTTTAAGTGAATTTTTACATAATCACTGATCTCGATTCTTGAGTCCATACTTCTAGGCTCCTGCTATTCTTGAACAGTACATTGCAGCACTGGAATTTCTCCCTTGTGGGACAAATACATTTTCTCACACAACTATTGGCCCCATAAAAATTAAAGTATTGAAATAATATAAAAATAAAAAATATTCAGATTTACCATAGTAGCGGTCCTGCACCCGATTAGTTTCCCATATATTTGAGCAAAACAGGTCTTAACCCAACACATATATAATGCTTTAGTACCTCTGGAAGTCAAAATCTAATTATAAAGTGTTTTATTGTCAGAGAATCAGGAAGTGTGCGTTGGCATGTTAGCTATTGTTATCTCTACCGTGATGGAAAAACCGACAGCTCTGGTCTCTGAAAGTTGTGATTAGCACTTTTAACCTCATCGCAGGGAATAATTAAGATGCTCAGAATGCTTAAGGTAAGTTAGGAATAACTTTGAACCACTGCAACTGTAAAATTACTAGTTTTACACATTTGTTACAGTGGAAACTAGCTACATGCCTTTAAGCACGTGTGAAAAAAAAAATTCCAAGTATGTTTTTGAGACGCCAACAACAGGGCGTCTTAGTTTAGTTTAACGCTCACAATGGCGCGTTCACCGTATTGTCGATAAAGCGAGTTTGTCCAGCCAGTCCATTCTTTACATTCAAATAAGTATTTAAATTACATGTACTTTTACATCTACACTACTCGTCTGATCTTATTTATTATCACAATCTTATTTATTATCACAATCACTACCGACCTGTGTAGCAAGAACAAGAGGATAACAACAAGTGGACGAACAGACACTGCTGTCATGTGTTGTTTTTCGTATAATTGTGTATTATCCAAGATTTCAATGTTGATTTCATTTAATTTCTTCAGTCTGAGCTTACCTTGTACATTAGCACCATTCTAATATTCACAAAACATTTTTTTTTCCACTGGATGAGTCATTACAGTAAAGCTTTGAGATGCAATGAACTAAAAACAGACGCTAACTCCTCGTAAAACAAGGCAGGACCATTAGCTACGTTTAGCGACTTAGTGACTTTGCTAATGTTTTCTATAGCTGGGCATGTCTCCAGTCATTTTTGTCTCTGTCTATTGTCTGACACGGGACTGAAGTAATAGATATGTTTTCCATCAGTTTAAGGGCAATGGTTAGCATGTCCTAGCATTGCTAAAGGAGAGATATAAGTTTTAAGAATGATGTCAAAACCCAATACAAACTAACTGATTATTTTAGAGTTTAAATATCCAACTTTATAAAGGATATAGCCATGCTGCTAATTTATTTTCTCAAAATGCTTCACTCCCCACTCTTTTCAGCAGAGGGCGCCAACCAGGTAATGCAAGTGTTGAAAGAAAACAACTAATGAATAAAAATAACATCAAAAGTATGTACAAATGTGACAATAAAGTAGACCTGTAAAACATAATATTGGTTCTAAAGTCCAAAGATGTGTTCATTATTCTCTGACATGCATTAGGTAACAGAGCAAAAGACAAAGTTTAAATCTGTCAGCTGGACAAATCGTTGTAGGAGTGAAGACGTTTCTCTGCTCATCTAAGCCGCTCCTTCAGTTCTGGTCAGATTGCTGGTGGACACTGCCTCATATCTATCCGAAGGGAGGAGCTAACTACACTGAACCTGTGAACATCTATTGTCTCCAGTTTCCACACATTATAATTGTGATTGTGTCCACCAGCAATCTGACCAGAACTGAAGAAGTGGCTTGGACGAGCAGCGAAACGTCTTCACTCCTACAACGATTTGTCCAGTTGACACATTTAAACTTCGTCTTTTGCTGTGGATCAGACCTGGACGACTGAGGGATTACACAGACATAAGGTAACAGAATTACATTTTGTCTGGTTAAATGCACTCTTAAAAACACGAAAAACAGAACAGCTAATTTTTTACATCATGCTAATTATTGAGCACAGTGAGTTTATAAGCACTTTTAACAACTTTCGGAGGCCAGTAACAAGTTTTTCCATCATGGTAATGGTAACTAGCATGCTAACACGTACATCCTGATTATCGGACAATAAACACAGCACGCTTGTAACGCAGGACTTATTATATTATAGGAATAGTCAACATATCGGTTTTGGTTAAATTGTTTTTCCCTGTATGTATATTACAGTTTTTTTCCCTTTTCCTTTGGGATTTTTCACCTTTCACATATTGAAAAACTGATTCAACAGCTACATCAAAGTGCTCAACAGCTGCAACTAGTTACAGTAAAACAGCAAACAATTTTTCATACAAAATACTGGTATCAATCTCATCCAACTACATTCCGACATGGCCATCTTTAGCTTTAGAGCCCTTAAACCTCCAAAGTGATGAAATGGGAGCAGACTGGGTAAGCTGAAGCCCACACCTGGAAAGCACTATAGCTGGCCCCAGGATACGGAGCAAACCGGTGAAAAGGGCCAGCGCTATTTCCAAATTCACCGCAAATAGACTATCAAGAGGCAATTGGCGGGTTGGAGAGCAGCATGGGCAGTGATAAAGAGGATGTCAGCTTGGATTTAACCTGCCGTGTGCGTGGCTGTCAGCTACGCCTGGTACGAGGTGGCAGAGTGGTTAGCAACAGGCCTGAACGATTTGGGCAAATATATCTAATTGCATTTTTTTTCTGACAAGCATTATGATTGTGATTAGATTTGCAGTTTTTGTCTTAATAATAGGACTCTGTTCAAAGTTAACAAATCAAATGTGTCTGTAATTAACAAAATGAGCAAGAATCACATTTTAGAACATGTTTGTACAGGTCTAAACTACAGGGTTAGCAGTAGCATTTAGCAGTACTGCAAAAGAAGATGTAAACATGTTGAAAATTGATCCCCGAAATTATTGTTCCATCTAAGAAGGTTCATGAAGGCTCCGGGTTTGATAAGACAAGTAAAACAATCCTTCATATTTTAAACTTCTGAGCAAGATCCTGCCTTATTTGTAATACAATAAGGTAAAGAATACCCATTGCAAGTAACACATTGATACACATTTGGACTAAAGGTGTATTATGGAACTGTTCAGACGGAAGATCCAGGCAAAGCAATAACTTCTCCATGGAGACAAACAAGTGGCAGACCCTCTACCAGAAAAGTTGCACCTTTAAAGTTAAACAGCTTTTACTTTTATGTTGTTACCACAGACTGTATGAAGAAGTGGACTAAGAGAGTGTGACGTCACCTATAGTGTTCAGCTCCAGTCAATCAAACTTGTTGCTAACGCTAGCAGGAGCGGCCTCGGGGGAAAGAAGGTGCCTGATTTGTCTGTTATTACTGTTCATATGTTGGTTCATGGACAAAATGATGAGGCTCACTGCAGCAATCACGGAGGAAGGAGTGACAACTTTTCAGTGAATTTGGAGCCAGAGTCGATGGAGCCGGAAGCTCGCCCATGATCACTTCCTAATTGTAACGCAGCGGCTAGAGCGTTAACCATGTCCATTTATATATACAGTCTATGGGTGTTACATAGGTTTTGACCATCATTGATGCTAATAATGTCTACATACCTTAACCAAACTGTCCTTTCACCATATTTCAGAGAACTGAGCTACTATCTTCTTGCTGTTAATAGCTATGCTGCTAAAAAAAAGCTATATTAACATGTTCCATTCCCTTCTGTTATCAGACAGTCACCTAACCTAATGATGAACACTGAGATGGCAATTAGATTTGTGATTTGTTTTAATAAGGGGAATTAGTTAAAAGTTCACATTTTAAACTGACAATTGACAAAAAGACTGAAATATGAACTGACAAGCTTACACAAGAATCACATTTCAGGACATGTTTAAGCAGATCTAAACTACAAGGTTAGCAGTTTTTAAAAGCTAGTTTGTTGTTTGTGTTGGAAATTGTGATTAATCTTGGAGCCCTACTTTCCATACTTCACTATTTTAGGTTATACAAGCATTTTTAGAAAGCCTGAATTATCCTTAACTTTGGTAGAGAATTTTAATTCACGAACTTCAAGCCCTTGTTCCTGATGCGTACCCCGCAGCTATGGGTGTGTTTTGTGACTTTGTAAACAGCAATCTGTATTTTAATGGGGCCAACAGCTTAGTGACAAGATACTCCATCACCCCAGGTAAAACAGAAGCCATTAGAACTGGTTTAGTGATATCGATCATATCACTCCAGCTGGATTAGCAAAGGCATTTAGCCAAGTGAACAATTGTTTTTAAAGGGACTATATTATTCCTAATCTTACAACTATGTTATGATGGGACTTCATCATGATAAAAAAGGAAACATTAGGCCACACCCACTCCCGATAGCACTGACCGATCAAAACTCCTAACCCTCAATTAAGTAATAACTACGCCTTAATAATTCTTAAAAGGGCTAGTTATTATAAAGTGGTACTGGCATGTATTATTGTGGCCTTTACATATTTTGGCCCATTTGTATATATCACATTTTATAACTCAATAATCGTATATTAGTCACTACCGAGTTTTTAAGTGAGTGAGAGTGAGAATGAGAATGAGAATGAGTCTGGTGATGTATATGGCTATTTACTTCTAGGTTTGTATCTGAGGTGAGTAAAGTAGCCAAAAGTTCAAATGAATACTACTCAAGCAGAAGTAAGGTAGTGGTCCAAGAAATTAGAAGTAAGAGTAAAGAGTAAAAGTATTCGGTTAAAGTGCTACTCAAGCAAGTACTTTACTGGCAGCTGGTGGATGTAATGTAAATGGAACAAAAAACATTGAATGATGAATAAAATATAGTAGGTTTCAAAAGAAGAAAGAAAGAAAATTAAAGCCGCAAGCGGCATCGAACGGCCCTCGCGGGCCGCGCTTCGCACTCGGCCGACCGGGCACTCCCTGTAGGTGGCGCTGATCCGCCACTTGCCTCTGTTTTTTTTTGTGTGCTTTGGGCTGCACTTGTCACCAAACAAGTCAAAAGACATTGGGAGCACTGATGCACAAAATGCACCAACATGTTTTTTTCCAGGCATCGCCATGGCAACACCGTGCAAAATACAAACGTGGCACCTTGGACTTTTTTGATGGGGACGATGTAAAGAATCAACGTGCCAAATCTGACATTCTTCATTGAAGGTTTGAAGCCGTTATAAGACTTTGAAATGTCCCAAAATTTGTAAATTTTCCCATTAGGATAACATGGGGTATTTCACGCATCGCCATAGCAACAGAGTGAAAAATATGGCATGGGTGTGATTGACTTTTTTGATCGTGATGACATGAAGAGTCATTCTGCCAAATTTCACTTAATTCCATGAAACTAATGTTTTTCTCATGAATGGGGAATTTTCGGAGCATTCCCATTAGGATAACATGGGCACTTTGGCGCATCGTCATGGCAACAGGGTGCAAAAAACGACATGGGTCTGATTGACTTTATTGATTGGGATGACCCACTGGAATTTTGTGTGAAATTTCATAACATTTGGGAAAACTAAATTTTGGGCCCTCCATGCAAATTTATTTGTTATTCTGTAGGGGGCGCTATTGCACCAAATTGTTTTCTTTCATAATTAGTAGGTCTAGGCCAGACAGTTTTACAACTGATTCGAATTTGAGCTCAATCTGACTTTTTATGAGCAAACGGAGCAGCAAATTTTGACATTTGAAAATTGCAAAAATTCTGATGGACTTTTGCGGTTTCGCCGCACGGAACCGTGACAGGTATCAACCTAAATTGGATAACTTTTGATGCCCTACTTGTCTAGATGATGTCCAGTGATTTTCAGCCCTGCAGGTGAAGCACCTTCAGAGGAGTTGACAAAAATGCGACGTCAACAAAAATGCTGACTCGGCATTTCGGAATTTTCAATCCAAGATGGCCGACTTCCGGTTTGTCAGGGGGCGTGGCCATAATAATATTTTTTGTTTGGCATCACTTGAAGAATGCGTGTACCGAATTTGGTGGGGTCTACAACAAAGTTGATGTCGGGGTGTCTCCCATTGACGCAATGTATTTTGACTTTTGTAGGTGGCGCTGTCGCGCCATTTTTTTATGCCCAATGATGCACCATATAAAAAAATAAATTTTTCGGCAGACCTGAATTTTGGGCAAAATTTGGTGAGTTTTTGAATACGTTTAGGGGGTCAAATTCCTGTTCAAAGTGCAGAAGAAAGAAGAATAAAAAAAATTAAAGCCGCAAGCGGCATCGAACGGCCCTCGTGGGCCGCGCTTCGCACTCGGCCGACCGGGCACTCCCTGTAGGTGGCGCTGACCCGCCACTTGCCTCTGTTTTATTGTGGCTTTGGGCTGCACTTGTCACCAAACAAAGCCAAAAGACACTGGGAGGACTGATGCACAAAATGCACCAACATGGGTTTTTCCAGGCGTCGCCATGGCAACACCGTGCAAAATACAAAGTTGGCCCCTTGGACATTTTTGACGGGGACGATGTAAAAAATCAATGTGCCAAACCTCACATTCTTCATTGAAGGTGTGAAGCCGTTATAAGACTTTGAAATGTAAAAAAATTTGTACATTTTCCCATTAGAATAACATGGGGTAGTTCACGCATCGCCATGGCAACAGAGTAATAATTATGACATGGGTGTGATTGACTTTTTTGATTTGGATGACATGAGAGTAATTCTGCCAAATTTCACAGAATTCCATGAAACTAATGTTTTTTCTCATGAATGGGGAATTTTCGGAGCGTTCCCATTAGGATAACATGGGCACTTTGGCGCATCGTCATGGCAACACGGTGCAAAAAATGGCATGGGTCTGATTGACTTTATTGATCGGGATGACCCACTGGAATTTTGGGTGAAATTTTGTAACATTTGTGAAAACTAAATTTTGGGACCTCCATACAAATGTATTTGTTATTCTGTAGGGGGCGCTATCGCGCCATTTTTGTTTCTTTCACAATGAGTAGGTTTAGGCAAGAAAGTTTTACAAATGATTAGAAATTTGAGTGAAATCGGACTTTGTATGCGCAAACGGGAGCAAATTTTCAAATGTGAAAATTGCAAAATTCCGATGGAAATTTGCGGCTTCGCCGCACGGAAACCGTTATACGTATCATCGTAAATTGGATAACTTTTGATGCCCCACTTGTCTAGATGATGTCTAGTGATTTTCAGCCCTGCAGGTGAAGCGCCTTCAGAGGAGTTGACGAAAATGCGACGTCAACGAAAATGCTGAGTCGGCATTTCGGAATTTTCAATCCAAGATGGCCGACTTCCGGTTTGTCAAGGGGGGCGTGGGCATAATAATTTTTTGTTTGGCATCACATGAAGAATGTGTGTATTGAATTTCGTGGCTCTACGACAAAATTGACGTCGGGGCGTCTCCCATTGACGCAATGTATTTTGATTTTTGCAGGTGGCGCTGTCGCGCCATTTTTTTATGCCCAATGATGCACCATATAAAAAAATAAATTTTTCGGCAGACCTGAATTTTGGGCAAATTTTGGTGAGTTTTCGAATATGTTCAGGGGGTCAAATTCCTGTTCAAAAAGCAGAAGAAGAAGAAATAAAAATAATTAAAGCCGCAAGCGGCATCGAACGGCCCTCGCGGGCCGCGCTTCACACTCGGCCGACCGGGCACTCCCTGTAGGTGGCGCTGATCCGCCACTTGCTTCCGTTTTATTGTGGCTTTGGGCTGCACTTGTGACCAAACTAAGCCAAAAGACATTGGGAGCACTGATGCACAAAATGCACCAACATGGGTTTTTCCAGGCATTGCCATGGCAACACCGTGCAAAATACAAAGTTGGCACCTGAGACTTTTTTGATGGGGACGATGTAAAGAATCACTGTGCCAAATTTCACATTCTTCCTTAAAGGTAATACATCGTTATAAGAGTTTGAAATGTACGAAAATGTGGAAATTTTCCCATTAGGATAACATGGGGTATTTCGCGAATCGCCATGGCAACAGAGTGAAAAATATGACATGGGTGTGATTGACTTTTTTGATCAGGATGACATGAAGAGTCATTCTGGCAAATTTCACTTAATTCCGTGAAACTAATATTTTTCTCATGAATGGGGAATTTTCGGAGCATTCCCATTAGGATAACATGGGCACTTTGGCGCATCGTCATGGCAACACGGTGCAAAAAATGGCATGGGTCTGATTGACTTTATTGATCGGGATGACCCACTGGAATTTTGGGTGAAATTTTGTAACATTTGTGAAAACTAAATTTTGGGACCTCCATACAAATGTATTTGTTATTCTGTAGGGGGCGCTATCGCGCCAATTTTGTTTCTTTCACAATGAGTAGGTTTAGGCCCAAAAGTTTTACAACTGATTTGAATTTGAGTCCAATCGGACTTTGTATGCGCAAACGGGAGCAAATTTTGAAATTAGAAAATTGCAAAAATTCCGATGGAATTTTGCGGCTTCGCCGCACGGAAAACCGTGATAGGGATCAACGTAAATTGGATAACTTTTGATGCCCCACTTGTCTAGATGATGTCCAGTGATTTCAGCCCTGCAGGTGAAGCGCCTTCAGAGGAGTTGACGAAAATGCGACGTCAACGAAAATGCTGACTCGGCATTTCGGAATTTTCAATCCAAGATGGCCGACTTCCGGTTTGTCAGGGGGCGTGGCCATAATAATATTTTTTGTTTGGCATCACATGATGAAGAATGTGTGTGTACCGAATTTGGTGGCTCTACGACAAAATTGACGTCGGGGCGTCTCATAGACACCCAAAATTTTGACTTTTACAGGGGGCGCTGTCGTGCCATTTTTTTATGCCCAATTATGCAACATATAAAAAAATAAATTTTTCAGCAGACCTGAATAGTGTGCAAATTTGGTGAGTTTTGGAATATGTTCAGGGGGTCAAATTCCTGTTCAAAAAGCAGAAGAAGAAAGAAGAAATAAAAATAAAAAAAAAAAAAAAAAAAAAAAAAATAATAATATTTTTAGCAAAAAACAATATATCCGAAAACATTAGAATGACAAATTATACGTTTTTCGAAAGCTCTGGACCTTCCCCACGTCACCGTGGGGTCAATGGCGAATGACGGGCGCTGACGCGCCCGTCATTCGCCATGTCGGGGGTCCGCCACTGACCTCCCATTGACTTCCATTCATTTTAGCAGTAATAAAGATGGCCCATGCCTACGGCATGGGTTGCTGGGATAGTGGAATCAGGGCAAGGTCGCGACCTCAGCCGAACTTGTGCGCTGCGCGCACAAGTTCGGCAAGACAGTTAGCAACGATGAGTGCCTGGGCTTCGCCCAGGCACTCATCGTTGCGGAAGCAATAGGCCCTACGCCCTGTAGGGGCTCGGGCCTAAAAATAAAAAAAAAAAATAATAATATTTTTAGCAAAAACAATATATCCGAAAACATTAGAATGACAAATTATACGTTTTTTGAAAGCTCTGGACCTTCCCCACGTCACCGTGGGGTCTATGGCGAATGACGGGCGCTGACGCGCCCGTCATTCGCCATGACGTCGGGGGTCGCCCACTGACCTCCCTTTGACTTCCATTCATTTTAGCAGTAATAAAGATGCCCCATGCCTGCGGCATGGGTTGCTGGGATAGTGGAGTCAGGGCAAGGTCGCGACCTCAGCCGAACTTGTGCGCTGCGCGCACAAGTTCGGCAAGACAGTTAGCAACGATGAGTGCCTGGGCTTCGCCCAGGCACTCATCGTTGCGGAAGCAATAGGCCCTACGCCCTGTAGGGGGCTCGGGCCTAATAATAATATTTTTAGCAAAAACAATATATCCGATAACATTAGAATGACATATTATACGTTTTTTTGAAAGCTCTGCACTTTCCCCACGTCACCGTGGGGTCAATGGCGAATGACGGGCGCTGACGCGCCCGTCATTCGCCATGACGTCGGGGTCCACCATTGACCTCCCATTGACTTCCATTCATTTTAGCAGTAATAAAGATGGCCCATGCCTACGGCATGGGTTGCTGGGATAGTGGAATCAGGGCAAGGTCACGACCTCAGCCGAACTTGTGCGCTGCGCGCACAAGTTCGGCAAGACAGTTAGCAACGATGAGTGCCTGGGCTTCGCCCAGGCACTCATCGTTGCGGAAGCAATAGGCCCTACGCCCTGTAGGGGCTCGGGCCTAAAAAAATATCTGAAAGAGTGGCCCAAGAAAATGTTCTAATCAATATAACGCTCACTTGTGGGGAGAGTAACCAACTTTTTATTCAAGTAAGAGTACTGTTTGGAGTACAAGTATATTGTCTGAAAAACAACTCAGAAGTACAATATTTTAGTTGTAAAGTATTACCATAGGCTGTATATATAAATGCCCGTGTTCCAAATAGGAAGTGATCATTGGCGCACTTCCGGCTCCATCGACTCTGGCTCCAGTTCACTTTACGTTAGAAAACTGTCACCCCTCCGTCTTTAAATGCTGCTGTCAGGCTCATCATATTGGTCTTAAAATGTTCATATTAACCCGCTCTACATGATCCTGGTATTTTTATTTCACTATTGTGTTTGTAAATCAAGATATGAACATTAGTAAGAGACAAATCAGCTGCCTTGTTTCTCCAAGGTTGCTCCCGTTAGCATTCACAGCAGGTTTGATTTACAGTGTTGCTAAGTACCCGCCCCTTGCCAAACCAGCGGTGCAGGTGGGAAGGGGGCGTTACCTTCAGCAGCTTCGCTCCAGATTGGCTCTTTGGTTGCTATGATACTACGGTCAGAACTCCAAATATGAAACTCGACTCCAAATTCTCCGCTATACCTGCTAGCCTGGATGAGCTTCATTTGACTGGAGCTGAACGTTATGGGCGACGTCACACTCCCTTAGTCCACTTCTTTATACCGTCTATGGTTATTACTAACCTCTGCCTAACAATTGTCAACATTCCGCGACTTATAATGAAAAGACTCCAGTTCACAGGATTACTCAAATGTGGTGACTGAAGCAGAACACAATTCCAGGTATATTTTTCAGGAGTGAGCATAGTTACAAGTTCTCTTAATTCTTCATAGATACTTTACATCTTGTAGTAAAATAGAAAAATGTGTTAATGATACTGTAGCTAATGCAAAAAAACATTAAAAACAAATCTAGTTCACTTTAAACTTCTTCCTAACTTTTAAAATGCATTCCGAGCATCATAATTATTCACCTACTTTATAAGTGCTTAAATTATTTTTCACATGCCGGCTGTCACGGTGAACGTAACAACGATTAGCATGCTAGCAGCGCACCAGCAAAACATCCTAGTTTGCAGATCAAAACTATTTCTCTAATGTTTTAAGCTCCTTTAAGAGTATAAGATCCAAAAAATCCAAAAGTCTCCATGGCCGTGTACATTTCTTGCCTGACTCACCCTGAGAGCACTGGGGGATGCCACACTCCTGGTGTCTCATGTGGGGCCGGGGGTCAGTGGTGAAGCACCAGGGGCCCACAGTTGAGTTGTCTGGGTTCCTGCAGTAGTTCTCCCGCAGGTCCTTCTTACGAAACCTCCTCGACATGAACCTGACAAAAGCAAAGGAAAAACACACCCATCAATAAATATCTGTATTTATGTAGCTACAGCTGTGAAAAAAGTACTCAAAGATGTACTCAAGGAAAAGTACAGCCACAAGTTACAGGTTAGATCTGTGGAGAGACGACCCTGCTGAGCAATAAAGTCACTTGTACTTTAGTAAATACAAGTTAGATACTTACCATATAACATTTCAGGCAGTAATAACATCTCCATGGAGACAATTCAGTGCTAGCTTTCATTGGGCACTGCAGTATTGTAATGCGGAAGTCAGTGAAGTTATTTCTTTTATTTAGTCTTTTCAAATTAATATTGCGATTTCAAATATCCAAATTGTAACATAATAATCCACGGGTGTCACAGATTATAACTATATAGCCGACACAAGCACAGTATGTCTTCTTTTATGGAGAAGAAGCAATCAGTGAAGGAGAGTTTTATACCACTCTCAATGGAAGAGTATTAACATTTTCTTAAGATGGGTCTCACAAACACTAGATAAGTTCAGCTTTCTCAACAAATGGTAAAAGACTCAGCCAGCTCTCTCTCTGTAAGAAAATGTAACTTTGGTTTTGTCCTATATTACATGAAATGTGACCTTCAAGCCATGTAGTGCTGTTATCTCCTCAAAAACGTACAGTGCTGTGAAAAAGTATTAGCCCCCTTCCTGATTTCTTACTTTTTTGCATGCGTGTCACACACTGTTTCAGATCATCAAACAAATTTAAATATTAAACAAAGATAACCCAAGTAAACAAAAAAATGCAGTTTTTCTGTAATGATTTTATTTGTTAAGAGAAAAATACTGTCCAAACCTACATTTTCCTGTGTGAAAAAAGTAACTGTCCCCCTTGTTAAATGATGAGGTAACTGATTAATCATATTACTGTGGAAAGCTGAGTTTAATTTCATCGCCACACCCAGGCCTGATTGCTGCCAGACCTTTAAAAATCAAGAGATCACTTTAATAGAACCTGTCTGACAAGATGAAGTCGGCCATATTGAACCCAAGAAATCATGCTACGATCCAAAGAAATTCAGGAGCAGATAAGACGAAAAGTAATTGACATGCCTCAGTCTGGAAAAGGTTACAAAGCCATTTCTAAATCTTTGGGACTCCAGCAAACCACAGTGAGAGCCATTATGCACGAATGAAGAAAGCATGGTACAGTGGTGAACCTTCTCAGGAGTGGTCGGCCTACAAAAATTACCCCAAGAGCATAACGACGACTGATCCAAGAGGTCACAAAGAAACTCAGAACAATATCTAAACAACTGTAGGTCTCACTTGCCTCAGTAAAGGTCAGTGTTCATGACTCAATCATAAGAAAGAGACTAGGCAAAAATGGCTTTGCCTGGCAGAGTTCCAGGATGAAAGTCACAGCTGACACAAAAGAACATAAAGGCTTGTCTCACTTTTGCCAAAAAAAAACCCACATCTTGATTATCCCCAAAGCTTTTGGGAAACTATTCTGTGGACTGATGAAACAAAAGTGGAACTTTTTGGAAGGAGTGCATCCCATTACATCTGGCATAAAATGAACAGAACATCTGATAAAAAAGAACATCATGCCAACAGTGAAACGTGGTGGGGGTAGTGTCATGGTCTGCTTTGCTGCTTCAGGACCTGGACGACTTGCTGTGATTGAGGGAACCATGAACTCTGCTCTCTACCAACAAAGCCTGAAGGAGGATGTCTGGCCATCAGTTCGTGACCTCAAACTGAAGCACACTTGGGTTTTGCAGCAGGACAATGATCCAAAGCACACCAGCAGATCCACTTCTGAATGGCTTAAAAAATAATAATAAATGAGGGTTTTGGAGTCCAGACCTGAACCCAATAGACATACTGACCTTAAAAAAGCGGTTCATGCTCGGAAATCCTCCAATGTTGCTGATTTAAAACAATTTTGAAAGAAGTTTGGGCCAAAATTCCTCCACAGCAATGTAACTCATTGCCAGTTATCACAAAATGCTTGATTGCAGTTGTTGCTGCTAAAGGTCGTTCAACCAGTTATTAGGTTTAGGGAACAATTAGTTTTTCACATGGGCCATGTAGGTTCAGATGGCTTTTTTCCCTTAATAAATAAAATCATTACTTAAAACTGCATTTTGTGTTGACTTGTGAGTTATCTCTGTCTAATATTTGAGTTTGTTTGATCTGAAATGGTGCAAATGGACAAAGAAATTGGCTTTTTCACAGCACTGTACCTGGAGTTGTGTTTTGTTTCATTCACACGTTTGCGCAACCCTTTATTATTAGCCTGTCTACATCTCCAAACTTCAAAATGCTCGTTTCTGCCTTGTGATGCCATGAAGCAATCGTTTCCAAGTTAACCTCCTTTTACCTTTTGTTCAGTACAGAATGGCATTTCTATGTCTGAAATCATCCAAATGATTATAATGAAGCTGTATGGAGTTTAAAAACACAGTGAAGTACTTCCTGTATTACCACGTGACATCACAAAGTGGAACAGAGTGTTTTCTGTTTGAGAGAAGAACTCAGCCTAAATATGCAAGGTTTGTGTGTTAAACATGTGAATGAAAACTAAACTCTAGGTATATCTTTGATGATGAAACAACATTATAACAATAGCGTAATGCGGGCCCTTTAAATGAGACTAAAACCTGAATGCCTTGAAGATGATTAGCTGCGTACTAAGCCCCTATGAACATGGTGTGTTGACTTTAAAAACATGCAGAAGCTCTGGACTGGTTTCAATAAAAATACATTGAACATAGCCAGAAATATGAAGAGAAAAATCTGTACAAAAAGTCAATTTTCAAACCAACATCCAAGGACGTGCTGCCTCACTTCAATTCAAGACAGACACAGAACAGTGGATACATGCTTTGGTGCAGTGCAAATTAACTGACATTGACGGCCAAATATTTATAACAAAAAAAAAAAAGGTTCAAACGAAATCGCTCTGAGCCAAAACTAAGATATCTTGGACCACTCCTTCAGATATTATTTATTAACTGCGGGAATTTTACAGTTCTGATTGAGTAAAGCTCCACCTGAACCACGACACGCAAGGAGTCATAACTTTACTTTTAGAAAACAACATAAATTTTGGAGAGGTGCATCACTTTCATAACCTGGTATTTGCTTATTGTTTTTAAAGGAGCACTATGTAACTTTTCTGTCGCCTCTCCACAGATCTGACCTGTAACTTAGCCTGGACATAGATACATATACACGATAGCAAACCCTTAGTTATTGTATTGTATTAATTGTAGTGTATTTAGTAATTTCTCTCATAGATACAGTTATAAATAACTAACAGCGATAGCAAATAAGTAGTCAAATGACCTTGTTTGTTATCATTTATTTTTTCATTCCTAATACATTTGAGCAACTTCAGAAGCTGCAGATACCTTGGGGGAAACTGTTGTAAGTCTGTTTCCAGATCTGTGCATATGGCGACGACTATCACACTCACACTATTCTCAATATCAGTAACAGATGCCACACACAAAAACTGTAAAAATGTATCTGTAAGACTGTAAGAAGTTATTAAATCCTAAGTGCCAGAAAATCACCAAATCACAGTATAGGATTGTGTCATCATCATAGACTGTATATTTAAACGGACATAGCTAAAGCATTAGCTGCTGCCTTGCAAATAGGAAGTGATCATGGGCGCGATTTTGGCTCCATCGACTCTGGCTCCAATTCACTTAACATTGAAAAATTGTCCCTCTCTCTGTAACTGTTGTTTGTATTAACCCGCTCTACATGATCCTGGTATTTTTATTTTACTGTTATGTCCGTGAACCAAGATATGAACATTAATAACAGATAAATCAGAAGCCTTTTTTTCCCTGAGGTCGCTCCCGCTAGCATTAGCAGGTTTGACTGACATTGCTAAGTGCCCACTCCATGCTAAACCAGAGGTGCGCGGGGGGGAAGGGGAGTTACCTTCATCAGCCTCACTGTGGATTGGCTCTGTGGTTGCTATGATACCCGCGGTCAGAATTCCAAATATGGTACTTGGCTCCAACCTCACACTCACTTAGTCCACCGTTTTATACAGTCTATGTGTGATAGTTCTGTCTCCCCCAATCCAGCTCCATGTTCCAGTCTTCTTTTGTCACCTCCCTGTTTTCCCTGCAGTTGCCTCTCGTTTTGCTAATCAGTCCAGGCTTGCCTATATATACTTCCTCCCTTCAGTTAGTTCTTGCTAGATTGTTGAACTGACAACAGCAACTCTCAAGCCCCGTTTCTGAAATACATATATCTTGATATTCTGAATCTGCCTTGTCCCTCCCTGTTTGAGTCACCTGTTCTTGAGTTTATTTTACTTGCCTGATTTCCACATTCTTCCTTACCTTCTAAACGACACTTTCCGCTGTTTCTAAACGTTTGACTGCTCCATTTGTGTTGCGTTTGAGTCCAGTTTTCCCCTCGTGACACTATGGCCATCATACTTCACAGAATTTTTTATTTAGCCTAACCTAAACTTCTTGGGCTAAAAAGTGGGCAGGGCAAAACTATTGCATGTATCTTTGCATCTCACTCACTCATTTCTGCAGTTGTCCCATATAATACGAACTTTGGTCGACTAAGGCACTCACAATCTATTAATCAGTTAGAGTGTCTTAGTAGATTAGGACTAGAAGAAAATACATCAGAATTTTCAAAACTATCCTTTACGAACAACTGCCACAACTACTTGCCCCCACATACTCCATCACTACATATGTCAAGACAACCGTTCTCCTTCAAGCCTTTTGGAATATTCTTTTACCCCGGCCTGTGACTCCTCCCTGGGGTATTTAGCCTGTGGTTCACTGCCAAACGCTGGCTGGGTAAATAAATAGAGCGTTGACCTTTTCTGTTGTCTGTGGGCTGGAGAGTGTGCCAGCTTTCCCATGACTCCAGGAACCAAAGTCATAACAAAACACATGCTTTCAATTAGCAAAGACTGATAAACAGGTTCAGAGGAGAAGCAGATCACTACATACTTCTATTCTCCTGCGCTGAATAATCGTATGTTGAAGATAACAAACATGAAGTCATCCGCATTTGATTTTAAAACCAACATTGCTTGTTGAAGTGTTTTCCTTATCGACTCAATGATTGCTGTGTCTTGAGTAATAGGAGTGAAGTGTCCTACTAAAGGAAACAAGGACGGCATATGTGCACGGTGGGAATCAAACTGGCAATCCTCTGGTTCATTGTTTTAGGGTAAAGGAGGCTAAACTGGTAGGGCAGTTATCTTTATGACAAGAGAGTTGGGGATTCAAAAGCTACTCTAGAGAGTTCATTCTGCCATGGTGAACTTGGGCAAGACACTTCACATTAGAGTAGTGTTGTCACGATACTTAAGTTTCAAATACTTGGATACTAAGGAGTAGACTCGATACCAATTCCAATACTGTGTACTCCCTCAGTCGCCCACATAGGTTCCATACCGGTCCATGGATGTTACTGGTCTATGTGGTCTTGTTCTGATACAGCCCAAGGACTAACGCTAATGCTATTCAGGAAAGGTTCATTTCCGTTCTGCTCAAATAAGTATCTAGTTTTGATACTAGATATTCGATACTTTTGACCCTCCATGAGAGTGTCTTGTCTTTAGTTCTACTGCCCGGCCTACAGCTGCCCTGCGATTGGATGCGTCGACCAGTGGCTCAAGCTGAAACACAGATGCAGTACAAGATGGATTCTCATTACTTTGATGAACTGCTAAACTAAATGCCATGCATTTTAGAACATGTTTGCAGAGGTCGAACAGCATGATTTGCAAAGATGGCATATGTAGATAATGTCTTCAGCCCTACTTAGGCGTGCACTGTGCATGGATCTATTAAAAATAACTGGATAGGGTATTGCTAGCTTAGACCGGTCTAAGCAGGGTAGCCATCGGATGTACCAAGCTGCTAAAGCCTAAACTAGAGACAAGGAGCATTGAGTTGAACTGAAATGAGCGGTCGTCTCTACCCTTAAAGGTCGTGTACCGTGTATTTGAGGAAAAAATGTCTTAATAATAATGTCTGCATCTAATTAGAAAGCATTTTTTTGGAGGTTACCCAGGAAGTGCTCATTATCATGCAATTTGTTGTTAGCTTTACCATCGCGGCAATTTTTGTCCCACTCAGGTCTATTGTGAAAAAGTCATAAACTCATAGTGGTGAATAATTAGGATGCTCGGAATGCATCGGGTCAGGAATAACTGCGGACCACTGTGGAGCGTTTCAAATGAGCTAGTTTTGTTTTTCACATTTTTTATGGTATTCTCCTCCAATCTGTCTTTACGGATCACTCACGACAGCTCAAGCACTCCATTACCAAAGCCTTCACTATGACCCTTTACACACATTTATCCTCAAATCTGTAACTTGCCTTCCCTTAACACCAAACTGATCCAAATCGTATCGAATATGATATAGTGTGTGAATGAAATCCACAGATGTGCGCACACCTAGATAAACAAGACAAAGGGCCACAGGAAATGATGCGGCGCTTGTGAAACGCTATAACAGTGAGGTAAGAGCAGATGAGTGAGTGATTACAGGAGCCCAATCAAGCGCTAATAAATCACACGCTAACATGCTAAACGCCACAGCCGCGGGCTACTGGCTAATTGCACAAAGCTAACAAGAGTGTGCAGACTTTTAAAACCGAACAGTCAATATCAAAGTTGTGAATTGTGTTTGAAAAGAGTGGCAACATGTGTGGTCATTTATTATTTTAAAGGGAACATAGTAAAGTTGACTTTTATGAGTTTTAACCATAACAATAATCCCTCATTAGCTTACTCAAAGTTATAGCTAGTTTGATTGATTCATACTTGGCTGAGTAATCCTATATTGTCCTGCATTTGAGGCTTGAGTGCTCTGAAATTTTTTTGAAGTATTTTTTTTTTGCCTCGTTTTCAGATTTTATACATTTCATATTTAATTTCCCCTTCATTTATAAGGAGATGGGGGGGGCAATAAATCGATGGAATTTAGAGCTATACTTTGAAGGGAGCTGTGACTCAATAAGTATGTTATTATGATGAGGCTATTATACCACTATTTGCCAGCTGGAGCTCACGTGGACGCTCTTAAGTTTCACTGTAGTCTTCTCCTTATGACGATTAATAACACAGACATTGCTGAGGAGCACATGCTTTTGTTTTGATAACTTAACGGTTTTACTCCGCGGTTTCCTGAGCGGAGGAGGATGATTATGGCGCTTTACGTGGACTCATTTGGTTGCATCTTTACGCACACGAACTCCACATGGATATATTTACTGCACCACATTTACTTGGGAATTTCACTTTTACCAGGACCAAGGAGGAGTTTTTTTGGCGGAGTTTGGTTATATTATGTGTTTCGTATCAACTTTACGCACGCAGGCTGCAGAGTGTGTCTGAATGTGGATATTATTAAGCATAACATTTTGATTTTAACTTTCTATGTCCTGTTTACTTACCCTGTGTGTGGCACTTCTAATCATGATAACTTGATAAGGACCATTTGCAATTAGCTATATTTATAACAAATTGACAAAAGTTAGTTTTAATTTCATTCATTTATCTTTATTTATACAGAGAGAGCCCAGTGAGAGTACCAAACTCCCTCAAAGTACATTAGGCACCACTGTAGCCAGTTGTGCATGTCCCTGAAATGTATTCCATTTTTGGGAGGCAAAATGGCCAAAAGATTTTTTTCATATTTCAGTTCTAGTGTGGCCAGACAATCCTAAGATCTTGTATAAAACGTTTCCCATATCACAAGTAAGTGAGATATTTAGGCAGCCTATCAAGTAGTCCCTTATGAATACATTTTATACAGTGTTGTTCTCTTCTAAGATAGTGACAGCCAACCTACTTTTTCATGGAGTGCACAGTGATGGGTTTAAATTCATCGCCTGTTATGAAACAAGGGGCTGAGTGAAAGAGTGTATCAAAAGGTTTCAAAGTAGAGACTAAAAATCTGCATATTATAGCTCCATAGTACAGAAAGAAAGATTGCTTAAACAATTTATTTTCTGTAATTCAATGGGATACACGGTTTGTTTCTATAATAAAATGATCATTTTGATTTGATTAAGCTGTTTAAACATAATTCCGAGATATGTATTTTAAAGGATAACTTTTCATAAAGCCAAAACCCAAGATAAATATAGGTGATGACTCTTTCAATCAAGGTACAATTTATTGTGTAAAAAAATGTATTAATAAATGATAAATAAAAAGTAGAGGGCCTAAAATTGAGCCTTGGGGCACTCCTTTGCTTAAAGCTAAAAAAAATAAAATAAAAAATAAAATACAAAAACGGCTACTACTGCTTGGATTCTGTTTGAAAGATAAGTCTGGAACCAATTACATGTAGTATTGTCAAATCCAATATGCTTCAGGCGCTTCAAGAGGATTTTATGATCTACTGAATCAAAAGCTTTAGTTAAATCAATAAACAGAGCTACACAGTCTTGTTTGTCATCAAAGCCTGTAAAAATGTCATTTACTGATAAGATTTACTGACTGATAAGACTTCAAAATGGTACATTTAAGTAAACTATCACTTTATTTGCAATTCACTTTTCTAAAACTTTTGCAAGACGAGGTCATTTAGATGTCTCCCACCTTCATGTAAAGGCAAAACATGTGCCGTTTTCCATAATTCTGATATAACTGCAGTTTGAATGAATACATTAAAAATATGTAATAGAGGTTTAATAAAATATGGGACAGCTAGTAAAAGAAGTTGTGGATGAATTGAATTGAATTGGATCAAGGTCATCAGCTCCTGTGGGCTTCTTTGGGTCTATGGAGCAGAGAGCATTTAAGACCTCCATGTAAATGAAAGGTCTGACTGTTATCTGCCAGGGACTCAGATTCAACATTATCAATCATGCAGAGATAAAATGCCTATTAAAAGCATCACATATTTCCTCTTTAGAATTTACAGTAGCTGAATCCAATAAAAATATTGGTTGGTAATGTATGAATACTAGGTTCTGAGAGGGATCTGAAAGTGTCCTTCAGAAACTAGTCACTCATTCACTCAGTCGGCCTAATAGGTGCAGACTCCAGTGTTAGTTTTAATTGTCACTAAACAGTTTTTTTCCTGATCCTATTTAAATGAATGCTATCGGGGGTAAATAGATTATTCCTCTTCCAGAATCCACAAAAAATATCCATAAAAGGAATTCCCAGGGCACTGCGATAATCCTTCAGTGTCACCGAAACTGGGAGATGGAATTGGACCAGGCATTACTCAGTGTTTTCCCAACTTTAGCACGGTCTATATGCGATTTGAAGTCACTTTCCAACACCTCGGATGATTGGACAGTGTGTACAGCACGGTGTTTGGGTGACACTTGAGCTCCAGGGTGGCTCTCCGATGAGCTTGTGGGATGGCTGCATGAAGTACCATAGACAAATTGAAGAGGAGCAGGTCTTATTCAGTGAACGACGCCGTTCCCTTTTACCGTTTACCAACTGAGGCCAAGCTGATTGGTGATTAATCGCAACGAGAAGTTTTTCCCCACTTTTCTATGTTTTGTAATGTCATAATGGACATGGGAATTACTCATGGGGAGATTTTAATATACTGCAACATTTTATAGGCAGGTTTGTTCAAGAATATTTTTTGTTAAAATTTGCCAATGAAATTACATAATTTTTTTCCTACATCATCTTAGTAGCGCTGTACCTGATGATATAAAAAAAAACAGAACTTGTTCATTTTAAATTTTCAGTGGTCTAAAATGATCCCTCACTATATATTCGGATGATCCTAATAATAAATAAACTTATCACAGTGAATACAGTGTGATAAGTTTATAAGCACCTTTCACAACCTTCAGAGGTTAAAGTTTTGTGGTCAGGCTAGCTGTCAGTTTCCCAGTCCCACCCTAATCTCCTGGGACTTACTTGTGCTCGTGTGGGATGGGTGAGGACCAGGCCTGACACATGACCCCGTCCACTGTCACTGATCTTCGCCCGCGGTAACTCTGCCCGGTACCCACAATGCACTCGCGAACGTAGTCTGGAAGAGATCGAAGACAAGAAAGGCAAATACATTTTTACTATCAAGAATCAGTTTACATGGGTCATTTTTAAAAACATCCTGGAGCATTAAACATTTGAGAGCAGACTGAAATTTGAAATGCAAAACGAAAGAATACTAACAACAAAAGCACCATTTTTCTTCATCTAAAACATGCTGTAAATGTCACTGTTGAGATTCATGTGTAACAAAAATTGATTAACTGAAAAATTGTAATATGTAAGATTTTAGATTTTAAAGTTTAAACATGTTCACAATATGAATTTTACCAATGACAATTATGTTGATTTATTAAAAAAAAAAAACACTGGACGTGATGTCCCATTTATTTATAATTTGGTGTTTTGTTTCTCAAGACAATTCTCCAATCAGAGCAGAATGAGCCTCACATGAGTCTCTCATTTGGGTTGCCAGTTTCCATGCTAAAATCCAGTTGGTTTAAACCTAAAATGACTGAATCGTGACTTAAATCCTACCACCTGCAGTCAGTCAGTGCTAGTGCAGCCTCTGCAGCTCAGTGAGTGAATTCTGGAGGTTGAGTTTTCACATCAGGCATGACCTGTGTGTATACTGAGAATGACAAAAACTTGTATGTGTCCTTTATATGCAGATTAAAGTACTTTCAACCCTGTTGCAGTTGTTTTTGTACAGTAAGAGTGCAGTCTACACAGTTTCAGATTCCACTACTTTCTATTTAGCTATAATAAGCAATACTTGGTCCAAAAAGCAGAAGGAGGGATGATTTTGTTTCTTCATATTAATACATTTATGTAGGCTATTGGGCTATTAAATAGGGCTGCAAAACCACCACGACCATAACTCTACCACATAGCTCCTGCTTTGCACATATCATATTTAAATAGTAGCTAATGGGCAACAATGAATCATCAGCAGTGGTAAATGGTGGTACGTGGTATCGGATCATTTCCATGTTTGCGTCTCTCCAAAGACCAGCCCCCTAAAGAAGAGCTGGTGCGGGGCCGCGGGTCGTTGAGGCTGTGTGAGCAGCACGAGTGTCTGACAGACGCAGCTGTGGGGAGCGTGAAGACTGTAGCAAAGATCAACAGGCAACTGTACGAAGTTTGAGCTGCAAATGAACTGTTAAATTTGAGACACAGTTTGTACCTGGTCATTTAGTTTTGTGCCCCCAAGAATAAAGCAGAGGGAAGGATAGGAAAAACAGAAGCAGCGAGAGGCACAGATAAACGAGCACACTGCTTGCACACGAACTGTGATACAGACTAAATTATGAACCAGCTGAAGTTATTTGCTAATTTTTGACAATACAAATTATGATTTGATTTGCGATGAATCGTACAGTCCTGATGTGCACGTTTAATGAGGAAAGCAGACAGAAGATTCACTGTCTGTGTTTGACAAAGAGGACAATGCCAAAAGATGGGTCTGCTTTTCAAATCAGCTGCAGGACGTTAGCACAAACTAGTTCAGGATGTTAACAGATGACATGGAAAACATTGACTTTTAGACTGTTGAGTAGTGGAAAAATCCATGGGGTAAAATTTAAAATAATTGTATTTTTTTTTAAACTACAATAAATATAACTACTGTAAATCCTGTCTTAAATCCTGTCTTCCCTAGTTTGGCAATTACGGTGAGTTTATAATTTGACTTCCTGGTTGGACATGGACAGCAGATGTAACATACGCAGAAATAATCCAGAGCTCATTAAATGTACTCAATAGTTATTGCTCAACAAATAAAAATAAATGACAATACTTATATTGATTTATATGATATATGTTTAAACTGTCAGATAAATGTTTTCCTTGTGTGTAAATTGTACCTGCATTTTTGGTTGATGACACAGATCGATGGATTTCTTTTAAAACACAGAACTACTTCCTGTATTTTTCAACTTTTTATATTTCAGCAACAAACTGTCAGAAAGCTGTGATAAATATTAACCACGGGTACTATCCCACTAAACTAAGTTATAATTAAAAAAACATGAAAACCTGTCATATGCCCTTAAAGTATTTTTACAATTTATTAGCCTTCGCTTTAGTTACAAATGTAATCCTTACTTATAGCTGTAAATGTATATAGCGCATTCAACCAGGAAGAAATGTTTCAATGCTAAAATTTCAAACTCGATTTTGATACTAACGAATCAACCCGATACTCAATACTGATTCCGATGCCACAATGATGATTAAAACACTCTTTATTTAGACAATGTAATGTGATTCAAATCATAGTACTTTCTTATATCACCATGTGGCCTTATCTCTGTGTAATCCCTCATTCGTCCAGGTTGCTTCCATGTGGTCCATGAGCATATACTACTTTATGCGTCTTATACTCGTTCTGATGCAGCTCAAGATGGTTGTAAAGCTATTCAAGAAATGTTCATTTGTATCCTGTGAATGTGACTTTTTTAGTATCGTTGCCTGCTCAAATGAGTAGTTTTATTATCTGATTTTCGGTACTTTTGACAGCCCTTACTTATACTATATTTCCTACTTCCTTTTGAGTGTTTAATTCACGTTTTGACTAATTCTACATTTGATCATCAGTTGCTCATCAAAATGTTCAGTTTCACCAACCCCCTATCCCAACCCACCACCCAAAAACCAGTATAATAAGTACGAGAATGCTAAACCAACCATAAGTTCTTAGAGTTGCAGTTCAAACTAGCAACCCCCTCATCGGTGGGTGGACACCTAACCACCTGTGCCACTTTGATATTACAGTTAATCTCTTTCTATGCACCCATGTTATGCACACTTATGAACAGCAATGGGGACTTTCCATAGTTGCCAAGCTCCAAATGACTGATAATGAACTTAATCTACTGTAAACACAACTGGCCCCTGCCCTTCCTCTTCAGACCGAAATATCGTGTATGGAGTGATAACTGGTGTTGGATTGAGAGATGGAGGGAAGGGGAGATACACACCTTTCTTCTGGTACAGGTCAAAGTTGAAGTTCTGCACAGCCTGGACTCCTGGAGAGTTCCGGTCAAAGGACAACCACTGGCACTTCCTGTTTTTATGGTCATAGAGGAAAGCTCTGAGGAGAGAGGGAAATTGGAGAGATAAATAAGTAAATGAATAAATACATTAGAGAGGTTAACATCATTGCACTTCTGGTAGACGTGGCATGTGTACATAATATTAAAGTTTTTCCTTAAAGAACGCTTATGCATTCTTTTAGCTTTAATTCTCTTTTAAACATGCTTTTGGTCACCTTGTTGAACATGACTTGAGAACAGAATGAGTTCGGTGATGGTTTCTGGGCTTAAAAACTGAATAGGAGAGGCTTGTATCTTTACCTGTGATGTAACAAACCGGGCAAAATACAAAAGACGACTTTGGATTTAGCAGAAACACGTGTGAGTGAGGCAAAATACAATCCAATTATGTATTTTGATGAGGGGACAACAATATGATCTGGTTGAAAGTCAATTTTGCATGTGTCCCTAAAAACTGGGATATGCTACCTACATTTTCACACCATTAAATGAAAAGACAGGTATAAATCTGTTTAATAACTAGTTCCTAGCTCTCACAAATTCTTTGGCTCATTGCTAATATTCACATGCACTGTTTTCTACTTTCTTTAGAATAGCTTGGACCACAAAGTATTAAAAAACAACTTATATGGTTCTTTTGTACAAGTTTGCGATCCATAAAATTTTAACAATTAGATTAAGACCGTGTGCAGTGGTCTGATTTTGTGTCAGACAGTTCAGATTTTACAATACACAGGTGTCACAGCTAAACCTGCCACTCCCCGACTTAAACACCTTAAACGACATGTTAGCTGGAAGTGCAACATCCTTTGAGACGCATCAATCCATCAAGACGAAGTTTATTTGTATAGTACATTTCACACTCAAAGTACGAACAATATGAAAAAGTTAAAAACTGGGTCACTTCTGGTAAACACATTTATGAATGAAAGTAAATTTAAGGATTTATCATTTCTAAAATGTCCATGGGTTTCTTATTGGGAAAACAGATATTTGGCACCGCAGGGGTCAAAAGTATTAATTTGGGTATCAATTTTTGACGCCCTATGGTGCTACTCATTGTAATTAATAAAAAAAAATTAAATACTGATTTGCACAAATGTCAGTTGTGAAAAACATCTCTACGGACGACAGCACTCTCTGCAGCGGGACTTCTTCAGAACAGTAGCCCATCTCATCTAAGTTTATGGGCACATTTCTAAATTTATATTGCCCCTTTTATCCAGCGATAGTGTGTTTTTTGCCCTCTGTCCCGTCACATGACATCCCGTCACTGGCAAAATTTCTCCAAATATTTTACAAAAAAACATTGATTTGACCCAAAACAGAAGACGACAAGCTCAACACAAACGCATAAAAACATTAAAAAATGAAATAGTTTAGTAGTAGTTGTTTGTGTACTGTCTAAGTGTTCACATCTCTACAGGAGAATTCACCTTCCAAACCTCATAACCACAATATTATGATTAGTTGGCAAATAAAAATTCTGGTCGATTAAGACACAATTTGAGAAAAAAGTAGATCATCTTACAGATTTTAAGAACAAGTTTTTCATTAGCTCAACATTAAGGTATTAAACTTAACTTTTTTTCATATAGACAAGCAGGTGGCGCCACCAGA
The DNA here is from genome assembly GCA_019594935.1 of Periophthalmus modestus. Lineage (NCBI taxonomy): Eukaryota > Metazoa > Chordata > Actinopteri > Gobiiformes > Gobiidae > Periophthalmus > Periophthalmus modestus. The sequence goes on along the minus strand of JAIEZT010001390.1, from coordinate 15,776,681 downwards.
CTAAGTTACACGTCAGATCTGTGTAAAGCCAAGCCTGCTAATAGTTAACATGTTTTCAAGATATTTTTAATAAAACACCAGCAACTGAGTATATGCAAGACAGGCAAAGCAAAAAAATCTCCATGGAGAAAAGAACCAAAAAGGTTACACAGAGCACCTTTAAGGAGGACACTGTATCATACTGACTCCTCTTCCTGTTTACATAGCCGTGTACAGACAGACATACTGTAAGTGTTAGACTCACACAAATATTTCCACTTTATGCAAATAAGTCATGATGACCCGCTGAGCCAGACAGACAAGAGGCTGCATGTTTCAGACTTGAGTTTGAAGCAACAACGAGACCAGTATTTGCTGTAAATACAGCTGAAGATGGAAGACATTTGAACTACTTTGAACCACTTTGAAGGTGGAAAATCGCTATGTAAAAATGTGACCATTTGACCAATTTCTTTGTCAAAGGAATGGAATCTTCAACACAGAATGATAGTACTTTTTATCACTACCATGTGGTCTTATCCTAATTCTAAATCAATACCATACTAAGAATGTTCAGGAAAGGTCCAATTTTGTTGGTTGTTAGTTGCATCACAGATAAAACTCTGGACGACTTCTACTCATTTTTAAAGGCCATAAATCATCACCAGACTTATTCTGCAGTCAAATTGTGTTCATAACATTCACATTTACATATTAGCATGGTCTTCACTTGGGATAATGACTTCATTTGTTTACTTTGTTTGTTTATTCCCATTGCTGACAGCAGAGGGAGCACCTAAATGTCTCATGGGAAACACAGGGGTGGTTTATAAAGTATATTTTCCAAATGCTGACATTTTAAGTTACAAAATGTTCAGTACTTATCCCAATGTGATGAGGTTTAAAAGGGAAGTAAAGCCACACAAACATGATACGATTTAAATGTGGTGTAACTGATTTTTACTGTCAGTAACAGTTTGCAGTGGTCCAAAGTGATTCCTCACATACCTTATGCATTCTGAGCATCCTAATTATTCACCACGATGAGTTTATAAGTGCTTTACACAAGTTTTATAGACTAGAGCAGGGGTGTCCAAACTACAGCCCGGGGGCCAAATGCGGCCCTCAGACCAGTTTTTATTGGCCCTCAAGCCTCCTGCTGAACTGGCCCACTTGCAGTACTTTTAACAGCAAATTAAACTATTTCTACCACTATATCCTCAAACATCACATTGCAGTGTGATACAGAACTAAAATGAATGTGTTTCAAGCCTTATTAATACACAGCGGCTCTGTCAAAACTGTGTATAATGCTGCGTTCACACCGCGGCGTCAGATGCGTCAAGCTCCCATTCAAAGTCTATGGTGGACGCGCGTCTTGGTGACGCAGAGTTTTTGCGGCGCGTCTTCAAGCGTCAAGGCGGCGCGAATGTGGCGTTAGCGCGGCGCGTCTTGAGCTTCCACGCGTCTACGCGTTCAGACGCCCAAGCGTACAAGCGTCGAACGCCTCGAAAGTTCAACTTGGTTGAACTTTTGAGGCGGTCGACGCGCGTGTCAACCAATCAGAGACCACGCTCCAGTGACACAGCGACGTCATTCGGAAGCGCTGGAGTCACAAACACAAACAGTGACTGGGGACAGGGACGTTATCCGCACCAATGCGGGACAGCAGGTCATCGAACTGGGCCTGGGTCACACGGAAATGCAGCTGGAAGCGCTGATCATCCAGACGGAGCTCCTGGAGCAAGTGATGAAACTCGCCAAAACTCCGAACACCTCTGAATTATGTCGTGAACCCAGACACGCCGCCGCCGAGCCGATCGCCTCCGCTGATGACTTTTGTTTATTAAATACACCAAAGCTGTTCTCTCAACATGGTCTGTCATTGTGCACAAAAGGAGCAGGAAAACACTCAACGCTCTAGACGCGCTCTCAGGACGCGCTCTCAGGACGCGCGTCTTGGACGCGCTTCCAAAGCGTCTGCCCTCAAATCGACACGCGTCAAAATAGAGGCGGCCAGCGCGTTTTTGACGCCGCGGTGTGAACGCACCATAAAGCACCGCACTGCATTTATCACCAGTCTGTGGCCCTCTGCTTCGAATATGTTTTGAGATGTGGCCATCGATTAGTCCAGAGGTGCCCAAACTTTTTTTTAGAGTGTAGTTTTGCCGTTGCGGTAACGCTAACAACAACTAGCATACCAACGAAAGCTTCCTGATTATCGGACAATAAAACGTCTTACAATTGGACGCAAATAGCACCCACTGAACCTCTTTTGACCTCAAGAGCTGCTTATACAATAACAGAAGAAAGAAATACCAGAGCCTTTAAATTGCTTGTAAACCTGGTTTAAACTCAGCTGACCGGGGCACATTTTTGTCTTCTCTCCAGCCCAGAAGAATGTGGAGGATGTGGACGGGTCATGGAGCTCCTTACCTGCAGGGGAAGGGTAGTCTCTTGTTGCGGCTGCAGGCCCGAGCACACCTGGCCATGGAGACCTTCCTGCTCCTGGTCAGGTGGGAGGAGGAATCTGGGGAGGACACGACCAGTTTGAGGCTGTCGGTCCTTTGGTAGTCCTGCAGGGCGTTCCTCTTGGCCTCTAAAAGGACATAAAGACACTTATCAGCATATGAACTCAGTGAGGGAAGAAGTACATAAAGTGAAAGTAGAGGTACTGCAAAAAGTGATCTGGAAGTGGCACGTCTCCTGCATGATTCCATGGAAATAGCAAATTAAAACTATACTACGGAAAATTCTCCATGGAGACAGATGAGTTTTATCTCACAGTATGGAAGATTATAGCCAAAAGAAGAAAGTTGCATACTGTGGCTTTAACTCTTGTGTGTTCCTCACAGTAGAGTTATGGTGAAGTTCCTCTGGGGTCAATTTCGCCCCAGTTGGTTTCTCTTAACATTTTCTTATCATTTTGAGCTTTGTTTTAAGCCTGACTTCAGACTAATGCGCTGCAAATTACATGGCTGTAATGAAATAAAAATATGTTGAATTAGGAGGTTGGAGTGGTCAAAATTTTGTGTCCGTGCTGTTTTTGAAGAATGTGAGATTTTAGAATGAAAAAGTGACGTTGAAGTTCCTTGCGTCATTTAGATTTCAGTGAGTCCTGCTTACATTTTGGTGTTTGGCTTTTTATACCAACTTCATTCAAACTACAGCCTAACAACTGTTATTAAATCTATATCTCATAAGACTTAATTTACATACATATTTACTTGATTTTGGATTTATCTAGGGGTTTTTTTAATAGTTTCAAGGCCCCAAAACCCCGTGTTTGACACATAGCCAAATTGTGTTTTTCCTTACACATTTATTTTTGCTTTTTGATTCCAATTTCTTCAGAAATCATTCAAAGAGTTTATTATCAGAATTTATGATACTTGGTTAAACGATTGAATGTTCAGAGCCATTTGACACAACAGGAAAACAGTAGAAGACCAGCTCGTGTTTGGGGCCATGTAAGTCTATAGACAATGAAACTCGACTTTGTCTAAAACAGGATCAGGACTGACATAGGGATAAAATATCACTCTAAATATGTGACTGGAGCTTTAGAACAACTAAAAACACAAACAAACTCTCATGGACAGAGAGTTTCCTCTGTTCGACAGCTCTATTTGAAAAACAAAGCACCAAACAGTTTCTCTCAAAGTGAGACTAACAACAGACATCAGCATCTTTATCAGATTTTTTCTTTTAAAAGGTTTTCGTCCTGTATGATTTTATCAACATTTATTATGTTTTTGTCTTATTCGTGCAGAACTTGTGTGTTTCTGACCATAATTACACATTCTGAGCCTGTATTTGGAAGGAAATTCCAGTGTCCATCTCACATGCACCAAACATGAGCTGTTGACCTGCAGAGTAAAACAAATCTGAAAATCATTTCACCCCAGATCATAAATTCTGATCCAAAACTCTGCTCAGAATAATTTCTGAACAGATTCTCATAAAAAAAACAACATTTTTCAAAAACCCATTTTCATTTGACCAGAATATACCTCAAAAATAATCTCTCAAAAAATAAGTGTGGATTTGGGTGGAAAAAACACCACTTGGTTATACGTAATCACTGTTTTTTGCAGAGGTTTTGGGGCCTTAAAACTATGAAAAAATGATAAATCCAAAATCAAGTAACTATTCACGTAAATGAGATGTAGATTTAAAAACTGTTGTCAATCTGGAGTTTGAATTAAGTTGGTAGGAAGGCCAAACACAGAAATGTAAGCAGGTTTCACTGAATCCCTTTGAAATGAATGAGAAATTGGCTGTGGTCATAAATTACTCCAAGGAACTTCAACATCATGTTTTGCTCTCATTCAAAAATCTGTAATGGTCCTGCCTGTTTGCCCCGCCGGGGGTTCTGCTCCTGTCCCTGTTCCGGACCCATCTCCGTTTTTTGTTTGCTGCCTCCCTGGTTAGCGCCGCACCTGTTCCCAGCTGCTAATCAGGGGGGCAGCCTATATATTCTGTTCCCTGTTCTCTTTAGTTTGCTGGATCCTTTTGTTGCTGTTGGTTATGTTCAGTTTGTCTTGTTTCATTCCTGACTTTGTTAAACTGATTTTCATAGAGGACATGCAGGCTCTGCATCTGTTTTTTTTGTAATAAAGTCTGATTTTGGCATTTTGAGTTGGGACATTCCTTGTGCTGCACTTGGGTCCACTACACCACCGTGACAAAAGCTCACATTTTTCAAAAACTGCACCCACACTAAATTTAGACCACTCCCACCTTCTACTTCACCAAATATTTTTATTTCACTTCAGTCATGCAATTTCAATGTTATGTTTTATGTAAAAAGATTTCACTTTTTTCACATAATCAAGGTGCATGGGCACTACATGTATAAATGTAAGGTAAATTTGGTATCAGTGCATTCTGAGGTCAGGCTAAAAATAGAGTCCAAAAGTATAAAAAATATGTTATTTTATAGCTGAGTTATAAGAGAAACAAATTGGGGTCAAATTGTTCCCAGACAAACAGACAGCGCAACTGTTTTTTTCTCATTATACAATCTTTTTTTTTTTTTTTTTTTTTCCAAATTTGTACTATTGACAAAGGACATAAAACTGAACAACTGGCCCAATTTTCAGCCCAATTGATGAAGAAACAACAGAGTTTTGCTGTGACAAAGTTTCTTTTGGCAGCAGGACAACAAAGGGGTAAAATGAGCATTATGTAAGTTTTTGTTGGTTTGTCTCATGCATATCCAAGACAAATATGTGTCAATAAAAATTCCTGTACTTGAATAAATGCAGGGTTAATGCTATATCAGGGGACATTTCAAGCCAAGCAATAACACCTCTACCAGAAAATGTATTAGAATAGTGAGTAGCCTTCTCAAAAATATACTTCAGAGTAAAAAAGTATTTCACACAGATTTTGGCAGGACCAAAAGATATAAGATATAAGACAGATATAATATCTGTCCCCAGATATAAGGTAAACATGTTCAGATGAAATATTGCTTTTACTGTTGTAATGTTTTATTCCTTCTTAATAAAAAAAAAAATGGACATAATGGCAAAGTTGTTGAGCTACTCACTTTTCTTGCCAGATTAAATGACTAAAATCTATAAGTTAAAACCTAAAAAGGACTCTCTGATCTGAATGGTCACTACCTAAACCCCAGCACCTGCAGGCAATCACGAATCAGTGCTAGTGCAGCCTCTGCAGCTCAGTGAGTGAATTCTGGAGGTTCTGAGCTTTCACAGTCAGGCATCAGGCATGGAAAATATCTCCTGCAACTAAAACCAGACACTAGAAACATTGTCCTTGGGCATTATATGACTTTACATTACCCAGTTAAATAAAGGTTTCAGACAAACAATTTCTCCCTGATTTGAAGAACTTTGTGAAGGTCTTTCCCCAATCAACAGATTTAATACACTGCCTGTCCAAAAAAAAGTCACCACCTGGATTTAACTAAGCAGATGATCTGGGGTTGCTGCAGTTGGTCAGGTCTAGGTTCAGGAACAGTCTGTGCTCAAAGAATGAGGTCAGTGACTACCTGAATATACTGAATGACCAGGTTATTCCATCAGTGGATTTTTTCTTCCCTGATGCATGGGCATATTCCAAGATGACAATGCCAGGATTCATCGGGCTCAAATTGTGAAAGAGTGGTTCAGGAGCATGAGACATCATTTTCACACATGGATTGTCCACCACAGAGTCCAGACTTTAACCCCATTGAGAATCTTTGGGATGTGCTGGAGAAGGATTTGTGCAGCGTCAAACTCGGCCATCATCAATGCAAGATCATGGCGAAAAATTAATGCAACACTGGATGGAAATAAATATTGTGACATTGCAGAAGCTTATTGAAATAATACCACAGCGAACACGTGTCATAATCAAAGCTAAAGGCGGTCCAATGGAATATTAGAGTGTGTGACCTTTTTTTTTTTTTTTTGGCCAGGCAGTGTATTTTGATTTGAATAGCCCAATTGCTATGACCATGGAGAACGGTTGCCATATAGCTTGAACCCCATGAATACTGGGAATGAAAACAAACTTATGGAGGTCCTCTATATGCAGGTTGCTGACACCCCAAGCTCATTGACTGTTGTACCTTTTTAATCCAGTAAGAGCACAGGCTACATACCCTATACGCTAAAAATGTACCTCTTCTTTACAAAACAGAGAACTCATGGTTAGCCATAAAGTAGAAAGTTACGCAGTTGAGTGAAACTTGATAATGTTGAATCATTAAATTTGAGTATTTCCTGAGTGAGTAATCAGCGTTTTGTGGGCGCTTTAACAACATTACTCATCTGGTCATATGCCGTCTGCTTCCTCCACCAGCGAGACTAAAGCCAGTGTACTGTTGTCAACACTGCACATGCACAGTTAGCCTGGTGATACAACAGTGCTAGCGGCGTTAGCACGTCACAAATTTTGACGTAGCTGCTGCAGAAATTACCGGAACAAATGCTGAAAATGATTATGTGAGACTGATGCTTTAATCCCACAGTTTGTCATAGCCTATATAGAAAAAAAACTTTAGGTAAATCCACTCTATTAATCAGCAAATATGTGAAGAACAATACAATTTAGCATATCTAATTAGCTACAGATAAGATCATTTCTGCTCTCCTCTACTTGTGCTAGGATCTCGCTTGTTAGCTAGCATTGTTTGCTAGCATACACGATACAATCACACGTGAATATAAATTTGAAATTCTTAAACAAAAATTGCTAATTTTTCATATATTGAACCAGGGCTGCAAAATTTATAGCAATTAAAATGAAATTGCCATTTGAGTGGATGCAATTAGCAATTTTTTAACATACCATCATTTCCTCCACAAACAGCACAATTTCCTGTCTTATTCTGCATAAAAAAAACGCTCGCCCTGTAGTTACGGTACAAACATGTTCAGAAATGTATTAGTTCATGTTTCAGTTTTTATGTAAATCCCTGAAATGTGAACTTTGAGAGAATCTTTTTATTAAACCATAAATCGCAAATCTAATAGCAATGCTTGTCAGAAATTTCACAAGGTAGATATTTTTCCCAAACTGACACAGTACCCTAGAGCAAGATTTACAATACTATTATTACCATGGCAAAATGAACCACAATAAGTTACTATATGAGTCATCGAAGTTGGTTTAGTCCTCCAAAAATGATCCCAACTATCACAAAGTGTTTTCATAATGCATACATTTCAAACTCGATTTTGATTTTGGTTACTTTTGGATTTTGGTTACTAAGGAATAGTCTCGATACTCAATACCGATGCCACGATGATAATATAAAACTCTTTCTTTAGACAATAAAATGTGATTTTCGACATTAAATGGTAGTACTGTCTTTAATATTACCATGTGGCCTTATATCTGCATAATCAATCAGTCATGTAGGTAGGTTCTAAAGTGGTCCATGGTTGTATGGTCTTATATTTGTTCTGATACAGCTCAAGATCATTCTAAGGCTATTCAGGAAAGCTTAATTTCTGTCTTGTGAATGTGACTTTTTAGTATCAGTACCTGTTCAAATGAGTATCTCGTTTCGATACTAGTTTTAGTATAGATTAGTAGCTGATTTTCAGTACTTTTGGCAGCCCGACTACCATGTACTGAAAGATTAGTCAATACAGGCCCAAAAGCATTGCTGTTCAACCAAACACTCCAAGAGTTTGCTACATATTAACTGTAGCAAATTTGTAGTGTTTGTGTGATCTTTTTATGATGCTGTGAACGCTGCTATAAAAATATCCAGTCATTCGCCTAAAACCCTGCTAACTTGTGCCACCACTACTGCTTAGTGATGGGATCCGAATCTTCTGGATCGGTTTAATTTCAAAGAGCTTTTCCAAAAGACTAGTTCTTTTTATGTGCCAATGTGATAACTCAGTTTTACATAAAACAAACTAATCAAAGACATAAATGACTAAATTGCTCAAACTGAAAACAGGAAAACATACAGTACGTACATATAATTTACAAGTAATGCATTTCTATATGAGACATTGCACTACAATAAAAGAAAATATACTATTATGATGCCAGATATGTTTTTTTATGTGTAAAAAGTGTTAGCATGCTAGTTTTTGTTAACTTTATAATGTGAAAACTCCACTCTAGTCTCTGAGAGTTGTGAAAAGCGCTTATAAACTCATTGCGGTGGATAGGTTTTTAGGAATGCTTTACGTAAGTGAGGTTGGACCACTACAAAATGAACTAAAAGGTGGTCATTAGAACGCCAGATGTTTTATGTAATGTGTATAGTGGTGAGGTTCGAACATCAAAAAGCACTGTTATTATGGAAAACAAAAAGCACGTCGGAACACCGCGACAAACTGCTGGATGAATGAAGGCAAAGTTTGGTATTAGCATCTTAAATTCTCCATTGATTCAACAGGGAAGTGTCTGATTTTGATTTATTCTATCAAGATAAATGCTCTTTACATTATGCATTCTATGGTAAAAGCGTAGACTGTATAAAGAAGCAGGAGGGACCCCAGGAAAAGCAGGCACCTGATTGGTCTGTTAATTAATGTTCATATCTTGATTTACGGACACAATAGTAAAATTAAAAAAACTGGATCATGTAGAGCGGGTTAATACGAACATTTTAAGGTCTGAATGACGAGCCTGACAGCAGCAGTTACAGAGAGGGGCGATGGTTTTTCAATACAAGGTGAATTGTAGCCAGAGTCACTTCCTACTGGAACATGAGTCATACACTCTATGGGTAAAAGCTGCTAAATAAGCAAAAAATGTTGAGTGTAAAATATACTCAATTCATTTTATGTGACATTTTCTTGGTAATAACTATCACAAAAGTTACTCGTCCAATCAGGCACCTCGTTACTAGGACTCCTGGGAAATCACCTGCCTGACACAATCCCGGACACTTGATTCAAAGTCATGATGCATTTTCAAGAGTTACAAAAAAGCAAACAGTGGCAGAGCCTGGAGAACTGAAAGGAAATAACAATCACAGACAGTTGTTTTTGTGTCATGGTGCGATATCACAGCGGGCCAACAGGACATTTCCAATCATTTTTCTTTACAATAATTTTTATACAAGACATTCACTTGCACTCTTAATTTTAAAGTTGGAGAAGGCCAAGTATTATTTATTACCGAGTTGGCTGCCAGACACTACAGTCGCCTGAGTCATCACTCCTGACCATCGCTCCAAACCAGTCCATTACAGTGACCTACTGATGTGGGCATGTTACTCATTCTGAATGTGTTTACAGACATTTAAAATGAAACCAAAAGAATGGTCACATATGGCAAATCGGAAAGCCTGCGATTATTTAGACACTACGGTTGTCACTAGTATGAAAAATCAAATACTAATTGACACTAAAAGTCGTACTGAAAATAAATACTCATTTGAGCAGGTATCGATGCTAAAAAAGTCACATTCACAGGACAGAAATGAATCTTTCCAGAATGGCTTTAGGATGATCTTGAGACCACACAGACTAGTGTAGACCCCCCTGGACCACTATGGAACCTACCTGGTCGACTGAGGGATTACACAGATATAAGTTGTGTTTTTAAGTATCACTGCAACACTGGGATGGATATTGAAAGGCGGTATTGATATTCAATGGCTTTTCACATACTTTAACAGAAAGAGATGGTTAATAATCTAAGACAGGGGTGTCAAGCTCATTTTCACGGAGGGCCACGTCAGCAAAATGGTCACTCTCAAAGGGCCAGACGTAAAATAAATCTAACTACTTTTTTAACTTGTTAATTAACTGTTTTGTGCAAATGCAGATTATTCATTTAAATATTGCATAAGCATAAATACAGATGTAAAAACACGGCTGTGTAACTGCGTATCTCCTAATAAAATGACATTTCAAGCCCATCATACCTTTTAATTTACCTTGTCAGGGCACGGGCCATGAGTTTGACACATGTGATCTAAGAACAGAAAAAAATGACCTAAAACTGATTTGGACAGATTGGAGTGTGTCACCTTCTTTTCTCCATTGATTTGCCCAGAATGTTCCGCAGTATGGCACTAACCTAATCCATCTCCATGGAGAAAAGTATAAGATGTCACCAGGCCAAGTTTCAGGACAGATCTGTGGAGAGGCGCCCCTCACAACACGAATGCAGTTTTTTGTTGTTTTTTTTTGTTTTTTTGTTTTGCAAAACATTTATAAATGAATAAATGCAACATGGAAATGTTTAAACCATAATGTCAAACATTCCAAGCAAAATATTATAATTTCAAACATTCCAAGCAAAATATTCCATCAGAAAAGTTACATAGTGCACCTTTAATACTGACATGTGGGCAGTTAATACACATGTTTCCTTGGAGTCTACATTTGTTTACATTACACTAAAACTACATATTAACTGTAGCAAATCCACAGTGTTTATGTAACAATGAAGTGCCAGCATGACTTTCTTTTTCTGATGTTATGTGAGCACTATCCTAAACCCTGCCAACTTGTGCCAACACTATTACTCAGTGATGGCCCTTTTGGCTCATTCATGGAATCAGAATCTTTTGGGTTGTCCAAAGTATTGAAAGATATTATTACTAAGACTGGCATCAAAACTAGAAACTCATCTGAGCAGGTATCGATACTAAAAACAAATGAACCTTTCCTGTTTTTGAATCGGGGATTACACAGATATAAGACCACGTGATAAAATAAAGTACTATCATTTAATGTTGAAAATTACATTCTATTGTCTAAATAACATTATTGGATCTGTATTGAGTATCGAGTCTGTCGTATCGAAATTGAGTTTGAAATTTTAGTATTGTGGCAATAGTTTACATGCACACAGAAATCTGATCATGATCTGATTTCTGGAGTTATCAGATTACTGAAACTTCATCTCAATAGTTACAATTGATACAATATTATTTCTTTCTGATTGTTCCAAAAAAGAAACAGAAATACATTTTTTAAAGATTATTCTAAAAATCATTATATTGTCTTCAAGTACACAATTACTGTAAAAATCAATTGCCTAATCTTGTGTTTTTTGATTTCTTTATTCTAGTTAATCTATTTTTTATTCTAGTTACCCTATAAGGCAAGGCAAGTTTATTTGTACACCGCAATTGGTACACAAAGTCATTCAAAGTGCTTTATGAAATAAGAAAGACATTAAAATCACAATACAAAAAATGTACCACTATCCGCAGAGACCTGTCCAACCTGTCATTATCATTTCCTCCAAAAATATCTAAATATCTTGTTTTATTCTGCCTAAAAATGGCTGATCCTGTAGTTTAGACCTGTACACACATGTTCTGAAATGTGATTTTTGTATTAGTTTGTCAGTTCATATTTCAGTCTTTTTGTCAATTCTTCTAAACTTTCAAATTTAAACAGAACCATATTATTAAAACATACGTCACAACCCTAATCACAATTGCAACGCTTGTCAGAAAAATTCCGTATTTTTCCCGAATGTTTCAGCCCTAGTTTAGACCTCTACAAACATGTTCTGAAATGCATGGGATTCTTGTATTAGTTTAGCAGTTCATACCTCAGTATCATATTCAATCTTAATGTCCCTGGATCTGTTTAAAAAGCAGACTGTGAAACAAATCTAATCTTGCCGTTTGTCAGAAGAAAGTAATATGTATTCTTCCTCCGCCTGTACTTTCCAACATTCAAAGTGCATATGACACGTTTTCATGTTTTTCTAATCATGACTTGGTTTGGTAGGAAAGTACCTGTGGTAAATATTTGTCATAGTTTTACATCAATTATGTGGCAATTGGGGGGGGGGGGGATCGGAAGAAAAGTTAAAAAATACAAGAAGTAGCTGGGAGTTCTTAAACAGAATAACTCCACCAATCAGGGGCAACCCCAGATATTTTTTGGCTGGAGGAGCGAAGGGGGGTGCTAGGGTTTTCAATGTGGGTGCTCACTTAACATAGAGCCTTTTAATAATGGAGCGCACCCCCCACCCGCTACCATGTTTACTTCACTATTTTAAAGTAGTTTAAATGTGGTAGCCCCCTGTAGTGATTTATAAAACCTAATTTGGTATTATTTTTTCAGTGTAGTCTTATTTTAAACACTCTCTTTGCCATTTTTTTTTTTTTTTAAGTTCAGATTGGATGTGTTATGAAAGTGGGTCAAAGTGGGTTAAAAAAAAAAAAAAATCTATGGGGGTGCATGGGCCGTTCTAGGGGAGGCTACTGCCCCCTCAAGCCCCCCCCGGTGACGCCCCTGCTACCTCTGTGATCGACATGGAAAATTCTATCCAAAATGTGAGCACAATTTAGGAAGCATTTTTTCAAAGAAGGCAAAATTTTTACTGATCATATCAGTTAATCAACAAAAGGCCATTACTAAAAATCATTATGCGATTACAGAAAGCTTTGTACCATGTTATAAAGTTGTAGTTAGGGTTCAGATGTCATCCCTGCATGTTTCAGTAATTTAGCGATCTCTCCTGAGCCCTATTCAAACCCTTCTTAAACAGTATGACTCTGTACAAGGCTCAATCCACAAGCCTACTCATCCACGCTCCCACACGGCAATTCTCCACAAATATACAAAAGCATAATACATGTACACAGCAACTTGACAAACCTGACGAGATGTGCAGTAGTTTCATTAGCACGACGCAAGCTGATGTGTTGTGATATGGCTCTGAAGGGGGAGTGACTTAGCGCAGAGAGCAAAGGGAGGGTGGACTCAAGAGTGTCAAAAACAAAAGCCAATTTAGCAATTTCACATCAATGAAAGGTAGCATGGTGATCTAAATATGTTATGTTAGCAGTTAATACCCCAGAGAAGTAAAATCCCCCATTAACTATGTTTTAGTGAAATGCATAGTCTAACCTGCCACATGCCCTTTAAACACTAACACGATGTAAACTAGTGTATGTATTCCACAGTCTATAGGGCAATGGGCCAAGATCTGTCGCGGCCGCTGCTTGGATCATTGATTCTGGACTGTAAGCATTGTAAACGTCAATTCACGGGGATAGGAAAAGCACACAGCCATATAGTTAAAGGTGTTGACAGAAATACGTGACCAATATATGTAGCATGTCAAATCCAATCAACACTAGCGGGGAGGTTACTGGAAGGATTTATTTAAAGTAGGCATGGTCCGATAGGCATTTCTTTCAGCCGATACGATATCCGATATGTCTCTTGCTGTATCTATTCATTTGCCATAGCCAGTAATAACCAACACAGAAGTTACAGAGAGGGTCGCCTTTTTGTCCAATCAGGCGCTTTGTTACTAAGAATCATGGAAAACCAACTACCTGATACTATCTCAGACACGTGATTCTCTGTCATGGTAAATTTTTAGGAGTTTCTTTAATAGAAAACAAACAAATGGTAGGCAGATATATCCACTTTTTGTCTTGCTGTGGCTAGGGATGTGTATTAGATGGGTATGTTTTTATGCCGGAATCATCAACTGTATATATAAATGGACATAGCTAACATGCTAGCCACCCCGTTCCAAACAGAAAGTGATCATGGGTGCGCTTCTGGCTCCATTTCACTTTACACCGAAAAACTGGCACCACTCTCTCTATAACTACTGCAGTGAGCCTTGTCATTTTGGTCTTAAAATGTTCGCAATGTTTGATCCTGAGTTTTTTTAAATTTTGCTATTGTGTCCGCAAATCAAGATATGAACATCAATAACAGACGAATCGGGCACCTTCTTTCCTTGAGGTCGCTCCCGCTAGCATTAGGCAACAGATATGATTGACAATGTTACCAAGTGCGAAAGGGGCATTAGCTTCTTCAGCCCTCAAACTGGATTGGCTCTTTGGTTGCTATGATACTCATGGTCGGAGTTCCAAATATGGAATTCAGCTCCAAATTCACCGCTATAACTGCTAGCCTTGACACGCTTCATCTGAATGTAGCCAAACACTATGGGTGACGTAACACCCACTTAGTCCGCTTCTTTATACAGTCTATTGCCTGGAACACCATAGAAAGTTCCTAGGCCCCGTTTTTCCTCAGCAAAATGATTTTCAGTGGACTGTATCAACTTTGTAAATATTATCATTCAGGTATTAAGTATTGCTACCTGAATAAAATTTAAAGGGCCTATATTACACTGTTTTCTGATCTATGTTATAATGTTGTTTCCTCATCACAAACATACCTGGAGTTGTGTTTTGTGTTTCATTCACACATGTTTAATGTTTAACACATAAACCCTACAATCTTCTCTCAAACAGAAAACACTCCACCTTCCACCTTGTGATGTCATGTGGTAATATAGGATGTGCCCCACTGTGTTTCTAAACTCCATACATCTTCACTAGATTGAGTGATTTCAGACCTGGAATTACCAATCTTTACTGAGCTGAAGGTAAAAGGTAGATATTAACTACCACTACTTGACATCGCAAAGTGGAACAGAGCATATTGAGCTTTGGAGAAGTAGACAGATGTCTATGTAATTCCTCAGTTGTCCAGGTCTGATCCATAGTAAAAGCCAAAAGTAAAATCTGTCAACTGGACAGTGGTAGGAGTGAAGATGTTTCACTGCTTCTTCAATTCTGGTTAGATTCCTGGTGGACACTGTAATATCAATTACTTCTTCCTTCTCTAGCTTCTGTAACCAGTCAAGATCTCGAACCCTTTACTGCACATATTAATGCTGTGAATCCAAACATTAAGTCCACATGGGAAGACCCCAATTAGAACAAAGTGGCCTTCTTAGACCATAGAGTAACTATAGGAGAGGACCAGGTGACTCCAGGTAGAAGTCTTCAGGAAACCCCACACACTGACCAGTACCTGCTGTTTGATTCACATCATCCACGGCAGCACATACTCAGAGTTATCTATACGCTACAACACAGAGCTCAAGTGGTTCCTACAAGCACAGAATGAAAAGTGAAGGCGGAACAACACGTGGAGAAAGCCCTCTCGGCTTGTGGATATCCAAAATGGGCCTTCAATAGATCTAAAAGACAGGAGAACAGGGAATCTGAACCTAGAATGAAAGGTAACTATTCCCTACACAGCTGGTGTATGAAATTCTGGTCTATTTCTAATGTACAAACACTTTAAGACAGAAACTGGTAGTCTACTCCTTTCAGTGTAGTGAAGAGAGTGAGCGTTACATTGGAGAAACCAAACAGCTACTCCATAAGAGGATGTACGAACACCGTCGCTAGAGCTCCTCGGGACCCCAGTCTGCTGTACATTTCAATCTCAAAGCCACTAACCACTCCTCTGAAGACAGTGAAGTTAAAATCTTAGCCAGAAAAAAGCATTGTTTCAGAGGGGAGTAAAAGAAGCATGTTTTGTTAGGAAAGATAATCCTTCCTTGATCATCTTCCCCCCCATAACTCCATCCTCAGACCCAAAGCAAACAAAGGAAACTAAGAGAACGATAGAGCTAGTCAGGATGCCAATGGCTGTGGAAGCATTCATTGAGCTGAAAGAATATGCTAAATATGTCTCAGGCACAATAGCTCAATAAACCTACCCTACATACAGAAACTGTAAACAACAGTTGTTTCCAGTTTCAGTGTAGTTAGCTCCTCCCTTCAGATAGATATAAGGCAGTGTCCACCAGCAATCTGACCAGAACTGAAGACTTGGATGAGCAGCAAAACATCTTCACTCCTACAACTTGGCATCCAGTTGACAGTTTTTACTTTTGGCTTTTACTATGCAAGTAGAAAGACTAATAAACCAGATTTACTTAAACATTTGTGAATGAAACAAATCACAACTTCAGGTATGTTTTGAGCAGGTAACACCATTATAACCAGCTCACAAGAATGTGTAATGTATGACTTTTAAATGTATATATTGTCCATCCCTTCATTAAAGATCCAATATTATGCTACCCTAACATCTTTTGGTCATTTTAGATTGTTCGTTTCCTCATCAAAAGCATATCTGGAGTTGAGTTGTGTTTTGTTTATGTGTGAGTAATTTTTCATATTTAGTTGGACACCCTCTCTGTAACAGAACCACATATTCCCTCCTAGGAAAACTATGTTCCTCTGTGTTTTTAAGTCCATACATCATTTTAGCGCTCATACTAGCAGCCACTGTTTTTTGGGTCATTTACACTATCTCACGTTACTGTTACCAGCAGATGGAGCTGTGAAAATGTATCATGTAAATTTAGAAACTTTTACACTGCTTACACTTTTTACATTACTTACAACTTAGATTATGTCTGCTGCCCTCTGCTGGCAACAGTGAGGAGTGGATGGAGAAGAAGGCTGTTTAATCATCACATTTTGATTATATTATTTTCAATCATATAAATAATGTCTTCTCAATTGTTTTTTTTTCCCACCAGAATGATATGATAGTATCTTGAACCTTTCCTCTGCTGGAAAAGTGTGACTGAACCATCACTGGTGAGAACTCTAGACTATTATTCAAGTATTACAGTAATAAAGGCTATTGTTATTATTATTATTATTAGTAGTAGTAGTAGTAGTAGTAGTAGTAGTAGTAGTAGTAGTAGTAGTAGTAGTATGATGATGATGATGATTATCATTATTTCAGAAATAATTTGAAAACTATTTGTTGCCACTGTATGTAATTTCAAACATGTAATTAACTCTACTACTAATGGAGAAATTCCATCAAAAAAAGCAATTAATGCTTAGCTTACAGAAATGACTTTTGTAACACTTTAGTGAGGAAAAGTGACAGATAGATTATATTGCCATGGACAGAGAGGTTTGTTAAAAATCTCCTTATGAATAGTTCAAGTCAACAAGTGACAAAAGCTTTATATTGTCAATATGAAACCATTTTAACATTTGTGTTTCTTGCTCTGCTCCTTCAGATATGATGAAGTTTGTCTCATTTTTGTGTCTATCCTTTAAAAACAATCCATTTACTTTTTAACTTAATGTTTTCTCATTCCAATTACATTCAATTCAGATTATAAATCAGATGTTACTTCCTGACAGAAGTTTTCCCAAATACTTTTTACTACTACATTATATATTTATTTACTTATTTTGAATCACTAGGGTAGTCTGTACTTCTACTTGAGTAATAATTATTTAGAAGCAACGTTACTCTTACTTTAAAGTTGTTGTTTTTTTACTGAAATTAACATCTACCCACGCATCCACTGGTAAAATAAGGTTTAAAAAGTTGTATACGTGACTAAGAACTAAAAAAAAAACACCAACTATGGCCTTTGAATAGCTTATCTCTTCTGAAATATACTCTTACATTGCACAGCAGAACAAAAACTTCAATTAACAAACTTTCCCATGATCTATCCTATGTATTTACTCAGCACATTAGACCCACGTGTTGGTCCTTGTACCAGTCACATCAGTCATTCTCCAAGTCAAATCACACTGCGTAAAAAAACATTAAAAACTTGCCACTTTGCAGTTTATTCTCGCGGTCATACTTACCCGCAAACATGGACAGGACCAGCGATCCCAAAACAAGCGTGTAAATCCACATTGCGTCAGCCCAGGTCATCGTACGTGAAATAAATAAATAAAACAACGTTAAAAAAATAATAATAATAGTAGTATAATGTGAGCAGTGAGTGAGAGTTGCGTGGAGCCTGCAGCGGTCGTGCGTAGGACTGGTCTCTCCACACTGCGCGGAGGATGCCACTCGTCTCCTAAGTAAGCTCCCTCCTCCTCCTCCTCCTCCTCCTCCTCCTCCTTCTCCTCCTTCTCTCTCTCTCAACTTTCCCTCGCTCGCCTCTATCTGGCCCATCTCTCTTGCGTCGTTTCGTCGGTCAGCACGCGTCACCGAGCCTCGTAATTGGCGTGAAAGTCGCAGGAAATCCACTCCCGTCAGTCCAGGAGCCGCGGTGTCGTTTATGCTAGCCGTGCGCACGCGGACGCGGGTAGCTAACATGGGGAGGATTACGCGCAGCCAAAACAACAGCGTGTAGAAATAAAACATGTTGAACGATGCCAGTCTGATTTTCTTTAGTCTATAACCAAGTTGTGACAGTCTGTCCGCATTAAAACGATGTTGGACTTGTGTTTTGTTTCATTCATACGTTTATCGTACTGTCGTCACGTGCGGTCTTTATATGTATATGCCTGTCGCCATAGTTACTAGGCTATGACCTTTGACCTCACGCAGATTCCGGAAGTAAATTTTCCATTCATTTTTCCCATAGACCTTTCGAAAAATCAAATATTAAGAGCTTAAAGACATAGCAGAGGCTACGTGCTAACTGATATCCATAATGTGTTTTTGGATAATGTGACGTTGGTTTATAAAGTTTCAGAAATGTATTTTAAATAAAATTATGTAAAAAATATGGGTGTGGTCATTAGTTAGCATGTATCTGATAATCCCTGAGCAAGTTTTCAAACTTTTTAAAAATAACTTTTTACTTTCTTAATATTTCAAAAAAAAAAAGTTATTTCATTATTATGATTGTTATTATTTTTATTTATTTATTTATTTATTTATTTATTTATTTATTTATTTATTTATCTTTCAGAAATTCAATGAGAAAATGACACAATCACTTTTGAACGGGAAATATATTAATAGAATGGGGAACAAAGTCTGGGCAGTGGGCGTTTATGGGGGGTAGGGGAAAACAGGAATTTTTGGAGCAATGGTGTCTTGAATACAGGTGAATAGAGATTACTGAAACGTGCATGAATCACTCTAAATACAACTTTGAAAGAGTAAATGACAATTAAAACAGGTAAAAGCACTTACAAATTTAGTGTAGTGTTTGACGTTTGATATAAACTGCTTCACTCTTTAGTGCAAAAGCAGACGCAGTGATCTCTGTTCATGTTTTGCATTCACACTTTGAAAGCAAATTTTGCGCTGTTTGTCTGATGGAATGTAGAATGTTATTTAAAAAATACCTTGTACATCTGTCATGTTAAAATGTTCTACATATTTAGGTAGTCTTCCATTAGCAAGCTTAAATTCTGTCTTGTCCACTTAGGGCCTGTGGGGGGAGCACCAGTTTAATTGTGTGTTTAATATTTGGGGACAGAAAAGATAAGCAGCCACTCACTTCCACAAACCATTTCATTTAAACAAAAACATTTGATATTTGCTGCTCCAAGACTCAAACAAAGATGCACTATGTAACATTTCTGGTGTAAAGGAGCTGGAGTGACTGCTTTTCTGGAAGTAAATCTTCATTTTTCCCATAGACTTTTCAAAAATGTCAAATATTAAGAGTTCAAAGGCATCGCAGAGGCTAACCCGCTACGTGGTAAGTAATATCTATAAGCGTTTTTTTTAAAGTCCAAAAAGCACATTTAACGCACAAGATTTGGACGAAATGTTTGAATAACTTAGCGGTTTATCAGAGTTTCAGAAACAGATTTAAAATTAAAGGTTTTGAGCACATTAGTTACTTTTTGGAAAGTCTACGAGAAACATGAATGAGAAATTTACTTCTGCAACTGGTCGGCGGTCACTGCTGAGCGACATTGCTTTGCTTGAATAATATTTAATTATGTTTTTAATGCTCAGTCTCGTGCATTCTTACTGTGTGCGGGCTCACCTCTCCGCAGATCTGATCTATAACATGGCCTGGAGTTGTCACCTTGTTGTGTCCATGAAGATAGCTACACATAATGACATACTGTGGAACATTTTTGACAAAGCAAAAACATTTCCATGGAGACGAACAGGTGACCACCACAGTTACATAGAGCAATATAGATTAATATATATATTGCATTAACAAATATCACAAAAATACATTTAACAACAATGTTAACAAACTTTTATTTTTTACAGTGCCGATTTTCTCCATGTATATGAGCAAAACTTACAAAAAAAAAAAAAGCAGCTGTCCGGGTCAAAATAAGTCTGCTGTGTGCTGTCTGTGTGTGTGTCTAATTATACAGCACGTTTTGGTCAGAGATCAGGAAGTGTGTGATTAGCATGCTAGTTGTTGTTAGCATTTCTATGGTGGCAAAACTGCGCTCCAGTATCTGAAAGTTGTGAAAAGTGCTCATAAACGCATCACTGTGAATACTTATGATGGTCAGAATGCATAATGTAAGTGAGGAATAACTTTGGACGACTGCAGACTGTTTAAAATGAACTAGTTCTGTTTTTCACATCTCAGACAGTGTGAATGAATTATGCCGTAAAACAGGAGTGATAAGATTCTTCCAATGCACATTCACCGGATATGTCATAGACTTGAGTGACATCTGAGTTTGAAACATAATATGAAAGTTTGACAGTAGTTTGGCAGACGGAACGATTGATTCTGTACTGTAATATATTGCCTGATAACAGACACGAACTGTTACCCAAAGTCGGTCTGCCCATAATTGTTCTCATTTTAACCAACCTATTCATCATAAATGTCACTTATAGGTAATTGATGATGGTCCTGAACATTTTTTTTTTAAATTAAAGTGTAAACAGTGATGCTGCAAGTTTGCATTAGCTACTGCCTGCTACAAACACTTGTTGTCCAGGCCCCAGCTGCACAGATCAGTGTGAAAAAAAACGATTTTGGAGTTGACGTCATAATCTTAGCATCTGGGCTACTCCAAGCTCCTCAAGCCTAATTGTGACCACGATCTTGGGTCAGGATGTGGAGATGAGTCCCCAGTACGAACTCGGTACAAAACTGAATTTTGATACTGTTACAATTGATCTCATTTTTTGGTCTCAGTTTTTGAAATGTTAGGGGCATGTAGATACAGAAGTGTGGCGTGGTGTCCTCACAGCAAGATGGTTCTGGGTCACCTGGGGCTTTCTGTTTGGAGTTTGCATGTTTGTCTCCATGTTTGGTTGGGTTTTCTTCGGGCTCTTCAGTGTCCCCCCCATCAACGCAAAACATGCACATGCATAGGTAAAATCCTGCAGATAAGACAATCCTGACCAAGACTAGCTCAAGATTTAGAAATGGGTCCCTGGACAATGCACTTTGGCGCCCACTTTTCTCGACAGGTTTCCCCAGCAGCATTGGAGCATGGGCCAAGGGTAAAAGATACATTTCTATACAGGACATTAAAGTGCACCTTAACCTGACTAAGTCTCAAGTCATTTTAAAGCAGATTTCTTAAATATGAACTATGCAGCTTTTCTGGTGGTGTTTTCAGGATGTTTGCCACCAGGTTGTCTCCAAGGAAATGTAATCGCTCTGCCTGGAATGTTCCAAAGTATGTCAGTAAACATGTATTTTTGAGCAAAACAAACACCCAAAAATCAACTGTCATACTGTTGAACATTTTAGTCAAAGCATCGATCGTCTCCATGACAGAGGTTAGGTCAGTTACATTTCCTCAGTTGGATTTATTTCAGTAACTTTTTTTAATAAATTGTACTTTTCAGAGTACTCTTCTAGCAGCATACTTTTACTCCTACCTACTTACTTTTACTTGAGTAGCAGTTTTCCAAATAATTTTTAACTTCTTACTACTCTTGAGTAATTTCTTGAACACTTGAGTAATACTATCCTGAAGTAACTTTTCTCTTACTTGAGCAAAATTTTTGGCTACTCTACCCACCTATGCTGCAGTTACATAGTTTTAATTTTAAATGCAGTCTAGTGCTTTATTCCGTATGCATCCATGTTTCTCTGTCTCTTTTCCAAACACTCAATTGATACGTCCCATGTCCTGGTCCAAGTCCACTCAGCAGTTGGAGCACATTGGCAGCGCTGTCGATGGAGGAAACTCATAGGGCATTGAAAGCTTAATATGAGGCTGACATTTCACTGAAGTTAATCCGGTGGGCGGATGATGACCTGCCGAGGCAAATCCATCTGTCTTCACTTGGGGTTTACAACAGGCGAATAAAACCGTTTTGCTAACATCTGATGGACCTGTCGCAGATCCTGAGTTATTACAAGGGATATGTTAAAGAGGGGGTATTTCTCTTCTATGGGGTATTAACGGGTAAAACTTAACATTTAGATGAGCCTTTTATTGTCTTAAAATGCTAAACTCGCCGAAAACAACGTATTCACCCTGAGTCTCCCCTCCCCTTGCTCTCTGTGCTAAGTCACTCCCCCTTCATAGCGCTATCACAACACAATCAGCGTGCGTCCCATTGATGAAACTACTGCACACTGATG
Organism: Periophthalmus modestus; assembly: GCA_019594935.1. Taxonomy (NCBI): domain Eukaryota; kingdom Metazoa; phylum Chordata; class Actinopteri; order Gobiiformes; family Gobiidae; genus Periophthalmus; species Periophthalmus modestus. The sequence continues at coordinate 15,754,196 of JAIEZT010001390.1, read as the reverse complement.
ATGATGATGTCATGTAGTGATAGTTTTCAAGGTAACAGCGACCTTTTACCTTTAGTTCAGTAGAGATCGGCGATTCCAGGGCTGAAATCATCCAAATGAGTTTTAAAACGCAGTGAAACACTTCCTGTATTACCACATGACATCACAAAGTGGAAAAGTCCTAATACGGGCCTTTTTTGGGGGGCTCTTTGATAAACGTGTGCTTTTCCAAATACACATTACATGAAATAGTTAAACCTGAGCTACTAAATGTTTCCATACACATTTTTAGCCAGAAGGATCCATGTCTTGCGAGGGATGTCAGAGGAGTACAGTGAGTAATCCAAGTGTGGTTTCCTGATAGCACCACTGTTACAGCCCTAGGCCTTAAGCTCTTTTCATTTGTTAGTATGTCCTTGTCATGTTTAGTGTGACACTGAGTCTGTCCCCTGTCCCTCATGAAATCCTGGCTGTATGAGTCCTCGCTGGTGATCGGAAGAGTGTTTCCCCGCTTGGCCAATCCTGCGGCTCACCTACAGCCACCTCCGCTACTTAAGGAGCTCCAGCACAGCACAGCACTGCTCGGGGCTGTGTGACCAGTATACCCAGTATGCCGGCTGTATGTGTCACTTGTTTATCCCCTGTGTGTGTGAGGTACTAGTTTAGTTTTTGTGTTTTTTTTTGTGTTTGTCACCCAATTCTGTTTGTAGGCTGTGTGACTCGTGTTTGTTTTGGGACGCTTGTGGTTTGTTCTTGTGTTTCACGTGTCCCTTTTTTTCGTTTTTAACAGGCCCGGGTGATCAGTTTTTGTTAGACTTCCTATTTTTAGTTTCTTTTCCTTTTTGTTTTATACATTTACGTGGATATTTTAGTCCACTTATTACTTTGCCTTTTACAACCCTGTACATTAAATTACTTCTTTATTTCACCATTTTTCCATCTGTTTTTCATTCCTTCCTCGTCCCTGGCTGAGCTGGGTCGTAACAACCACAGTCACTGTCTGCTGTAACAGCCGTAGCTGAGTCAGACTCTCACTGGACCTGGAGTACACACAAGCATTGGTTTAAGATGCTATCAGGACCAGAGCGGTACAGCAAGTCTGAGTAAGATCCATAAAACTACTCATAAAACAAAATCAATATGAGGATTTCTGTCGGGATCATGTTGTGGTGTTCAGTGTTCAGGATAGTAACCTCTACCTGCTCGTCTCTACAAAGATGTTATTGCTTTGCCTTGGGATTAAAGAAGATATATCGTGCTTTTGTCTGCTATATAGTTATAATCTATGACAACTGTGGATCATTATGTTATACAGGGGATCCATAAAGTCTCATTACAGTTTAAAGTTTAATTACAAAAGGCAAGTGGTAAGATATGTTAATTAGATTTGTTCTATTGTACTCAGTGGTCATAAACGTCTATAATCACATCGGGGTCTGCATGTTCGTCAGTTCCTCAATCAAACATTTCCAGATCGTTGGATTGGAAGTGATGGACCAATTCTGTGACCGCCACGTTCACCAGATCTCACACCTCTGGATGTCTTTCGATGGGGCTATGGGGGTATATTAAAAAAAAAGAGTAAGACTAGAACGAGTAAAAAACGTCACTGTATTTCTGTTCGAGGGGTTAGTGTGTGGAACAATCTTTATGATAAATTAAAAAGCTCCGGCACAACAGAAGGATTTAAAAAGAGGTATAAAATGTTACTTTTTGAAAATGAAAGGACTCAGGAATGATTCATGTGAACTGCCGTGGTTTGTAGGGTTTTTTTTTATACATATTGAGTCATATGTTGTAGAACTGATGCTGCTTTTCTTGTAATTCTGGTGCGTTATTATTAAATAGGGTTAGGCATTATAAGTCATTTTTTACTTCAGCTTAAACCATTTCATGATAGAAATGTTATGTACAACCTTATACAAGTTGAATAATGGTTGATTTTGAATGTAATGACCGAATAAAATACTACTTACTAAAAATATCGTGTATCCAACAAAGATATGGGATGCTTATGGGATGGGATGATATGCTTCGTGTGACTAATGGTGCCCATACAGATGTTATAACTGTTTTTAAATTGTAAAGAGACTTTATGGACACCCTGTATTGATATTATTTTAAATCGCTATAATCATCTAAAATGCCTTAATAAAAGAAACAAATATGTTGATGTCTGCATAATAAGGCAAGTGAGGAATAACATTGGACCACTGCAAACCGTTTAATATGAACTAGTTCTATTTTTTAAGTTTTTAAGTCAGGTACAGCGCCTTTACAGATCAGTTTTGCATAATATGTCTCCTTTGGGACACGTTGGAGGGACTATGTCTCTCGGCTGGCCTGGGAAGTAGTCCCACCGGAGGAGTTGGAGGACGTGTCTGGGGTGAGGGAAGTCTGGGAGTCCCTGCTTAGACCGCTGCCCCCGTGACCCGGCCTCGGACAAGCGGAAGAAAATGGATGGATGAACGTCTCCTTTAATAAAAGTGAGAAGTCTGCTGGATGAGAGTCTTATTCAAGCTTTGTCTAGTTTGACTGAAGTGAACCTTTTGTAACGTAAAAACCAAATGTTCATTCTTGTTTTTGTTCGATGGCTCTTCAGAGATAGGGATTGTTGTCTCTCTGACCTGGTGTACCAAAGACTACATCCCTCAGTGCCCTCAGGCCCTCCACAGAGTGACATGATAAATACCCAAAGCAGGCAAACCACTCACTGTCTCTTTAACCAGCGCGGCTCTGAACCTCTGTTTAGAAGAGGAACCTCACAAGTCCATGCGCGTCCTGGTTCTAAGGTGAGCTGCAGGTATCTGCCCTGCTCAGATCCTTTACACCTCAAAGGGAAACGAGGATGTTCTGCTCTCGCCGACCATGTGCATGAGGCCCTTGGTGCAACTGTATTTTGTTTAGTTAAAAGGCCCATATTACGATATTTTCTGATGTATGTTATAATGTTGTTTCTTCATCAAAAACATTCCCGGGATTGTGTTTTGTTTCATTCACATGTTTAACACACAAACTCTGTATATTTAGGCGGAGTTCTTCTCTGTAACAGAAAATACTCCACCTCCACCTGTTCCACCTTGTGATGTCATGTGGTGATACAGGAAGTGCTCCACTGTTTTTAAACAACACACACCTGGAATCATTTGGACGATTTCAGCCCTGGAATTGCCACTAAATTTCCACTGAACTAAAGGTAAAGGTAGCTGCTAACTTGAAGACTACCACTACATGACGTCACAAGGTGGAACAAAGTATTTTGAGTTTTTAGATGTAGGCGGACTAATAATAAAGGGTTACTCAAACATGTGTGAATGAAACAAAAAAAATAACTCCAGGTGTGTTTTGTGTACCTCATGTGTAACATTATAACATGGCTTAAAGCTCGCAAGAGTCTTTTTTTCTCTTTTTTCTTTTGTTTTCTTGAACGTTGTTTCCTTTAAAGGTTATCTTTTCTATGTGACCTTTCACCTTTGTCTCCTCTCAGTACCCTTAACATGAAGCCTGCTTATTCTTTCACACCCACACATCCACTGAAAACAAGAAGAAAGCAATGTCTTGCCCAAGGGCACTGTGCCTGAGCTGCAGACGTGTTAGACTGTTAGGCAACACTCTCTGAACAGTCGCTGTGCACATGTTCAGTGTTTTGTTTAATGGTTAGCTTTGCAGTAACTACACCTCATAGTTGCACAATTTGTATTGTCTCACCTAGCAATTATCTGGAATCACTGGGAATTACCGCTTTCAAGTTGGATATTTAGATAATAGAGCAAATGGATAATCTGTAAATGTATGTATATCCCTTACACGGCGTCTTAGCTTCAAAACATCAGCAAACATACAGCCTGGATCTGCTGGTCCAATGAAAAGTGAAGGACTTTGTATAGAGCTAAAAACAATCACAGCTAGGTTGAAATTGTAGCGATGGCACTTTGTAGACGGAAATGGTGTGTGGACGCAGTTTCCAAACCCATCGTGTTTTATCCTCGACTTGGATTTAATAAAAAACCCAAGATATTCCAGAAAACCTTTATACACTATATCACTTTTTTACTTTTCAAACCAATTTATTACCATTACTTCAGTCTATCTGTGCCTGGTTCAAGCGCAAAACAGTTCTGAAATGTGAACCTCCATAGCGTCCATATAATACTAGTTCCATCCATCCATTCATTTTTTTCCGCTTATCCGGGGCCGGGTCTCACAGGGGAGCAGTCTAAGCAGGGACTCTCAGACTTCCCTCACCCCAGACACGTCCTCCAGCTTCTCCGATGGGACCCCAAGGACCTTTCTAGGATGTCACTATTTATGATCTGAAATGTCCAGAACGGAAAAAAAAAATGGATTGTGCAGTCCCGTCTCCTATGTTATCATGTATATACAAAAAACGGGGGATTAATTGCTGACACAGTACATATTTAGATCAAGATTAGAACATTTATGCCGCAGTAGGTTAATAGTAGGAGTTTTATACTGCAGAAACGCCAACGAGGAGCAGAAGTCCAGTCCAGTTGCATCCACTCAATAACAAAGCCAATCTGTAAATCCTGTTAAGTTGCGATGTGATCAAGTAAAGGTAACAAATAGCGTCCAAACCTCAGAATAAAGCAGTCCAGAAAGTGTCAAGAGGCTCACGGCGCAAAACACATGAGCTTTAAGTGCGCTACTTTTGATGTAAGCGAAATGAAAGTGAAAGTATTAAGCGAAGCAGCTGGAAAAGTGCGAATTCTCAATCCACGTGTATGATGTGGATGAAGATTTGAACCAGCTAAGCACAAAAGCTCATCTCTGCAGGTAATGCGTTAGACTCTTCTGGCCTGTGGGTGTTGGCGATGACAGCGCAGGACCCTGAGAGCTGTAAACACCAGATACCGTGTCAGAGATGGTGCTTAAATAAACAGTATCTTCCTGTTGTGAGAGCAGCGTCTGAACTGGCGGAGGCTAATTGAGATGTGCCGACAGCTCCGGAGAGCACAAACAAACCATGTGTCCGTACAAACAGTTTTACAGCTCTGATAAAGCTCAGAGGAACCAGGGGGACAGAGAGAAGAGCGGGTCTAACATGGAAGTCACTCCCGAGCTCAAGATAGGCTCCTAATAAACAACATGCGCAGAAGTATCAGTAACAGTAACATCTGGACCGTGTGTTAGATACTGCTCTTCCGGAAAACTTGTGTTGACACTAATTGGCTAAATATAGATTTTATTGGAAGTTCATTTGGGACACATGGGGACTGAAATAGAACAAAATGTGAAAGGAGGATTTCTGGGCTTATGAACGAATTGCGATAGTTTCATGTAAAATTGTGAAAAACAAAATTATTTTGTTTTAAACAATTTGCAGCTGTCCAAATGACCAGAGCTGACATTAAAATCACAGTAAAGCTAGCTACATTAGCATGCTAACAGCGCACTTCCTGCTTCACTAACAATAAAACGCGTTAGAATTAGATGCAGACAGCACACAACGTTCTGGTGCGTTGTACAGGCCCAAAAGTCACTGACAGTGGAAAAAAATTCATAACTGTTTCTAAGTATTTTTATTTAATTTTTTCAGAGCATTTAGAACGACCCTTCCAACATTAATATGAGCAAATACAGCACCAAGGAACGAACCCTCATTGTACAGTGGTACTTTGAGTCACATGGGTCAAATTCAGAAACCCAGCGGTGTTACCGTCGACATTTTAATACCAGAGATGCCCCAAGCGTAAATGCCATTAAAGGAATAATAAGTGGTTTTCAAAGACAGGGGGCAGTATGTGATCTCCTGAGACCTGACTAGTCCCGATTTCTTCCTGTGGGACTATCTTAAAGAAAAGGTGTTTGTGAATAAACCTCAGACAATAAACGACTTAAAACGTAATATCGAGGATCAAATAAGAGCCATAAGCCCAGAAAATGCTTTAAATGTTATGCAAAGTGTGTTGGATCGGGCTATTCAGTGTGAAACCAAAAATGGTGGACACTTAAAAAACATTCATTTTTAAAAATTAGGTCATTTTTACTTCCCTAGTTTAAGTAGTGATAAGTTCAAGTGTAAGTGAACAATTATAACTGTATATATTGCCAAAAATCTCAGAAGGTTCAGTTTACCTACTGCTAAAATTTGGTGAGTATAACTTAAGAATTATAGGAGCTACTGAAGATTTAAAAATGTCAGTGACTGTATAACCTGTCTGGTGCCTTGGAGATGTTCCACATTATAGCATTAAACATATCTATTGGAGGCACACAGGACAGAACCTCACAACATCAGAATTCTCCACCTGAAATAGTGACCCAGATGCTTGTTTTACGCTCTAGTTGTTATCGTAAAACAAAAGCTTAAAGGGTTTACTCCACGGACTAAAATAACTGGTTAGGTTGTTGCATGTGACAGGAGAAGAACACTACTGCGTGAGGTCGGTGGGTTGTTCTGGTATTGGGCTATAGGCTAAACTAGGGACACGCACCATTGAGCCCGACTCACTGACTCAAACTAGCTGCCATGTTTAAACCCCGGGGATTGAGTTACATACTTAACAGTGACTTAGATTGGTACCAGTTGAAACCTTCATAATAGTTCATAATTTGTGATTTTTGTGGGATAATGTTAAAGGTCTCCATGGAGATACTTTTGAATTATAAATTGCTATGACAGCCATCCTCATTTGTCATCACTGTAAAACCCTTGGCTGCTGGCTTCATTTGTAGTCACACATGAAGCTTACATTCCCATAAAAGAAAATCCCAATTGGTGCCATTTCCTATTACCCTGTCACTCCTCGTGTTTATGGGTGTTGATGTGAACTTTGGGAACAATTGATTGACGAAATGGCTCGGTCCGCTTGTGTATCCGCACTAATCATAACTGTTTGGGTATAACATCCTCTACTCTGCGTTCTCATAAAGTCACAATGCATTTCAATGGGCTCCCAACACTACGGCTTTCAAATGCTCCACCAGATACATATGAGCAAATATAGTCTGTTTATATACTAAATTTTATATTCAGAGACGGCCTATTTGTCAGCTATTGTCTCCAAATCTGATAAGAATATATGTTTGTGTGTGTTTTCCTGAATGTATAGACGTATTTATTAAGGCGAGACACTTCTTAAGGCTTGGATCTATAATAAGACCTGGATAAGACACTCCCCTTATGTCCCTGTGTGAGATCGACTAGTGGCCGCTCCATAGGTACTGAAGCTTCTGGGAGCTCCGACCCCAAAAGATTTCTCCTACAGAGCACAATGGATTTTATGTGAATTCAATCTGTCCATGTTCAGCTGACAGGGCATCGGCAGGTTTCACAAAAGGTTGGATTTTGTAGGGATTCTTCTCTATTTCACAACATGAGCATACTTTTGAAAAAAGTAAAAAATTAATACTCAAAGAGCCTAAAAGTTGGCTTTGTAAGATTTAGTCCAGCCCCACTCTGAGCACACGCTAGGGCTAGGGCATGGGCAAACTACGGCCCAGGGGCCACACTCGGCCCTTAGGGTTTATTAATCCGGCCCACCGAACGTGACCAAATTATATTACATTAGGTAAGGGTAAACCTTTTTCAAAGTTTTTCTGTTGTGTTTATTTAACTGAAATTTAATTTTCAGAGCATTTTTTTCTGTTGTATATTGTTTATTTAACTGAAATTTATATAAATTAATAATTTAATTAATGCCGGTCCCTTTGTCAAATTTTAGAAACAAAATTTGTATAACTCTTCCTTTCTTGTATATTCCTGCTTTCCTACATGTTACAGGCCAGAAACTCTAATGTCCACATCAGCATATGGCAAACATTCCCCATTTCACCTATATACAATATATATATATATATATATATATATATATATATATATATATATCTATATATATAGGTATATGTATACTCATATATAGTATATATATGCTATATATATATATCTTAAAGGGTTACATGCATATAATACACTCAACAGTGACGCGAGCTAGATACTGATAGTTCATAATTTGTGATTTTGAGACAGCGACACTTGTTGTCCAACTGGAAAGTACACATAACAGTGTTTTGAACTGTTTTGAGGAATGCAGAGACCACATGACGGTATTAACCACGCACACACAGCTCAAGCTCAACACGCTCCTCTCACAGAACCGTTTACTCCTGATCCTGGGTCAGTTTTTCTGTCTAACAGGAGAAGTGAAGTGTATTGTGAACATGGAGGGTCGATCTGACTCCTGATAAGACAAGCAGTGAAGCTCAGCAGAAAGGAAGTAAATCATGAATGAACACTTTTTGGCACTCTCAAATGATCGTACATTTGGCCCTTTTTGGAATTATCGATCGTACATCATACAGGGGTCAAAACTGTCGTATATCTGGCAACCCTGGAATGTTTCTGATATCACACAGGTGGGAGCTGCCAGATTCAGGAATAATGTGGAGGGAGATTTTGCGCCAATGAGCACACGGATACAAGTGGCCAAAATGGGTTTCCTTCGTAGGATGGCCCGGAGCTCCCCTAGGGTTAAGATGAGGAGCTTGGTCACACGGGAGGAGCTCGGAGTAGAGCTGCTGCCCCTACATGTCGAGAGGAACCAGCTGAGGTGACTCAGGCATCTGCTCAAGAGGCCTCCTGGACGCCTCCTTAGTAGGTGTTCTGGACATGTCCCACTGGGAGGAGGCCCCAGGGAAGACCCAGGACACACTGGAGGGACTATGTCTCTCGGCTGGCCGGAGAACACCTTGGGGTCCCACTGGAGGAGCTGGAGGACATGTCTAGGGTGAGGGAAGTCGGGGTGACTGCTGCCCCCACAACCCGGTCATGGATAACCAGAAGAAAATGGATGGATGGAGCAGAGGCCACTGAAAACGACACAACTCCATCTTTGTTTAATCTTTCAGATCTTATTATACTGCAGCCAATTTTTTGGGGTCAGTTTTACATCTAAATATGTTTCAAAGCTGTCGCACCTTACAAGACTTCAACGCCTCTTAACTTTAACTTTGTAATATTTTATTTAGTTATTTTTATTTATTCATTTATTTTTACAGAATAATTTGCTTATTTCTATTTCCCTGGTCTGATTTATGGAGATTTTAACCCTAAAAGAACAAGACAAACTTTGACTTTTTTTTTCTTATATTTATTTCTGAAACTGCAGAAAACAATCCAATTTATATCTTTTTTTCCCCCTATTCACCTGCCGCGTCATGCCTTAACACTACTGTACATTCATTTGAAGCTGACCCCACAGTTCACACAGTTACTGATTTCAAAACTGCAGTGGGAAAGACAATAGGGCCTGGGGATAGTTCTTTGATTCCCAGTAAAAACCAGACTGTCTTCATTTTTACATGTTACTTTTATCAGCAACTTTCTGACAGTAACTGAGAAGGACCAAACCAAACTTTGACATCTGCATTTCTTGAATAGTTAACTACCCCCCGAACAAAGCAGGTAGCGTGGGGAGTATACGTCAGTAATTATACGTGTCTGTCGTCACTGAGGGGTTTGAAAATGCCGTATGGTTTCTTTCAACTTTCTTAAAGGGCCCGTATTACCCTATTTTTTAAAAAATATATGCTATAATGTTGTATCATCATCATAAATCTGGAGTTGTTTTTTGTTCCATTCACAAAGTTGCATCTCAAAAATCCTGCATATTTAGCCTGTGTTCTTGTCCCAAACTGAAAACGCTCAGTTCCACCTTGTGATGTCATTGAGTGGTGATAGCAGTTCACTGTGTCTGTGCTGCTGTTTTATGTTTTTCGTTTCTCGCAAGAACATATTGTAGACTTTTTGTCAATCTCAGCTGAACAAAATGTAAAAAAAAAAAAAAAAAAAGGCAACACCGTAAGGTAATTAAGTATTGAAGAGTAAAGTGGTTCAATTGTGGCTAAAAATAGCTGTTATCTTTTTAAAAAACAAAACTTGACATCACAAGGTGGAACAGAGCAAAGACAGAGAGGTCTAATAATAGTCTAATAATGCAGGATTACTCAATAAGTTTATTCGGATATTTGTGTTTAAACAAATGTCAATCAACGGATACTAACAAATTTCCAGTCATAAATATAGTCTTCAAATAAAAAATTAAGAAAAGGGGTGGGGAGAAGCAAACTCTTATGTTTTTGAGGAGGGAACAACATGCTAACATGACTAAAAGCTCATATGAGTCAGTTCTGCATAATATAAGACCTTTAAAAAAGACATACTATGCATTAGTTAGTATTGGATGGGAGAAAACCAGGAGCCACAGTGCAGAGCCAGTGGCAAAATCTGTTGAGTTCTTAGGCAAGGCACTTCACCCACATTGCCTTGTATGAAAGTCCCGTGTGCATGATGTGCGCACAGATTGGCCGCCTTGCTTCTGTCAGTCTACCCCGGGGCAGCTATGGCTGTAGTAGTAGCTTATCTCCACCGAATGTAGAGTGACCAAATTGTAAAGCGACTTTGAGTGTCTGGAAAAGCTCTATATAAGGCTAATGTTTTAGTATTATTTGTCCTCGCTCCCATTTATAGATTTGGCGTTAGTAAGCCATCTGCAGGGAGCATTGGGAATGAACCACAAAAAAAAACAAAAGCGAGCTATTTCGAGCAGTGTGACAGACATGCAACTACAAGCACAGCGTTGTAATGAATGTGTTTTGGCGGCAGGATGGCTCAGAGCGAGACTATAGCCAAGATTTATGGATTTGAAAACAACACCGAAGGCCTCTGGAGTTCTACCTGTGACGTAACAATCCGGGGAAGACTGACACGGAGTTATTTCTGAGGCGTCATAAACAAGAGAGAATGAAGTGAAATACAACTCTAGATATGTTTTTTGATGAGGGAACAATGTTATAACGTGGTTAAAAGCTCACAAAAAGTCCATTTCGATTGATTTGTGTCTTTTAACGAAGTGAATGTGACAAAATATTATATTTTTAAATATACATATATACCCTTGTTACCTTTGTTGTTTCCTCATCACAAACATACCTGGACTTGTGTTTTGTTTCATTCACACATGTTTAACACACAAACCTGCATATTTAGGTTGAATTTTTTCCTCAAACACTTTGTTCCACCTTCTGGTAATGGAAGGAAGTGCTCCACTGAGTTTTTAAATGCCACACACCTTCACTAGAATCATTTGGATAATTTCAGCCCTGGAATTTCCAGTCTCTGCTAAATAAAAGGTAAAAGGTGGCTGTTAACTGCTGGACAGACAGACTAACAATAAAAGTTTGCTTAAACAGGTCTGAATGAAACAAAACACAACTCCAGGTATGTTTTTGATGAGGTAGCAACATTCTACAATTGCTTAAAGAGTCAATTTTGTGTAATATTAGATCTTTTAAATCCAGCTCAATTAGAAACCGTATAAACCCAAATGAGTAAGTCTATATTACACATGTAACCAGGTTGTAATGTTGAAGGAGCTCTTTAAACCGACCCCTCAAGTGGTTTCCTTCTGTTTCATACATCTGCTAACAGTCAGCTCGTCTTGTCGTCCGCTCACTGCCAATTTAGCTCTCCATGACTCACGCACCACTAGAGAGAGAGGAGAGGGAGAGAGGGATAGAGGGAGAGGAGGGAAAAGGAAAGTGAGGGGGAGAGGGTTAGGAAACGGAGAGAGAGGGATAGAAGGAAGGAGACGAGGGAGGAAGAGTGAGAGAAAATAGGGCGGGAGGTAGAGAGGAGGGTGTGGTTGAGAGAGAGAAAAAGAGAGGGAGAGAGGAGAGGGATAAGGATAGAGGGAGAAATGGGGGGTACAGAGAGAGATAGAGGAGTGAGAGGAATGGAGAAGGGAGACAGCGGGGAAAAGAGAGGGAGAGGAGGACCAAGAGTGAGAGAGGATAGAGAAAGGAAAAGAGGAGAGAGAGAGAGAGAGAAAGGAAAAGAGGAGAGAGAGAGGGAGAGAGAGAGAGAAGGGGGGTGATAGGTAGATTGTAAACGTACAGAGAGGGGGAGATAAAGAGAGAGGAAGGAGATAAGAGTGAAGGAGAAGTGATTACAGAGTGATAAAAAGAGAGTGGAAAGAAGAGCGGGGGTTGACAGAGTAAAGCAAGAGAGAGAAGAGACGGAGTAAGAGAAGAGATAGGCAAAAGAAGGGAAGATAGATGGAGAAAAGAAGTGGAGAAAATGATTACAGAGAAGGGGTTGGCACTACACTCAATGTAATTAAAGAACTTCACAGGGGAGAGTGGGCTTCCCTGGGGTACACACATGTTTGATCTGGCATGCTCCTCTGTCACTGCTCATATGTGTAATGGAGGTGTAGACGGCGAACACAGCGCCCACCGCACATGATTAGAGCCGAGCCGGACTGAGCCAAAGCAGATGAACGCACAGCTGGGTGAAGGGTTGTGGAGGTTAGTGGAGGGTTGTGGGGTTCAGTAGAGTTTGCCGCTACGATCTCTGTGGAGAAGCTCAATCATACCAGCGCCTCCATGTATGTATAGTAGTACATTTTGAGAGTGAATTGTGGAGGTTCTGAGCTTTCACATGACGCCTGTCCATATACTGAGAATGGGAAAAAACTTGTATCTGCAGGTTCAAGACTCTGGCAACCCAACCTTTTAACCTTTAAATGCACCCCAGAGTCCTGTACACTAGGTAACTACTACTTCTCCTTTGTGGTTGTAATATACACTGCCTGGCCAAAAAAAACTTTGGTCACACACTCTAATATTTCACTGGATCACCTTTAACTTTGATTATGGCACATGTTCGCTGTATCATTGTTTCGATACGTTTCTGCAATGCCCCAACATTTATTTCCATCCAGTGTTGCGTTAATTTTTCACCAAGATCTTGCATCGATGATGGTCGAGTCTGACGCTGCACAAAGCTTCTCCAGCACATCCCAAAGATTCTCAATGGGGTTAAGGTCTGGACTCTGTGGTGGACAATCCATGTGTGAAACCCGACCAACTGGAAGAGGCTCGGACCTATTTGCTTAGTTAAATCCAGGTGGCGACTTTTTTTTTGGGGAGAGGCAGTGTATATTGTTATCATCCCTAAAGAAAAATCAGTCCTTTAAATTTGACCCATTGCTTTGTACACGTTTCAAATTAAACGTTTAGTTCTCTTGACTTGACTTTATTTCTTTCCATTTGTGTCTTAAGTCAAGGAAGCAAATCAAAAAACACAAAAGTCCGAAAAGTTTCTCTAATGCACTTATAATTCCATTTTTCAAATAAATAATCAGCCCATATTATCTGTGAAATCATCATTGTTAGTCTTGTGAAGAAGAAGTGTTACAACTGTATTACTAAAACATGAATGAAACAGAACACTGCTTACCTTGGAAAAAGTCAATTTAACTCAATATAGAACCTCAACAAGGACAGTGACTAAGAGCTCGCGTGTTTGTACCTCCACAAGCCAAGATCTCATGTTACCAGTGCGTGTCCTCCAGGCCCCATTCACTTTAGAGCAAATTCACAAATCAGGCTCAATCTGGCTCTGGGTGGAATGCGTCCCGTGGAGACCGCACTCACCTGGACAGAGTTTCGCAGGGTTACGGCTGCCAATCACTCTGCGCACAAGAGGCTAAAAACTTCGAGAAAATGTCAGGAGGAGAAGTACCGAGCCAAGACCAGGGATTAGACAAGTGTGTGGTCATGTTTACGGCTTTGGGAAAGAAAGAAAAAAACGTGGCATTTCCCGATGAGATGTGCCAAGATCGTACTCTCCGAGCGTCACTTTGTCTCCCGTCTTCTCTGTCTAGTGCCGGATTCAAGGTTGGCTGGGCTCGGTGCAGATGTCAGTCTCAAAGTGTGTGTCAGGAGAGGTGCCAGATCGTACGCAGCCGTAGAGCCAGATTTGTATCTGCTTCTATAACAGAAGTGTGCTAAAGAGGGTGTATGGTTACAGGTGATATTTGCGGTGGGAAAACAACATGTGTGCACGCTTAAGGACTGCAAAAAAAAAAAAAAAAAGTATAAAACCGTTTGTTGATTGTAATCTGTGATTGCCCTGATGAAGACTCGTTAGTGTCTAAACGCATGGACTGTCCATGTTGTAATAAAGGACTTGTAAGTTTTCATATGACAGAGGATCTTTTCTTTACTCGATTCTGAACACAATACTTCAGTACTTTATGAAGAAGATCAGAGAGTCACCAATGAATCTGCCGATTTTCAGAGGGGCGTGAGGGACATACATGGTCCATCTGTATTGGAAAAAATAAAGGAAAATAATATGACAGGGGCTGATAACCAGATTTCTGCAGAATCAATGAGTGAAGCACTAAACTCTGCTAATCTGAGGTGAGAGGGATTTGATTGTATTTGTAAATGATGAGCTCCTTAGTTTCACATGTGTCACTGAAAAGAAATGAAGCTGATTACATGAACATGTTTGACCGGGCTTGCCAAGGGATTGGGGACCAGGCTGATATTAATCTGTATAAAATATGCAGAGAGATTTCATTCTGGATTTGCCAAGCAACTTCTTTACTGTTGTACACACATATTTTGGTAACACTGGCAAGTCATTAGCAGTTTGTTTTAAAATACTTTTTGGATACACTGTAGTAGAGCACCTGTAGTTTACGCTGTTGACCAACTCATCCCTCATTTTTTCACCCCTTGGTAGTTCAAAGCTAATCTTTTTTTTCGCTTTGACTTGCGTTAGTATGAAGATTAATATAGGTATAAACATGATATGGCAGCTTAGATATGATATAATTGATATTTCTGCCTAATGTTACATGCAAACACATTTTTAGTCAAGACTTTAAAAAAAAACTGTAGTGTTTGCAGAAGAACCAGCTTTGGTCCAGTTCTCTTTTCTCCTGAAGAACATGAGTAGTGTTAATTTCATTGACTAAACATATTTTTGTCTATGGGATATATGTAACCATGACGACCAAAACGATGGCTACATGCATTTTTGTCGACTAAATCTTGACTTAATAAGCTAAAATCAAATCAAAACTAACACTATAAAAAGTGCATTCTCTTTCTCTCACCATGTTCTCCTGAAATGCTTATACTACCCTGAAAATGAACTGGACTTTTATCTCATGTGATGGAAAAAAAAAACTCTGACTTCTGATCTCTGCTGCTACAGGAACCTGACACATTTAGGGAAGTTTCGCTAACGGCCCAATTATCATCCGCAGCTTATGTAAACCACATCAGAGCACGCAGAGTTTACTTATAGGCTCTGATTGATTAGGCCTGCGGTGCCATGACCCAGAGGTTGCTTTGTTTCGCTGCTAAACTTGAAAGTGTAAAAATAGCATTTACTGGTAGCAGAGGATGTTTTATTACTATCAAAATAATGTTAATGAACTTTGCTAATGACCCAAATGGACCCAATGCTGGTACGCAGTGTTGACACAGGCCTGCACTCCCGCGTCACTTCTGATCATTAGTGGAAAAAAACTAAAAATACAGCTGTACAAGAAGCATTTTAGCAGTGAGTCACGCTGAGTTAGACCAGAGACGGGACTATACGGTACTATGGGGAACTGAATCCAAACACGACTCGGGTTTTAAAAACATAGAAGGACTTTAATGCCTTTTCCTTGGAGGGTTTTTAAAAGGTGCATTAAAACGGGAGGTATTATGCAAAAACTACTTTTTGGAGCTTTACCATGTTGAAATGTCGTTCCTTCATCAAAAACATGCCTGGGTTTTAGACGTCATCCGTGCATGTTTGAATAATCTAGCGATCTCTCTCAGGGCCTGTCCAAATCCTCCTTACAGTTAGCAGTAAGATCCTCTCCTATGCTCAGCCCGTAAGACTACGTCACCCCTTCTCCTGCACGGCAATTTTCCGTAAATATACAAAGGCGTGATACAAAACAGTACGCTATGACTTCACAAACCTGAAGCAATGCATTATAGTTTCATTAGTGGGATGCACGCTGATCGTCTTGGAAGTGAAGAGTCTCAAAATGTTATGGTAACGTGTTGTTTATTGTATTTTCAAAGCTATAAAAGTGTCGTAATGAATAGGGTGAGAAGGACCAAAAGATGCAGGACTCGGGGCAAGTTTACAGCGTTTATTGACAGAAAGTGAAATAAACAAGCAAATGACGGTGGACTACACGAGGAGCTGGGAGCAGGGCGGGGTCAGGGGCTAACGCAGAGGTGCAGAGACGAAGACAAGGGAACAATAGCGGTACCGGGAAACAGGATCGGAGGCGGGAGTCCAGAGCGGTGCAGGGAGGCAGGGTCAAAGGCGAGGGTGCTGAGCTGGTTCCAGGAGCAGGGCCGGAGTCGGGGAAACGGGGTCGAAGGCGGGAGTCCAGGAACTGGTCCAAGGAGCAGGAGGAGAACGTGAAAACAAGCAGGAACCATGGGCACGAAGACAAACGGCTACACGAACAGGAACACGAACAGGTAGACGAGCAGGTACACGAGCAGACAATCTGGCCCCGAGCGTAAGGTCCTGGCTCCCCTTATCCATGGCATGTGGCGTTGATGGACTCCAGGTGCGAGGAGCCAGGACTCCTCCCAGATCAAGGCTCAGACACGTGAGGGAGGGGCAGAGCACACACAGGAGGCAGGAAAAGACAGGGATCATGACAAAAGGTAACATGGTGAGTTAAATTGAAGCGTAATACCCCCTTTAGGTAAAGATTTGACGTAAATGTATAAAAAATGTGTTGGTCACGTAGCAGTGTGAGGATAAGGAGCCTGTTAGTTATCTGACCAAGCCTATCTGAATTAAAAATAGATGTATTTATTTGTTTCTTGGAAAAGAGATCAATTCAGAATCAACTGTTTAAACCAACTATTGGTCTTACGAGCTTCAAACCAAACCTAGATCCAAGCTCCAGTCTCAGGTCTGAAGGAGGATGTCCAGGTGACTTCTGTTCCTCACAAAAGTATCTTATTACGGATGTTTCGCTGCTCATCTAAGCCGCTTCTTCAGTTCTGGTCAGAGAGGAGCTGACTACACTGAAACGGACACACCTATTATCTACAGTTTCTGTTTGTAGGCTAAGTCTGGTGTAGTTCCAACAAAGCAGAAACACATCTTCTGTCCTACAACTTTTGGTCGAGTTGACAGATTTGATTTTGTCTTGGAAAAAAACCCTCATGGAACAATCAAACCTAGAACTTTTTTTTTTTCCAATTATGTAACCAAGTGAGGGAAACGTCTTCACTCCTACAACTTTTTGTCCAGTTGACAGATTTTTCTTTTATTATAGATTCAGTTGATTTTACTTTAATTATGTCTCATACCTGGACGACTGAAGGATTACACAGACATCTTTTCTTGAAGTGTTTTAATGCTATCTTAAAATTTACACATAAATAAAAATAAAAAAAATATAAAAAATGTATAAATAAATAAATAAATAAAAATAAATAAATAAATAAATAAATAAATAAAAATAAATAAGTAATAAATAAATAAACAAGTAAATAAATAAATAAATGCCAAAAACACAATAAGGACACCCTCTTTTGAACCTGAGACTGGAGTTTGGATCTAGGTTTGGTTTGAAGCTCGTAAGACCAATAGTTGGTGTAAACATTTGATTTTGAACTGATCTCTTTTCCGAGAAATAAATAAACCTTTGAGTGCACTGAAAAGTCAAACCTCAGTGTAATTGATCTTTTTTACTTAAGACAGGCTTGATCAGACACTACCTTAAGATACCTTAGGATGTCCATTTTGCATGTTTTAGCTTGATGTAGAAGTACTTGGAGAAAACCCAACTAGACGAGAGATCCCTGGACAGGCTCTCGAGACGTCGTCGCTGCGAGGCTTCTGTGCTCTTTCTCTGCGCTGTTGTTTAAGGCAATGACATTTTATTTATTCAGACTTCATATAATTGATAATGTGTGAGCTGAGCGTTCCCACTGACCCACTTCTTCAACTCCTTCAAACCAAACACCCAAATCAATGGAATAAACTAATGATTTTTATCTTACTGGCGTGACATATAGTCCACACCTGTCCTAATCATCTTGTTTATGTCACTTTGGTTCATGTTATATACTTTAAACATTATTACATTACAAATTAACACAAGAACATGCAAAACTATTGTTACAAAATGTACCAAACAACGCCGATACTAAAACCGCAGTTCAGATTGACTCATCCAGGTTCCAGATGTCAGTAATGGTTTTGTTTGGATGTCACCGCATATTATTTAGAAAAAGTGGGAAAGAACAACATGACTATTATAGTAATTGCGTAGTAATTGCGTAATAAACCCCCGCTGTATGCCAGTCCAATGCACGCTGACAAATTGAAAAGAGATGTTGCCTCCGTCTGTAACTTCTTAAGCTCGGCATGTTAGAGGCCGCGACCTTGTCCTCATTTACAACAGTATCACCTTACCGCCTCCCATCTCGGTTAGCGCTATAGCAGCCCGCGCTAACCGGACCTCCCGGCTGCTAAAGAAAACAAACGTTAGAGTATAGCCACAACACATCTCGGCTACATTAATTCCCAGCCTTCCATCAACGTAAACAGCGTATTTACACCACTAATGCAAAGGTTGTGACATGTCCCTGAAAGCCATTACCGTTTCGGGTTTTCGGTGACGCAGCTGGGTGCTTCATCTAAAGGTGGTGCGGAGGTTAGCTCGGAGTAGTGTCAGTCAGCAGGCGAAGTTGTGTAAAAATGAGATAAATACTTCAAGAACACATTATGCATTCTTGCTACTTTCATGCTTTCGGTCACCTTGGGATATCTACTTTGCATTTTCTAACTTAAAATAATGTCTGTATTTGAAAAACTACACTTTATAAACTACACTTCTGTTTTTCCAATGAGGCCATACAGCCGTTAGAGCTGAAAAATGGGAAAATAAACAAATCCCACGTGAATGCTGTGCTAATGGAGCCATGCGTTTGCTGTGACCACAGAATGAGTCTGCCGATTGTTTATGGACTTTAGAACAACACAGAAGACCTCAGGACTTTTACGCCTTTACAAAACTGGGAATTTCAAAATTGTGTATTTTCTGGGGCTTACAAGAAACAATATTATAATGTGGTAAAAAGCTCATAACAGTCTTGAATTATTAGGACATGGGATTTGCAATGTCCCACCGGAAGGAAGACCCAGGACACGCTGGAGGGACTATGTCTCTCCGCTGGCCTGAGAACACCTCGGGGTCCCACTGGAGGAGCTGGAGGACGTGGCCGGCGTGAGGGAAGTCTCGGAGTCCCTGCTTAGACTGCTGCTAGTGTCAGTGCATACTGGTCTGTGAATGGGTGAGTGGTTTCTTGATGTAAAGCGCTTTGAGTGCCTTAAAAGTAGAAATGTATGTCCATCCATCCTCCTCTGCTTATCCAGGGCCGGGTCGCAGGGGCAGCAGTCTAAGCAGGGACTCCAAGACTTCCCTCACCCCAGACACGTCCTCCAGCTCCTCCGGTGGGACCCCAAGGTGTTCCCAGGCCAGACAAGAGACATAGTCCGTCCAGCGTGTCCTGGGTCTTTCCCGGAGCTTCTATGGGGCCCTGGGGTATGTCAATGTCACCATTTTATTCAGTCACGAGAATGGATGGTGATAGTTGCTCAGGGTCGTTGTTGTTTCCTCACTACTGTGCAGGGTTGCCAGGTTTCACAGACCCAACCCACACAAAAGTGTCTAAAAAAACACCCAAAACATCCACAGGCTCAGATGACTTTGAATATGAAGTTTTGTCACTGAAATTCAGGACTTTCAATAGGATTATTCTAAAATCAATACATTTTACGTGGTAAATAGCTCTGGCCAAACCCAAACTATATTTTTCACCCACGACGGCTCTTAAAAAACAGCCACTTCCATGAGAAAACTGCGTACCTGGCAACACTGCTCTTGTGGCAAGACGCTTCCCTCTCTTTATATATGCGTTGTGTGAGTGATTGGCGGTGGTTGGAAAGGCATGTATGGGAGTCGGCCTCAGGGTAGGCTGTAGAATTGGATTACCACCACTAAAAACACCATTAATTGTGAGGACTGAATGATTAATGGTCAAATGCTGCGCAGCAAACTTGATTTAGCACTTTTTTCACTCACCCACACACCATTTTCATAAGAAGACAAGTTAGGCGACATGTCTCTCTCAAGGACACAAAAGACTAGGACAGGACTCAAACCTCTGACCTTTAGGTTGATGGGGGACTGCTCTAACCACCCTCTGTCACATCCAGAGTTGATGTCAATATTTAAAATTGAACTTCAGTCTTATTTTGTTTCCATGTCACCCCTAAAAGATTCTTGTCAAGACATACAAATGCTGTGTGATTATGTGCCCAAATATTTGTTATTTGAAAAATGACTTTTTATTTTGGTGCTCAGATAGTCAGCACAACAAAATGCAAGATTATTCAAACTAAAAAACTTAAAAATAAGTAGTAGAATTAGAAAAATCTTAACCGCCCTCATATGTTTGTCTACTATGGCAGTTGTGACATTCTGGATGTTTTCAGTCCAATGTTGGTCAGATAAATACAAATACAAATGGCCTGGGTGATGAGAGCAGAGTCATAATGTGTCAAATGTGAATCACCAATAGCTGAGCCAGGAGACATCTGCTTGGGGGCCCCAGAGAGAAATTCAGCTTAGGGCCCCCTGAAAGCTAGGGCCGGCCCTGAATCGGGATCTCATTTTTTATTTTTATTTTTTTAAAAGAACCAAATTCTTTTACTTTCTAATTTGTATGTGTAACCCAGGTGTAAAGCTCATATGCATTTTTATACTGATTAACTCTGAACCAACGCAGATTATGCACTGGTCACTGGTGATTAGTTTGTAGTTAAATAAGTTCTCACATTGGCTTCTGTCATATAAATAAACAGTTAAAGAGCCAGTCTTTTGAACAGCTCTTTCAAATGAACAGATCCAAAAGATTCGGATCCCATAAAAGAGCCGAAAGTCCCATCAATACAACAATACTGCATTTCATAAGAAGCTGCCAAAGAAGAGAAACACCCAGATCATAACAATACAACACTTTTATTGTGAATATATTCGATATGCACAATATTCAACACCATTATTATAAACATTTTTTCTGTTCTTTCAGTATCTCTTTTATACAGTAAATAGTATTGGTGTACAAAGGTATACAAAATTGTTTTTCAGGCTTGTCCATGTTCCACAAAAGAGTAATTGTTGGATGTGGAGTATTAAAGCACAATCAGATATCGGACATGCCTGCACACAGACACAGCACCTCCGCACGGGACACGACGCGACTCAAAAGACGTACAGGCAGTTCCACATCTGGGACACCAGGGGGCACACGCGAACACGGAGCTGGGCTGGGGAGGGAGGGGTGTTGTGGAGGAGTGAAGGAGGTACGCCCGCAGACATGTTATTAGGAGTGTGGATGTGCTGGAATAGCCGCAGTGTTTTTGATTTGCCTCTTTTTTCCTCCTAATAGCCATATTTGTTTTGATACGGATGGACCATGTGTGTCTCTGATTGGCTAATCCACCTGTCAATCATGCCCATCTGAAGTCGGGAAGATTCAACGGTGAGCAGGATCGAATCTTTGCCAAGTATTGGAGAACTGTATATTCTGGATTCCAGGCGAGTGAAGTAAGTGAATTAGCCTTGAAACTGGTTGTCACGCGACCGGTTATGATAAATTTCCATATATTTATTTATTTTATACTTATGTACAAAATGAAAACAGCCATATAGGTTTTCATAAAGTGGACCATGCATGTTCCTGAGTTGCTGGAACATGCTAATATTTCCTAAATCTGTCAATCACGTCTATGGTACAATGGTCCCTCGCTATATCGCAGTTCATCTTTCGCGGCCTCGTTGTTTCAAGGATTTTTTTTTGTACAATTTTGCATGTTTTTTTTACAGTGCATGAACGTGCATTGTGTTCTGCGTCCTGATTGGCTGAGGGACCGTAGACCTTTGTCCATCAATCTCCTCCACGCTGTGTCTCCTGTACAGGACAGAATGTGTTCAGCCAAATTTACATAAATGTTCGATCGACACGACAGCAGAACATTAAACAAGAGAGAAATGTGAGAAAATGTTAATGCCTGTCTGAGAAAAGTGTATAAAGTGTGTGGTGAGGGGTTTTACAGCCTTAAAATATATATATATATATAATTGTAAAAAATAAAGCTGACTACTTTGTGGATTTCATCTACTGTGGGTTATTTTAGAACATAACCCCCACGATGAACGAGGGACCAGTGTAACTAAATTAGCCATGGAATTAGTTGTCACACTTTTGGCTAAATTTAATTTCCATAGTGACATCTGCCATGAGGGATACTGACAGAAACATGACGACCATTCTGCGCCAATGGCATCTCAACTAGTTATCATACAATCACTCTTGAACATCTGTACATAAGTGAAGTACAGTTTCTAGTCAGCGAGCAGCAAAATCCCCAGCCACTGTCACCAAACGGCTGATGAGATCTAAATATTGAGGTTTATAAAAATGTCTATTTCCGTTACATACTGTTACTGTGTCCTTGGGCAAGACACCACTGTGGACCTTTGTATGATTAGCGATGATAGGTTATAGGATCCATGAATATATATGAGCCTATGATATATTTTTGATTATAATTTCACATTTGCGTTTGATTATGCAAAACACCTGCACCTAATAAAGTGTCCGGCGGGTAGAGAGAGAAATGCTTTGATGAGTTAAGGCGATGCCATGTACCCATTATTTTTACATGGTCTCCTCCCCAGCGTTCCCTGCTGGTGTCCCCGGGACGTCCCAAAACACAAAACAAGCTCATCCCATGTGGCATTGCAGCGTATTCGGCACTGAGCAAACCAGCGCCAACGTCACAGCACTTCATAGAAAAATAATAAAATTATAATACAAAAATAAAATGATAAAAAAGAAAAATATTAAAGCAGGAGGAACAGCAAAGGAATAGTCACTTTGTTTGATATGAAGAGCTCATTCACTATTGGCGACTGAACGGTAAAGACATTTAAAAGGTTCTATATGACACAAAATTGACTCTTGTGAGCTTTAAGCCATGTTATAACGCTGTTACCTCCTCAAAAACATGGAGTTGTGTTGTTTCATTCACACATATTTGAGTAATCCTTTATTATTAGTCTGTCTACATCTCCAAAGCTCGAAATGCTCTGTTCCACCTTGTGATGTCATGAACCAGTAGCTTTCACGTTAATAGAAACCTTTCACCTTAAGTTCAGTAGGGACCAGCAGTTCCACAGATTGGAGCACTTCCTGTATTACCACATGAAATCACAAGGTGGAATAGACTGTTTGAGAGAAGAATTCAGCTTAAATATGCAGGATTTGTGTTGAACAAATGTGAATGTAACATAACACAACTTCAGGTATGTCTGTGATGAAGAAACAACATTATAACAGATCAGAAAATAGCGTAATATGGGCCCTTTAAAATAAAACTCATTTTAATTTTGAATAATTGATATATTAACGTGTGAGGTTCACTGATTTACTAAATAGTATCACTGCCTTCAACATTTTATGATTTTGTCAAAATTATTTGCAAAACAAGTACAATTTGTTCCCCAGTTCCTTTTTCTTATTTTCCTAGTAATTTGGGGGAAGAACAAATGATATCTCAGCTCGTTACTCGACTGGTTCTGAAATATCTTGAAACGGCTCAACAATCCATGAATCAAAATGTAACAAATTTCTACCCAAATCAAAATTCTGATTTCAAGTAAGTTTGTGAATTCACGATTTCAAGATGTCTTCTTTTGTGCATTGCAGAAACAGGACTGATAAAGCGAGGATGGGGGTGTGGAGACTGGAATCCACTTGGTCTTACATTGTCATCGGGCAACACATAAATATTCCAGCAAAAAAAAAATATTAGCATACCAGCGCTGCAAAACAACAGACCTTCAAAGCTACTGTTAGGCACTGGGAAGTTAATGCATCTAAGTTATGACAACCAAAGCCAGCAGACCAAGGACCGACCAAGGATTTATTGTAGGCGCAGTTGTACCATTGCAACATCTCAACCGCTCATGGGTCTCTAGTACAAAATGGCTTCAGACTGTTATGTCATTGCTGTTGGTTTTAGGGAAGTTGTGATAAAATTGGCAACTTTTCAAACCATAACTGCTAGCGTTTTCATTACTAAGCGATGTTGTCATGACTGTACTGCTCAGTCATCAGCTGTTAAGTAAAGAGACTACAGATTTTGACTTTTCGCACCAAGTTGACGCAATATTCATGTCAAGAGTACACCGGTAGTATCTTAGTTGGACCAAATAAACTTTCTTCTATTCTTTCATCGTGATTTCAGTTTACTTGAATAAACTCAGCGATCCAGGCGTGGTCCAAAGCCGAAGATGTCATCTGAAGAAGTCTCTTGGTGTGATTTTGTTTGCAGTAGCTTTTTAGCACTTGGTATTTTGAAATATTACTTTAGTTTACTACATATCTGACTGTTTCGACATAGTTTCAGTCTTCAGTCTCCTTGTTCTAGTCTTGGTTAAGTCCTGGTCTAGGCCAAGTTCAGTTCTGGTCCCCGGTCCTTGGTCTGTGCTGCAGCTTTGGCGTCTTGAGTATCCTTGTTGTCTTTAGCTCTTCGGCGAGCACATGCTACTATAAATAAACATTAAACACTCAACGAAACGGGCTATCCATCGCTCCACTGATGCAAAAAAATAAAAAAACAACAATTTCTCAAAATAATACCGTAAACATCATCATTACAGCATAAGGATTCATACGCAATAAATAGAATAAGCAACCAACATTTTTGACACCTACAGAAATCAACGCTGTCAGTGAAGTACAGTCTTGGATGGATTTTCCGGTTGGCGTGGTGGGTTTAAAAAAAAAACAAAAAAAAAAAAACAACAACTTGGGAACTTCAATCGTACGACAGACGAAATGAGGCAGAATTAAAGGGTTTGTTCGCTCTTGCACCATCGTCAGGGTTCATAAGGAGTACACTGTGGAGCTGAGCGCGGTCGAAAAAAAGCCTGTTGCTATTTTTGACCCAGAGGAAATTTATGAACGCACTTTGGCATTGGAAAAAATGGAAATGCTGACACTTCGGAGAGAAAGAAGAAGAGATAGAGAGAGAGGGGGAGAGAGAGAATGTCATGTGGCAAATATTCTGCATAATATGTCCCATTGGTATAAGTGGGTGCATTAAGGTCCAGTATGAAATGAGATGCCTCGAACTGGGTACACTGCAAAGAACTGTATATATTTGAGTTAAAATGACTTGAATCCTGCAAAATGTCTTGCCCCAGTACAAATATATTGTATAAGCAGTTCAAATTAAGTCCACTGTGTACTTTCTGTATGTAATCTAAGAGTTATATAGTACTGAGTATGAGGAAGTGCACGCTAATTGTTGACTAAGCTTATAAACTCATCACTGTGAATAATTAGGATGCTCAGAATGCATAAGGTAAGTGAGGAGTAACTTTGGACCATTGCAACCCGTTTAAAAAGTTCAGTTTTTCACATTTTAAGACAGTGAAAATCAGGTACAGCACCTTTAAATCTGCGCTATGCAACTTGTCTCCATGGAGATATAACTTCTTTGCCTGAAATGTTCCAGAGTACAACACTGAACTATCTCCATCAAGAAAAGCATGTGACGCAACCGTGCAAAGTTACAAGTCAGCTCTCTGTAGAGGCAACAATGCCCACGGTAAGAATACGTGTTTTTCAAGGTATTTTTGAGAAACACAACCCCTGTAACTGAATAAATGTGAGATAGATGTTTTATTGCCGTACTGTGGAACATGCAGGTAAAGATATAACATCTCCATGGAGACAAGCAGGTGGTGGAACCCTTACAAGAAACGTTAACTTTATGTAGTTTTGACTAATTCTCATCAATGTACTAACTTGGGCTGGAAAGTATTTCATTTCAAAATACTTTCCTGGGTGGTTTCAGTGTTTTTGTAGCATCAAAACAAAAGCAAATCAACAAAATAAAAATAAAAATGTTCTCAAATATATTGATTTACAGTAAATAAACCGCAGCTAATTCACACAACTAAAATTCTCATTTTCTCAATTCAAGTCATTTAAACTAATATACAGCAAGTTTGTTTTTGCAGTGGGGGAGTTGTGGGACAGTCGTGAGTGGGGAGGTTACCTGTGGGATGGTTGTGGGACAGTTTGTGGGACAAATGTGCGACAGATGTGCTTGGGACAGTTGTGCGTGGAACGGCTGTGTGTGGGACGGTTGTGAGGAGTTGTGCCTGGAATGGTTGTGGGACGGTTTTGCATGGGACAGTTGTGGGATGGTTGTGAGGGGTTGCGGGATGGCTGTGCATGGAACGGTTATGCGTGGGACAGTTGTGGGACGGTTGTGAGGAGTAGTGGCACGGTTTTGAGTGGGAGGGTTGTGAAATAGTTGTGGGACAGTTGTGCGTGGGACAGTTATGGGATGGTTATGTGTGAGCTGGTTGTGGGATGATTGTGCATGGGACCGTTGTGGGAGAGTTGTACGTGGGACGGCTATGCATGGGGACCTTTGTGGGGAGGAGTGGGAGGGTTGTGAGATGGTTGTTGAATAGTGTGCACGGGACAGTTGTGAGGCGGTTGTGCGTGGGACAATTGTGCGTGAGACAGCTGTGGTACGGTTGTGTCTGGGATGGCTATGTGTGGGACAGTTGTGAGAGGTTTTGAAACAGTTGTGTGTGGGATGGTCGTGCGTGGGACGGTTATGCGTGGGACGGTTGTGGGGAGGGGGTTCCGTGGGTGTAGGGGTCATGAGCTCTGAGACGATGTGATGAGCCACAGCAGCAGCACTTGGAGTCCCAACATGTGCACCAGACATGGGCTCAGACAGGTCCCTCCCCCACAGTCAGAGTCATCCTCCTGCAGGAACACAACAGGAATCACAAGTTCAATACAGTTTTTCCTCTTAAAAAAATTAAATAAACACAAAATATATCTAGATTTTCAATTTTCAGTGTAGAGATGTTAAGAAAATACAACTTTCTAGCCTCAAAATTGTACTGGAACTCTGTCCTCTGTTTCTGAAATCAAGTTTTTGATAAAGATTGACAAGTTACTGTAAGGGTCTATAACTCAAACACAAATATTCAAGTCATTTCAAATTGTCAACCTTAAGGTTTTATCACTTTTAGACTTACTCACAGTGGGAAGAGAGAAAAATATATTACTTAAGTAGGAGTAAAAGTATAGTGTCTGAAAACTACCCAGAGGACTACTACTACTACTACTAATTAATCAGGTAAATGCACTTCAATAAAAGGTCGTTTATTACAAAAACTTGACTCTTATGAGATGTTGCACCTTGTGATGTCATGTAGTGGTAGTTTTCAAGTTAACAGCTCCTTTTACCTTTATTTCAGTGGAGATTGACAATTCCAGGGTTGAAATCATCCAAATGATTCTAGTGAAGGTGTATGGAGTTTAAAAACACAGTAGAGCACTTCCTGTATTACCACATGACATCACAAGGTGGGACAGAGTGTTATCAGGTTGAGAGAAGAACTCATGAATAAGAGCATGTGTGAATGAAACAACAGCACAAGTCCAGGTCTGTTTTTGATGAGGAAACAACATTATAACAGCTCAGAAAACAGCGTAACATGGGCCCTTTAATGTAACTAAGCACTACCCACTTCTGCGAGGATTACAGCAAGTACTTTGATAAAAGTATTGTTTACTGTACTGCAATCAACTGCATATTTTTCATGACACTGCCCACATTCTTCTTGCACAAACCCGCTGCCCTTCTGTATTCTATCCTCATTTGCCTCTGCGGATATCTCCTGGACGACTTTATGGGAGACTTCCGGATATCCGCGCACGCCAACGAACCGGGACACTAAAAAGGTGGAATTCCTCTGGGTTCAAAAGACAGGAAAAGCGTGCAGCACTTCCTCTGTTTACTGTCCTGACAGAGAGCAGCGTTCCTGAGTAGGCCAAGTCCTCCTCCCAGACTACTTTTTACTAGTCCTCCTTCTCTTTTGGCTATATAAACATTCGCGCTAGAGGTTGTATGATCTACGGGTACGAGAAACAATAAAAGAGAACGCAGCACAAAGGGGTGATCAGTTTGGCTGGGCTAAATATTTGGACATGCTATTAGCGGTTCAAAGTTGGGTGGAGAGGTGAGGACAAATTTATGGCTCTTGGTTATTGCATTAGACAGGGCATTGTACACGGGTTTATAAGACTGGTGCACACCCATGGAATTAAAATGATTCAAAATGTTATTAAGCTCTGCCCAAAAAGAGGCTCTATTTGAGAATTTAAAGCTTGACTTGAACAGTTTGCAGAGCTTTGTTAATGTATTTCAGATCTTCTAAATTTAAAAGTGCTGTACCTGATATTTTCCCCATGTATTTGAGCCACATTTGTCTTGACCCAGTACAGATATGTTGTACAGGGTGGCCCAAAAGTCACTGACACTTTTAAATCTTCAGTAGCTCCTATAATTCTTAAGTTGTACTCACCAAATTTTAGCAGTAGATAAACTGAACCTTCTGAGATTTTTGGCAATATATACAGTTATAATTTTTCACTTACACTTGAACTTATCACTACTTAAACTAGGGGAAGTAAAAATTACCAATTTTTTTTATAATAATGTTTTTTAAGTGTCCACCATTTTGGGTTTCTCACTGAATAGCCTGATCCAACACACTTTACATAACATTTAAAGCATTTCCGGGCTTATTGCTCTTATTTGATCCTCAATATTACGTTTTAAGTCGTTTATTGTCTGAGGTTTATTCACAAAACCTTTTCTTTAAGATAACTCCACAGGAAGAAATCGGGACTAGTCACGTCTCTGGAGATCACATACTGCCCCCTGTCTTTGAAAACCACTTATTATTCCTTTAATGGAATTTACGCTTGGGGCATCTCTGATATTAAAATGTTGACGGTAACACCGCTGGGTTTCTCAATTTGACCCATGTGACTCAAAGTACCACTGTACAATGAGGGTTTGTTCCTTGGTGCTATATTTGCTCATATTAATGACGGAAGGGTCGTTCTAAATGCTCTGAAAAAATAAAAGAAAAATATTTAGAAACAAAAGAGATATTCATGTGTGACTTTTGGGCTGTGTAAGCAGCTCTTGAGGTCAAAACAAGTCTGCTGCGTGCTGTCTATGTTTAGTTATAAAGCATTTATTGTCCGATAGTCAGGAAGTGTGCGTTAGCATGCTTGTTGTTGTTAACTTTACCATGACATCATTTCGCTCCGTGCTTATTCCCCCATATCGCTGTGAATAATCACTATGCTCAGAATGCATAAACTAGTTCTGTTTTCACGTTTTTAAGATGGTAAAAGTCAGGTACAGCACCTCAGGCGTTATGTTTGATACTTAATGCTCGGCTGTTGTTATTTTAACAATGATAAAATACGATTGAATCTTCAATCTTGAGTGTATTGTGAAAAGTGCACTTGAAACGAGACACACAAATCCGGAGATCTGATTTTGAAGTCGCAAATATAATAAAACTCCATAAATTCTAAATAAAGAAATTGAAATTAAATAAAAAACAAACATCTTGACTATATTTTAAAAACACTTTTTGTTCTATCAATAAAATGTGTATTTAAGTGTGGGTAAGATTCACTGACTGACTGAAGCTGAATTTATAAGAATTTTCCCTCAACTAGAAGAGTTTTATACTGTAAACCATTATATATCCTTCCACTTCATGTTTAAGCCTTAACACTAGTCTCAGTTGGCTCTGTGCATAATCGACTATTTCCGCTGTCATTTAATGTTTATGAGGTTTTTGACAAGTTGCGCTAAAATCAATAAATCCTGACAGATCACACACTGGACAGGGAGTTACGGGCGGATGTCACTGACGACATATTAAGCACTTTACAAATACTAGGAAAACTTCACCAGAGGACACTTCTGTGTTTACAAAGGTTTTGGTTTTTTTTGGGTCTGGGCTAATGCTAATGCTTTTTGATCCTACTCAATATTTAAATAACGCCACTGATTGAAATAATCTACTGCTAAAATAATTGGATTGCCCTTCCAACAAATTTAATCTTGTTGTTATGTCCCATTTAATGTTTTAATAGAAGTTAGCATTAGCATTAGCACACGCAAAGATGTACATTTCCAAAAGCAGAAGTGTCCTTCGGTGAAGTTTCTCCTGCAGTGAGCATGTTGTCAGTGACACCCACTCACAGCTCCCGGTCCACTGCCTGATCTGTCAGGATTTATTGATTTTAGTGCCACTCCAAAAACCTCATAGATGTTACAGTATTCTGGAAATCATTGCACAGACTGTACCTCTGATTGGAGCTAGCCGGCTACTGTTGTGCACGGAGCCAATAGCTGTCTACTTTGGACATGGTTTTGCATTTCTTGTTAAAATTTTTGTAGCATTTATCATTTGGTCTAAAGTCCAACTACAAATATAGCCAACGCTTTGATTGTTTAATTCTAGATGGACAGAAAATCTAGGCAATGTGTCAAAATGTATGTTGACAACCTTGGAAACATGCTGATCATTAAAACAATTTATGTAGTATATTTCTCATGTGTCAACACAAAATGCTAACAGCCAACCACACACGGAGAGTGTCAGAAAGCATTAGCCTGCGGATTTGAATGGCTTTTAGTACTGTTAGCGTTGGGCATGGTGCTAGTTTTAGCACTGCAGTCTGGGCTCCCTTTAGCTGCATATTTATGCTAATGTAGCCTTATGCTAACCTTTCTGCGGCTAGCATTGCTTAAGTGTAGAATAACATCCACAGACTTGCCTAACCATGGTGAAAAGGGAACAAGAAAAATGAAGTGCTCTTTCAATAACTAAATTAAAATTAATACCAGATTTATTAAAGCTATCTCTAAGATTGTCTATGTTTTACAATTAAGATAATGTCTGCAAATTAATAAATGATGAACATCATCCCAGACTTTTCTCAGAGAACACTTGGATATGGTATTGTATGGTATGGTATGAACTATTGGATATTGTATGGTATGCTTTTATCTGGACAGGGACAGTGCACGACATTACACCGACCTTTAAAAAAACACACACAAAAAAATAACAGGAAAGATGAAAGATGTATGGTGCCATGTTATAGTATAAATACTAATTTCCACCTGTTGTCCCTGAACAGGCTGATGTTAAGTTAGAGTAACAGTTTGGTGTAGGTGGATGAAAGACCTGTAAACATATGGTACATACTTCTAATACAACACATCTCACCCCTCAAATATGTCATTTCTAAAAACATTCAGTTCACACACACACACACACACACACACACACACACACACACACACACACACACACACACACACACACACACACACACACACACACACACACACACACACACACAAAATCACATCATCTCAATTTCAGATATACAAATCCTCTTTCTTTCATACATATTCACTAATGACTGCAAACTTGTGTTGATATTAGCCATTTCTTTGTCACATGTGCAAACTTCTGAAAACTTGTGCATGTTATATGTGTGATGTGTGCCCTCATGGTGTTTTGAAATGTAAAAGTAAAAGCATAACTTTTGTTCATTCAGAAGGAGCAAAAGACGAAGTTTAAATCTGTCAACTGGACAAATCATTGTAGGATTGAAGACGCTTTGCTGCTCCTTCAGTTCTGGTCAGATTCCTGGTGGACACTGTCTTATATCTATTTGAAGGGAGGAGCTAACTACACTGAAACTGTTAACAGCTATTGTATCCTGTTTCAGCCTTTAATGGCCCTATTCACACTTTAATGGCTCCTATTCACTCCTATTGTTCTCTTTTGTTTCTTTTGTTTGCTTTGGGTCTGAGGATGGATTCATAGATCTGTGAGAGATTATGTCTCAGGGCCCTATTCCTGTTTAAGGAATCCTTAGCCTCCATTCAGAAGGAGGTTAAGAATCTCAGTGAACAGAATGGCTTTACACACAAAAACGGTCTTCTTGTAAGTTCTTAGGACACGATGTTTTAATTAAAAGTCCAAAAAAGACCAGTGGGTGTGTTTCCTTTGACACACATATGTCAAACTCAAGGCCCGCGGGCAAAATGTGGCCCTCCACATCATTTTATGTGGCCCTCGACAGGGTAAATTAAAAGGTATGATGGTCTTAAAATGTCATTTTTATCAGGAGATACACAGTTACACAGCCATATTTTTATATCTATGCAAATATATGTAACTTGAATAAGTAATAAGTACAGAAACAGTTACTTAACAAGTTAAAACAGTAGTTAGATTTATTTTACATCTGGCCCTTTGACGGCAGCCATTTTGCTGATGTGGCCCTCTGTGAAAATGTGTTTGACACCCCTGCTTTAACACAAACCCTTATCTGGACATTTTTTGTTAGTCTATTTATTATATGTAGCATGTAGAGTCACCACTATTACCATAAAAGCTAGTACCCACATGCTAAGTCATATTGTCCTTATACTACACTAGCATTAGTTAGTACGGAGATTTGACCACTTTAAAATACCTATAACTATAATATGTAAAAATATAGTTGTAAGTTAATATAGCTTTTAGTGATAACAATTCTAGGTTGATTCCTCTTCCCAAAGATAAAACTATTGGGCATGATGTCTTGGTGTTTGGTTCTTAAAATGATTATCCGATCCAAGAGAGCCTCTCATTTGGGTTGCCAGTGTCAGTGCTGAAATCCAGCTGGTTTAACGCTAAAAGGACTCTCTCTGATCTGAATGGTCAATAAGTAAATCCCGGCAACTGCAAAGCAATCATTAGTTGATGCTAGTGCAGTCTCTGCGAGTGAATTCTGGAGGTTCTGAGCTTTCGGATTGCCTGTCTGCACACTGAGAATGAGAAAAATTTGTATGTGTCTATCTGAAGGTTAAGGGACTCGCAACCCAGGTTCAGCTGTGATTGTGCAGACCTACAGTTCCTTTAAAATTGGCAGTTCAATCCAACCAAAGCATTTCTGATTCTACATGCTGTTGTCCTAGAGCAAGATTGTCCCATCAACAAGGATACACAATACACTTCTAAATGGTGCACTAAAACTGGTGTGGTTTATTAGCTCTTCATTATCCCCGTGTCAGCGAGGCTCAAGTCATGGCCCCATAAGTCATATTGTGATTACATTGAGGCATCATGGCACAAGTATTATTTTTAAGACAGCTCTCAAATTATTTATTATTTTTTTTTCCAAATTTCCTTTTTGTTTCCTTGTATAATTTAACAGATGGACAATAACTTGCTGAGCATCTGCTACTGTCAGGTTTCATTTTATTTTATGAATCTTCAAAAATGCAAATACTGCCAGTCTCTTCATAAAAATCTTTCTGTGAATAAAATTTTCTGACTGTGTAAAATATATTTTTATTACATCTCTGCTGAGTTACAGGCACAATGAGGATAGGCCCAGGTGTTCACCAACTGATGCAAAGATTGTTGGTTTGATTCCATTTCTTTCTGTAGATGTTGGGCCATTGTGCCTTTAGGAAAGACACTGAACCTGCCTCATCTTCAACATCCGTGTACACCGAATGAGTAGGCGAATGGTTCATTGATGGAAAGTGCCTTGACATTCTCAAGTGACATAAAAAATGTAAAATGTTGAGAAAAATATACATGTGCTTTATGTGGATGCATGGAATGATTCAAATATATGATTTAGACGTTCACTGGTAGTACAGGTGGGTGTCTTGCCCAAGGACTCAATGATAATATATGGTCCGGCTGATCCAACACACAAATGATAGCCAACAAAGGTAGAAAGAATTGCTGATCTAAATTGGAGGTGGAACCAAAAAGTTGATCTTGCATAATAGCAGGGTCATTAAGGGTTGAATAGGGTAGCTTCAGCTGAAACTGGAGACAATAGATGTTTACAGTTCCAGTGTGGTCAGTCCCTCCCTTCAGATAGATATAAATCAGTGTCCACCAGGACTCTGACCAGAACTGAAGAAGCGGATTGGATGAGCAGCGAAACGTCTTTACTCTTACAACAATTTGTCCAGTTGACAGATTTTCGCTATGGATCAAACCTGGACAACTGAGGGTTTACACAGAGATCTTGCATAACAGGCCTCTTATTATGCAAGATCGACATTTTAAAGCTTTTAAAAATGTTGTAGTAATTTCCACTTCTCATTTACTCTATTATTATTATTATTATTATTATTTATTTTACTTAATTAATTTATTTATTTATTCAAAAAGGGACCATCTATAACACATCTGCAGTCCCAAAGTCTCCTAGTTCTAGTGATAGTATCATTTATGCATGTTTCAGTCATCTTTATAGTCCCATATTTAAGACGTCATTACTTTGATCAATCTCACACTGCTCTCTGCTCACTTTGTTCTCCAATGTTATTTTCTTAATCATTGGCTTGAGTTTTTGAGCGTGACTGGTCCACATGTTGAAATAGTCAACAATTAGATTGATAGTGATTATACCGATTCATTGTTGCTATCCTATCAAGTATGGACACATTTTTTTGCTTGTGTGATGAAAGAAAATGCTGTTAGTAAAATCAAGCAAAGTAACTGACCCCAATGTTAGAAAGAAGAAGAAGATGGGCATGCAGGTTAAGGTAGCGCCCCTGCTGGTCGGACACAGGGGCTTGTCCTGTAGACCAGCAGACCATGAGAAGATCAACCACCACCGCCACCGAAAGGAAGAGCAGCAGATGGAGAGGAAACAAACATGCAGAACACATGGAGGACAGAGAAAAGGAAAAGGAAAACACAGAAGAATAAATCATGCCGATGAGGTTAGAAGATCAGCCAAGACATTTTGTGGAGTTAATACAAAACAGACAGAGAGTGACAGACTGAAGCAACTCTAATGGAAATGTTCTGAAGCACATTCTACACAGTGGCTGAGTATACAGAGAGAAGCAGTACATCTGACATGAAATAATAACAGTATACTATTCATAATGAACTGCTCATTTAGAATCATTCAGGCTTAGTTACGACTCAATTAAATATATCCATTCGTAAGATTATTCGATTTTATTTTAACAGTAGATGGCAGACGTGAAATCTGTTCCCCCTTCCCCTAACCTGGTCTTTGTGCAGATCGTACACTGTATATATAAATGGACGTAGCTAAAGCACTAACCCCCGTGTTCTAAATACAAAGTGATCATGGTCACGCTTCCGGCACCATTGACTCTGGCTTCAATTCACTTTACATTAGAAAACTATGGCCCCTCCCTCCATAACTGCTGCTGTCAGGCTCGTCATTTTGGTCTTTAACTGTTCGTAATGACCCGCTCTACATGATCCTGGTATTTTTATTTCGCTATTGTGTCCGAAGCTTAAGATACGAACATTAATAAGAGACAAATAAGGTGCCTTCTTGCCTCGAGGTGTAGTTATTATTTGTTTTAAAAAGTAAGTTATTTAGGTCATTTCAGTTATTTATTGGGTAACACTTTATAATAACTACATCTTATTTAGCCTTAATACAGAATGACTAAAGACTTAATTAGCAATGAACAAACACTTAATTAATAGTGATTCAGGCTTAATAACTACTTATTGTATTTTAATGTACGTACAATTTACTGTATGTAAATTAAAATACAATGCAGACAATCAGAAAATAGTTAGTTGTTTGTTTTTTGTTTTAATAGTCATTATGGTTGGTGGTTGATTTATGTAGCTAGTGATTTATAATTTCTGCTAACCGCATGAATGTTTGTTCAAGAATAGTTAAAAAAAAAAAAAAAAAGTATATATAACGTGAGATTGCCACTCTCAAACGGCAAAACAAATTTACGTACAGGTAGAAATAAATCAATCTGGACTTGAAAGTAACTTAGACAGGGCCCATATATTATGCTATTTTCTGATCTGTTATATTGTTGTTTCCTCATCACAAACATACCTTCACTCACACATGTTTAACACACAAACCCTGCATATTTAGACTGAGTTCTTCTCTCAAACAGAAAACACCACACACTCTATGCAGAGGCGAGGCTTTGAACAGAAAGTCAATGGACCTATTTCTATTATTAGCCTGTTTTAGACCTACATTACAGTTTACAATGAACACACTGCAAAATAACAATTTACATATGTTCTAATTTCACAATAAATACCAGAATAAAGTAGTATGCCTCCTTTGCACTTACATTCTCATTGTTGTCGAAGCAGACGTCGGGCCCCTTGCGGTACCGAGGATTCTGGGCGAGCTCGCACTGGTTTGGACCTTCAGCTGAACTCTGCGCTAAGGAAAAATACAGTGAGCGCGGCACATTTGGGGATCTACATTTCAATGATGTGCTGATGCAGAGGTTCAGCAATAATGGGATTCATCATTAGCATTAGCCTGCAGGGTGCTACCAAAGTGCTAGGGAAGGGTAGAGAGGTGAAAACTAGGGCTACGCTAGCGCAATTTCCAATGTAAAGAGAGCAATAATTTGATGTTATTTAATCCATAAGGCGCCACTGAAACTATTTTTGCTATGAGGCAGATTTTTTTGTATGTGTGTGCAAGAAAAAAATACTATCCCATCTCTTCTTGATCCACTCATTGTATTTCATGAAAAGTATATGCAAAAGATAGTTCAAAAAAGAAAAAGTTTTAGATCTCTTCAAAGGATTACAAATGTGCCACTCAATCAATAGAAGTGTTTTGATTTCAGTCTTGGTTTAGTCAGGGAAGACCCAGGACACATTGGAGGGACTATGTTTCTCGGCTGGCCTGAGAACGCCACCGGAGAAGCTGTAGGACATGTCTGGGGTGGGGGAAGTCTGGAAGTCCCTGCTTAGACTGCAGCCCCCGCGACCCGGCCCCGGATAAGTGGAAGAAAATGGATGGATGGTTTAGTCCTGGTTTAGCAGCTTAAGGTCAGAATATGTCCACTGCATGTGTCATTAATAATCAGCAAGTGT
Source organism: Periophthalmus modestus (assembly GCA_019594935.1). NCBI lineage: Eukaryota > Metazoa > Chordata > Actinopteri > Gobiiformes > Gobiidae > Periophthalmus > Periophthalmus modestus. The sequence continues at coordinate 15,717,477 of JAIEZT010001390.1, read as the reverse complement.
GCTGTTTGCATGCTTGTTTTTTGTTAGCTTTACTGTGATGGCAAAGCTCCACCTTGGCCTCTTAGAATTGGAAAAAGCACTCCTAAACTCATTGTGGTGAATAATTATGATGCTCTGATTTTTTAAAATGTATTTATTTTGCCAATTTGATATGAAGAGTCTGAGTCCAGTTTCCCAGCTGAAATAAAATTCATGCTAACGATTTTTGACATTTTGTGAATAGCAGAATAAAATCACAAAACCTGCAGACTTCCTTATTGTTTCTATAAAACACATAGGTTACCACAGTTCAAGAAGCACCACTATACTGCACATGCTACCTAACCTAACATCTGGACTTTTATGACTGCATCTGGAATCCTATCAGCTCACTTAAATCCATCTTCATCATGCTGCGAGTGACGCAATGCTATGCTAACTGCTGCTATTTGGACTATGGGCCTGGCAGAACTGTACGATTCTGGTATGCTTTAATACTGTAAATGCGAACAACATGGAAGATACTGGCAGGTGCTTTGCTTCACCAAGATCGAGTATTCATCTGAAGGAGTCGTAAATAGCTCACTTTATAACTCAAATCACAAGCTTGGACAAACAAACCAGCACATGGCACGCATTCTACGCTTGAACACTCCAGAAAATAGAAATTGTGTAGGAAAAAGCAAGTTAATGTTACAGAACACTTGAACTGGAAATGAGGAGGTTGTTTTGACAGAGGAGGACATACCAGTTTTGCTTTAGTGTTTGTTTGTCCAAGGGGGTATCCCATAATGCTTTGCAATGTGATGTCACAATCTATTTTAGCAACTGTGAAAAGCACCATTGGCTTTGTTCTGTGGATTATAATGTGAACAAATGCATGTTGAACAAAAGGCTATGGGATCTACTATAACAAAAGCGTAGACTAAACCTGGACTCAACCAAGACTAAACCAAGATTAAAACTGGTTTAATAAAGCTTCGTAATGCTTTCGAAAACTATTCCAAATAACTGAACATAGCTGCAGGTACTGGGGTTTAGGTAAGAGGAGTCACATCAGAGAGAGTCCTCTGGTTTAAACCAACTGGATTTCAGGATTGAAATTGGCGACCCGAATGAGAGACTCATGCAAGGGTCCTTCTGCTTTCTGACTGGATAATCATATTATAATCAGGAAAAGTTATATTTGGTTTGAGCATGTCTACCTCGTATCTGGGGACACGCATAGGACATGTACAGTAAAAAGTACTTTTTTAGGTAATATGGGCCAATTCACCTGGAAGCTTGAGGGCCAAGAAAAATCGGTCTGTGGGCTGCATTTGGCCCACGGGCCACAGTTTGGGCATGGTTTAAACTGTAAAAAAGACATGTATTCACTAATTTCATTCTAGATTATACAGCTTGCTGAACATTTCAATACAGTATTCCAATGTACAAATGTGCATCAAATATTGTATGTGCAACTAACTAATCAAATCAGATTGTTAAATTTTGTATACATTTTTTTTTTTTTTTTTTTTTGCTTTTTTCAATGTTTTCTCCCTCAAGTAGTTAAATATATTTGATATAATTTTTTTTTTTTTTTAAATCTACAAAATGCTTCGACTGACCGCGCACTGATCTCTGGCGATGACATATTTACAGAGCGACAGGACGCCTCAATAAAGGTACATGTACGGAGCGCACACCTGCTTGTAATTTCAGTACGAGCTTATGGCAGACTGCAGCCGACATGAATGAAAACACGAAACCCAATCCCCCTGTAATGTAATCTACCCTTTCATATAATATGGCTGCAGTTAACCGTCCACCGGAGAGCATTTTAGGACTGGACCTACTGCCGGGGTTAAACGCAGGCTGTTGTGAGAGCTGATGGATGGATTTATGCTACGTCGGGGTGTCGTGGGGATTTGGTAAATATTTGGTAAATAAGTCTTGTCCGGTGGAAAATTACACGTGAATGCCCGCTTGTGTTGCCATTTCCACTGGAGATTACAGGAGCTAATTTGGAGCCAACATTTACGGAGATGTGATGACCTTTGACCTTTCAAAATGTCGAATAGGAGTGAACAGTACCCAGAATTTGTCTTGCCCCAGTACAGATATGAGAGATGGAAAAACTGCTCTTGAGGTCAAAATATGTCCAGGATGTACTGTCTGCATCTAATTATAAAGTGTTTTACTGTCCACGAATCAGAAAGTGCGCTGTTGGCATGCTAGTTGTTGTTCGGATTACACTGATGGCATTAATGACATTTCTGTTTTCACTTACACAATTAAATGTGCACCTTTGACTGTTTGAGATGTTGTTGCTTTGCCTGGAATGTTCCGCAGTATGGCATTAAACATATCTTTCTTCCATTTATTTAGCAACTGGTGTTTTTATCACTCAAAACTACCTTGAAAAACATTCATTCTTACTGTGAGCGGGTTCGCCTCTTCACAGATCTGGCCTGGAGGTGTTACTTGCTTGTACACATAAATATACAAAGGTTAGATGCCATACTTAATGCCATACTATGGAACATTCACATTGTATGGGTGTAGTGTGCTTTTTATGCGTGGGAGGAGTCTTTGTATATTTTTTGTGCCGGTGGGGGTAGATATGAGAAAGGTGGCGTTTCTGTTTGTGTGGGTGGAGTTTTCTGTACAGATGGGTGGAGTTTATAAATGGTTGGGTGGAGTTTCTGTATAGGTAGGTGAGAGTGGTTTCTGTATAGGTAGGTGGACTGTACAGATGGGTGGAGTTTCTGTCTGTGTCAGAGGAGTTTTTGTATAGGTAGGTGGGGTTTCTGTGCTGTGGGCGGAGCTTCGTTCAGGTAGTCTGAAGGATACAGGGCTGCTCGGCCTGGCGCAGAGGTCGGGGGTCACATGACGGACACGTAGCTTTGGCGTCTGTGATTAGGAACACCAGGTTTGTGTTGGGCAGCTTCTCTGCTCGGTACATTCTGCAAAAAAACAAAAAACAAATAAGGAGTTATGTTAGTTTTAGTTTTTGTATGTGAACTATGCTTTCTGGTAAACCTGATTGTCTCCATGGAGACCTTAATAATTTGCCGAGGATGTTCCACAGTATAGCATTAAAGCCATAGCAAGTATAGCATTATTGATGAAATAAGGCCTTGAAAGAACGTCATTCTTACTGTAAGCGAGGGTGACTGTCCACAGATCTGACCGAAAACTTAGACTGGTGGAGTTAACTGCTTGTCTCCATGGAGGTATATGAGTTTAATGCCATATTGTGGGACATTTCAGATAAAGCAATAATAGACAAACAGTGGCAATAACAGAACAGTTACATATTGCAACAGTAGTACTTCAAGACCGCTGCTTCAGAAATCTTTACCTTGGTGTTCATGTGAGAGTCAATTTTAAAACTACTTTCTATTGAAATCACTAAAAAGGCGTTTGAGTTATTATTAATCAACTAGTAACTAAACCTGGATCGTTCTTACTAAACTAATTGTTCACTCGTTAATTAAAAGGCCAATATTATTCTATTTTCTGATCTATATTATAATATTTCCTCATCACAAATATACCTGAAGTTGTGTTTTGTTTCAGTCACACATGTTTAACACACAAATCCTGCATATTTATGAGTTTTTCTCAAACTAAAAACACTCTGTTCCACCTTATGATGTCATGTGGTAATACAGGAAGTTCTCCACTGGGTTTTTATACTCCATACACCTTCACTAGAATGATTTGGATAATTTCACCCCAGCAATTCCCGATCTCTAAAGGTAAAAGGTAGCTGTTAACTTGAAAACTACTGACAAAAGGTGGAACAGAGCATTCTGAGCTTTGGAGATGTAGACAGGGTTACTCAAACGTGTGTGAAACAAAACACAACTCCAGGTGTGTTTTTGAAGAGGCAACTTTCTAACATGGTTTAAAGCTCACAAGAGTCCCTTTCACGTAATGTAGGACCTTTAAGGTGTAGTTATTATAAAGCTTTCCTGATAATTCCAGTGTTTTAAAAGTACAAAGTTCATCTTGAACACTTAAGTGCTCAATTGACCTTTACTATATGGATTTCACTTATGAGAGCAGCCTCTGTTGTAAACCACTTAAAGTCAGTGAGTCATCTGCTGGTAACCATGATGGACATTATTTTAAACTGTAAAAAGGAAATAATAAGACATCCAAAACTTGGTTCAAAAAGCCTGAATAATGGAAAAAATACTCCCTTTAAGCAGATCTGACAGTTCTGTAGGTCTCTACTTTTGACAAGTCCACCACCCTGACAGAAGCTACACCCCAGGGCCGATTTATCCCTGAGAGACTCAAAGTGGAGATGAAGTAACTAAACGTGCAATGGTCCGTGAACTGCTCTACTCCTACTTCATAAGGAAACCTCGGGCCAAAAGGGAGAGGGGGGAAAAAATGATTAAAAAAAAACTTTATTGCTTCTCTTTGCAATTCCACTCTGACACATCAAGGTAATCTGTGTTTGACTGCAATTCAAGTGAAAGCAGCTGCCTACAATCAAACTGCTGCGGACTGGTAAGAGGACAGTATGAGCAGTTAGTTTCTTGTTTTGAAAATGCTATATTTGCTGAAAACAACATATTAACATGTTTTATACATTTCAGTTTCGTTTTTTTTGCCCTGTTTTTGAAGTTATAGTGTATTATTTTGTATCGTGCTTTTGTATATTTGTGGAAAATTGTTGTGCAGGAGCGTGGGTGACAGGCTTGTGGGCTAAGCTTTGGACAGAATCGCACTGCTAACCATAAGAAGAGTTTGAATAGGACCCAGGAGATTGCTACATTACTCAAACATGCATGGATGACATCTAAATTCTCTTGAGGCATGTTTTTGATGAGGGAACAATGTTATAAATACCCCCTCTTTAATAACAATGAAAACAAATGAGAAATTGGATTCCGTCCTTACGCAGACACTCGCTGCACGCTGGATTTTGACCGCACACTTACACACTATTTTACTGCTGTTAAGTCTGTGCTTTATTGCCTCATTGATGCTATTTAAAGCCAAGGAACTGAAAGTTGGCACAGGATGAACGTTATTTTTCTGTGCAAATACTTGCTGGAACTTTTGCCAAAGAGGAACCAAGTTTTGGTCCCCAGCTCTAACTCCAATTTTACCTTGGAGGCTAAAATCGCTTGCTGAATAGACATATACCATAGGCTGATATATTGTGAGTTTACCTGGAGCAGTTGCCACAGTCCAGCACTCCTGAGTACGACCTGTTCTCATTGTCAAAGAAGTACTGGGTCTGCTCCGTGATACAACTCTCTTTGAACATGTTCTCGGAAATGTCCTCCTCTGCAGACTGCACTGGAAAGAGAATACCCAGACAGAGAATAAATGCACTGAGCTGTGAAACTACTTCAGTTTCTATTTTCTACCATGACACAAACACAGTATTGATATAAAAGTTGCGTGCCACCTGAAGAGATGCTATTGCTTTGCCTGGAATGTTCCACAATATAAAGTTCAACCTATTTATGTTGCATTTATTCAATAGCTTTTTTTTTTTTTTTTTTTTTTTTTTGCTTTAAGTGGAACTAAACACTAAATCAACTTTTTGCTACTATTGTATATGGTGTTTTAATAGTAGTCCTAGTCCTTTTTGTCATAAAGCAAACTAGGTACATTTGCAGCTTTCTAGCCAAAAATTGTCAAAAACTGTGTGCTGCCTCTAGTGGAACAAGTATGTAACATCACATGGAACAGACAGGTGTTTCTGATTGTATCTGGCTGCGGGATCAGAGTTTAAAGTGTGGATACTTGTTAGACCAAGGGTGGGCAAACTAAGGCCTGGGGGGCCACACACGGCTCATTGGGCTCATTAATCCGGCCCACCGAAAGTGACCAAATTATATTAAACCTTGATCAATTTACCTTTCCCCTGTAATGTCTGTTTCCCCCAAACACTGGCGTACTTCAGCAACATCCACCTTGTTTATGTGTGTTACTTTCTTATTCTCTTATCAGCCCTTAATTAGCTTATCAAAGAGAAGAAAAGTGGATATTTAGCGCGATAGCAATATTTAGTGTTCAATACAGAGTGGATGAGAATATATTTTCACCAAAGTCCGATCAATGTACCTAGGCAAGTTTTTTGCTGGCATTCAAATTAGCAAAAGCTGGCAAGCCTTTGTCTGAAGGTGATTTTTTTAAAAAAATGCCTTTGGAAAACAATTTATACAATGATTCATGTTTTGCTATATATATATATATGTGTGTGTGTGTATATATGTATATGTGTGTGTGTGTGTATATATATATATATATATATATATATATATATATATATATATATATATATATATATATATATATATATATATATATATGTATGTATGTATGTATATGTATATATATATATATATATATATATATATATATTTATATTATATATATATATATATATATATATATATATGTATATGTATATATATACACACACACATACTTTGTATTGTAGCCGTGTGTCAAAAAGTTTGCCCACCCCTGTGTTAGACTGATCACACTGTTCCTCATTCCATCCAGGAACTGTCCAGTTTAGCAGATCTATTTGAAATGTGGTTGTGGGAGGAGTTTAAGGTGTTAAGTGCCACTTTAAAAATACCTTCAAAAAACACATTTCAGGCGAATGAATGACATAGCTGTCACCAGAGCGATGACGAGAGTTATTGTTTTGCAAAGAATGTTCTACGGTATTTATCTATTTATCTCCACGGAGATTCCAGGCAAAGCAATCACACCGTGGACCTTTAAAGGATAACAGCTCTGCAGCATCTCATCAACTGAACCACATCTTATTGATTTTCTTACCTCCTCTGAACAGATTGGGAAATATGAGCCCAAAGACGATCTGCTGCAGTATCGACCTGGATGGGGAGAAAACAGTGAGTCACTATGTATGAGTCAGTCCTACATCTTGAATCTTTCCTGCTCCAGCCACAACAACATCTACATCCAGCTGCACTCTGGAGCCAGGGCCGCTGCAGCTGTGAGTGTCCAGGGAGCCATAGGTCACGCACCCATAAAAGCACTGTGTTTGAGCGACCGCTGGACAATCAAACCAGTATACGGCTATGACAGCTGCGCCTGTCCTCCTCTGACCCACGCTAATGACTAAACAGAACAGCTTACATGAAAAAGTATTAAAGGTGCAGTGGAAAAGAAAGTGGAGAGGTTTGAGTCACTGTAATAACACGACATGACAGTGTTTCCGCATGTAAGAAACCGGGAGGAAATGTTGAATGTGGAACTAAATAATAAATCAACTGTCTTTGCTGCTAAACTGTGTATATGGTCTTTTAATAACATTGTCTACTGTTCTTATTCCTTTTTGGCAATTTGAATGTAAACTAGACATAAAATATCTGCTGCCTCCTGTGGCTACTACAATTTCAAGTACAACATGACATTTCACAGGACTGCCTTGAGTAAAGCCGGGTGTGCCTGATTACAAACGCCTGGCTGCACGGAGTTTGATGTATCGATATCTGTGAGACCAATCACACACCAATCACTTTTCCCTCACTATCTCCTCACTTTCTCCTCACTGTCCCTCACTTTCCCCTCACTGTCCCCTCACTTTCTCCTCACTGTCCCCTCACTTTCCCCTCACTTTCCCCTCACTGTCCCCTCACTTTCTCCTCACTGTCCCTCACTTTCCCCTCACTTTCACCTCATTTCTCTTCACTTTCTCCTCACTTTCTCCTCACTTTCCCCTCACTGTCCCTCACTTTCCCCTCACTGTCCCCTCACTTTCTCCTCACTGTCCTCCTCACTTTCCCCTCACTTTCACCTCACTTTTCTCTTCACTTTCTCCTCACTTTCTCCACACTTTCTCCTCACTTCTCCTCACTTTCTCCTCACTTTCTCCTCACTTTCTCCTCACTTTCTCCCCTCCTCTTTTCGCCTCGCACTTTTCTCCTCACTTTCTCCTCACTTTCCCCTCACTTTCTCCTCACTTTCTCCTCACTTTCTCCTCACTTTCTCCTCACTTTCCCCTCACTTTCTCCTCACTTTCCCCTCACTTTCTCCTCACTTTCACCTCACTGTCTCCTCACTTTCCCCTCACTTTCTCCTCACTTTCTCCTCACTTTCCCCTCACTTTCTCCTCACTTTCTCCTCACTTTCTCCTCACTTTCTCCTCACTTTTCCTCCTTTCTCCCTTCCCCTCACTTTCTCCTACTTTCCCCTCACTGTCTCCTCACTTTCTCCTCACTTTCTCCTCACCTTCCCCTCACTTTTCTCCTCACTTTCTCCTCACCTTCCCCTCACTTTCTCCTCACTTTCCCCTAATTTTCCCCTCATTTTCACCTCACTGTCCCCTCACTTTCCCTTCACTTTTCCCTCCCTTTCCCCTTTAGTCCTCCATAGGGATGGGTATTATTAGGGACTTATCGTTATTGCTTATCATCCGGTCTTTTAAGGGTATTTTTTCAGCAAAATAAATAACTAAAAATAAATAATACTTTAGCCTAGGCTACCCTGAAACATTTAAGTAAGATTTATTTCCAACTTTCATATTGAAAATGAATATTGTTGTTTGGTAAAAAGATTTTTAAGATTACTATGCTGTGCTATGCCGTATGCCTGCTATGGTCAAAGACGAGCAAGAAGCTTTCCTCTTCTCATATCGAGGCATTTCCACGTGTTTGTCTTTCCACTTGCATTAGTGAGTTTGTACGTCTGTGTGCTGCTCGGAGCCAGGCAGTCACACACACAAATGGTGGGATGCTGGCGTGGAAAATGTTTCTTATACTGTGTGGCATCTTGTGAAAGTGGTGCCGACAGGTTGCATGTATGGGATATATTTTATGAAGGGAGCAAAATTTCATGCTTTGTATTTGACCGTGTTTGATCAGCACGGTTCCTCAGCACAGTTAAGAGCACCGATAGCACTGGAGCTTATTGATCCACTCGAACCATCAGCGTCCTCAGTCACTGCATCTCCTCCTCTTTACCATCATCACCACCACTTAAGTCTATACTATATATTTTCTCTAACAAATTCATTCTTTCCATTCATCCTGTACCTTTACAAGCCTACCTCTAAATGCCAAAGTTTATCCATTCAGTACATTTTCTAGAACATTTACGATTGGAAACCCCAACATATGTTTCACTATTTGACTTACCAGGCAGCTGTTGAGGCCCACCAGCCGATACTGAGCAGGTCCGCTATAGTAGGCTTTAGAGAGGGAAGGGGGTAAGGGAGAACAGTCTGTCAGATAACAGTGCAGACTCCAGGTATCCCACAGAGCTTTGGAGTGCATGACTGGTCCTCTCACCACATGGACGGAGCGCAGTCCAGCCGCAGCTTTGCTCTCCTCTTCGGGGTCGCACACAGACTGGTAGTCATAGGTCTTGTTGAAGAAGTACAGAGACTGGTTGACCAGGTTTATCATCAGCACAGGGTCCACTTCCCCAAAGAACTGCCCGATCTGGAACAAAATGAGCGTTATATAGGGCTGTAGACGATGGTGTCTTAGTTGACCAAATCGTTTATTATCAGTTGATTATTTTATTACGATTACTGTGATATGCTATGATATTATTTGCACAACAGCAGAATACATGGAGTGAGTTATCTGGAGTTTTTGGAGTGACTGGGCAGTTTAATTGGCTTTATCAATCAATTATGAGTATGCCATCTGCTAGTACTTCTCTACATACATAGTAGGATTAGTGTAATACGCCAATACTTACTAACTTCTCCTCCTTATTTTAGTCAAGCAATTAATGCACAGGACATGTATTCTGACCAAAATCTCTTTTGTCAACTACAGCTTTATTCTATCATTGTGTCACCAGTAAATGCACTCTCTTTTTCCATACATTTACAAGTGGAGCTACATGTTGCTTTGTCTTATCAGTTACTTCTTCTCCACCACCACCACCATCACCAGGGTTTATAGTTCTCAAGGGCATCCTGATTTGACTTGAAAATAGGGGGTTTGCAATGCCATTTGGGTGTCATTATAAGGATATGCTGTCAACAGATTTCACAGACGTAAACTGACCTAGGTCTATATAATTCAAAGGACTGAAGTCATTAATGTGACATAGCTCCCTGAGATATGACTCACAAATGGACAAAGGAAACTGGATCTCCTCATCCAATAATCTATAAAAAATCTTCCATAAAATATCATTAAAATGGTTTACAGCTGATGTTGGACCCTTGCTCCAGTCTGCACGTGCCTGATGACACACTTGCCTTAGCATTAGCACATCACACTGGCGGTGGTATGCACAGAGGACAAGGAATTCAAGCAAGCTGGATGAAGTTTCTTGCCCAAGGACACAGCATGCACAGAACTGTAGAATAAATTGTTATAGCCCGAGAAGAGGCATGACGCTGCAGTTTTAACGCAGGAGAATTTTATTTACCATCAATGTGGTACCTATTGTGAGACATTGTGGTATTGTTGTCCATTCCAGTGTAGTGCAGTCCAGACTGGCTATACTTCCATTGTAGGGAGTATTATACCTGTGATGACGTAGGCCAAGATAACAAGGATTGAGCTGCCTGTGTGCCCTCAGTAAAGCACATAAATAGTTCTGTAGTTATTTAATACAATCCATACAAACTACATTTAATCTTTTTTTTCTTGTTGCTCAGATATGTCGAGCTTTTATATATATATTTAACTTTTAAAATCTATAGCAAGGCCCACAAATGTATTTTAAGTTGATTTATCTGGGGTATAATTCCAATTGTTTCTCATTAGTTTGTTCAAAAAAGACAATCTGGGAATGACACATGGGCACAAAGACTTGGGCAGAGATGAAAAATATCTGTCAAATATCAGACGATTTTTTTTTCTATTTTATCCAATACCTATATCTGCAAAAACCCTCAGATATTTGCCGATACTGATATTGGAACCAATGTATCCCTCATCCCTACTTTAAAACTCACCAGTGAAATGTACTCATCCTGGTTGGACATGAGCAGAAATCCACCATCGTCCAGGATCACACAGTCGATGTACTGCAAGAAACAGTAATATTAGTAAAGTATTCAGCAATATTAACAAAGTATTTATTTAATCTTACAATAAATATCAGTTTAAATACCTTGTCGTTCCGTAGACATCCACAATTTCATCTTTGCACTAAAGAAAAGACATGTGTGTGTTGAACAGTAGTAACTTTGGTATTAGTCACAACATTATGACCTGTGGATTATCCAGTACTGCTCTAAACTCCACTGGGCCTTCGAGGGCTGTGTGTGCCAAGACAGGCAGACATTTTGGCTTTGTGCATTAAGCTTAAGCCACAATAGTCACACTATCCTAAATTGCCTGACAGATCTTTTCAGACCCAAATGAAAAAAAGCCAAAACAAGCAGCAAAACATATGTGGGTGTAACCCAGTTTTGTAAAAGGAATAAATAAAAGAAAAAAAAGCTCAAACTGTGTACTGTGATCCAGGGCTGGTTCATGCTATGTGGGCAGCTTTACAGAATCCATTTTGGGGGCATATAAAAACAAAAGGCAAATAACAAAACAACACAAACAACAGCTGTGCCAGCTTTAGGGAGATAGATTTGAGGCCGTGTGACAAACTTTCTTTCATGTTAATGCAGCCCTGACTGAAACTAAAATGGTCCGTTATCTAGTGATGGAACGTAAAGAAATAAAAGTTGTAAAGTAATGTACTTAAGTATAAATTTTAGGTATCTGTACCTTTTAACTTTTACATTTGAAAAAAGATACATACACTTTTTTTTAATTCACTGTTTGACATGAAATCAGACTTTTCCTGTTTTAGGTCAGTTAGGATTACCAACATTTTTTTCTCTTTGCTAAGTGCTGGAATAATTAGAGAAGGAAATTTTAAAGACAATTTTTCATAACTCTCTTCAAAGTCAGAAGTTACATACAGTAAGATTACTATGCATTTATACAATTTGGGAAAACCCAGTTGATTATGTCATGTCTTTGGAAGCTTCTGATAGGTTTACTGACATCATTTGAGTTCATCAGGGACACACCTGTGGATGTATTTGAAGGCACACTTGAAACACACTGCTTCTTTGTGTAACATCATGGGAAAGTCAAAAACATATCAGCCAAGATATCAGGAAGAGGATTGTGGACTTGTACTTCATCCTTCCAGATGCCTGAAGATGCCAAGTTCATCTGTTCAAACAATCATATCGCTCAGGAAGAAGATGGATTCTGTGTCCCAGAGATGAACGTGGTTTGATCCAAAATGTGCAGATCAACTCAAGAACAAAAGCAAAAGACTTTGTGAAGATTCTGGCTGAAGCTGGTAAGAGTTTGTCATTATCCACAGTGAAACGAGGACTGTACCGACATGGGCTGAAAAACCACTCTGCCAGGAAGAAGCCGTTACTCCAAAAGAAACATAAAAAAGCCAGATTACAGAAATGAAACTAAATTTTAACTGCCATAATGAGCACCGTTACGTTTGTAGGAAAATGGAGGAAGCTTGCACGCCTGAGAACACCATCTCAACTGTGAAATATGGGGGTGTCAGTATCATGTTGTGGGGTTGTTTTGCTGCAGGAGGGACTGGTGCACTTCACAAAATAGATAGCATCATAAGGAACAAACATTATGTGGAAATACTGAAGCAAAATCTCAAGACATCAGCCAGGAATTCAAAGCTTCAACGCAAGTGGGTCTTCCAAATGGACAATGACCCGAAGCATACTGCCAAACTGGTGACAAAGTGGCTTAAGAGTAACAAAGTCAGTGTTTTGGAGTAACCATCACAAAGCCCTGATCTCAATCCTATTGAACTGAAAATGTATGGGCCTGAAAAGGCATGTGCGAGTAAGGCGGACTACAAACTTGGCTCAGTTACACCAGTTCTGTCAGGAGAAATGGGCCAAAACTCCTGCAAACTATTGTAAGAAGCTTGTGGAAAGATATCCAAAACATTTGACCCAAATCACACAGTTTAAAGCCACTAAATACTAATGAAATGTATGTAAACTTCTGACTCAGAAGAAAGTAATGAAAAATTGTCTTTAAAAAATCCTTCTCTCATTATTCTGGCATTTAGCAAATAGAAATAATTTTGGTAATCCTAATTGACCTAAAACAGAAAAAGTTTTGTCTGATTTTGTATCAGACAGTGAGACAAAAAAAAGCATATATATCTTTTTATGTAATGTATGTAAACTTCTGGTTGCAACTGAATATGTACTTTATACTCCACTACATTTTTGAACAGGATTGAAAAGTAGAAGTATTTTCGATTATTCTTTGAGACCTGTTGAAAAGACTGAGGGTTTATTTTTTAACACGTTCACAATTTGAGCAAACTAAAACATACAAATAAAAACATCTAGGAAAAAACTACGGATTCAGTTGTTTGAATTGAACAAAATTCAGCACAAATCTTCATCAAAATCATCACATCTGAAGCTTCATTAGATCTGAAAAAAGTACATTTTTTAAACATTACACACACAGGTACATTCATATTTTTTATTGAAGTAGATGTTTTCATGTGATACTATTACTTTTACTTGAGTATTGTTTTACTCCAGTGTCTATACTTTTACTTAAGTAACAAAATTGGGTACTTCTTTCTGAACATCCACCTTCCACCACATAACCGACCCTACCGGACAACAGAGGACAATACAAAACATTATTATATTTATTATAAGAAAATATTTCACAACATCTTAGTTCCTCCTGTTTGGTTTCTAACATGCTCTAACCCACATGCTCTGCTCTGGTTGAGTCCATGACCTGGTTACTTGTAGGCGATTCTCCGATCACCTACAAAGCACTGACCAGAAAGTAGTTGCCTGAGCAAAGACTTTCAGACCTCTCTTCAGACATGTCATGAATGATTCTGTAGTTAACTGTGAATTAACCAGGTCATAATGCTTTACACTACCAGTCAAACGTTTGGACATACCTTATCATGTAATGTTTCTTTTCTTTATATTTACTATTTTCTACATGTAGATACATACGGAAGACATCAAATATATGACGCAACATGTATGGAATTACGTAGCAAAGAAAAAATACATTAGATGACCAATTTTTTGTATTTTAGTTTGAAATTCCTCAAAAAAGCCACATTTATGGAAAACTGATCAGACTTAAAATTTTAAATGTGGCTGAATTTCTTGCTTTGAATTTTTTAACTCTGAATTTCAATTGCTGGGTTTTTAAGTATAAATTTTGTCTGTGTTAAAATATTCAAAGTAAAATATTCAGCTTTTAAAAATTCAGCACAAATAGTTTGAGGCCCTAATATTCAACAGTCAAAATTCACAGTGGAAAAAAAAAAAAAAAAAAGTCACAGCAAAGATCCAAGATGCAAAGGCATAAGCGATCAAGTGTAATTGGGGAGGAGAGAGTTTCCTATTGGTCTTCCTCTTCTGTGGGCGGGGCTTATAGTTAAGGAATCAAAGCGATGATATTTTGATTTGCTTAATTTTGACCAATCAGACTGGTTCCCTGGAGCATTTCTTGGATCGATTGGCATCTTCGATCTTTGATGCAAAAATTTTCAAACCAAATTTTACACTCTGACTTTTGACTGTTGAATTTGAGGGCTTGAAAATATATGTGTGGAATAAGTAAAAAGTGAATTTGTACTTAGAATTTTTAAACACTCACAAAAATGTATACTTAAAGGGCCCATGTTCCACTGTTTTCTGATCTATGTTATAATGTTGTTTCCTCATCAGAAACAAACCTAGAGTTGTGTTTTTTTCACACATGTTTTACATAAACCATCCGTGTTTGGACCGAGTTCTTCTCCCAAACTGAAAACACTCTGTTCCACCTTGTGATGTCATGTGGTAATACAGGAAGTGCTCCATTGTGTTTTTCAACCCCATAGATTTTCACTAGAATCATTTGGATGATTTCAGCCTTGGAGTTGCTCATCTCTACTGAAAAAAAAAAAAAAAAAAAAAAAGGTAGCTGTTAACTTGAAAACTACCACTTCATGACATCACAAGGTGGAACAGAGCATTTTGAGCTAATAATAAATGGTTACTCAAACATGTGTGAGTGAAACAAAACACAACTCCGGGTATGATTTTGATAAGGCAACAGCATTAAACACGGCTTAAAGCTCATAAGAATCAATTTGGTGTAGTACAAGACGTTTAAGATTTTCAAGTTAAAATATTCAAAGTGAAAAAATCAACTGCATTTAAAATTCAAAATGTGATGAAGTCTTCTCTCATGAGCAGTTTGTTTGAGGTTATTTTTTGTCTACTACATTCCATGTGTCCATTCATAGTTCTGATGCCTTCAGTGACAGTCTACCATGTAAATAATCATGAAAATAAAGAAAAAACAGACATGTAAAAGTGTGTCCAAACGTTTGACGAAGGGTATGTTCACAGTGCATGCAGAACGGTAGGGCACAGTCACTTACATTCACTTTGAGAGTAGCGTTAATGAAAGAATTCATCCAGTATGTGACATTGAGTTTGACTCCCACCACTACGGATGACAAACAGAGCGCGTCAGCTGACACAATGAAAAATGCAGGATTTTTCATTACTCCAGATGCCCTGGAGAGCCAGCCCCGAGCCTCACCTGCCGGCTTCAGGGTCACCTCGTCCACGCTGAGGGCCACGGCTTTGCTCACCAGGATCCCCGTGTCTGTCACCTGCTCCCGGAACTCCGCTAGAAAGAGCGAGAGAGGGGGAGGAGGAAGAGAGAGGGAGACATGGGGAGAGAGGGAGAAAGGAGAGAGAGGGAGAAAATGGTGAAGGAAGAGAGAGAGACAGATAGACAGAAGAGGAGAAACAGAAAGATAAAGAGAGAAAGAGGAGGAGGAGGAAAGAGGAAGACATGGGGAGAGAGGGAGATAGGGAGAAATTGGTGAAGGAAGAGAGAGAGACAGATAGACAGAAGAGGAGAAACAGAAAGATAAAGAGAGAGAGAGGAGGAGGAGGAAAGAGGAAGACATGGGGAGAGAGGGAGAAAGAAGAGAGGGAGAAAATGGTGAAGGAAGAGAGAGAGACAGATAGACAGAAGAGGAGAAACAGAAAGATAAAGAGAGAGAGAGAGGAGGAGGAGGAAGAGGAAGACATGGGGAGAGAGGGAGAAAGAAGAGAGGGAGAAAATGGTGAAGGAAGAGAGAGAGACAGATAGACAGAAGAGGAGAAACAGAAAGATAAAGAGAGAGAGAGGAGGAGGAGGAGAGGGGAAGACATGGGGAGAGAGGGGGAGAAATAGTGAAGGAAGAGAGAGAGACAGATAGACAGAAGAGGAGAACCAGAAGAGATAAAGAGAGAGAGAGGAGGAGAGAGGAAGACATGGGGAGAGAGGGAGAAAAATGGAGAAGGGAGAGGGAGAAATGTTGAAGGAAGAGAGAGAGACAGACAGACAGAAGAGGAGAAACAGAAAGATAAAGGGAGAGAGAGGAGGAGGAGGAGAGAGAGGAAGACATGGGGAGAGAGGCAGAAAATGGTGAAGGAAGATAGAGAGATAGACAGAAGAGGAGAAACAGAAAGATAAAGAGAGAGAGAGGAGGAGGAGGAGAGAGAAAGACATGGGGAGAGAGGGAGAAAGGAAAGAGAGAGAAAATGGTGAAGGAGGAGAGAGTGAGACAGATAGTGTGAGAGAGAATAGAGAAAAACAGAATGATAAAGAGAGAGGATGATACATAGAGAGAGAAAGAGAGAGAGAGAGGGTGAAGGAGAGAGAGGTAGAGAAGGGGGAATGGCGATATGAGAGAAAAAAGTGATGAAGGAGAGAGATAGATGCATATATATGGAGAGAGAGAAAGGCAGAAGAGGAGAAAGAGAGAAAGAGGGAGGATACATAGAGAAAGAGGTAGGGATAGAGAGAGAAAGAGAGGAGGAAAAGACAAGCGGAAGAGAGGAAGAGGATAACAAAGACAGATGGGGAGGTGAAGGTGAGAGATACAGTTGGAGACAGGTAATGAACGAGAGAGAGAGAGAAGGGAAGAAAGAGGGATAGAGAGGATGGGTATACAGAGAAAGAGAGGAGGGGTACATAGAGAAAAATAGAGAGAAGGAAGAGACGGTGAGGGAGAAAGGGAGATGGAAGCGGGGGCAGAGTGATGAAAGAGGGTTGGGAAAGAAAGAGAGAAAGGGGGTGAAAAGAGGGATAGGGTAATAAATGGAGATGGAGAGGAGGGGGTTAGAGAGAGAGAGAAGTTAATCATAGTAATTTGTCCAAAAGTGGGAGTTGCTGTTTACATATAGTTAATGGTCTGATCTTATTGAGGGGAATTCCACAGATTCAAACATTAATATGATAGATTTATAGATGGATGGATAGAGATGATTTATAGATGGATGGATAGAGATGATTTATAGATGGATGGATAGAGGGCGTGGCTATGGGGTTAGGGAGACATACAGTATTAAGCTAAATCCACTTTTATGACCTTTCTACCATATTATACCGTTGTTCCCTCACCAAAAACCTGCCTGAGTAATCTTTCGATGTCACGGTTAGCAGTATAAGCCCAGAAGTCGGCATGGAACGATATTGAAATTTTGTGCCACAATTATCAGGGCCAAAATAATTGCGATTAACGATTATATCACAATAACGATCAATGTTGCCGATAGTTAAAAAGTGTTATGATATGAATAATTATAATTTTAATGTTATTAATAAGTTCTCTAATTAAACAACTCTTATATAATTGTACTTTGTTATCAGTGAAAACAACTACAATCTAGCAGAAAATATTATGAATAAGCAGGGCCACTGACAGATATTTGGGGGCCCGGGTCAAGAAGCTTCACAATTCTGCCCCCCCCACCCATCAACTCCCCTGTGGATAAGTAGCTTTTTCTGCACATTCTGGAGATATAATGGTGATTATCTTTGTTGCCAATTATCACAATTATATAAAATGTCCTACGAAAGATTATTGTCTACCCCTTTTATCACGATAAACGATATGATTGCTTATCAACCACAAGCCTACGTAACCAGGAAGCTCTCTGCAGTCATTTTCCATAATTATACCAAAGCAGGACACAAAACAATACAATACAACTTCACAAACCTGATACGATGTGAGGTAGTTTGATTAGCATGCATGCTGATTAAACATGTTATGCGTTTAGCACATGCGTTTTCCCATGTATTGGAGGAAAATGTGTCTATAAGCAGTTGCTGAGGTCAAAATAATTCAGCTGAGTACTGTCTGCATCTATTTATTAAGCGTTTTATTGTCGCATAATCAGGAAGTGTCTTGTTAGCATGCTAGCTGTTGTTAGCGTGAGCATAATTACAGTCCATCTGTCAGAATTAGAACCGACTCAAATGCAAAATGAGTTAATGTCGCAAACCATGTTGAATATTCCCAAAGTATTTAAGAAACAAAAATTGAGACACTACAACTCAAAACCTTGTGCCGTCTGCTATACACATCAGCAGAGACAACAGGAAATGTCCACGGGGAGAGAGGAAGGGGGGAGTGTGTATGCAATGGAAATCCTATGTGTGTGTGTGTGTGTGTGTGCGTGTGTGTGTGTGAACCTGTGTGTGAACCTGTGTGTGGAGGGGGTTTAAGTCAGTCATATCAGCTTCTGAACAGCATCCAAAGGTAGAGAGCAGCTCGGGCACTCGGCCAGACCACACTGCTATACGTTTACGTGCACAAGAGAAGCTAGGATTATACAGGCTTTGTCCAATTACAACCAGGGCTTTTAAACAGTCCTATGTAGTCATTCCTCTTCGTTTCGTCTAATCCCATCCAATAATTTGATTAATTTTTGCCGTTTTCGCTGAGATGTGTAGCTAGCTTACTCATCAAGCGTTCAAGGCTAGCGGAGATTTAGAGATTAGCAAAGCACATATTAGGCTGGCTAGTCTCCTATGCTAATATACCCAATCCACAAGTCTTTGGAAAGAATTGATGTCTATATAGAGCTATGGGGTATTTAAATTGATCACAAAAAAGAAGGGTTTATTTGGTTTTATTTGAATGACTCAACCACTGTGTCATAGTCATGCAAAAACTGTACGGTTGTGTTTTGCCGATTAGCAAGGTAGAGGTTTGAAGGGAAACGATCCCAAAGGTTTATGCTAAACACTGTTAATTGGCTCAACGTTAATGGTCTGATTAGAAATGTTGATTGTAGAAAAATAAAATCACAAGCTAAAGTTAAATCAATCAATGTTTTTTGTGTTTGTTACATTGACAGTGATTTAGCTGCTACGTACACACAAACATCTGCACATTAGCTAGAGTCCATCGTTTTCACTATTTCATCAATTTCAAATCATTTAAACTGTCAGTATTAGTTAACGTTACAGGTACAAGGCTTTTTAATAAAGTATATTTTTCACAAACATCTCCAGTCTTCGCAGATTTTAGGGCACAAGCTAAATCTATACTCTTTAAAATCACACCTGTGCCAGATCAGGATCACTAATGTTTAGTGTGATTAGTTTTAAGATAAATCATTGTCTACGATTTTATTTAATGACCAAAACTCCAAAAGCGGACTCGGTGCCATTCAGTACCACTAGTTCACCACTGCCAATACTGCGTCCCTGTCAAATTTAGTTACATGTTTGCAGGAGCTCTATACAGGATGACGCAAACATGAATCAATTAAAATACAACTCTGAACTAACAATGTTAAAGGACCCACTATTTTCGGATTTATGTTATAAGGTTTCCTCATCAAAAACTGACCTGGAGTTGTGTTTTGTTTCATTCACACATCTTTAGCACACAAACATGTTTAAGCTGTTCTTCTCACAAACAGAAAACACTCTGTTCCACCTTGTGATGTCATGTGGTGATACAGGAAGTGCTCTACTGTGCTTTTGATCTCCATACACCTTCAATAGAGCAATTTGATTGATTGTCTGAAATTGCAATCTCTACTGAACTAATCAAAAAAAGAAAGTTTAAATCTGTCAACTGGACAAATCTGGACAAATCTGGACAAATCTAGACAAGTCTGCTGTGCATCTCCAACTGAAAGTAACTAGTAACTAACTACTAGTTTCTAGTAACTAACCACTCATTGGAAGATAGTGAAGTTCAGATATTAGCCAGAGAAAAGAAATAGTTTGAGAGGGGAGTTAAAGAAGCTATTTTTGTTAGGGAAGACAATCCTTCCTTAAACAGGAATGAGGGCCTGAGACATAATCTCTCACAGATCTATAATTCCATCCTCAGACCCAAAGCAAACAAAAGAAACAAAGAAAAATAGGAGGGCCATTAAAGGGTGAATAGTGCCATTAAAGGCTGAAACTGGAGACAATAGCTGTTCACAGTTTCAGTGTAGTTAGCCCCTCCCCAGATAGATATAAGGCAGTGTCCACCAGCAATCTGACCAGAACTGGAGAAGCAGCTTGGATGAGCAGCGAAATGTCTTCACTCCTACAACGATTTGTCCAATTGACAGATTTTAACTTTGCCTTTTGCTATGGATCAGACCTGGACGACTGAGGGATTACAAAGACAGCACTACATGACATTAAAAGGTGGAACAGAGCATTTTGAGCTTCAGGGATGTAGATAGACTAATTCACCCTTAAACCCCTTATTAAACTGTACCTTGTGATTAAACACACTGTTGTTGTTTTTTTTTTTTACATACCATTATAAATGGGAGCAGTGAAAATGTAGATTTCATTGTCCAGGGCTCTCTTGTAGGAGCTGCATTCGTACGGTTCAGGGTTCTCTGTCCAGTCTGGCCCAGCGCTGCAAAACACCAGTGTCAGGTATGAAATATGGACTGAATAATCACACTCATATTACTAGAGCCAAGTGCTACAGATCCTATTATAATCCATACAGTGTGTGTGCAGGGTGTGACCAATGACGGCAAGAGATTGAAACTTTTATGAATGCTAGAAAGGGGATCAATATAGCTAAGCAAGCGAAAGTTATACCAATGGAGAGCTAGCCATTCAACACTCTGCTAGCTACAGTGGTGCTTTATAACAAAAATGGAAGCTATTATTTAACCTCATACATACAATAGTCCAGTTTGAACATAAAAGTGCTAACGTCTATAAAGAAATGAAGTGACTCTGGATTGGTCTTGTATATTGTAAGGGCAGCTCTTAGGGTCAAAATGAGACCACTGTGTACTGTCTGCATCTTATTATGAAGCGTTTAACTGTGCACAAACCAGTATGTGCACTGTTAGCTTGCTAGTTGTGGTTAGCATTACCCTGACGGCAAATCTCAACTCTATAAAAGTTCTCCGAAACGTTTATAAACTCATTGCGGTGAATGATGCTAGGAAAGTGAGGAATAACTTTGGACCATTTGAAACCGTTAAAAATGAACTAGTTCTGTCCTTCACGGTTTTAAGACCAGTGTATCTCAGTTAAAAGCAACACATCAATGCGATTGAAACCTAGCTAGCATCTTTAGCCCTGATCCGTGTCCCATTGTGGTCTCTGGCAGGCTCCACAGCTCTGCGCTAAAAGGCTAATCCAACATGCTTTTGGACAGGCCCAGAGGAGCAGGGGAGAGGGCCAGCCAAAAGTCCAGCTAAGAGCGCTACATAGTCAGGATCTGTTTACATCCTACACTTAAGACATGCAGAGAGACAGGCCATTTGTAACTGAGAGGGAAGAAGGGATGAGAGGAGAAAGAGAACAGGGAAGGAGGAGAAAGAAAATAGAGAGAGATAGTACCTTTTTGGAAAGACTCTTGTGATCCCTCCATCTGTGGCTACGAACCTGGCCACGACTCCGTCTCTGCAACACAAAGAAGCACAAATATACTGTTCAGTTAGTAGGGCTTAAATGGTCTAAAGTATCGAAAAGCGATACTGATATTCAATACAAAAACTAGTATTGAAGCTTGATACTCATTTGAGCAGGTATCGATATTAAAAAATTTGCATTCACAGGACAGAAGTGAACGTTTCCTGAATATCTTTAGAATGATCTTGAGCTGTATCAGAACAATTACAAGACCAAATAGACTAGTATACACTCATGGACCACTATGGAACCTTCCTTTTTGACTGAGAGATTACGCAGGTATGAGGCCACATGGTAATATAAAAGAAATTACTATGATTTAATGTAGAAAATCGCATTCTATTGTCTAAAGAAGCAGTTTTTTTTTAAATTATCATCGTGATAATGGAATCTCTATTGGGTGTAGGGGTGTGCTAAAATATCGAGACACTGATATGTATCGATATTATTAAAATCAATACGGTATCAATTCTTTGTTTCCTAGTATTGATATCGATATTCCCCCCAGACGTTACTCTTTACGGGTGAAGAGAAGCGAGAAGCAAGAGAAACGAAAATGTCAGAAAAAATGTTTCAACCGCCTTCCTCCCTCTAGTTAGAAACATGCATTAATCAAAAAGCACTTTATTGTGTTTTTTAATCTTCAATAAATGGAAGATTATTGCACCATTTAATGTTTTTTTTTTTTTTGTTTTTTTTTTTTGTGAAAATTGGGTTGACCATTTCAGTAAGGTTGAAGGCCTTTATTTTTTTCTGAATTGTATCGTATCGATTTGAAATATATCATATCGAATCGTATCGCATCGAAATGGCACTGTATCAAGATACGTATCGTATCGTGGACTGTGTATCGAGGTACGTATCGTATCGGCAGCTGCTTGGTGATACCCAGCCCTAATTGGGTGTATTCCTTAGTATGGAAATCGAAATTTTCGTAACTATTTTACTATTAGTTAGTGTACTCAAATGATAATAATTATGTCTCTGTCTCATGTGGTTCTGTCCACATCCTTGTTACAAATCCAAGGAAATGTTCTTGACTCAGCAACTTTGGATGCTGCAAAACATGGTGCCCGCCAATGTTGCACAGGCTCTTTTTTTCTTCACCCTTTCTGACCCGAGTCAAAACCCGACTTGAACACACGAGATAGACAGCTCAGTTGGTGTGTTTGTCCTGTGATCCAAAGCTTGGCTGTTGGAAGCTTGCTCTCAATGCAAAACATTGAAGGTATGGCCACACTTTGATGGTTTGGTCCCAGCTGCAACAGAGGAATGCTGTTGTTGTGTCCTTGGGCAAGACACTTAACCTGCTTCGAAAACTTTTATTGTAACCTTAAGCCAGGCACTTCACCCACATTGCCTTGGATGAATGTGGTGTGTGTGTGTGTGAGTGATTGATTGTTGGTGGTCAGAGGGTCCACCCCAGGGCAGCTGTGACCACAATAGTAACTTACCACCACCGAGTCTGAAGTGAATGAATAATGCATGAAACTGTAAAGCGACATCAAGACTCAGACTAATGCACTTTACTCAAAAAAATGACCTCCACTTTAGATTTATAGTAACTGCAGCGCATAGATGCCACCGTCACTGCAACCTCTCTGCAAGTCCTCTGTTTCGTTAATCATTTTCAATTAGAATAAAAAAAAACACACACACACAAAAGCCATATAGAATCCTCCTTGTGCAGGCAGAGGCAGTAGGATTTGGGCTCCATTGTGAGAGGGCTAAACCTGTTGTTCTCATTAGTGGTGCTTTGTAATGCTCCTAAGTCAGCCAAATCCTATTACACAGAGGAGCGCTAAAGGCTGCACACCTAGCATGTGTGCTGCCAAAGAGCCCAGCCTGCTGTGAGAGAGGGTGGAATAATGCAACAGTTTGGGGCAGAGATTTTCATTTTAAGTAAATTTTGCATTTCCTCTTCTGAATATTATAACACCTAGGAGCAGGATATGTATATATATATATATATATAAATATATATAAATATATATATATATTATATATATATATATATATATATATATATATATATATATATATATATATATATATATATATAATATATATATATATATATATATATATATATATTATATATATATATATATATATATATATATATAATAAATCCTAATAAATCCTAGAGATTTGGTAACATGTAGCAAAGCAGGAATATGCAAGGCTCATTGTACAAGTTGTTCAGTTTTATGAAGTGCTTGTTAAAAAGGTAAATTAAACAAGGTTTACCCTAAACGATTTTAATATAATTTTGTCACGTTTGGCGGGCCGGATTAATAAGCCCAAAGGGCCGTATGTGGCCCCCGGACCATACTTTGCCCATGTCTGGGTTATGATCGGAGAGCGGTGTCCATCAACCAAGCTTTACAAACGGGGGGTGAGTGTGGTGTGAACACGGCCAGCACGTGTTCATTTTAGATTTAACTATTTTTACTCTGACTGTGTATTATGTGCATTTTTTGATAAAAGCCACATTTTTATATAACGCTTTTCCACCTTCAAGACAGTCAAAACTCTTTGCATCAAGGAACCGCTCACACATTCATACACCAGTGTATGCAGACACTAGGGGCGAGGTAGATTAAGTGTCTTGCCCAACGACACAATGATAGTATTCATCTGTGAGAGCTGGAACCACACCACCGACCTGTGGGTCAGTGGATCTGACAATGACGAGCAGGAGATGAACAGCCAATCTGAGCTGCTGTCGCCCTTTTATTTGAATATTCCGTTTTTATACATGTTTGTGCCTTCTGTGTTGCTTTAAAGTGCTCTATTTGAGATAAGTGTCGGAGAGAAGCAAGTGGAGAGGCTGAGGAAAATCTTTGTAGCTGTATAACGCACAAATCCGTCTGCATCACACTAAATTGTAAGTAGTTGTTCCCAGGCTCATCAAGTCATTTCTATTGTCGGTATTTACAGCTTGTATAAACAAAATCGTATAAAACGTTTCTTGTTCCCAGATCTCAATGGAAAACTCTAATTTGCCAGACGCTTTTAAAACCATTCGCTCCCATGTACATTACACGGTTGCCTCGCTACGTGATGCAACTACTAAATCCTTTCTGTGGTAGCATTCTCCTTATTTTGTTTTGTTTGTGATACACTCTAATGCTAACCAGATCTGTGCCGTTGCATGTGAAGATGTGTTTAGATTATAGGGGACCAGCAGGCATGGCGCTGTAAAGACACACTGTTGTAATTATTGTTGTGTTTTTTCATTCTTTCTGCTGGCAGGGCTGAGAGCTGGGTGTGAACAGCTTTCATCAGATCGGACTGTTAACAATCCATCAAATAAGCAAGAGCGAGGAGGGAGGTCAGAAGATGCTGTACAAAAAGAAAATTATATAACTATAGAATTAAAGAGGCACTGTGTACATTTTCTCATGGGGGCTGTGCCATCTGCCTGTCTCCATGGAGATCTTATTGATTTATCATGAATAACTGTAAATAAATATTACTGTAACACTGACATGGACAGTGCCGCTTAGCGAAAATGCATCAGATGTATACGCTGTGGAATGTTGCACAGTATGGCATCAGATTAAACATAGGTATCTGGTGTAACCACAGACCAAATTACAAGTCAGATCTGAGGAGAGGCAAGCCTGCTCACAGGAAGAATGCAATTTTTTATTTATTTTCCTCAAAACACATGTAAATCAAAATAGATATGTTTAATGCTGTACTATAGAACATTCCGTAGTGTATACATCAGATGCAATATTATTCTTTCTCTGCATTTTCTTGAGTCTGGCTGTAGAAATGGGTGTTAATATTTATGATTATTTATGTACGCAACAGGTTTATTTATGTAACTTAATTTATGTCATTTATCTTAATTTTGTCTTCAATAGACTCAGCACAGCTTTGCTCTAGCTCGCTCACTGTGTCACAAAGCTAATTTTTATTAAAATGTAAAATATAAAACTACCAAAAAATGAATAGTTAAGACTATGTATTTTATGTGTTTTATGTGTAGTTTGTGGCATTATTTCGATATTTCCATTCCTCCATTTTCTTCTGCTTATCTGGGGCCGGGTTGTGGGGGCAGCAGTCTAAGCAGGGACTCCTAGACTTCCCTCACCCCAAAGTCGTCCTCCAGCTCCTCTGGTGGGACCCCAAGGCGTTCCCAGGCCAGCCGAGAGACATAGTCCCTCCAGGGTGTCCTGGGTCGACCCCATGGCTTCCATCCGGTGGGACATGCCCAGAACACCTCCCCAGGGAGGCGTCCAGGAGGCATCCGGAACAGAAGCCTGAGCCACCTCAGCTGGCTCCTCTCAACGTGGAGGAGCAGCAGCTCTACTCCGGGCTCCTCTTGTTATTTTAATATTTTTATGACTCAAAATTATCATTAGCATTGAGACAAAAAGTGTTGTCAGTGACATTCACCTGCAACACACTGCCCACTGCCTTATATATAAATATTTATTCATTTTAGTGTGACTCAGCAAAAATCCCATAGAGATACAAGTGGACAGGAAATAGAGACACTAACCGTGAGTTAGCTATTTGCTGTTGCGATAGTACCAATTAATATTCATATTTCTTCTGTGCTTTGAAACCTAAATAAGTCACTTTTGCAGGGTGTGTAAGTTTGCTCTGCATTCAGATAATCACCTCTAGAGAACATGTCTATGGCTGTACTGTGCAATGTCTATGCATTTTAAAAATGTGGTTGTTTCGCTGAATTGTTAACATTGCATTATATAGTTACACTGTGAGCTAATGGGTGTGGCTAATAATCATAAACCAAACAGAGCAGGTTATCACATCAGTCAATCAGTGCAAAAACAAGATGTTATCATGCCTCCATGAGACAAAGTTATTTTACATGTAGACATATGGCTTAGTCCATGCACACGTTATATAATGACATACACAAATACATATGGAAACAAGTAACTGTGTGCTGCGGTGTTGACAAACTTACACACTCTGCTCAGTCCAGACTTTGACCAGCTCTGCGGTCAGCCCAGCGTCCAGGATCAGACGGCTCACCAGGGACACATTACCTTTAGAAAAACAAAATAGGCTTTACACAAGAAGTACAACAATAAACTATATCACACAGCAAAAGCAATATTTACACTGGTTAAAATGACTTCTATGTGTAATGGACAGAATGGGAGAGTGGCGAGTGCTTTCGCCTCACAGCAAAAAGGTCCTCCATCAGTCTAAGACATGCTGAGCCAGTCAAAAGTACTGACTGGACCTCACTGGCTAATCCACCTGTCAATCACACCCATCTGAACTCAGAGACATTCCAGTCTCATATGGTTGTAAATTATTGAAGAAGTGTATATTTTGGACCTTGGGCCACCTAACCTGGAGGATTAGCTTGTAAAACACATATTTTGGATTGACGGATGAAACCAGAGAAAGTATAATTTTAAATCCTGCTTTTAAAAATATATATATTTCAGCAGAACCTTTTGCTTAAAATAGGAACAAAATATATCTTAAAACAAAATAAAAACTAAAACAAGTCAAATAAAAGGCCTAATGATGGAATTTAGGAAACTCAAACCACCATAATAGTGCACTGTGTAACTTTTCTGGTAGAGGGACCATAACATATAATATTGCTTTGCCTGGAATGTTCCACAGTATGGCATTAAACCTATCTATTTTGCATGAATCCAAGTACACTTTGAACTGTATTGTTTACAAATAACTTGATAAACACATTCTTACTGTGACCTCTTCACAGATCTTAACTGTGGCCTTGTTTGTTGCCATGGAGATGGATAAGTGTAATGTCATAATGTGGAACATTCCATGCAAAGCAATAACATCTGCATTATCAGAAAAGTGACTTAATGCACCTTAAAATTCAAGCAGTTTTAACTCTTGTAAATGTTATTTTTTGCAGTGCACTCGTACAAGTTGGCTACAGGAAGGAAGTCTATGGTGTGTTCATAAATTATTGCCCTTGTGCTATCAAGCAAGACATTAATCCTGGGTAAGTTCATTAGTTCTATTCCCTGGGTTGCACTAAAAAGTATGAGAACTGTGTAATGAATCATATGGATGTGTACATTGTAGTGTGAAGAACAGTAGGTGTGGTGGGCCAAATCTTTAGCCTGAATAAATGAAGGGGGGACATGTCAGGATAATGTCCGACAGAGAAAACATGTTTGGGGAGTCTTCAGTGACAGATGGTGGCCTCAAGCTGGAGCTATGTGTATGTCTCAGAGTTCCATTGACAGTAAATGTAGTGTTAAAGTAGTCTTATATCCCCAGTGTGTTGTAACCACCTCCACTGAACACTTTGTGGTCTAAAGAACATGAGGAGTGTGGGTTTTGGCTGAGAGAGCTGACTCAAATGGAAAGAGTTTAACTGACGTAAGATTCTCAAGCAAAAATATAGATACTTAAAGCAATACTGCAGGCCACAGGAGGTAGCGCGTCACCTGCATTATTCCATACAAATAGAAAGTCAAAACCATACCTCGGAACATTCCCCGTGGAGATAACATAGGTTTTATGCCATACTGTGGAAGATTATAGCCAAAGGAACCACATTTCCATAGAAACAAGAAGGTGGAGGCCCTCCTTCAGGTCTAGTAAAAGTCAAATTTGTTGACATGCTCACTCACTCACAGTAAGGATGCAGTGGGGCTTTTTTAAAGGTGCAATATGCAACATTTTTGATGGAAGATCTGCCACCTGCTTGTGCCCATCAAGATGCAATCAGGCCCGGGCCACCAATGATTCAGACCAACCACAGAGCAGCATTATGGTTTGGGTAAAGTTAAAAGTAAAGCACTCAAACAAACCAAAAAAAAACATTAAGCGCTTTGTGCATTTCTGGACAGGGAAGATGTCTGTGGTTTTCTCTCAACTGGATTTAACTAAAATTTGATTTCTTGGCTTGTTTCACTGTTGGGGTGCCTCCACCAATCAGGCTGGAATATTCATCTGAATGCTCCGCCTTGTTCCAATCACTTTCAGCAAGAGCCAGCTATCAGTCTGGTGTGAGCTAGCTTAAAGGACCCACATTATGCTATTTTCTGATCTGTGTTATAATGTTGTTTCCGCACCAAAAATATCTGGAGTTGTGATTTGTTTCATTCACATGTTTAACACACAAACCTTACAGATTTAGGCTCGATACTACCACTTCATGACATCACAGGGCGAATCTTTGGAGATGTAGACAGACTAATAATAAAGAATTACTCAAACGTGTGAATGAAACAAAACGCAACTTTGCATATGTTTTTGGTTAGGTAACAGCGTTATAACATGGCTTAAATCTCACAAGAGTCAATTTTGTGTAATATAGAACCTTTAAAGTAAAGTAGTCTCTGGTTTAATTCTCAGTCAATGCTGGGCCTTCTTGTGTGGCTTTTGTCCCTGTGTGCATTGTATCGGTACATCCTTCAGCTACCTTACCTTTACACGACTGACCACACATTGTTGCAACAGTAGCCTTCACCTTGACCCTGCTGATTCCTCTGCTCTGTAATGTACTTATGGGAGCAGATGGTTTAAGCAGGAGCACTCAGGAGCTGCATTAGGTGATGACAGCACACATGAGTCAGCCTGATTCTACAGTAACATGACAGCAACAATTTCAGGGAAACTGATGTCACTCTAGTGTCACCCCGGTATCACCCTGCTCGCACAAGCCTAATCTCATCTCCAGACTGGGACCCTTGGGTGCTGCTGACCACGGCTGTTATGAAAGTGACCCCCCCGATGAGTAAGCAGACTGTGTTGATGGAATCTTTGGCGACATTATGTCATTGTATTGATTGAGTGTGGTTAGTACTTTCTCGTATCAAAAGACTTTATAATTAGATGCAGAAAGTACAGAGCGGAATTATTTTGACCTCAAAAGTTCAGTATACAATATATGTGTACTGGGGCAAGACACATTTTGCTACATGGGAAGAAATGGGGAACAGGCCCTTTAACTACACTAGTACTACCTTCCAGCTCAGCTCTATTTTAAACCACACTCTCTTTAGAACGTTGTGACACCTCATGCACCTATGGGTTACTCACAAGCGTCTGGGGTGTTCCTGTCGATGAAAAGGTTGAAGTCTTGGAGGAACTGGCTGTTGTTGTGGGACATCTTCAGCTCTTTGCAGTACTCCCTGAGCACACAGAGTACACAGACAGAATGCCTTGTGTGTGTATATATGGAGAGACCTGGGGAGGGAAGCATTGAGGAGGGTTTTGTACTCACCTCGGGGCGATGTAGGTGTACCCGAACTGGTCAAAGCGCTCCAGCTGAATAGTCTCCATGGCTTTAGAGAAAACATAAGACAAATAAGTCAGCGTGTCAAGATTTACGGCAACAACAACATGAATAGCTTAATTTAAAGAGGAGGTATTATATTTTTATGGGGTATTAACTGTGAACACATATACCAGAAGAGCCCAAACTTTTTTTTATCTAGGGCCACATCTCAAAACATATTCGAAGCAGAGGGCCACAGACCAGTGATCAATACAGCGCGGTGCTTTATACACAGCTTTGACAGAGCCGCTGTGTTGTATTGCTTTGTATCATGCATTTGTATATTTATGGAAACTTGTCTTGTGGGAGCACGTAGGCTTGTGGGTTGAGTCTTGGATCATACTGCTAACCGTAAGAAAAGTTCGAGGGAGTAATTGCTAAATTACTCAAACATGCATGGAAACTTCAGCCATGTTTTTGATCAGGGACCGTTCTAACATGGTAGAAATCTCCAAAAAAAAAAGTCGATTTTGTATATTACTCCCTCTTTAAGCTTGAATACCATGGCTAAGGTGTCCAAACGTAGTTCAAAACACTAAATTATCCACAATACATTTACAGAAAAGCACATTTACAACATTTGCAACACTTGCCTTTTTGACCTGTTCAGATCCCACAGAAAAAACAGAGAGAGAAACAGAGAAAGTAGCATTAGATGGAAGCCATATAGACATAAGACAAAGATTAAAATGATCAATGCAGAATGCTCTGTTCATATATTAGAATGGTCCTGTACGCATTTTATTAGAATATGCCTGCGTCCCCATCTATCGCAGTATGGGATATGATATGGAGGAGATGTAATGTAAAGTGATGGGGACCAAATGCCTCTGCTCTGGATCAGATTTAATATACTGTACTGTCTATGTGGTTCATGTCTCATAAATGACATGCCGGGCGTTTCAGCCATCACTCAAAGTGCTATGGGGGCTTTGGACAGTTCCTTATCAAACTGTCATATTCTGGAGCAGGTAGTGCCTCATCTGATACTATGGTAGAGGATTGGTTTTAATATATGATGTAAAAAACACAATGAAAACAGAATGATCTAGTTAGAAAAGGAAACTAAAAGCTATTTGGAAGTAGTGAAAAGTAGGTCACAAATGTAAAGGATACGACTATGACTATGTTTACGACTACTACTATCACTACAACCAGTACTACTACTACCACCGTTACAACAGCTACTATAAAAACAACAAGTACTACAACTGTAACTCTTACTACTGCAACTGCCACTATAACAACCACAACAGCTGCAACTACAACAACTACTATTAAAACAACAACTACTACAACTGCACCTCTTACTACTACAACTGCTACGACAACAACTACAATAACTGCAACTGCAAAAACTACTACTTCTACAACAACTACTACATCTGCGACTCTTACTACTACAACTGCTATTACAACAACCACAACAGCTGCACCTACAACAACCACTACCACCACTACAACAACTACTATTAAAACAACAACTACTACAACTGCTACGACAACACTACTACTACTACTACTACTACTACTACTACTACTACTACTACTACTACTACTACTACTACTACTATTACTACTGCTATTAAAACAACCATACTGGCAGCAGCAGCAGCAACAACAACAACTACTACTACAACTGCAACTTCTACTACTACTATTACTACTGCAACTACTCCTTTTACTATTACTACTACTGCTACTAATCCAAAGGGAAAAAATCTGAAAATCTGAAAACATTTAACATGTTTTGAAAATAGCGAAAACACAAGTGAAAGTAGCCATCTGGACTAAGTTTCAATAAATTAACAAACAAAATAAAAAATAAAAAAACTGAAAAAAATAACAATCATTTTGTGAAATTATTTTTGACAGTTTGGAATTCAAGTCTGTGATGAAAAAAATATAAAAATAAATAAAAATCTAAAGAACAATAAAACACTGATTGCAAAAAGGACCAGGTTTAACAGCAGTGATGACAATAATGTGATTCATCATAGAACCACAGAATTATTTTTTTTCCAGCACTGTCCAGCACATGGATTTTTCTCTGTCTGTGGTTTAACATACGCTCTGATGACTTATATCTCGTAAATGACATGACAGGATTACTGGCCGTCACTAAAGAACCATGTGACCGTTCTGGACAGTGCCTTTAAATAATATATGGAGTCTAGTGCGCTTCTGCTAAAACTATTATGGTGAGTTCGCTTTGAGAAGGGTGTGAGGGGTCGAGTGGATGGAGGGATTAGTGAGTGCATAACATTTCATAACTGCATGGTAAATCAGTACCCTAATTTAAAAAAAAAAAAGGATGTGATAGTAACTTTGATTTTGCGATACTGAAATATGAAAGGCTGTGTCTGATTTATATTGTCTTAAAAATGTTAAAAACCAGAACTAGTTAATTTGAAATGGTCTGCAGTGGTCCAAAGTTATTCCTCACTTCAATACTACAATAAAACACTTTATAATTAGATACAGACAGTAAACAGCAGACTTATTTTGACCTCACGAGCTGTTACACAATATATCTGTACTGGGAAAAACAAATTTTTACTCAAATACAAAGAAAAAAATCTGTTGCAGACTTTTAAAATACTTAAATTAAGCAGAATCAGGACGTGCACAGTTAGCATGCTGGTTCTTGCTAGCTTCACCGCAACACCAAACTCCTCTCTGGGCTCTGAAAGTTGTGAAAAGTGCTTATAAACTCATCAAGGTGAATAATTAGGATGCTGGGAATGCATAAGGATACACCGCAAAGCGTTTAAAGTGAAATCTGGTAACTTTAGTGGAAAGTGACTGCTGACATCTTCCACACTAGTACATACACGTATATATCTTCTTTAATATCTCAATAACACTACGCGCTGGACTCATTAATCTCCATATATTGTAATCAAACTGGTGGCTGCACATAGCTTCTCCAAAAGCCATTCATTCTGCCTGTCGAACTAGTCAACCGTATATGAAGCCTGTATGAAAAATGGCTATGCAAACACAGAACAATGCATAAGGAAGGGAGAAAGGGAGAAAGAAAGAGCGAGTACTTGCCCCAGGTTGATGCTGTCAAATCAACACATCAGAAAAAGAATAACAGAAAAGATTATAAGAATATTTTAGATTTTTAAGACCCTTAAACAATCTTGCACTAAAATTTCTACCTTGATTTTGATACTAAGGAATAGACTCAATCCTGATTTCGAAACCACGATGATTAAAAAAAAAAACACTCTTTATTTAGACAAAAGAATGTGATTTTCAACGTTAAATGGTCGTACTTTCTTTTATATTTACATGTAGCTTTAAATCTGTGCAATCCCTCCGTCGTCTAGGTATATTCCACAGTGGTTCATGGATGTATACTAGTGGTTATGTCATAGTTTATTTTGCAAGTTTGGATTCCTTTATATAATACGGCTATAAATCCATTGCAACTAACTGCTCTGTGATTCAGGTAAAGAATTATTTTAGACCAAAGGAACCATGTACTAGGGTTGTCAAAAGTATTAAAAATCTGATACTAATCCATACTAAAACTAGTATTGAAATTAGATACCCATTTGAGCAGGTACCGATGCTAAAAAAGGCCCATTCACAGGACAGAAATGAACCTTTCCTGAATAGCTTTAGAAAGACCTTGAGCTGCATCAGAACAAGTATAAGACCACACAAATTAGTATACCCCCATGGACCACTATGGAATCTGTCTGGACGAATGAGGGATCACGCAGATATAAGGCCACATGGTAATATAAAAGAAAATACTATGACTTAATCCTGAAAATTGTATAAAGAAAGAGTCTTTTTATTATCATTGTGGCATCAGTATTGAGTATTGAGTCTATTCTTTAGTATCAAAATCAAGTTTGAAATTTTGGACTTATATAAATGCATAGTGCAGTCCTCACCCATGGCCTGTTGAATGTCATTCCCGATTCTGGCCTGAATGAAGTGTTCACTGTATTTGGGAAGAACCAGGGCCAAACTGTGTGAAAAAAAAAAAAAAAAAGAAAGAGAGATAAGTAAGCACTGACGCCTCCATAAACTGTATAAAGAAAGGAAATGAGTGAGTGTGACGTCGCCCATAGCGTTCGGCTCTAGTCAAATGAATCAATCCTGAGCAATCCTGAGGCTGTTGAAGGTAACGCCCCTTTCACCCCGCACCATAATAAAATGAACATTTTAAGACCAAAATGACAAGGCTCACTGCAGAAATTACAGAGGGAGGGGTGACAATTTTTTCAGTGTAAAGTGAATTGGGAGTCGATGGAGCCGGAAGCGCGTCCATGATCACTTCCTATTTAGAAAGTGACGGCTAGTTCTTTAGCTATGTCCATTTATACATACAGTCTATGGTTGCCTCACAATGAGAGGGTCTTAAACAGTGTGGATTCATGTTATCTGTGTATTACACAAGTAGAACAGTCCCATTAAAGGGTCCTACAATACACAAAATTGACTCTTGTGAACTTTAAAGTGCCTATGACAGATTGAACTACTCATTTTACTAAAACAGTTAAGTTCATTATCATCATTTCAACATATTTTTCAACATTTCTTCACAAATTGCTTCTTGACTGGTGAAAAAGTGTATATTTACAACAGGTATTATTCCATCAATTCAAGTCAAAATTAGAGAGTCATCAAAACCTGCACAGTCATGCACACTTTGAGCCATGTTTTAATGTTGTTTCCTAATTAAAAACATAGCTGGAGTTGCGTTTTGTTTCATTCACACATGTTTGAGTAAACATTTATTTTTAGTCTGTCTACATCTCCAAAGCTCAAAATGCTCTGTTCCACCTTATGATGTCATGAAGTGCTAGTTTTCAAGGTAACAGCTACATTTTACCATTTATCTTTTGTCCAGGAGAGATGCAATCCCAGGGCGGAAATCATCCAAATGATTTTTGTGAAGGTGTGTGGAGTTTAAAAACACTGTGGAGAATTTCCTGTATTACCACATGACATCACAAGGTGGAACAGAGGGTTTTCTGTTTGAGAGAATAAACCTAAATATGCAGAGTTTGTGTCTTAAATGTGTGAATGAAACAAAACACAACTCTAGGTATATTTTTATGAGGAAACAATATTGTAACATAGATCAAAAAATTTTGTAATATGGGCCCTTTATTCAATCTTGTTTAATTTGTTCGAGTCTGTCTTGAAATTCTTGCCAATAACATGTCCAAATGGAAGAGTTTTATTCCCATATTCCCTGATTAGTCTTTTTACTAACTGTAAATTTAAACCAGAAATCCATTTAAATAGTCAGTATTAACTCATTAATATCCTGATTTCTGTTTATCAAGCCCCTCTCAAATAACATCACAATTTTGTGATGGAGGGTCCGTCATCTGCCTCTCTCCTTGGAGATGTTATTGCTTTTGCCAGAGATGTCCCACAATATGGCATTAAATGTTTCTCTCTCCACTGAGATGAACCACTCACTGCCTGAACCCGAGCACCTGCAGATAATCATGAATCAGTGCTAGTGCAGCCTGCACGGATTTGATTCAAACATGTGTGAATGAAACAAAACAGAAGGAATGTTTTGATGAGGAAAGAACTTTTTAACTTTGATCAGAAAATAGTGGGCCCTTGGGCCCTTGAAAGTCTCAAGCTAGCTAGCATTAGCCAAATGTCTTTTTTGCTGCCAAACAAGCAGCTAACCGACAAAATGGCTGCTCATGTGTATCACAGGCTCCATGTAATGTAAAGTATATTTGCTTGTATTTCTGTAAGGTACAGTACAGTACAGCAAATACAGTATTAGAAACTACAGTGACTCCTATTGGTCTGATAAGGCTACTCTATCAAATGAATGTCCAGGTGTGGAAATTTACAATAAAATCTCAGTTTTAGTTGAAATCCTTCTTTGACCTAGCTCTCAAAAGCTGTTCAAATGAAACGAGACTATCAGGCTTTTTCACGGAAGGACATATCTGAGGTTTTTAATGTGAAAAGGATCTGTCCAGGTGGATGAGTGTATCCCCTAGACTGTGACGGCATTTGCATTTTTATTTAAGATCAGTGAGGCATGTGAATGTAACTGCAGTATATAAATAGAAACTCCAACTTATATCACCTGACGAAAAAAAAAACTTCTTACCTGTAGTCTGTGCCATTGACGGGTGCCCATGTGTACGTCCGGACTCCCCGGTCTATGTATCTCTGGATAAAAAATGTAAAATGTTTATTCAATTCAACAATATAATTCCAAAGGTCAAGAATCAGTTTGGCAAGCTAAAAGGTAAATTTTCACTTTAGAAATGGTTAAATAAATAGTATTAATAATATGGATATATCCTCAGAACAACTTATTGTTACAGCTCTAAGTGTCTTTATAAAGGGATAAATAGGAAGCACTGACAGACTGGCTCAAGAAGAATTTTCATTATACTTGATAATGATGTATCTTACCTCGTCCTGACTCTTGACCAGTGTGTTGATGGTGCGCTCCCCGGTCTCTCCGTCAATCATGGTCCTCCTGATCTACAGGGACACAGCACAGTACTGTCACTGGCTCTGACTCACTGTACACAGACATAAAGCTAGAACCAAGAAGGATTCCCGTGATATTTATGAATTCACAAATATCACAAGAATCCATCTTGACAACCACTGGTGCTGCCAGTGGGCTGAAGACTGGATCAATCACTGGATCAATCACGGGAGCACTGAGGTTTGGGCGGAGCCAAAGGTGAAGCACACAAGTCAAACAAAACAGTATCGCAACACCAACACATGTACTTCAGCATTGAAAATATGCACTATTTAGTTTGTGAAAAATGTGCAGAATGTAAAAGCTGTCTATGCTTTTCTCTCAACTGGATTTAACTAAAGTTAGATTTTTTTTTGTTTTTTGTGTGACTTTTGTCTGCTTTTGTGACATTTTGATAAAATCGGTCCACACTGATAACGTGTAGAACTCACTTGAGAGGTTAATAAAGCAAGTGTTTACATGATTTCTGTAGTTAAAGGTGCCCCATTTCAATTTTGTGGTGGAGGGTCTGAATTCATGCTTGTCTCTGCAGAGCCTCGACAGCCAACAAGGGGCAGCGATTTCATTGAGTGTTTGTTTAAAAAGAGGACTGAATACTTTACCTCCACCTTGATGTCATTCTCCAGCTCAGCATCCAGAAAGTCCAACGTGACGGGCTCCTGGAATTTAGGATTCTGTAGAGGCAAAAGGTACACAATTTTATAATATCTCATTCCGACCTAGCTTGTTAGCCAAACGAAAATTGCTACCAAATGTCTGTGTGCTGATATTCCGTGCCTATACAATGTACATATATTTTTTTCTGGGGTATTTTAAAACATACCACTTTTCAGACAGTCCCGTACATTGCGTTTTATACATTTGTTATTAGAAGATGGAGACGGAGATTATCCCACGTTTGCAATCAGCCACAGCCATTCCATGAATCAAATTCTACATTAAAAAACAATCAAGACTTTGCAAAGCGCTGTGTGCAGTTAAACATGGAATATACAGCAATATGGACTACAGGGGTCTCAGGAGTCTCGATTAAACCAGGACTAAAACCAGACTAAACTAGGTCTAAGTCAGGTCTAAACCAGGATTGATTCAGGGATGCACCAGGTCTAAACCAGATCTCAACCAGTTCTTAACTATTTAGGGCTATAATAAGTCTAAACCGGGACTAACATCCAAACTACACTAGGTCTAAACCACAACTACACCAGATCTAAACCAGAACTAAATGGTGCTTAAACCAGGTCTAAACTAGGACTAGCATGCATGTTGTTAGCTTATGAGATCATCAAGCCCAGACCAGGACTACAGGTCTAAACTAAGACCCAACCAGGGACAGGACTACATCAGGTCCACACCAGGTCTAAACCAATACTAAATCAGGTTTAAACCAGGTCTAAACCAGGAATACACTTGGTCTAAACTAACGCAAAACTAGGACTACAACAGGATTAAACCAGGAATACACCAGGTTGCTTAGCTATGTCTAAACCAGTGCTATTCCAGGTTCAACCCAGGGCTACACTAGGCCTAAACCAGGTCTAAACTAGGACTAGCATGCATGTTGTTGGTACCATATGGGATCATTCTAACAGAACAGCCTGGTCCTGTCTGCTCCTGTCAGCACCTGTCAGTTCCCTGCCTCATGAATGTCCCTGTAAAGGCTGTGTGTTATTGTTACAGCTCTAAGTGGCTTTACAAAGGGATAAAGAGGAAGCACTGACAGACTGGCTCTCTATAAAACCACAGTGCCTCAGACCCAGCACTCAGGTTCAAATGAACCAAACATTCAAGGCTTAACTTATTCGGACATGTGTCTTAACTTAGACAGAGTAACCCACACTTAAAGCAAATGTATTATGGAAAATTTACTTTTCAGAACTTTTAACCATGTGATTGTTCTTTCGACAACTTCACGGCTCTTTGTTATGACGATGTTTACAGATGTCTAAAGTGTACGTCAGTGGGCTTGTTTCTTTTATTAAGTTGTTTTAGATGAATATTGCAGTTTAAAATATGCAAATGAATATTTTGGACTGCTGCAAACTGTTTAAAATGAACTAGTTTTGTTTAAAATTACAGTACAGTACAAATGTTCAGAAAAATACCTATTGCCACTGAGTGCATTAAAAACAGCACTCACTGGTTCTGTACAACCTAAGAAAACATGTGGCTGTCTAAGTACCACCAGATCTAAACCAAGTCTGGGGTTCTCAACCGGGTATACAGTACAGTAATAGTTACCAACAATATACCATTAGGAGGAACAAAAAGTGGATAAAACTATCTCTAAATTAAGAAAATATTACACCTTGGAGCTTGTACATGTACCATAGTTTGAGAAACCTAACACATTCCTCTTCTTTGTTTAATCAGCACATAGTTAGGATAAGAAAACATATTGGTTCTAAACAAGCTGGAAAACTGGTATCGGCCATGAAAACTCGTATCTACAGGTAAATGCATTATGATTTTGGTCCTTACTTTTGATGGAACAACATGCAACAGCAGCAAGAGAAGAGGAAAGGTGAACATGCAGCAGTGAGAATGACAAAAAGTAAAAATATAAGATGGGTTAGACTGAAACATGATCAAACAGAGAGGAGGGGAGATAGTAGTAGTATTGTAATTTAAATATTACACCAGTAGTAATTATTGAATCACCTTGAAGGCACTCAAAGCACTTTACATCAAGGAACCACTCACATATTCACACACACATTCATACACATCATGAAAGGTGAAGTAATGGTGTTGGTACGTCTATCGGCCTTTGACCTTTGATCAGACTGTAGTATTCACCTTACCAGAAGTTGCTGTGAGTGCTGCCATTGTTGTTCGGGTTGTATTATTTTGCATGAGGCAGCCGATCTCAACACCAAATAAGTTCTATACAGACTACAGAGCTGTTTTAAAGCCTCCAGAGAATATGTTCAGTGCTGAATGTTGGTCACATGAACATTGAACATTTTACACAAAGCACCCTATTTTTCATCATATTCTAGCTGTGAAATTTTTCCTAAATTCTCCATTGAATTGAACTGGATTTCCTCGACCAAGTGCCAGTCACAATGGAAGCGCGGGTTAATAGCTTTGGGAAAAAGTGTGGTTTCAAAAAAAAAAAAAAATCTGAGTTGGCAAGTCCTCTTCTTTATAGCAATTTTGGGGATTTTTTATTGAAAAGCCACTAGCACATTTTGAGAGTCGCTGGTTGCGTTTCTTGCTCCCGAATGGCACTTTCACATAATAGATCAGGTGATTTTTAGCATTTTTCAGTTCTGTTCCACGTGAATAGACGATGATGTACACATACAGTCTATGGTGAAGATTGAAATATAAGCTGTATGTTTTAAAAGCCGTTATTGATGCTAAGTAAGCTAATAAAATTTGCATATCTCAATCAGCGGCCAAACACAACATTTAACTAGCTTCTTTGTTTAGGCCTCGAGCATAAACTGTATATATAAATAGACATAAGTAATGCGCTAGCTGCCGAGTTCCAAATAGGAAGTTCTCGTTGGCAGGCTTCCAGCTCCATCGACGCGGGCTCCAATTCACTTTACATTGAAAAACTGTGGCCACTCTCTCTGTAACTGCTGCTGTCAGGCTAGCCATTTTGGTCTTAAAATGTTCGTATTAACCCGCTCTACATGATCCTGGTGATTTTATTTTGCTATTGTGGTCCGTAAATCAAGACATGAACATTAATAACAGACAAATCAGGCGCCTTCTTTCCCCAAGGTTATTCCCCCTAGTGTTGGCAACAGGTCTGATTGACAGCGTTGCTAAGTGTACGCTCCCTGCTAAAACAACAGTGCGGGTGGGAAGGGGTGTTACCTTCAACAGCCTCACTCCAGATTGGCTCTTTGGTTGGTAGCGGTCAGTTCCAAATATGGAACTCGGGCCCAAATTTGCCCTATAACTGCTCTAGCCTCGATGAGCTCCATTTGGGAGGAGCTAAAAGCGATGGATGATGTCGCACTCACTCAGTCCACTTCTTTATACAGTCTATTGTCTTGGATCACTTCTATCTATTCTACACTCTAAGTCTACACAGCTATCTTCTATCAACTTTCTATAGTTTTTGTCTCACCTCATGGAACGTCACTGCAAACTTATTACGGCGTCTGAGTCTCCTGTTCCGGATCCTCTTCTGGACAGTTGTGGAAATGCATGGACCATACTTCATCATTCATAATACTGACTTTACAATGAGGCACTGTGTAACGTTTCTGGTTAACTTAATCATCTCCATAGTTATAAGCAGTCACCAAAACCGAGTTACAAGTCAGATCTGTGGCGAGGCAAGCGAGAGCAAGGTTTGTCACAGTATTTTTGAATAATAAACTGTTTTTGGGCTTGTGAGCTGAGCATTGGACAGAATCTTACAGCTAACAGTAAGGAGAGTTTGAATAGAGCCTGGAAGAGATGAATAAAATACTCAAACATGTGTGGGTGACTTTTAAAACCTCTTCAGGCAACATTTTAACATGGTAGAAAGCTAAATACATGCTAGATACATTTGTTCATTCCAGTCAAACCATTCACATCACCGTGGAGACAAG
Organism: Periophthalmus modestus; assembly: GCA_019594935.1. Taxonomy (NCBI): domain Eukaryota; kingdom Metazoa; phylum Chordata; class Actinopteri; order Gobiiformes; family Gobiidae; genus Periophthalmus; species Periophthalmus modestus. The sequence continues at coordinate 15,676,458 of JAIEZT010001390.1, read as the reverse complement.
CAGGTGGCTAGAAAAGTTACACAATGCACCTTTAAGCTAGCTATCATGGTTTCAATTGCACAACTGTGAATCAAATATCACCACTGTTATTAATGAAACAGTTTGAAGGATTTGTTTGAAATCTGAGAAAATAATAATAGTAATGATACTACTACTACTACTACTACTACTATACTAATAATAATAATAATAATAACTTTTTTCCACTACTAAACGGTGTATATGGTGTTTTAATTGCATTGTCTACTCTACCTCTAATTTGAAGTAGTTGGAGACATCCAAAAACACTGCCCTAATTAAAACCAGGCTTTTCTGATTACAGAGTGTGGATACCTGTTAGACCAATCAATGTTGCTTATATACCTCTAGATCCCGCCCCTCCTCCCCTCTCGCTATCCCCTTTAATCCTCCAGGTACAGTCCAGTTCAGCAGCTCTGTTTGAAATGTGGTTGTGGGCAGAGTTTAGGTGTTTTTGTAATGCTGATTTAGTCTTGATTACAGAAACATTGGACAGGAGTCTCTCATTTGGGTTGCCAGTTGCAATGCTGAAATCTAGTTGGTTTAAACCTAAAAGGACTCTCTTTCTGATCTGAATGTAACTACCTAAACTCCAGCACTTGCAGCCAAAGCTCTTCAGCAGCCTCTAGTGGTGAGACTGAAAAATGCAACCAGGCCAAATCACCAAATACAGAAGCAAATAAAAACTTTACAATAGAGAATTATACACTATCCTTTTGCCATGGTTGAAATATGTTGTCAGTAATCGCAGAAAACTAACATCAGAAAATACAAGTACATATTTCTGGTTCCTACCTTTGGCTGAAGATTGGGATGTAGCAGGACATAGCCATTTGGATCAATGGCAAAGTAGTATCCATTTGGACCGATCTGAGAATACAGAAAAACACATTTTCATAGGTTTGTTTTTAGTATACAAAACATGTACTTTTCCCGAATAGTTCAAGTTAAATAGTTAATAGTTTAAATCAAAAGAATAAGCTTTGTCAAAACTATAATACCACATGGTGACGTTAAGAAAGTACTATTATTTTGTGTTGAAAATGAATAAAGGTGCTTGACCTGAGTTTTACTGTCTTAAAAACATGAAAAACTCAACTAGACTAGACATTTTAAACAGTTTGCAGTGGTCCAAAGTTTTTCCTCACTTACCTTATGCATTGCGAGCATCCTAATTATTCACAGTGATGAGTTTATAAGAGCTTTTCACAACAGGGTGAAGTGGAGCAGTAAACCTAATAACTTGTGATGTTATGTGGAAATGCAGGAAGTGCTCCTCTGTGTTTTTAAACTCCATACACCTTCACTAGAATAATTTGGATAATTTCAGAGCTGTAATTGCTAACTTCTACTGAACTAAAGGTAAAAGGAGCTGTTAATCTGAAAACTAGCACTACATGACATCACAAGGTGGAGCAGAGCATTCTGACCTTTGAAGATGTAGACAGACTAATAATAAAGAGTTACTCAAACATGTGTGAATGAAACAAACACAACTTTTGAGGAAGTAACAATGTTCTAATGTGGCTTAAAGCTCACAAGAATCAATTTTTCACCGGAAATACACATGTTTGTGTGCAGTGCAGTGTGGGAGTGTGGTGTGGCCTCACAGTGAAGCGTGGGGTGAGCTTCTTGATGTCGTTCAGAGACACGTCAATGCCCATCACACCTAGGATCAGCTGGTTCTGATGCTGCACACACACATGCATAAAGAATAAGGGGAGAACATTTGATCAGATCGAAAGCTAGCATGTGTCTTGTTATACGGCCACTTCTTATAAAATGGTTGTAATGCTGTAGTGTTTTATTCACTTGTTATTCACTTGTTATTTATGTCACCTACAACAGAGCGACATGAAACTGTTAAATCTGAATAAAGATCTGTACAGTGGGTTTGAGGATTAAACTTGAGCAGCTCTGACACACTCAGGTTTATTTTACAGAACTTTCTTCTGGGCTGGTTTGAGGAAAAAAAAGAAGTGACACTGAATAAAGAAATGTGCTGATATTACCAAACAACAACAATAATAATCATAATCATGAATTATTGTCATTAAAAATATTGCAATAATAAGAATAATGTAAGAAAGTTTGTTTCTGGTGTAAGAGTCAAAGAGCAACAAGAGTCTTAAACATAAAGTCAGAAGATTTAATGAGATCCACAGGTAAAGTGAATAATGAAGCAACGGACTCAGGAAAGGATAGAAGAGTCTGAGATGTGCATGAGACAGATTTTATAAGGTCCCCCAGAGTGTGTGTGTGTGTGTGTGTGTGTGTGTGTGTGTGTGTGTGTGTGTGTGTGGGTGGGTGCGTGGGTGGGTGTGTGTGTGTGTGTGTGTGTGTGTGTGTGTGTGTGTGTGTGTGTGTGTGTGTGGGTGTGTGTGTGTGTGTGTGGGTGTGTGGTGTGTGTGTGTGTGTGTGTGTGTGTGTGTGTGTGTGTGTGTGTGTGTGTGTGTGTGTGTGTGTGTGTGTGTGTGTGGGTGTGTGTGTGGGTGTGTGGTGTGGTGTGTGTGTGTGTGTGTGGGTGTGTGTGGGTGTGTGTGTGTGTGTGTGGTGTGTGTGTGTGTGTGTGTGTGTGTGTGGTGTGGGTGTGTGGGTGTGGGTGGGTTGTGGGTGGGTGGGCGGTGGCATGTGTCACTTACCTTCACATTAGTAAATCATGATATCACTTTGATGTAGCGCTGCACTGTTAGAAAATCCCTCACAATAATAAAATAAGATGAACTGGCCAGGCACAGAAGGACAACAGCGCCCTCTACTGGTATTAAAGCGGTTTAGCCACGGATCAAATTAAACCTGCCCAAATACCGAATCGTTGAACTGTAATATCCCACTTTATGTACAACTAATCAGTGTTCTCTGGTTTATAGACTATGAATGTCATTACGTTTTTACAAGGTTTATTTTGTTAAAGTTATTTAGTAACTACAAGTGGGGAAAAATCACCTCGAACCTTATATTTCCCTATTGATATTCAAAGAGAAATATTAATTCCTTACTTCATTCAATCTAAACAGAAATAAAAGGCTGCGACAACGACACCTTGACTCTTCTTCTATTAAATAATAAATAATTTAAAATAACGTACGTGACGTACGTAACATACGCGCAAAGACAGCGGTGGAAGTGCGGTCTGTGGTGTAGGGCTGTCCCATTTCGACAAGATGGCGGCTACACTGAGAACTACCATTCTCGACCGGAAGTTTTGAACCATACTTTGCCACCCGCACTTCGATAGTACAACGAACTGTGCATTTCGCGAATTGGGACACGGCCTGTGGGTGCACTGAGGCAGCAGAGGTGAAATTGATTGTTTTATAAACTAAAAGACTAAAAGTTAGTGAAATTCAGTTTGCCTAAAGTACGGGACAATGTATGAAGAGCCCAGAGGAAGGTCTTTTTGGAAAAAGAGGACGTTTTCAGAGAGGACTTGAAATATGCCACCATTTTACACCATTGGACCTGCAGATGAAACAAAGAGGCTGGACATGTATAATTCTGCAGACAGGACACACCTCAGAGGGACAGAGGACACCAGGTGAGTCTGTTTATTACACTGGCTGTTTTTGGTTGTGTTTGATCCTTTTGTCTCTAAACATCAGATGATGTGAGTGTAGTTAAAGTCACTGCAGAAACCTCTGTTACATCTGCTGAACGAAAGAACGACCTGTGAACGACTCCTGAATGTTCTGAATGCTCATAAAGGGATACCACTTTTTGTAAAACAAGTAAGAGTACTTCATTTTGAGTACTCGTCGATACAGAGAAAAAATACCGTTTCCAGACATTATTTTTAGACATTATTTTTTACTGGTGTTTGATTAGAGTGATAAATCTAATTTAATTCATTTTTTTATTTTTATTGTATAGCCTACCTTTTCATTGTAGAATTATTATCTTCTTATCTGAAATCACTGTAGTTAGGTATAATTCCAATATAATTTATTTAAATACGCAGCTGGCTTTAATATTTTTTTGCCGCTTCCTCTTTGCAGACTGCGTTCCTCCGAGCTAACTGCTAACGCGCTAACTGCTAACGCGCTAACTGCCAATGAGCTAACTGCTAACTCGCTAAATTGTCGCTGTTTGTCAAATATAATAAGCTACAATGTTGCACAAGAAAATTAACGCCAGCGCCACTTAGCACCGTTAGCATGCTACTATTGTAAACACAAGCACTGCACTGATGCCCTCTGTGAACTATAAAAACATTTAGAGTCTTAAATATTTGTATATTTCATGTGACAGTCACATATGATCACTGCTCTGCTTAATGTACAGAACAGTGAATGTGCAGGTTTATGGTGCAGAGCTCTGTGGAGAGATGAGCTGTGAGCCTCAAATAAGAGGCAGCACAGCTACAGTGGTATCGGCTCTTAGTATCAGCAGTCCATTGATGAGTACTAGTACTGGCCCCGATACTGGTATCTGTATCTGTGCGTCCTACTCTTTAATATGTGAATTTACAAGAAATCACAGCATCCAAAGCCTGACAATAAACATAAAAATAATGTGATCCTAAAATCCTCTTATTTAATGTTCAGTCCAAATGATCTGATGATTATAAATCTGATGTTATGTCCAGGCTGTTTCTCTTATGTAACTCTTAACCTGCATCACTACTTTGTATTTCTTGAGTGATATGATTTTGAAGTAAGTGTACTCTTGATACATTGTTTAGCTGCTCTAGCCAACCTTGCATTTTATGACATAAAGAGCTGATAAATGTAAGCCCACTTTACTCAACAGGAACACATTAAAACGCACCAGAAACCAAGAAACCCTCCTTCCTTACATGTTTTATACTGTTATACTTGTGTTATTGCTGTTGTGAGTCTTTTTTCAAGTGGTGCTGTCTTAATGTTGTTAAATATGAATATGTGGCATAAAGTGGAGAGGGCCCCCAGGGCCAAAGTCGGCTTAGGGCCCCCTAAAGGCTCAGGCCGGCCCTGCTTCGGGCTCATAGTTACCCTGTGTTTTTTCTCTCACCTCTCCGTTCCTGTCGTCTTTGGTCTTTGTTTTGTTGAAAACAGGAAGTGTTCCAGTGATAACCAGACCCAGCTCCTACAATCAGCACAAATATATTTACTACTGCTACTACAACTAAATACAACAACTACTATTTTAATAGATTCTCTTTTCAGACTAAGGTTTAGTTTATTTTCATAACTGACAGTTTGGACTGCTCACTAGCGCTCTTCCTCTTTAACGGAAGACCAGATAAACCTCATTTGACTACAACTACTAATACTATTACTACTACAACTACTACTACTACTACTATAATAGCCCTGTAATAGACCTAATACTAATAAGACCTTTGCTGCTACTACTGCTATGATTATAACTACTAGTACTATGATTACTACTACGATCACTACAACTACAACAACCTACAACTTCTACTACTAACACGGCAGTTATTACTACTACTATGATTACTTCTACTACTCCTCATAATCGTAGCTTTCTGTTATAGATGATGAAAATACATACCAAAGCATCCAGATACACGTTGGTCCATTGCACTTGTTTGGCCTGTTTATCTGCCAGCACCATGGGCCTGCCCAGGACGTCCAAGTACTCCTGATGAGACAAGCAACTACACAAGTCAGCTATCGTGTGCTATAGCCTCACAGTTTCACTGGACTGCCATTTTTCATTTTTTTTTTTTACTAGCACAAGTGAGCCTTTCTTCAGGCTCACTTGTGCTCTCTGATCTTCTGTCAGGCCAAGCTGGTACGCTATAAAACTGCAATAAAGTAGGTAGCATCTAGTGGTGACGTGTGAGAATACAACACGGGCAGGTCTGTGGGCCTGTCATGGTAATTATTATATCGATTTATCGTTCAGAATATGATAGATGGAACCGTCCTTTTTGGGGCTCAATATTTATTGTGAGAATCTTTTGTTATACGGTTTGAGCTGTAGAAAGTTTATTTATGAACTTCTATGACTCATTCTCGACAGAAACTAATTACTTAAGTGTTGCATTCAGCACTTTACATACTGCAGTAAGTTTTGTTTTTTTTACAATATTGGAGATTTGTTTCTGTATAGGGTCCCGCATACTGTCTCACTCTTTTATTAGTACAGCGTTTCAGTCCCTCTGACCTTCCTCCGGTATGAGGACAGCCCCTTCCGCTCCTCTTACATAAATTAAGGGACAGTCCCCTTAAGAGTAATCAACCAATCACTACAGTGACAAAAATACTTTCATAATTAGACTCCAATGTAACCGCAATATCGTACATAATTCTCTTTGCACCAGTCTTTTGTGAGTTAAAAATCATGGATAATGACTAGAAAAATATAAAGATTATTAATACACTAAAAAGGTAACAATTACATTAATTAATCTGACTGTTACATGAACCTCAGAGGGAGGGCAAACAAATCTCATGTCATTCTCTTGTCATTACACCTTTTTGATGTCATGACATTACATTAAACAACAATTCATCTATATTGGAGATTTGGAATATTTTTGGGGGCTAATTCTGCTTCATGGTTTGGTTGCAGTATTATCGTTTATTGGCTATACTTTCTTCAGCAACATATACCCTTCAAAAAATGTTATGGGTCGGCCAGATGGTAATTTTAATTTGAGCAGTTTGGACTAGTTTAGATTCATGGACATACACAAAAAATGGTGTCTTATCCATTACAGAAAATCAGAAATGTGTAAAAGGTCCACAAGGAGATACATCTAGTCTTTGTACCAAATATCTGACATAAAACATACCTGTGTATTTATCCTGATAGCTCCGATGGATGGGATCTCATAAAAGTAACCTGGAATACAATTATAAAAACACCAGTCAACAATGAAATAATCCAACAGCGCTGATGATAAAGCACACAGATTAATCCTGATGTTTTGTTCTTTTTTTTTTTTTTTGTTTTTTTTTTTAATTTGTTTTTTCATATATGATTTTGTTTCTATTTTTTTTTTATCTATCCTTTGAAAATACCAGAGTTTGGGCATTATTTAATGGTTTGGGGGGACGACAGTAGCTCAGCTGGTAGAGCGTTTGTCCACTGATCTGGTGGTTGGTGGTTGAATCTCTCTCGACATAAACATAATTGTTTGAGCGGTTAGAAACACAGACCTGAAGGTGGGTGATCCTTGGGCAAGACACTTGACCCACCTCACCCCCAGTGTCTGCATGTAGGAGTGTGTGTGTGTGTGTGTGTGTGTGTGTGTGTGTGTGTGTGTGTGTGGTGTGTGTGTGTGTGTGTGTGTAAAGTGTGTGTGTGTGTGTGTGTGTGTGTGTGTGTGTGTGTGTGTGTGTGTGTGTGTGTGAATGGGTGAGTGGTTCCTTGATGTAAAGCACTTTGAGTGACTTGAAGGTGGAAAAGCGCTATATAAATAAGTGACCATTACCATTTTGTCCTTCCAATTACATTCTAAGTTACTCATACTGGAGTAGTTGTTTCTGCAAATAGTTTTTTACTCATACTTATATATGTGTGTAATCCCTCAATCGTCCAGGTCTGATCCATAGCAAAAGATGAAATTCTAAATCTGTCAACTGGACAAATTGAAGACGTTTTGCTGCTCATTCAAGCCACGCCTTCAGTTCTGGTCAGATTTTTGGTGGACACTGCCTTATATCTATCTAAAGGGATTGGCTAACTTTTTTTGTTTAACAACAAAACGAAACAAAAGAGAACAATAGGAGGGCCATTAAAGGTTGAATAGGGTCGTTAAGGCTGAAACTGGAGACAATAGCTGTTTTCAGTTTCAGTGTAGTTAGCTCTTCCCTTAAGATAGATATAAGGCAGTGTCCACTTGGCTTGGACAACGATTTGTCCAGTTAACTTCGCCTTTGTTTTCTTCGTCTTCTTACTTAAATAACATTTTTGGCTACTCTGCCCAGCTCTGGTTATATTTGTACAGGGGAACTAATTTTCTAATCTGGTACAGCCTCATTAAGTAGTCCAGTCGACAGAATTGAATTTTTCTTTTACTATGGATCATACCTGGACAACTGAGGAATTACACAGTAGAAGCCATTTTGTCACCCATCCAAGAGGCTTTGTGAGTTTGACATGTCCCCTGCGTTAGGTTTACCTTTGTTAGAGCAGGCCATCCACTGAATGGGTCTCTTGTCATAGTTGTGTTGCCCCACTGAGAACGTGAATATCCTCACCTAGAACAGCAGACAAAAGTACACTGCCAGTCAAAAGTTTGGATACATCCTCTCGTTCACAGTTGTTTTTCTTTACATTTACTACTTTCTACATTTTACATACATAAGGAAGACATCAAATATATGAAAAATTATGCATTATGTAGCAAGGAAAAACAAGTTAAATCACTCAACAAATTTTTTTTTCAAATATTAAAATTCGCTCAAATCCAGCCATCCTTTGCTTATAATATATTTGGGTCACCATGTTACCTTTTATTGTTTTGCTATATTTTACAAAAAGAAAGTATTAATATGTGTAGAAAGTTTTAATTTTGTTTTTGACAGTCTGAGTCCCCCATCTCTTTGCTCTCTATGCTAAGTCACTCCTCCTTCAGACTGGCATCACATTACCATCATCGTGCATCCCGCTAATGAAACTACTGCACATCACATCAGGTTTGTGAAGTTGTTGTGTATTGTTTTGTATTTATGGATAGGATCGTACTGTAAACTTTAATGAGGGTTGGAATGGTGCCAGTGAGAGATCGCTACATTAGTCAAACATGCATAGATGACATTAAAAAAAACACTTCAAGCATGTTTTTGATGAGGGAACCACTTTATACCATGGTGGAAAGCTAACTGGAAAACGTTTTTGCATAATGCCCCCTGTTAAAAGACCAAAGAAAAAGTTCTCGAAAATAATTAAAACATCCAGAACAAAGCGTCGTATTTAGGTCTTTGATTGTACTGTGAGGCTGACAGAGCAGATAAAAGGCTGCTTGGAGAGACCATATTGTCTGTTGCGGTTGTTAAAGAGCTCATCTGGATCCCATCTGCAGTGTGGCTAATGAGCGGCAGCACAGGAGGCACAGGCCCCAGCAGACTGTATTCTAACATCCAGGAAGTAAAGACGCTCTACCTGATTTTTACTGTCTTAAAAACACGACATGTTCATTTTAAACAGCTTACATTGATCCAAAGTCCTCACTTACCTTATGCATTTTGAGCATCCTAATTATTCACCACGCCAAGATTTTCTCCGCCACATTCAAGCTAACAATAACTAGCATGCTAATGTGCACCTCATGATTACCGGAGAACGCTTTATAATTAGATGCGGACATATTTCGATAGTCCTCACTTACCTTATGCATTCTGAGCATCCTAATTATTCACCACGCCAAGATTTTTGCCACCACATTCAAGCTAACAATAACTAGCATGCTAATGTGCACCTCCTGATTACCGGAGAACGCTTTATAATTAGATGCGGACATATTTCGATAGTCCTCACTTACCTTATGCATTCTGAGCATTCTAATTATTCACCACGCCAAGTTTTTTGCCGCCACATTCAAGCTAACAATAACTAGCATGCTAATGTGTACTTCCTGATTACCGGAGAACGCTTTATAATTAGATGCGGACATATTTCGATAGTCCTCACTTACCTTATGCATTCTGAGCATCCTAATTATTCACCACGCCAAGTTTTTTGCCGCCACATTCAAGCTAACAATAACTAGCATGCTAATGTGTACTTCCTGATTAGCGGAGAATGCTTTATAATTACATGCGACATATTTCAACCTCAAAAACTGCTCATACAATATCTGCACTGGAGCAAGACAAATCAAAATACAGGGAAAAACAAAAAAACACCTGTAACTAATCTCCATGGAGACAAGCATGTGGCACACCCCTCACCAGAAAGGTTACACAGTGCAGCTTTAATGTGACACCACCATGTAAGAATGCACAGCCATATTTCTATTTAATATGATTTGATTTAATTTTGATGATTCATTTTTTTAGGCTTATGTCATGACCTGTTATGATTTACTCTAGGTCCCTGTGTGTTCTGCAGTATAATTTGTGCAGTTAATTTGATTTGACACTTAAAGAGTAACATATTATATAAACAGTGTGTGGTCTCTTATCTGTACAAAATCAAATGTACTGTAGCTTCAGATTTCATATATTCATGTGTACATTTAGAATAGTTTTTGTGGTATAAATCAGCTCTTGGGTTATGGTGTCAGTGGCATAAATTAGTTTCAGTATTATCGCTTATCGTCTATATTTACTTCAGCAATATATATCGAACTTCAAAATGTGTTATCGTGACAGGCCTACTCCGAGCTTGTGATAGTACCTTCTTGTCGGCGTTGTACTTCTCCAGAATGGCCTGGGCTCTCTCCTCTCCTCCGTCAGTGAACAGCATGATGATCTTGTTACAGTTGGCTCGACTCACATTGGTCTAAAAGAAAATGCAAGACATAAAAATAAAATACAATTTAACAAAATAAAGATATCATTTATTCTTATTTCTCAAGTAATCACTATTGTGTAGATTAGACACATTTTGGCCCTTGTTAACATCATGGTTGCTAGGTAACAGAAATGGAATTATCTGCTGTCTGTATCCAATCAGGAAGTTAAGTTATAAATGCCACAAAAATTGTTTAAATGTTATGTTGTTTTAATCATGTTAACTATGTTTTAATGGAAAGTGTTGTCTAACCTGTCATATACACTGTAAGGCCTGGATCAAATTTTCATACCACTAAAATAGTTATGTTTAATTTAGGTAGAAAAATACATCTTCCATCGCTCTAAGAAATTCCATATCATATGTTCAAAGTGTGACCACAGGTAACCCCAGTAAATCACCACACTCACCAGCAGGTGGCACTAAAGGACAACTTTCTACCCTGCCTCTCACTTACTCCATTCACAAACCTATCACTGGTTGTTTTGCATGTACACCAAAAAAAGGACAAGCTAATGTAGCAAAGACAAAAATGAAAGAGAACATGTTAAAGAAGACATATTGTGCTTGTGTTTGACATACAGTTATAATCATATGTTATAGTTTGGACATCTTAAATTGCATTATTCTTCTAAAATTACTTAATAAGAGAAGCACGTCTGCGATTTCTGCGTTAAACTGCAATGTCTGATAGGAGCTGACGTCACCGTAAACATCATCTCAACAAAGAGCTGTGTAGCTGTCAGCACCTCCGATGGATAGCTGCACATCACACTAGCAAGTAGCAGATATTGTTTTCATTTGTATCAAAATGACTATGTGACACTGCCCGATCCTATGTATATCACACATTAAGAAAATAAAATTGGAGAACGAATTAAGTACAGAGAAGTGGGAGAGTACTGGCGGAAGTGAAAACCGGGTAGATCAGAGCAATGACGTCTTGAATACGCGAGTATAAAGATTAGTCAAACATGAATCACTCTGTCAGGCGTGCCCAAACTGTGGCCCGGGGGCCAAATCCGGCCCTCAGACCAATTTTTCTTGGCCCTCAAGCTTCCAGGTGAATTGACCCGTATTACCTTAAACAATACTTTTTACTGTACATGTTTGAAAATCTACTTTAACAAGGCCAATCAAATATTTAATGTGTCCCACTCAGGATGTAAGCATGAATAAAGGTCTAGTGGTTCAGTCTAACTTATAATAATGACACAGATTTTAAGTATTCACTGTATTGGTGACCAGTCTATGGCCCTCAATCGGCCCTCAGCTTTGTCTGTGTTTTTATTTGTGGCCCTTAATGAAAAAAGTTTGGACACTCCTGCAGTATCTACACCTTTGAGAGGGTAAATGAGAAAGGGGAAAAACTATAACATTGTTCAAAGCTATAAAAAGTTGATTTAGTATAATAGCTCTGCTTTAAAGATTGAGAGATATTTTAAGATTCTATTGTTCTATTATTGAATTTTATTTTATGCCATTTGTTCTATAATAAATCTCATGTACTCTGCACCTTGATGTGCAATATTTAAGAAAAAACAAATATTTACTAAGTCTAAACCCAAAACTATACCAGGCCACCATTAGTATTTGCAACGACAATGATATTTACAGCCTTTTTTTATTCCTTACTTTTCATTAACATTGTCACTTCAAGTACTGCAGAAATGATAGTAAACGTGTGTATAGTTACAGTGGAGAGCTGTTGGAAGGCGAATTCAAAGCCCTTGGTGTAGTTGGTGATGCCCTTGGCTGAGATGTTCTGCACCGCGTCCTTCAGAAGCTTCTTGTTCCTCACGTTGGCCTGCACCAGATGATCGAAGCACGCCGTCTTGTTCACGCGTGTGTTGAACTGGGAAAGACAAGAAAACAATCACGGTTGTAATTAGGTCAGTAGAGGTGTGATGTCATGTAGTACTTGAAAGCAGATTTGCCGATTTGCCTAGCTGGCTCTAAAATTGCCCCAAAAGAGGAGTAGAAACAGTAGACAATACTATTAAGACACCATATACACAGTTTAGTAGTCGGTTTAAGTGTTTAGTTTCACTTTTAACTACATTAGTCACACATTCGACAGACCATCACCTACCAATATAATCACTCTACTCCGATTTCAACTGTTCTGATGAATTCACTTATTTCGGGCAGCTTTGTTTATTTCTTTGACGCATGGAGAAAGAAAGCAGCCAGGAACAGAAGGGCTACTGTAGGCCTAACCCACGCCAAAACAAGAGCAAAACAACAGCAGTAACTGACGAATAGAGCCTTCGCATCCTTGTCGTCATAGCAACCAAGAGTCGCAAACAAAAGCACTTACATTAACAACAACCACGGACTGAGTGCGACGTCACCTGTAGAGTTCAGCTCCAGTCAAATGAAGTTCATCGAGGCTAGCGGTTTTAGGGCGAATTTGGAGCCGAGTTAAAACCACGAGTATCATAGCAACCAAAGAGCCAATCCAGAGCGAGGCTGTTGATGGTAATGTCCCTTCCCACCCACACCCTTAGCAACGCTGTCAATCAAACCTGTTGCTAAACGCTAGAGGGAGCGACCTCGGGGATTGAAGTGCCTGATTTGTCTGTTATTAATGCTTCATATCTTGATTTACAGACAAAATGACAAAAAAAAAACAAAAACAGGATCATACAGAGTGGGTTAATACGAACATTTTAAGACCAAATTGTGATCTGGACCCCGAGTCGACAATTTCTGTAAAGTGAACTGGAAACGAGTCCATGATCACTTCCTAGTTGGAACGCAGAGATTAGCAGGTTAGCTATGGCCATTTCTTATACAGTCTGACAACAACACAGTTACAAGAACAACAAAAGGTGTCAACTGTACTAAACACAAAATATCACATCACTTTAACATTTATATCAATGTTAAAGTGAGTGTTCTTTGAGATGATTGAGTAGATACGCCCAAGATAAGTAACCTCCAGGCAACAAGTAAAGTTTAAATTGACATAGATGTTTGAGATATCATGGCCAAACTGAGATGGTCTGAGAAAAAAATGTTTTAGTCAACTGTAATGTTTAGTTTAGTGCATGTATTTGTTAAAATTGTGGGATGCAAATGAAGGTACAGCAGCTTAAATAAGGTTTAAAGACATTCTTTGTAGTAAAGTGACTTCGAGAGCTCAAATGATCAGATCAAGGAGTATGGACTTCAAAAACAGAGGAGCATTTATTGGACTATTATGATATTGGTAACTACAACTCATTTTGACAATTTCAGATCTGGAATTGCCAATCTCTGCTGAACTAAAGGTAAAAGTTAAATGTTAACTTCAAAAATACCACTTCATGACATCACAAGGTAGAACAGAGCATTTTGAGCCTTGGAGATGTAGACAGACTAATAATGCAGGGTTACTCAAGCTTGTGTGAAACAAAACACAACTCTAGGTAGGTGTGTGAGG
>JAIEZT010001390.1:15597324-15662500 GCA_019594935.1 Periophthalmus modestus | reverse complement strand
TCCTATAACAGAAAAACTATAAAGGGACACGGCTACAGGGGATGACAGTTTCATGCAAGCAGAGATGTTGTTTTGGATGAGGACCACATTCGAACAAACCACAGCAGGGGAACATGTTCCCAAACTCAGAACCGCGGGGCCCAAATTTGGCCCGGCCCGGATATGAATTATTGGCCCGCGAGATGATTTTAAATATGTACTAGAGCTGTCCCACCTGCTGTCACACCAGTATAGCGCATGCAACTCTAATACTTATGAATCCCCGAACTGCTTTGCAAATGTGTTGGTGCCAGCCCCTTCTGGTTGACACTTATTAGCATTGGCTATCAGTCCCTCACTCACATTTAATCACCCACTCTGAAATACATGCAGATGTTGTTAAAATGTTTCAATAAATATTTAGCTTTGGCCCGTGCTTCAGTCTTTAGTCAATTTTTGAATTTTGCCTCTACTGAAGTTGAGTTTTGACACCCCGACACACCCCTGAACAGTATCTGTGACTATTCCAGGACAGTTGTTTCTCTGTTATAGTTCAACGTCAGGACTGAGAGAATGGGACTAAGTGGGCGGGGCTAACAGTTCATTCTGAAAATGTGTTCTTCGCTCATGGTTCCAGGTCTGTTATGGGTCCCTTTAAAGACATCTTACCAGATTTTTACCATCTGAAAATGTGATAAACAACAGAACTAGCCACCCCTAAACAGTTTACAGTGATCAAAAGTCATTCCTCACTTTGCTAACGCATTCTTGGCATCCAAATTATTCATGAGTTTATGAGGTTTATAAGCACTTTTTACAAGTCTTGGAGGCCCAAAGAAATGATTTTTCTGTTGTGGTAATGTTAAAAAAAACAACTAGCACACTCCTGTATCACTGAGGAGAAAAACACAGAACATTTCAGCTACATTTAAAAGTTAATGTTTTGTTTTTTTTATAGTTTCTCTGAACTGAAAACTGTAAAATCATTAACACCTTACCTCATGTGTAACTTTAGCAGCTCATTGAGCCTGCTTTCTCTGTACCAAGGCAGGCTTTCTGTCTCCCAGTTTTGGTTTTCGGGGCTCTCCTTTGGGGCCAAATGGCTAAATGGAGGACATTCAAATACCTCTCCACTGTCGGGATTCCCTTCTGACTCACATACACACGAATGGAGGAGAGAGTGAGGGGATAAAGGAGGGAGGGAGAGAGGGGAGAGAAGGAGGCGCGAACCACAGAGCTGCCAGAGGGCTCTCCCTGCAGTCAGCTGGATTGGAGTTTTCATAAGTGGAGGATTTATGTGGGGAGTTAAAACTCAGCTGAAAGTAACACACACCCTTTTTCAGATTTGTAAAAAAGGGGGTTGACAGATTGAACTCAACACTAAACAAGGACTAAATAAAAATTAAACCAGGGCTAAAACCAGTTATAAACCAGGACTAAACAACACTAGAGCTGAAAGAAAAATGTGGAGTGGAGAAATTGAATATGACTCTTAAAAATGTAGTGAATGCATAAATTACGAAAGTTAATTTGCAAGCTACTGTAAAAAGTGTAAAGATAATCCACTTTCCATTTCAGTTTAACTACCAAATATGTATGACTTCATTATTACAACTCTCTTCAAAAAAACAATTCAGGAAATGTATTTTTTTGACAGTTTAAAGGGCCCATATTAAGCTTTTTATCAGATTTACATTCTAATGTTGTTTCCTCATCACAAGCATAACTGTGGTTGTGGTTTGTTTCATTCACACAAGTTTAACACACAAACTCTGCACAAACTTAAGATTTTTTTTCTCAAAGAGAGAAAACTCTATTCCACCTTGTGATGTCATGTGGTAATACAGGAAGTGCTCCACTGTGTTTTGAAACTCCACACACTCATTAGAATCATTTGGATGACGTCAGCTCTGTAAAGGTAAACGGTAGCTGTTAACCTAAAAAAACTACCACTACATGACATCACAAGGTGGAATAGAGCATTTTGAGCTTTGGAGATGTAGACAGACTAATAATAAAGGGTTACTGAAATGTTTGAATGAAACAAAACACAAGTCTGGGTATGTTTTGGAGGAGTTGACATAACATTGGCTTAAAACGCACAAGAATATTCTGGGTTTGATTCTACAATAACTTTGATTAACCTGCATAAGTGCTACAAAAAATTCATTTTTTTATGTTTAAAATAAGAAGAAAGATAAGAATTTTATGATATTGTACCTAGATAAAGCTAAAGTGAAGCTCCTTCAGGACATACAGGTGGAGCACATTTACTTTGTCTGAGTCACTAAAGTTGATTCAGTCCTGTTTTATAATGGCATCAAACCGTGTATACCTCATCCAGCCTCCTTCCGTTCATCTTTGTTCATTGCTCACAGTGGAAGTAGTGTTTTTGTTTGCTCTCCTTCCTCTCCCAGTGGGACTGCATGGAAAGCCTCTTACGTCACCCGATCCGCCATAGCCTGAGGGGGAGGAAGAGGGGGATACATGGTGGGGGGCTTTAAAGTCTTTGTTAAAACAGGCTCATGCGGTCTTTATAAACCTACAGGATTCCCTTGTTGCATGAATCATCGCACTCTTTGCATCGTTTTCTTCAGGGGGCATATATTTCTACCAGTAGTTGTAAGATTTTTGTTTTAAATTCCATTAACGTGACCTACCTGGGTCTTAAGATATGAGGTAATCTTATTCAAATCAAATATTATTGAGTTTCAGATGGTATCACAACATTCTACAGGCCAGTAATATTTAATATGATGGGGCGCAGCTAACATGAATATTGTTAAGTAGCAGATTTTTGTTGTAATATAGCGAGTTCTTGAGTCGAGTCATAAGTCCAAATAATCAAGTTCAATATTTGTGAATTTATCTTTAGGATATTTCACCGCAAAGTTTAATGTAATCAATAGGGAAATCTGTCTCCTGGTGTTCAGATTCTCAAGATCTCACAACTCTCATTTGGGTTGCCAGTTTCAATGCTGAAGTCCAGTTGGTTAGAATCTTAAATGACTCTCTCTGAACTGAATCATCACTACCTAAACTCCAGCACCTGCAGCCAATCATGAATTAGTTCTAGCGCAGCCTCTGCAGCTCAGTGAGTGATTCTGGATGTTCTGAGCTTTCACATGAGGCCTGTTCATATACTGACAAAAACATGTCCTCTATAAGCAGGCTAAAGCACTGGCCGCCCAGGTTCAGTTCTCATTGTAGTACCTTTTTAAAAACAGTAAGAGTGCAGGTTACATACAGTTCAACTATTTAAATTAGTTGGCATACTAA
Organism: Periophthalmus modestus; assembly: GCA_019594935.1. Classification (NCBI taxonomy): domain Eukaryota; kingdom Metazoa; phylum Chordata; class Actinopteri; order Gobiiformes; family Gobiidae; genus Periophthalmus; species Periophthalmus modestus. The sequence continues at coordinate 15,659,242 of JAIEZT010001390.1, read as the reverse complement.
TGTGTTTTACAATATTGTACCGTAATTGGGATAACAGTAGGTGACAGCAAATGACAGGATCTTGAAGTTGCCATGGTAACTTTTGTTTGCTTGTTAGAGTTGAGGACATGGGGAGGGGGCAGCAGTAGAGGCAGGTTTAAACCATCTTTGTGACCCTCAATAATGGAGATTTTAAAAGGCTAAGAAAACGTGAGTGCTTTGGATGGTGTATTATTTATTATGTAAATGGGTTCTGGCAGTGCTCCTGTAAAAGCTGCCACCGTGAGTGATGTGGTTTTGGCTGTTTTTCTAATTAGGTTACAGCCTCTTTGGGACCCCCAGGCACACCAACAAAAAAAAAAAGAAAAAGGGATTTGGGTGTTTTTACCCCTAAGAGTCCTTTCTCACTCCACTCCTTCCTGCTGCTCGCGGCTCAGCCAGTGCACTGTAAAAAGAGAGAGAAAAATGGTGTTGACTAAATGAAATGGTAGAAATGTAACTGTAGTCTTCTCAACCTAAAACCATAGAGTGAGAGAGATTTATTTTGTAAAAAGCACATAACACCAGTGGTTTAACAAATCATGCCACTTGTGTTAATTGTGAAGGTTCTGTTTTGTATTGAACTGGCTTATTGTTTTGTATTTAAAGGCCACAATGGAACTTTTTTATGTTTTTGTTTTTCATTTTGGTTGTGCTTATTCCACTAAAAACATGCGTCCTTGCTCTGAGCGGGCTTGCATCTCTATAAACCTTATTTGGTCTGGAGGAATGCCAGCTATAATCCTACATATGGCATAAATCTTTATCTATGGAGAATGTTTCGAAGTATGGTTTTAGTTTTCTATTTCTATGGAATCATACAATGGATATCAAGTTTGCAGAAAATAAAATAAGGTATACTCCAGCTAATTGTTGTACTTGTACAGCAGCAGAATGTATTATTGAAAAATGGCAATACTATTAACAAAAAGCATCTTCAAGCATCAAAAAGCATGTTCCTTTTTAATATCCCCACATACCAGACCTGTGGCATACATTACCCAGTGCCACACAGAGCAGATTAGAGTGCTGGCACTTAATATTCAGCAGACTGTCTGATTAGGCCGTTTGGTATTCTGTCCAGCCTCGGGACAGAGCAGAGACCAGATGCCCTCCCTCTGCCCTTCAGTTTAACATCACGCCTCTGTTCACTGTGTATTTGTTTATGACAGACTGCAGCATCGGAGAGTTCAAGGAGGAAGAGCCATCCATCAAACAGGGCTAAAGCATCTGTGTGGAGAGGCTGTAGTGAAGGGGGCAGCAGAGCAACTTCTCAAATGTCTTAGTACCAAAATGTTCTGACAGGAGTTTTCTGTTATGTAATATAGGACCCTTCAGTATTTAAAGGTTCTAGATTGCGCTAAATTGACTCTTGTGAGCTTTAAGCCATGTTATAATGTTGTTACCTCCTCATGGAGTTCACACACTTTTGAGTAATCCAGCATTATGTTTACATCTCCAAAGCTCAAAATACTCTGTTCCACCTTGTCTTGTGATACCTATCTTAGATATGTACTAAACACATTCAAATCATATATTGTTTTTCACTGATAATTGTAATCTTAATTAATAATTACACATAATATTTCACTGTATGTTAAAGTGATAATACTATTTTTTTCTATGTAGTGGAGCAAAACTTGTTTTTCTCCAGATACATTGTATAAGCAGCTCTTATGGTAGAAATGAGACTGCTATGTGCTGTCTCCATCTAATTATAAAGCAATTTATTGTTAGAGAGTCAGGAAGTACACTGTTTCCATTGCCATCACAGTAAAATTCCATTGTGACTTCTGAACATTGTGAAAAACAAAAAACTCATCATGGTGAATAATGAGGATGCTCAGAATGCATAGGTAAGCCAGGAATAACTTTGGACCACTTCACTATGTTAAATGAGCTAGATCTGTTTTCACATTTTGAGTTAAAAATCAGATTCAGCGCCCAAAGTTGTTTGTGTTTTGTCAGACAGCAGAAAGACCTCCTCACTTTTGGTTGCCAGATCCTGCAACTAAAACCCAAAAGACCTGTCTATATGTGTCCTCAGCGGGAGCAGCTATTTCCACTGAGCTAGCATTCGTGCCATAACCATTCGTACGGTGCTTTCTATGGTTTTGCAATTACAAATACATTTCAAACTAGATTTTCCATAATTTCACATAAAAAAAATTACATTCCAGTGAACAACTTGATGACTTCAACCCACCAGTTGGCTTGCTGTGATATGGGATCCTAATGCAGAGCCAAAGGGTGGACTCAGATTGGTGCTGTGAATAATAGATGGAGAGAGGGGCGAGTGAGTAACAGATCAGTCCCTGTGAGCCCGCCACACTTCCTCATTCAGCTCAATGATAGGCCTGGACCATTCACATAGGCTCCTCAGACATTACATCACAACTGGAACGCTTTATGAATGTAACTAGGGGGGGCAATTCATGGGTTTCAGAATGATTTTAGGATTGTTGCCATAGCGAATGACGATTATATCTTCTGAATGGGAGAAAGGCCTCAACCTACTGAAACCCTTGAATATATTTCTTTAGTTCATTGTGTTTTCTGCCTCTCTAAATTATTACACTTTAGAACAAGCATCATGTAATGTAAAAGGCCATTGGAATATTGTAACACCTCACTAAATGCTCAATCTCGTCTGATCTCGGTAGCTAAGTAGGGTTGGACCTGGTTAGTACTTCGATGGGAAACTGTAGGGAATATTGTGTGCCACAGTGGGGCAGCAGTGGCTCTAGTGGAAACTGCTGTTGAAGAAGTGGACTAAGAGTGTGTGACGTCGCTCATAGCATTCAGCTCCAGTCAAATGAAGCTCGTCGAGGCTCACAGTTATAAAGGCCAATCTTGGGCTGAGTTACATAGTTGCAATTTCGACCACAAGTATCATAGCAACCAAAGAGCCAATCTGGACCAAGGTTGTTGAAGGCAATGCCCCTTCCCGCCCGTACTGGTTTAGTGCAGAGCGGGCACTTAGCAACGCTGTTAATCAAACCTGTTGCTAACACTAGCTGGTGCAACTTCGGGGAAAGAAACCACCTGATTTGTCTCTTATTAATGTTCATATCTTGATTTGATGCAGTTGCAAAATAATGCCAGGATCATGTAGAGCGGGTCAATACGAACTTTTAAGACCAAAATGACGAGTCTGACAGCAGCAGTTACAGAGAGAGGGCAGACAGTTTTTTAGTGTAAGGTGAATTGGAACCAATGGAGCCGGAAGTGTGCCCATAATCACTTTCTATTTGGAATGCGGCGGCTAGCAGGTTAGCTATGTCCGTGTATAAATACAGTTTATGGTTCTTAGTCAAGACACTTTACGCCCACTTTACCACTTTACGCCCACTTTACCACTTTACGCCCACTTTATTTGGTGTATGTTGGTTGGTGGTGACTGGCAATCTTAAAATTAATGTATTATTCTTATTCTTTTTATTCTTTTTATTATTGTTTAAGACTTTTTTTTTCTTGTTCTTGTTTGTGACCACCTACTTGACCCAGCTACTTGTCAATCTCGAGCCAGTGTTGATTTTATTTCATATTTACTAACTTTACTTTCCGATCAATATCACAACCCCGATATGAGCTGCCCATATCTTGTCCCTTGCCGTGTGACTATTTGCACACACGGTGGCGCTGTCTCCACCTCTCTGTTCCTGGATGACATTCGCCGCAGCCTGGTTCGGAATGCTCTGTGTAGTTAAATATAACTGTAGGCTCTCTCTAGGAGTGGTTTGAAGTGCACACATCAGCAGTGACTGTACGTGACCCACTTCTCATTCTGAACACTTTAGTCTGGAGCACAGGAAATGATGGAGTGATGCATGATGAGCCTAAGGACAAGAATTACAGAGGATACGATCATATAAAGTCGTATGCGCTCTGCTTTGACCAAGATTAGCTTTGGCCATTGTTAAGTAGAATGATAAATGCTAATGCTAAATGATAATGCTGTATCTCCATGTTGATGTAAATAGTGTGCTTCTCTGAGATCTTATATACTACTTAGTATAGTAGTTTTATCATAGTGATTTTGATACTTTTTGACAACCCTAGTGCCCACTGCTCCTGACAGGTTGCCCTAGAAGCATTGAAGGATGGGTCAAATGCAGGAAGGGACAAATTTACCCTATGGCAGGCATGTGTCCAAATTGTGGCCCGGGGGCTAAATGCGACCCTCAGCAAAGTTTTCTTGGCCCTCAAGCTTCCAGCTGAATTGGCCCATATTACCTTATAGTACCTTACAGTACTTTTTACTGTATATTTCTGAAAATCTACTTTAACAAGCCCATGTCAAATATTTAATGTGTCCCATTGAGGATGTAAGCATGAATAGAAGTCTAGTGGTTCAGTCTAACTTGTAACAATAACACAGACTTGAAGTATTCACTGTATCGGTGACCAGTCTATGGCCCTCAGTCGGACCTCGGCTTTGTCTGTGTTTTTATATGTGGCCCTTAATGAGAAAAGTTTGGAGACCCCTGCCCCCAATAAAGTGTACCTTAACATTTGTTACATAATTTAGTATTATAACTAACTTATAGGGTAAAGTAAGGTCAACATCAGTGAGCAGAGACCACAAAAAGGTCTCTGGTTTAAGTGCTAGAGTCTTTAACTGTTTGCAGTTTGCTTGTCAGGGGTCTGAGCAGGCTTTCTCAGCTTCTTTTACATCCCGAAAACTAATAGAAGCAAATAATAATCTTGATCTTAATCTTAATCTCAATAAACTTCAATTACATTACGAATTATAATAATGATGTGTAGTTCCAGAGTGTGTGTAGCAACCTTATTTTACCCATTTCCACTAAGGAGCTCCAATCAATAGCATTACTTCTACAAACTGTCTCCAACTGTCCCTTCTTATGCCTCATTCAAATTTCCCATGCCTTATGTAGCAAAAATCCCAAATTATGGACTAAGACTGGCAAAGGCGTTTCGAGTAGAACAAAGCGAAGTCGGACACAGAAATATCTTCCGTTTGTTTGAAGTGTCTTGGATTGTGAAAACAGCTCATAAGTGGAACCACATTTGGAGTCGCGGGTGGAGCTAACATGCACGACACATCACTAGCATAAACAAAAAAAGCACCGCTCTCCTGGTCCATTCCCCTGGACATTCTTGGCTGCCTTTGCATGACCCTCCCTGCTCCACTGTCAACAAAGGACACGTATTCTGTTTCCATGACGTTTTTAATAAGGGGGGAGTGAAATTGAAGGATTTGCTGAAGTCTTGAAAACAAATGACTTAAATGCAGTTGGGGTCAAGATTTTAAGGGGGAAATGCAATATAAAATGAGATCTGTATTACACCTGGGCTGGACTAAACCAGAAATAAAATTAAACCAGGACTAAATCAACACAATCTCAACACATATTAAAGAAGACCCATTGTGCTTGTGTCCGTTATACAGTTATCTATGACACCCATGGACATTTTTAAATTACAATATTGATCTAAAACAACTTAATAAAAAGAAACAAGGCAAGACAAGTTTATTTGTATAGCACAATTCATACACAAAGTGCTTTACAGAATAAGAAAGACATTAACATCACAGTACAACACAAATCAAAACATAAATAATCACAAATAAAATGAACATTAAAAGAGAAAAGGCAGAATAAAACCCTTTCAGTCATATGCAGAGCTAAATAGAATTTTTCTGAGCCCAGATTTAAATATTGTCAAAGTAGAGGCCTGTCTCACTTCTTCAGGAAGACTGTTCCAGGTTTTAGCTGCAGAAAACTGAAACTCTGGTTCTCCATGTTTAGTCCTGACTCTGTGCACCAACAGGAAGACGGTCCCTGAAGTCCTCAGAGTGTGAGATGGTTCATATGGCGCGAGTTTGCTGACTTCCGAAAACTCTGGTACCCAATAGGAGTTGAAGTCGCCATAAACATCACAGCAGAACAAGAGCCATGGAGCTATGGATAGCTGCGCATCACACTAGCAGCAGATGTCATTTGTACTAAAATTACTACGGAACGCTGCCGTATCCTACAAGCATTACTGATTCAGAGAATGAAATTATATGAACCCCTGCAGAATTCTATTCCATATGCATATACAGATTGAAAGTGATGACTAACCCACAGAGCTGCTTCATAACTCAGCAGACAGAGTGCTTATGTCAGATGGGAGAGCTTCAGAAGTGACATGTTTAAGATTCATGTTTGTTTAGTCTCCATAAAGACACAGACAGAGAGGAAGCACACTCCACAGAGCTGCCATCTTGAATCAATTACTTTAGTTTAAGTCAAATTCCACCAGGTTTCCAAAAAGCCCACTGACCCTGTTTCCTGGAATGACCCAAACTAGATGTTGATATAGTAGATTTTAGATGAACGTGCATGTTGAGGTTGGGAGAAATTGGAGCACTCGTGAGGTGAAACAAACCTTGCACAGCAAGATGAATTCTTGCGATATTGGGAGTTCACAAACTCACAAGAATCCATTTGGCCCTGCTCCCGCTGGGAAGATAGGGCCCAGCCATCAGGGGGATAGAGACTGAACCAATCACAGGGCAGAATTTTGGTCTGGGTGAAGGTGAAGCTCCCAAAACAAACATGGTGATGCTGACGGATGTGCTTAAGCAGAAATACATATTATTTGTTTTTGAAAAAATGTGCAGAGAAAACTAAGTTCTTGGTGCTGTAACAGAGAATGTAGAGAGCTAAGAGTTCAAAGTCAGGTGCAGACCATTTAAGTGAAAAATTCCGATGCTAACTAGAAACACCTGCAGAATACAATAGCTGTGATTTTAACAGTCCCCTCCCACCGAAAACTTCTCACCTTATAAAACCACACCTAATCCAGGAACAGACTTCCCCAGAGCAGATACCACACCTCCAGCTCTGTGTGTGTGTGTGTGTGTGTGTGTGTGTGTGTGTGTGTGTGTGTGTGTGTGTGTGTGTGTGTGCGTGCGTGCGCACTTGTGTGTGAGGGTCAGTGTGAGGTGAACGCACACAGGGAACTTAAGGTGCACCAGCCATGAAACAAGTCATAAAGCCATAACTATCCACTCATGGTTTAGTTCTCCCTCCTTTTGTCAGCCTCCATCTGCATCTAGGTAAAAATATACACTTGTAGCTTAAAGATGCAGTATGTAACTTTTCTGGAGGAGGTATGCATCTGTTGTCTCCATGGAGATATTATTGCTTTGTCTGAAATGTTCGACAGCATGGCATTAAATATATCCATCTGACATTTACTCAGGTGTTTCTATTGTCTTGAAAAACATGTATTCTTAATGTGTCGCCTCTCGGTAATGTGGCCTGGTGGCGTCACCTGCTTACATTTCCATGGAGACAGACAGGTGGCAGACCCTTTTCAAGAAAAGTTACATAATGTGCTTTTAACCATTATTGCCCTTGTCAAATTGGCTGTACACATAATGTCATTCTAAAGAGCAGGTTGAAAATTGAGGTGTAAGGACTCTAAGATGTAGAGAGAGAATAAGATTTGGTCTGGTTTATGGCCAATATCTTTCCAATTTATGTAAATAAAAACAAAATTTGTGCAAAATAGTTCACATACATTATGCTAAATTAAGTTTTTGAAGCTTTTCGGACCATCTTGTGCTTGTTTGTTTAGTTTTTGCAAGCGAACCACCTTCACAAGACCTCAAAACAACTATTGACTACTGTTACGAAGTGCTATCCATTGTCTCCTCTATGTTTTTAAGGTCCATATAAGTCCATATAAGTCTAAGTTTTCATTTCAGTGTCAGAATTGTCTTCACTATCTATCACTATTCTTTCTAGCCTTAGTTAACCTACTTCACTTTAGCCCTCCATCTAAAACATTAACATGACAAGCCCAGTTTTGCTGCATTTTTCTGTATGTTGACCCAACTTCCCCTTTGCATCTTTCCACTGGGTTCTATTGATAGTAAATGGTGAAAGCTACAAATAAAATGAGCTATAGTGGTCCAAGGGAGGAGCGCGTGTATCTAAGCCAAAAGGATAGAGTCATCTGGAGATGTTTAAGTTGGACAGGCCAGTTTCCGGTGTCTGGAACAGGCCAAATATATCCACACTGAGAATCATTCGAGGAACAACTGAGAGAGGGGAGAAGCTAGTATTTTCACAAGCTGAATATGTTTTGCACCACAACAATAACTGTTAAAGCCAGAGGGGGGTAGTACAGTACTCAGTTACAGTTATTTCAGTAACTTTTTAAAGAAATTGCACTTTTCAGAGTACTTCCTACCAGTCCTATATTTGTATTGAAGTAACAGTACTCTTACATACTCTCAAATACTTTCTTACTCTTACTTGAGTAATTTTATGGACCACTACTTCATACTTCTACTTGAGTAATATTATTTTGAGTTAACGCTGCTTTTACTTGAGTACATTTTTTGGCTACTGTGTCATAATCTGGGGTGTGCCAAATAAATGGTTCTAATTATATTTTGCGTTGCTTGCCATAGTAGTGATGCAGTAAAAGTTTGGTAATCTACTCCAGCTGGTAATTGTACACAGTAAACAGTCTTACGCATGGGTGAGCTGGGGGAAAGCATGAGAAAGGGCATCCGGGCTAAAATGAGCGCCTAAAGGATCAAGGGACAAAGTTACTTTATATAGTGGTGAAAAGTGACAATGGTTAGGGTTAGGGTTGGGGTTGAGGTTGGGTTAGGGTTTGGTTTGGGGTTAGAGTTAGAGGGTTAGGGTTGAGGGTTAGGGGTTAGGGTTTAGGATTTAGGATTTAGGGTTAGGGTTAGAGTCAGTACCAGTGAGTTCTAGTATTTTTGGCAGTACTTGTACAGTGTAATGGACACACATGGTCCGTCTGTATCAAAACAAATATGACTGCTCAAAAAAAAATATCACAGGGTACTGAAAAACATGTCAGATTTCTGCAGAATCAGTGAAGGAATCGCTAAACTCTCACTCGTGTCGCCTGCGCCGCTTCTGTGCTGATTCTTGTGTTGTTTCAGCGTTAACCACTTTAAAAATGTTTACAAATTGGAAATAAAATGATTTGGTTCTTTTAAAAAATTAGATCCAGCTCTAACTGTTCACGGTAAGGAACCGTTCAAAAGAGCCGATATGTTCACAAACGTCACATCACTAGATATCAGTAGTATCTGTATAAACATTACAGAGTGATATTATTCTGGATTTGCCAGGCATGACAATAGAACATCTGAAATATTAGACTTTTGTAGTCATCACCACGTTAAATTTCCAATGTAGCACTTTTCAAAATGACTATGGGGACAGCCACTTTGAATTCCACCTAAGTGTGTCGGGTTGTTGTGTTTCTTGGCAAGACACTTCATCTCATCACCTGTTTCAGTTATACAGTCACGCTAAGACTGGAAAAAGAAAATGTGAAAAAAAAACTTCTCCACCTCCTCTCTCCTCTACGTAGGCCACGCTCAATCGATTATAGATTCATAAGTTAGAAGCCTCAAAATAAGTAACTGCATCATAAGCTGACGTCCCCTTTAAGATTTCAAACCGTAACAGTCCCACACTAGCTCGCCGTTGCAGACACCTCATGTTGTTTGAAATAACACTCTCTCTCCTCAGTCATGATTCACTCAGGCTCCGGTTAGGCTCTGCTCTGTGCCGTGAGCCTGAGTCAGACCAGCCTCACTTCCTGTCTGCTCTCTGCACATCCAAACTCTACGTCCTGTCCCACTGCAACGGTCAGCCTGGAACGAGACAGATTTTCCTAAAATGGGCTCTTGTGTTCAACTTCTGTAGCTGGAGACTGGCCAGAACTACAGCTGTTACAGGACATGTTAGACACGACTGAAATGGAAAAACATACTTACCTACTGACTTGAAAGGGAGCTGTGTATAGGTTGAAACAACTAGCGTGCTAACAGTATGGGTCCTGATTCTCGGACAATGAAACCCTGATCAGGAGAAGAGTTACCCAGTTTTAATCTAGCAAGCAATGATTTAAATGTTTTGCTCAAGGACACAACAACGAATGCGATGTCTGTGTTTTTAAAGGTGTAATGTACTCCGCCTGCTTGTTACCATGGAGATGTTATTGTTTTGCCTGGAATGTTTCATATGGCATTAAAGTTGTCTAACTCCATGAAGACAACCAGGTGATGCTTAGTTACAGGTCAGATCTGTGGAGAGGCAATCCTAACATAAAAACCTATTCTGAAATAAATTCTACATATATTGATTTAATGCCATGCTGTGGGACATTCCAGGCAAAGTGATAACATTTTCATGAAGATCAGAAAATGGGGAACCCTCCACCAGAAAAGTTACATAGCGTACCTTGAAAGTCCATAGACTTCACCATGTGGCCTCTTTAATATCAGTTCAGAAGTGGCAGAGTGGTCAGTGCTATTGCCTCACAGTAAGAAGGTCCTGGGTTCAATTCCTGAAGTATGTGGAAAATGTCCCAGAATACACACTTCTTTGATTCGTGTGTCTGGTCGCTGGTGAATCTCCCCGGGTTCAGATGGGTGTGATTGACAGATGAATTAGCCAATTATCTGTCTGTATCAAAACAAGTATGGCTGCTTATGAGGAAAGACAACGGGTCAAATGAAGAGACACTAAACCCACAAATTTAATTCACAATTACATTTTATTGTGTTCTTAAAATGTCTGTTGCTAGGTCTAAATCATTCAAAGAGAAAGTCATTTGAAGCACTTTTTTGTAACCTAAAATTCTATGCAAAAGTGACAGAATAATCTAGATAAAACATATATATTTAGTGGTGGCAAGAGTGAAGCAGCTTAAACAAACATCTCTTTTAATATGGGCTGGTGAGAGCGGGGCTGGTTTTATTACCCTATTACAAGCGGACATGTCCTAATGTTATGAAAACACGGGAGCAGAGGGGAGGCGTTGTAGGCTCGTAAAACTGAATACGGTTTGACAGTTGGCATAAAAGTTTGCATTTTACTAAAGCAAAAATGAAGAATGAAGGTGTTTATGGATCATATCATTTGGACAGATAAAAACGGTAAAGCTTTTAATGTGGAGTTTGCATGTTCTTCCTGTGTGTGGGTGACTTCAGGTGGTCATTTGGGTCCCGTGAACCCAAAAGGAATAGAATAGGCTAAATCTCCAGCTAGGTACTCCCGAGCAAGTTCCTAGTTTAAAGGTTCTATACCTGATTTTTACGGTCTTAAAAGGTGAAAAACAAAACTAGTTCTTTTTAACAGTTTGCAGTGGTCCAAAGTTATTCCTCCTTACCATAAGCATTCTGAGCATCCTAATTACTCACCACGATGACTTTATAAGCACTTTTCACAACTTTCAGAGGCCAAAGCGTAGTTTCGCCATCAACTAACAAGGACTAGCATGCTAACAGCGCACTTCCTTATTCTCAGAAAACAAAACGCTTCATAATTAGATGCAGACAGTGATTAATCTAACCTAGCAAGCAATGATTGAAATGTTTTCCACAAGGGCAGCGACAAATGCAGTGTCAGTAGATGATATTGAACCATTTTTGGGTAAGTCATTTATTACATGCTAAACTGCTTTTTAATATATTTTAATGGGTTTAAAAAATTTTAAAAAGCAAGAATGTTTACGTATGTCACAGCTCATATTTAAAGACCTCCAAACTCATGACAGATGGAGCTCATTCAAAAGGCCAAAGCTGGATTGACTTTTCCCCAGTAATGACAGCAGCCATGTTTGTTTTACCCAGATCACCATGGAAATCCCACACAAAGCTCTCTTTCCCTTTTAGATTTAGATAAGTGCATTATGTATTTTTTGAATATAGTTATTATCCATTTGTTATTGCAGACATCCCACTCTCTGATGTCATGTAAGGATATAGCTTTTTTGAGGAGAATGTGCATGTGATTTTAGAGTAAAACATAGTTAACATTTAAGGTTTTACCAAAAATGCTGCCTAGTTTTGTAGTTTTGACCTCTAAACCCTCCCATCAGCACTGAGGAAGGCAACGAAACAGAGGGGGAGAGTGCGTATCTTCCCAAGAAATCTTACAGGCGCCCCTGCATAAAGGTAATTCCATAATTGTTACCCAGCAGCCATAAACAATGGCCCTAACGTGTCTATATTACACAGTAGTTATGATTAGACAAATAAAAATGAATGACAAAGTTTTTTTATTTTCTTAAATCAATATTAAATCAGTCAAGTGTTTCCTTGTGCGTTAATAGTCTCAGCATTTTGGATGTAATTTTTCGTGTTGATGACATAGGTAAAGAGATTCTATTTTAAAACTCTACTACTTCTTTTGTACTTTTGCATTTTTGGACTTTTCTTCTCAACTTTTTTTTCTCCATAAACTGCCACTCAACTTTTGTAAAACTATGATGAATATTTAGCACTGCTACGATCCATCCTCCAGTATCTTCCGCTTATCCAGGGCTGGGCTGCAGAGGCAGCAGTCTAAGCAGAAACTCCCAGACTTCCCTCACCCCAGACATGTCCTCCATCTCCGCCCGGTGGGACCCCAACGTGTTCCCAGGCCTCCTGAGAGTCATAGTCCCTCCAGCGTGTCCTGGGTCTTCCCCGAGGCCTCCTCTCAGTGGGACATGCCCTGAACACCTCCCTAGGAGGCGTCCAGGAGGCATCCTGAACAGATGCCCGAGCCAACTCAGCTGACTTCTCTCGACATGGAGGAGCAGCGGCTCTACTCCGAGCTCTTTCCGTGTGACCGAGCTCCTCGCCCTATCTCTAATGGAGCGCTCGTGGTACGATCCCAAACCAAGTCATACTTACACAAAACATGAAACCGTGTCATATGCACTTTAATAAATTAATTCCAGTTTTTAGTCCTGGTTTAATTTCTGGTACTCTATTTACATTAGATTATAAGCCTATATGTCATTGTAACATCTCCATTCAGAGTAATAGCCCCTTTATATGCAGCGTAGAGACTCTTGTAACTTTGCCTTCGCCCATTACGTATAACTTAATATAATAAGATTACAATTTATTTTTGTATTGTGCAACATTAGCATGCTATTTTGCTTGTGCGCTCGTTGTAATAGGTCTGTAATTTCTCATGGTCGGCGCTGCAAAAAAAAAAATCCCCTCCTCTCCTCCTCTCCTCATCTCCTCATCTCCTCTCCTCTTCTGTCCCTGCCCCCACAACTCGCCTCCATTATTGCCCGTGTTTTCCAAAGCGAACTCCGGTGACAGCCAAGAAACATAGCCCCCGTGTGCGAGGCAGGGCACGCGAGGATTGCACTATTCATTCTGCAATAACCCTCTTTGCTCTAGCTGCCTGCACCCCCCTGCTTTACGCTCGATGGTACGGTCCCTCCCTCGAGCTGCGTCCGCGCGCCAGCCTTCCTCGCCGGTTAGAGGCTCTGGCGGGTCCCGGGAGAAGGAAGCGCTCGCTCGGCTTTGGAGAGGAGGAGAAGGGGGGTGATGAGAGCGAGGAGAGCGAGTGGCGTTAAGGCAAAACACTCCTCCTTCCAGTCAGTGTTCTCTGTGACTGGCAGTCCCGGTTTTACGCTCGCTTTTAGGGGACACGAGATGGAGAGCTTCGTTGGATTGCGTTTGGATGTACTGCGCGCTACGGCTACAACTATTACCGCTAACTAATGCCGAATAACATGGATGCTTGCGTGTGTGTTGCTGCGCCTGCAAGATTGGCGTTTTTTTTTCACGGATTTTTGGCATTGTGGGATTTATTATAAGGCTGTTTTGGTTCGGGACGTGACGCGTTAATCTGCAAGGTAAACGTCCATAACCAACGCACACGGTTTTTTCCTTTATTTTTTGCTACTTTGCATCGCATTCTCCTGCTTCTTCTTTACAGGAGGATCTTGTTACATTCTTCCTCCAGCTATCCCTCTGTCTTTAATCCCCCCACTGCCGCTGAGCAAGGCACCAGGCAGGATGTGGGTTATATTGCCGGCGTTATTCAAGCCTGACAAGTAATGTGCGTGATATGTGAGGACTGGAGGTCGGTTTTCCTGTGTGAATCATGTTGTAGGCTTCAGTCCGGGATGATGCAGCAAAACACATGTGCTCCTCTCAGCTCTGTGTGCTCGTTTGGAGGGGCAGGGTGGCTCAATGAGATGCTATGATTTGAATTTTGGAATGAAATCCAGATGTTGGTATCTGGTTTAGCTCTGATTTAATCTGGGTATGAGAAGCATAATGATGAGGTATAGATGGTTTTGTCCTGGTTTGAGGTTAGACCTGTGATGATCAGTGCTTAATTTGTAAATCAGACATTGCCAGAACAAAAAATGGCTTTGTGAAAGGTGTCCATACAAGATCAAAACTTTACTGGAACAATAGGCACGTATAAGCACTCAGAAATGCCAAAATATGACGCCACTGACCCTCTCAGTTGGATTTTTATACACCTGGATGCTCATTCATTCTGACTCAAGTCACAGCAGCACCTGCCACTGTAACCCTGCTGTCCAGATGCCCTTCCAGGCATTCGCTCCCTGCACCAGAGCCCAGCTCTCCACTCCTCATGCCTGTGCCATGTATCTGCTCAGTCTGACTCTGCTACAGTTTGGAACAGATCTGGATTGGTGCAAAAGCTCCTCATTCACACAAGGGTAAAATGCAGCTCTAATCGGAGTACAATAGTTTGCTGATTATGTCCTTGGTTAGTCCTAGTTTCAACTAATAGGCTGTAATGAATCATGTGGTATAGTGACCTGGTTCAGTCCCAGGTTTAGCCCATCTTTAGTACTGGTTTATACCAGGTGTGGCGCTCTTTTATGTATTCTTTCTTTATCCCTGTGTTATACCTGTAGTACAGGACTTCTGTTTCACTATGGTAACAATACTGCACTGTGGGCAGATTCGAAACAACAAAAGTGACAGTGACAACAGCCCTGATTGAAGCATTGAGTCATGTTATGGATGGAAATGTGAAAATACACCTTAATAACTACTGAAAACTTACTAGTGCTGGCTTATGTAAGGTTAAGGTACACTTTTGGAGGTTGACATTATGAGATAAAAATTAAATAATTTTTTATTTCATATATGGCTTGTTACATGCATTCAACACCAGCAATGCATTTCTCTATAAATATTTGAGGTGCAAAAGTTAGTTTGAATCCAGCACTGGTAGTGATCCCCTATGCTCTCATCATTTGTAATTTGTTTTGTTTATTTCACCTGCAATTACAGTACTGATGTACTTACCAAGATACTGCAGATGTGTATTGTGTTAACATGTGCAAATTGCCCTTTATGGCCTTTCATAAACCAGTATTAAGTATTAAGTTTACATATTTAGTTTTGGATGGTAGAAAAGAAACAGTTTCCAGGGTGGACAGTGTTATTGAAACTTTGTTCAGGATGTTAACCTTGGTTGGATCAATGTTGCCCTCCTCTTAAGTACTTCTATATCATTGCAATGGTGACCATCTACAACACTATAGTAGCCAGTAGTGTTGTCAGGATAGTAAAATTTCAAACTTGATTTCGATACCAAGCAAAAGACTTGATACTCAACACAGATTCTGATTCTGATGATAAACACACTTTCTTTAGATAATAGAATGTCATTTTCAGCATTAAATCATAGGACTTTCTTTTATATTACCATGTGGCCTTATATCTGTGTAATCTTTCAGTAGTCTGGACAAGTTCGATAGTGGTCTAGTCTATGTGGTCTTAAGCCTGTTCTGATACAGCTCAAGATCACTTTAAAGTAGGGATGTCCAAACTATGGCCCAGGGGCCAAATGCAGCCCTCAGACCAGTTTTTATTGGCCCTTAGGCCTCCTGCTGAACTGGCCCAAATGATCATAAGTAGAACTTTTAACAACAAATTAAACTGTTTCTACCACTATAACCTCAAACATCACATTGCATTGTGATACAGACCTAAAATTAATGTTCTTCAAGCCTTATTAATACACAGCGGCTCTGTCAAAGCTGTGTATAAAGCACTGCACTGTATTGATCACTGGTCTGTGGCCCTCCACTTCGAATATGTTTTGAGATGTGGCCCTCAATAAAAAAAAGTTTGAGCACCACTGCTCTAAAGCTATTTAGGAAAGGTTCATTTCTGTCCTGTAAATGTGACTTTTTAGTATCAATACTTGCTCAAACAAGTTTCTAGTTTTGATACTAGTTTTAGTATCAATTACTATCTGATTTTTGACACTTTTAACAACCCTAGTAGCCAGTGTGACATTCACCAACAAAATTGTTACAAAATGTCCAATCTCCGTTTTGTCATCCCATTCTAATGTCGCCAGCAGTTATTAATAGTGACTTTATTACATCTGGTTTGCCGGTCGGTTGCAGCTCCGAGGCTTGTGCCCAAACCACACTATTTGAGCTCAAAAATAAGCATGTGGATGTTTCTGCCAGATTGTACTGTCTGAAATAGGCTTCCAGGCAGGGATTTGTTACCATGGCTTTAAGAAGCACTATGTTCCCTGTGGCTAGAAAACTGATGAGTGTTTACCTGCTTCAGTGAGACGGTGTCTGGTTCAATTCCCAGAATGCGCAGAAACATGTTGTGTGTAGTTTGCATGTTCTTCCTGTGTTTTGGTGCTGTTGTTTCTCCTCATTAATATAAACATGGAAATTTGGCTAATCCACAAGGTATTGTTGGTTCAAGGAGTAGTTGTGACAGATTTCACAGTTGCACTGACGACTGGGTCAAATGCTAAAAACAATTTTGACAATGTAAGTGTATTGTTTTGGTACTATTGTCTATCTCATATTGTTTACTGCAGCTTTTTTTCTGCCGCTGCTTTGTTGGTTGTTTCCCTGTTGATGGGAGAGAATAGGTTAAGGTTCAGATGCACATTTTGTCCCCATAGGAAAATTTGTCCTCGCTGGGTCAAGACGACCTTAGCCGGAGTATTTTACCTGTTTTGCATGTTTTGGGTTGATGGAAGAAACCCACCCAGACACATGGAGAAACATCTAAACTCCACATAGCTAGGTCCGGGAGGCTTGGAGTCACTCCTGAAACCTTCTTTCTGTGAGGCAAGAGTGCTAGCCAAAACAAGTTTACTGACAAGTGAATAATCTTCACATTTTTGACCTGTTGACTTTATTGGACAGATCAATAGGGATTGCTAATTTAATACAAGAATCCCATGCATTTCAGAACAGGTATTTTACAGAAGAAGACTTGGTATTGTAGGGATTGCAGAGAAGATAATGTCATTTGCAAATTGTGATTATTCAGTTTGTGATATCTTGCAGCCATGTGTGTGAGTCATAAAAAGTGCATTTAAAGCAAACAATCCTAATTAACTATTTTTCTATATCTTTACAATAGCAAATGCATGTACACAGCCAAGTCACTGAATCAGGCATATTTTAAATGTTTATTTTTTTCAAGTTTTTTGTTATGTTTTTTTTTTTTTTCTTAAATACTTCTGCTTAAAAATACCTGCCTATGACAGGTTGGACTACTCATTTTACCAAAACACTAAAGATATTTACTCCTGCAGTGTTCAAAAAGTGTCCTGTTAGCCACTGGAAACATCTCTCCTACTTGTTGCTTGCACAGGTGTGGTGAATGTAGACCACCAAACCACCGGAGATCAGTGCGTGGGCGGCTACAGAGCTACCCTTTAATAAAGTGCCTCCAAACCACATGCACATGCTGGCTAAAACCATGATGCTAGCTCCCGCTTTTCCATCCCCACAGCCCCACGCAAAAAATCTCACCCTGCCCTGACACCTGAGCGCAACTTGGCGAGAGTGATGAGAAAATGCGGCTGGTTTTCACCTCACCTTACCAGATTGCAGCAGCCTGAGGAGACCAATTTGATATGTAGGCTAAGAGTTGTGTGTTTGGATGCTAGGTGACACTGTATTTTTAAGTTTTGATCAGTAAATAACCGATTGACCATAAAATATAAGTATTAACACTTTTGAATATTAGTCTTGGTATTTTGACTGGATTTTTTCCCATACCATAGATTGTATAAAGAAGTGGACTAAGTGAGTGTGATGTCACCCTTAGTGTTTGGCTCCAGTCAAATGAAGCTCTTCGAGGCTAGCGTAGTTATAGGGGTGAATTTTGAGCTGAGTTCCATATTTGGAATTCTGACCACGAGTATCATAGCAACCAAAGAGCCAGTCTGGTGCGAGGCTCTTGAAGGTAACGCCCCTTCCCTCTTAGCAACGCTGTCAATCAAACCTGTTGCTGACGCTAGCGGGAAAAATGTGAGGAAAAGAATGCAGCTGATTTGTCTGTTATTAATGGACACAATAGCAAAATACCATGTAGAGCGGGTTAATACGAACATTTTAAGACCAAAATTACCAGTCTGACGCCAGGATTTACGGAGAGAGGGGCGACAGTTTTCTAATTTAAAGTGAATTGGAGTCGATGGAGCTGGAAGTGCGGGCATGCTCACTTCCTATTTAAAACATGATGGCTAGCAGGTTAGCTCTGTCCATTTATATATACAGTCTATGTCCCATACAAAGGATCAGACTTGTTTCTTGGCTGGTCTGACTTGGGATCTTTTGATTGAAAATGAGAGGGCTTGTTTGTCCCTTCATTTACCTTTCATTTTCATTTCCAAATACTATGATGAAAAATATTAACTAAATGTTTAAAAATGAGTATAAACGTGTATATCTCATCTGTGAATGTACAAGTATAGTCAGTAAAAAGTTGAAGATGTGTTTTGGATGCTGCTCCTCCTCAGTGCGGTTTTGGATGCCTTTTCGTTTCTTGCAGATGTGAGGAAGTGAGGGAAGGTCCATAGCTGCTCCTTAGGGTCCTTCCTTCTTCCTGTTTCTAATACACAGAAAAGCACCTGTGAACCAATGTAAACAACATGCAGGGAAGGAATGTGTAATGTCTAAAATACTGTACTTTTATGATGTAAAAAGATGTAAAAGTATGATTTAAATTGGGAAGACAGTGTTGCAATACCTGTATTAAATCTGACAAATTTAATAGGATAATATTTTGAGAGTAAATATTTGCTTGGTCTGTCCAAATCTGCACGTGCACAATCACAGTTTTATACAGGAAATGTGGGGGAAGTGTTTTGTCAAATGACGTGCAGACAGTGTGCAAATCTGGTATCAGAAATTGGACTATCAAAGTTCTTGTTCATTTGAGAGCATTTATTTCCAGATACTAATCGATACTAACACTAGTAACAAAACTAGATAATTTGAACAATTCAGAAAACTGAAAAAAAAAATCACACATAGGACAAAATGTGATGATTCTTGGATAGTTTTAGAATGATCTTATATGATAACTAATATAATAAGAACACAGTAATATTAATGACCCACTATTATTTTGTGTTGAAAATACAAAATAAAAGATTGTTTTTATCATCATTGTCAAACTTTTTCTTTAGAATCAAAAACAAGTTTGAAATTTTAGACCCCACTACCCTGTGTCACCATTTGATCATATTGTGTCAAAAATCATTTGTAAGGAAAATAACTGCAAACATTTGAATGACTTACAGTAATGACAACACTGTTTATAGCACATGTGCCAAACTCAAGGCCTGCGGGCCAAATGTGGCCCTCCACATCATTTTATGTGGCCCTCGACAGGGTAAATTAAAAGGTATGATGGTCTTAAAATGTCATTTTATCAGGAGATACACAGTTACAGTCATATTTTTACATCTAGGCAAATACTTATGCAATATTTGTAACCTTAATAAGTAATAAATAAAGAAACTGTTAATTAACAAGTTAAAAAAGTAGTTAGATTTATTTTACATCTGGCCCTTTGATGGCAGCCATTTTGCTGATGTGGCCCTCAGTGAAAATGTGTTTGACACCTCTGGTTTATAGGTACTTCAGCACTAAAAATATCTTAGCAGTTCTACTTTGTGTCATATAGCAACATTAGACAAGTCCCTGATCCAGATGCTATGCAAATCTATTTTATTACCCATCAACACACTCAGTGGAGCTATCTTCTCTTGGCTTGTGTTATGACTGGCGTGTGCTGTAGCTCTGCACCTGCTTGTGTTTTGACGTCTGAGTTTGAGCAGTGTTTTGGGAGCTGTCCAGGCACTTTGTTATGTACTGTGCTATAGTCCTCTGTTTGAATGTGGATTTCCTGTTGTGAAGAATGCTAGACACGACAAGAGAGGGCATGGTAACACAAAAGGCTGTCTGTACGACTATTGTGTGGTGTAAATGTAGTTTAAGTTGCACTGCCGATATATTATGGAGCTCTTTAGCATCATAACTTACTGAACATCGATTTTGTTTGGACAGTTAGGATGTCTCTGCTTGGAAACTCGCACTTGGAAGTAAGGCTGCAGTCGATTTTAGATTGTCAGTGGCGATCTTACAACATTTACTCTAAAACTCCATTGATAAGCTGACTTCTGTGTCCATTTTTTTTATGATGATACGACCAAACCAAAAATCAAGTATAAAGTTAATTAAATTCAGTGGTTCTCAACCTGGAGGTCGCGAAATGATTTCCAGGGGATGTTTATCATTTTGCAGGTAGTCTATATTCTGAGTTTCATTTGAATGGCAGTGGGTGTTATTATGGGGGTCGAAACTGAAGAAGGTTGAGGACCATTGATGTAAATGTACCCAATGACTGCTGGACTAAACTAAAAGTATAGTGGTGAGTGGCAAATGTATTGACTTTGAATTTTGTCCAGTTGACACCTTTGTAGAGACCTAAACTCAAGTAAGTTTTATTTCCACATAGAAACATTTTATAACTTACATAACTGTAGTCTTTGATAATTGCTAATTGTCACCATTTTGTTGCTGTTTTATTTCTAATATTTTTGCTGCCTGCTTGTCCGGCCATCTAAGGACTCATTTGGTTGTGTCCCTCAGGCATGCATCGTGGGGCCATTTTTGTTTTTTCTGGTGGAATGCAAAGTCACTAGAAGGCTCAGAATTTGCATGATGTTGTAATACTTTTATTGAGGCAGCGAGTTTGTGTGATCTAATAGTGGTTAGTACTAGGCGATACAACAAAAAATTATATTGATTGCTAACTATTCGATTCAGTTTGGTCTCATTAAAAACAAATGCAAATGCCTTTCAATATAAACTCCCTGAACAGAAACCAAAAAACACAGGACAGACTTTTAACCTCACATTTCCTTACATGTTTTTACTAACAGGATTGGCTACAGATATCTCCATTAAAAAGACCCAAGCTGATCTTTGACAATTTGAAATGACTCTCGATTAAACTTTTATTAATTTCACAGCCCTAATTGTGCTTCTTAGGATTGTTTGATCTGAAAATGTCAACAATTATTATATTAACAAACTCTAATCTGTGCTATTCCTTTGTGTTACAGATGACAGAGGGGCGGCGATGTCAAGTTCACCTTCTGGACGACCGAAAGCTAGAGCTACTCGTACAGGTAAGACATGGACCACCTATATATTTCTTCTACATAGTTTTTATTTTCAGACAGGAGAGAGGGATAGACGATGGCAGAAGAGAAGGAGATGGACAGGTTGAGAAAGCTGATCGTCCTGCGTTGGTTGAGGTAGAGGGTTGGAGCTGTACTGGAGGGAAGAAGAGAACAGATAGAGAGAATTTATATGCATGGCCTGACAGGTGATTGGTTGAGAGGTCAAGGTATCTGCCTGTGATTGGCCGGTGACTACAGCGGTCTTCCTGGTTGAACTTATGGCTCAATTCCATTCACATCATGAGTCTTGTAGCTGCCTTAAGAGTACATTACTGCTGACCCAATGAAACATGTCCAAGAGCAGTGACCATATCCTCCTCCTCCCCTCTCCTCCATCTCCTCACACGGTGGTAAATAGCCCAGCTGCACTGACCCCGCTCGGTTCACTCTACATCTAGAGTCCATATCCCCCGGTGCAATTAAAACCAGTATATCTTTATCAGATACAAATGCAAATGATTTTATGTTTTGATTTTGTTTTGTTTTTTACTAAATGAATCTAATTATTTCAATTTCCATCTAATAAGTTTAAACAAATCTTGTAAAATGCATTGTCATTCTTTATGTAAGTGGCTCATTTATATTTAGCAAATTTTTCTCTTTTTTATTCTATTTCATGCCACCTTTGCCCCTGGTTGCTTTCATGGTTAAATTTAGAATGTATTGATACTTTGCAGCAGTAACTGGGGGAGTGAAGCTAACTGGAGGCACTGCTTTGTCTGAAGCTCTGTTACTTAAGTTAGACTTTAATCTAAGCTTTATTTTGACACAATCAGATCACAAAGAGCTGAGCTGAGGGACTTGTTTTACGAGCCCCTGTCAAATAACATTAGCCACAAGTTAGCTAGCATGAGCCAACAGTTTTTTCAGTTCGTCCCTTTCACCTTTTTGTTGAAACGGGACCGTGAACACTCGATTGATCACAGACTCCTGAAATGTGTTGTTTAAATCCATTTAGTTTTTTTTTTCTTGAGTTTCCAGACAGTTTCTAAAAATGTATTAGGCCGTGTTTGCTAATGAGTGCATTGGGTCACCATGGTAACTGCTGAACATTCCTCCACAGACTTGTATGCAGTGCCCCCCCAGTGTCACTGCAAAGTATCAATTTGTTTACAAACTTATAAAGGGTCTACATGTCTCACGGTATCGATATTGCACACGATAACCTACCAGATTATCATTGTCTACTGTAGGTCTTTGTAGATCCATATCTAACAAAACATTGCATTTAGGCAGATGGACAGTCAACTATGTTATTGTGACACTTTTGATATTGCAAAGTGAAATCATTGGTCAAATAAGATGTCCTCAAAGTAATTCCTCCAAATGACAGGGGCCAAACGGGGACGTGTGCTTGGAGCATGCTGTCTCCTGATTTCATTACCCTGTTACAACTGCTCCAACACACCAGAGCAGACTTTTCCATTTCAAAACTTTCTGACCTTCCGCTACTCTTTTCTGCAGTATATTTTTACACACTGAAAATGTCGCAGGTTTGAATCCGTTGGTTAAAGTTGAATAACATGGCCAATACAAGGGTTGTCAAAAGTATTGAAAGTCAGATACTAATCAATACTAAAACTAGTATCAAAACTCATTTGAGCAGGTATTGATACTAAAAAGTCACATTCACCGGAGAGAAATGAACTGAACTGAATTTCCTGAATAATTTTAGAATGACCTTGAGCTGTATCAGAACAAATATAAGACACACAGACTAGTATACGCCCATGAACCACTATGGAACCTACCTGGACGACTGAGGGATTACACAGATATAAGACCACATGGTAAAATAAAGGAAAGTACTATGATTTAATATTGAAAATTACATTCTATTGTCTAAATAAAGAGTATTTTTATTATGATCATGGTATTGGAATCAGTATTGTGTATCAAGTCTATTCCTTAGTATTGAGTTTGAAATTTTAGTATCGTGACAACACCAGGATACTGTTATAATTATTGAATGTTAACATATCCTTGTCTTACCCTTGTTTTACTCTAAGAGAGAGTTAATGGATGGATGCTGGGCCATATAACGTTGCATAAATAGAACATAAGCAAATGTTTATGGCTGCTATAACAGTAAAAATCAAATGAGTCGTCTCCTGTTTATTAATGCAGTCCTTTAGGCAGGTATATCAAGATGTATTATGTTATTATAGCCATTAGACAACTATATTATCAAATGGGCTACTACTTTGCTAGACAGTCTTTGAGAAACAAAAAACAAAACAATAAACTAGGGTCATCAAAAGTATCCAAAATCAGATATTAATTGTTTTTAAAAGTATAGAAACTATACTCAGTTGAGTAAGTGTCGATACAGAAATGAACCTTTCCTGAATAGCTTTAGATTGATCTTGAGCTGGATTAGAACCAGCATAAAACCACAAAGACTTGTACAGTCCCAAAAGTCACTGACACGTTTAAATCTTCTAGAGCTCCTATAATTCTTAAGTTATACTCACCAAATTTTAGCAGTAGGTAAACTGAACCTTCAGAGATTTTTGGCAATATATTGGGTTATAATTGTTCACTTACACTTGAACTTATCACTACTTAAACTAGGAGAAGTAAAAATGACCTATTTTTTTAAAATAATGTTTTTTAAGTGTCCACCATTTTCAGTTTCACACTGAATAGCCCGATCCAACACACTCTGCATAACATTTAAAACATTTCCGGGCTTATGGCTCTTATTTGATTCTCGATATTACGTTTTAAGTCGTTTTTTGTCTGAGGTTTACTCACAAACACCTTTTCTTTAAGATAGCCCCACAGGAAGAAATCGGGACTAGTCAGGTCTCGGGAGATCACATACTGCCCCCTGTCTTTGAAAAACACTTATTACTCCTTTAATGGTGTTTACACTTGGGGCATCTCTGGTATTAAAATGTCAATGGTAACACTGCTGGGTTCGTTCCTCGGTGCTATAGTTGCTCATATTAATGTCAGAAGGGTAGTTCTAAATGCTCTAAAAAAAAAAAAAAAAACAAAGAAAAGAAAAATATTTAAAAAGAATTATTTTTTTTTTCAACTGTCAGTGACTTTTGGGCCCCCCTGTATACTCCCATGGACCACTATGGAACATACCTGGACGACTGAGGGATTACACAGATATAAGACCACATGGTAATATAAAAGAGAGTATACTCTGATTTAATGTTGAAAATCATTTTATTAACTAAAAAAAGAGTGTTTTTTTTTAAATTATCATTCCTAGTTTGTTCCTTAGTATTGAAATGGAGTTTGAAATTTTGGTTTCGTGACAACTCTATTAGGTGTAGCAGACAACAAAAATTACTATGTTGCTGTGTTTTTCAGTTTTATTTTAAAACTTAATTGCCTTTATTAGCCCTGCGCAATTTAACTGATTTGAATCATAATAATAAATTTCCACAATTATGAAAACTGGATAATTGGCACACAGCAATTAGTGTGCCATTTTGTATGTTGGAGCACAGCTAGAATCAGGAAGCTTTTGTTTTGCGTGACAACCTTTTGTTTGAATTATATCTCACAGTTCACAGGAATAGACTCTAACAGCTCTCATGATTATAGAGGTTCACGATATTGACATAAAAAATGTATGGTTTATTGAAATAATTTTGAAATCCATCAGAAATGTGCTAAAATATGGCTTGGTTGGCTTGATTCATTCGAACTTTATGTACAAAAATAATGTATGTAAAGTAGAGCTGCAAGATTAATCTCAATCAAATCAAAATCACAATTTGAGTCGAGGCAATTGCCAAATCGCAAAGACTGCGATTTTCAATGCGCCATAATTTCTCCCACAAATAACAAAATATCCTTTCTTATACTACTTTAAAGCTGCTAACCCTGCTGTTTAGATCTGTACAAACATGTTCTGAAATGTGATTCTTGTATTAATTTGTGAGCTCATATTTCAGTCTTTTTGTCAGTTCTCGTGGAAGCATTTACAGTGTGAACTTTGAACAGAATCCCACTATTAAATTTCAAATCTAATCGCAATCGCAGGACTTGTCAGAATAATAGTATTACACTGCAAGTTTCTAAAGCTTTTGGACATTATGGCTCCACATCAATTGTAATATTTCCTTGTGCGGCAACATATTGCATAATTTAGCTTGAGATATACAAAATGCTTTGTTCAGTTTTTTGAATCATACTGTACGCTTTCACATCTAGCTAGTGTCAGCTCAGCACATTCTAGCAAACAATGATTTACTTATTTATATAAAGGCGCTTGTACCTGTCTGAAAAATGTGACAAACAGGATTAGTTCATTATAAACGCTTTACAGTGATCTAAAGTTATTTTTCTTACCTTATGCATTCTGAGCATCTTAATTATTCACAGAGATGAGTTTATAAGCACTTTTCACAACTCTTTTCAGTTTTTACAGCAGAGTTTTGCAGTCACTTTAAAGCTAACTGTAACTAGCATGCTAAGTACACACCTCCTGATTCTCGGACTATAAAACACTTATAGCCTACAACTTATAATTAGATGCAGACAGTACACAACAAACTTATTTTGACCTCACGAGCCGCTTTTACAATATAGCTGTACTGTAAGATGAATTCTGCTCAAATACATGGGAAAAACCAGCTACTTTGCCATTCAGCCCTTTCCTCCTCCACTTCCTCTAGGTTTGGTTTATGAAGCATGACATTCCTTACCATAACACCACAGGCCTATAAAGATGGCTGCTAACCCCAAACTACTCTTCAGGGACAAAACACACGCTGATCACTAAAAAATAAACTCCCTAATATAGCATAGCATATACCACATTTTCTAACCTTCTTTTGGACATATATGTAGGAAGACAGATAGTAGAGAGGTTGCCAGGTTTGCTAAATGAGCTGTAAAGGAGAATTGGTTTACTTAAGCACTTGCACCTCCCTATAATTCTCACACTGTCAATTATGGGTGCTGCTGAAGAGGCACGCTGTAATAGTCGACTAGGGTAATGCTGTCTAAGCTGGTTGAGATCTTACATAAATAGTAGGTTGAGTCGAAAAAAAAAAATTGAATCTTCGCAATCAGCAAATTAAAATCACAAAAAAATGCAAATATTTTGGGACTAATTGTTCTTCTCATTTGAGTAGATATTGATACTAAAAAAGTCACATTTACAGGGCAGAAATGTATCTTTTTTGAATAGCTTTAGAATGATCTTGAGCTGTATCAGAACAAGTAGAAGACAAGTAGACTATTATATGCCCATGGACCACTATGGAATCTACCTGGACGACTGAGGGATTACACAGATATAAGGCCACGCAGTATGAAAGATATAGTACATTAAGAGTATAGTATACAAAAAGTACTATTGTTTAATTTGGAAAATTACATTCTATTGTCTAAAGAAAGTTGTTTTTTATTAACATCGTGGTATCAGAAATGGTATTGAGTATCAAGTCTGTTGTTTTGTATCAGAATGGAGTTTGAAATGTTTGTATCATGACGACACTAATTCTGTCCAAAAGTTGCTGATCCTGTAGTTTAAAAATGTACAGACGTGATCTGCAATGCATGGGTTTCCTGGATTAATTTAGCACGTTTGTCAGCCTTCTCCTGACCTTAAAATTTGCACTTTGACAAAACTTGATATAAAAAAATAAGTTGACACATCATCGTTCTCCAACCCAGAAGTTTGTAACCTTTTATGTTAGCAGTTTAGCACTACACATGCTAAAAATTGTATGCTAGTCACAGGATTTATGCTAAGCTGATCAAACAGTTGTGGTTTTAGGCTAATGGAATCACATGTAATTTACATAATTACCTTGTAGGGTTGAACAATTGTAGAAAAACATCCAATTTGCATATTTTTTGTGATTAGATTTGCAATATATGATTTAAAAGTTGGGATTCTGTTCAGAGTGCACATTGTAAACAACTCTAGGAACGTTAACATTTGAGAGAAGAAATATTAACTAATAAACTAATACTAATACTAATAATTAATAAACTTGCAATAAAACAAAAAAGTGAAAGTGAAACTCTTGTCAAAAGAAAAACAAAGCAGAGACAAAACCAAGGCTAAATTTAGGCTTTTATAAGGAAAGTCATTAACAATTTTAACATTTTTTTTTTTTCTCAGTACATTTTTGTCAGATGAAGAACCTTGGTGCTACTGCGATATATTGAGTATGCCGTGATATCGAATATTGCATCAGTTAATGTCGCGATATTGATACTTTTGCAAAATATTGCGCAACCTCATTATAAACCTATAAATTTTCCAGACTTGACTACATTTGCAACCATCACAATTGTATAATATTGTATACTTTAACTTTTTTTTTTTTTTTTTTTTTTTTTTCAAATCTGACTAGTTGAAAATCCCCCTCTTCTCTGTCCCTCTTGTCTCTTTAACTACCGCCTCCTCTGAGTTTATTATACCCTGTGCATGTGTATTGTGGACCAGTCTGTCTGTTGCTGTGATAATAAAGGACCACTGCTGTTTGTGTTTCAGCCCAACCAAAACATGCATTAGGCCTGATACCATAACGACAGGCTGCAGAGGGGGCTGAATGTGTAGCTTTAAGAGAGGCTTCAAACAGCTGCCCGGAGGATCCTGCAGTTACGCAGGGACACAACAGTAGTTATGCTGGATGCCTCGGTCATTTCAGGAGTGGATATTATGCATGCAGTTTTGTAAGACCCTGCTTTCAAAACTAGGTCTTGCAAAAATACCCAATATTAGATGATATCTGACTAGATGAGGCAGGGGGTGCCATCAGACACTGGTATCAGTCATGAAGTCTAGTTGAAACTGTATGGTCATGTTGCACAGGAATGAGATGTCACACAGTGTCTGTATTGTCATATCCCTAACATGTGCTCCGGGGCTGGGTGAGTGTGCATGTTTAAGACGATCCTATTCCAAGTAAGTACCAGGGCAGTACAGCTGATATGGAGAACCAGATTATGTGTCACTGTATTGTTACTGTTGTAGCTTAGCTTAAACTGCTCATAATACACTTTCACTGCCATTCTGAAAGTTTGCATTTGTTTTGTTTCAATCATGCATTTACCAGATTGTTTTGATAATTTCAGTACTATATGGAGTATATAAACAGGCTGTCAAAACTCTGAACCTCCAGAACTCACTCACTGAGCTGCAGAGGCTGCACTAGCACTGATGGATGATTGGCGGCAGGTTCTGTGGTTAGGTAGTTTAAACCAAAAGAATTTTCAGCCTTGAAACTGGCAACCCTAATGAAAGACTTATGCAAGGCTCGTTCTGCTCTCTAACCACCTCCCGTACTAACGTATATTATTTTATGCCACACATGTTGGGTTTACATGTCTTAAGTTTAAGTGTTGATCGAATAATGAAGGATTTACATCATAGAGATCTGGTCTCTGTGCCCATAAAGTATGCCGCTCCCCATGTTGTGAGTGCATAGATTCTAGTCCGAATAGTGTGATAAATATCTGCCTACTTTCACTGTTCTACACCTTAACACACACACACACACACACACGCGCGCGCTAGTTGTACATGAGGGGTAAAACACTGACTAGCACTGATGCATGATACACACATATATTATACATACAGCACTTTAACCTACATGTTCTGCAGAGCATCTCCTCTCCTTCTTCCTCTCTCCCTCTCGCTGTCTCTCCCGCTCTTCCTCTCTCCCTCTCTCTGTCTCTCCCTCTCTCCCTCTCCTCCTGTGTCTCAGATCTAGGTCAGTGGAGATGTGAGTGCACGTGAGCCGGCAGTGCGTCCACATGACATCACCGGGTTCCTCTCTTTAAATAGCCCCGAGTAGCTGTAGCTGTGGCTGTGATGAAGTCCGAGTGTAGTGAGGAGATAGTGGTGTGACCTCAGGGGAGAGAGGAGTGTGTGTGAGTAAGTGTGTGTGTGTGTGTGTGTGTGTGAAGGCGCAGTGTGTCTTTGTCATGTTGATCTCATTTCATCCGCTATGCAACACCAAGTGTGTTCATGATTTAAACCTTCATTATCTCAAAACATTTGTATTTCAAAAACAATGGAGCATTTCTTGTAAAACCGCATGACATCACAAGGTGGAACAGAGTGTTTTCTGTTTGAGAGAATAACTCAGCCTAAATATGCAGTTTGTGTTTTAAGCATGTGTGAATGAAACAAAACACAACTCCAGGTATGTTTTGGATGAGGTAACATTATAACATGGATTAGAAAATAGCATAATATGAGCCCTTTAAGTCCAAAATGTGTTCCAGCTATTGTACACTGAACGATAAATTGATATAGTAATTATTGTGCCAGGCCTAGTCAAAGCGACTTTACTCGGTGTAGATCAAAGATGGTGAGGTGTCGCATATCGGCTGTTGTTGCTTTCTGTAGGTGTGGTCAGCCTGACGGACCTGGCAAGTTGTTCAGACTGGCCACAGCTCCTGTCACCTGGTGGTCTCTGGGGAAGGGTGTGTCAGGTGTGTGAAAGAAGGAGTGCTTTGATATCAGGGTGGATGTGATCACTAGCATGAATGTGGTGTCTAGGGTGGTAATTAACTAAAGAAATTCTTGGTTGACTAAAGAGATGTCCTACCTATTGATTAGCGGCAAAAGCTCTTACACCTCTTATGGATGTCTATGTATCTAATCCAAACTGCACTCACAAGTAGGGATACACTGATACCACTTTTTCCAAAATGAGTACAAGTACTTAATTTTGCTCTATTCAGTCGCTAAATTTATTTGTCAATAAAAGCAATCCCAATGCATGCACAAGCAAAGAATTGCCAGCACCACTGAGCCACATTAGCATGCTACCATGTAAACACAAGTACTGTGCTGTTATCTTGTGTGAATTGTAAAAAACCTTTAACAGTCCTAGATATAGTTAATGTGACAGTCACATATGATTAAAGCTGAGCTTGCACATCAGTTCACTAATGTTAGTGCTTCTTTATGGTGACCTCCTCTCTGCTCAGAGTGCACTGCTCAGCTCAGAGGCAAGCACTTGTACATTGACGAGTACAAGTACTGTCATCTGGTATTGGACCGATACCCGATAATGGCATTGGTATCGGTGCATTCCTACTCACAAGACTAGACCTGTGCAGTTTTTCTTACAAAAATAATTATTTATGCAGAAAAAAGTACTAGGAAACAATGTATTTATGTAAAGCCTTTTTACATATAAATACCACCTACCTCACTCTCTGACTAACTGCTGTCTAAAGTAAATTAATATAAAACCTTATAATCTAAATAAAATGATTAGTCAACAAACAACAGATTTGGTCGCAAAGACACCATCAACCGAAAAAAAATGGGTAAAGGACTACAGCCCAGTGTGTGTGTGTTAGAGAGAGAGAGAGAGTTGGTGGTGATCGAAGAAGCAGATTGGCAGCTTTGCTTCCATCAGTCTGTCCCAGAGCAGCTGTGGATACAGATGTAGATTACCACTGCAGAGTTTGGAGTATGTCTACAGTGTAGTCCTTTGAGTGTAAGGCATTATCATTATTATTATTATTATTATTATTAATAAATATCTTTAATAATGTCACAGATGGAACCAACTCTGCTTCGCTTTCATTCACTTACACAAAACATTACTTGGGGTGATGGGCCAAAGCAGAACCACTGCCTCCTGGTTATCAGATAATCAAAAACAGACAAATGTACATCCCTAATAAATCACATTGTCCCACTCACAATACTTTGACTTGTTGCCGTCTTAAAAACTGGACTAAAAGTATATGAACGATCGAGTACTCAACATCACGTATCCCTCATCATCTGTTTTCACATCCTTAGATCTAGTGTGTAGTGCAGTGTTCCTTTAAGTGGCGGGCTGCCCTGTTGTTGTGTCCGCCCAGAGTCACATGAGGCTGTGGCAGAGGCACACCCAGCACAGGGCAGACCTCAGGGTGGAGCCCAAACCAGCTCCATATGTCAGAGGAGCGGAGCGGCAAGCAGCCCCTCCTCTGTTGGGCCCGGACAGTACACAGGCTCTGGAGGTTCTTATTTACACTGCTTATTTATTTGTAATAGGGTTGTTATGTAAAATCATCATCATCATACTAATCAATGCTAATGCTAGTATCGAAACTGAGCAGGTATCAGGACTAAAAAGTCACATTTACATGACAGAAATTAACCTTTCCTGAACAACTTTAGCATGATCTTGAGCTGTATCAGAACAAGTATAAGACTCATAGACTAGTGTACGACCATGGACCAGTATGGAACCAACCTGGACCACTGAGAGATTACACAGATATAAGACCACATGGTAATATAAAAGAAAGAAATATTTAATTTTGAATATCTCATTATGTTGTCTAAATTATTATCATAGTGGTACTGGAATCAGTATTGAGTATCAAGTCTATTTCTTAGTATCGAAATTTTAGTATCGTGACAACACTAATTTGTAATTGTGTACATTAGAGATGTATTTACTATACTTTTTTACTTTTGGTACTATCATTATTTCATTTGCTTGTAATTGAACATGAGTTACTGTTTCCTTTGTGGATCAATAAAGTGTGCCTAATTGTTTAATTTCATAATGGCTCCTGGAAAAATCTTGCTCATTTATCATTTTGGGGAGCTTGTAAGAGAAAAGGGAAAAAATAATAAAACTCGGCTCAAACCAAGACTAGTTGACTAGAACCGAATTAAACTAGCACCAAACCAGGACAAGTGTGAACTGGTGATTTACGTTTTGGGAAGAAAAAAAATAAAATAAAATGCTCTGTATTTTGTTTTATGTTTAAAAAGTAGGATTCTGTTCAGAGTGTACACTGTAAACAACTCCAGGAGCATTAGCAATTGTGAGAATACTGAAATACGAACTGATAAACTAGTACTGATAAAGCATCTAAAAATAACAGGATCTTTTGTTCTTTGCAGAGTGCGTTGTATTGTCTAAATAATTGCAGCCAACTCAAATTGCAGTTTTCTTTCGATTGCGTAATCTTGGGCAGTCCTAACTAATGTTGTCACAATACTAAAATTGGATACTCAATTTTGATACTACTTGATACTCAATAGCAATTCCAATACCACTGTAATAATAAAAACACTCTTTATTTAGACAATAGAATGTGTTTTTCAACATTAAATCATAGTACTAATCCCAATCCAACACTCCTCTGGTAGGTCCATGGGCAAATACTCATCTATGTGTCATACTTGTTCTGATACAGCTCAAGATCATTCTAAAACTATTGAGGAAAGGTTTATTTGTGTGACTTTTGGAGTATCGTACCTATTGACCTGTTAGCTACTATATTTACAGGTTTTGCTGGATGTTCTGCCTGTTCTTTATTGCATTGGTTCAGCCCAGAGCCATGACACTGCAGTCAAGGTGTGGGTCAGAGAGGAGGGAGGAGGAGGCGACTAGGGAGAGGGAAGGCCGCACCTGCACCGTCAGCAACTTCCTCTCTCTCTCCATCCATCTCTCCCTATCCTGTTTTCCCTATAGCGCCGAGCCTGAATGCTTAGTCACCGCATTCAAATCGATACCCGGCTAACACATTATCATAGCGCCTGATGTTACAGTGTGTCTCAAGTCTGATAAAAGTGATAAAAACTTCACTTCTCTTTTATGTCTTTCTCTCTTCCAGCCCAAGCTTATGGCCAAGGACTTGCTGGACCTGGTGGCATCGCATTTCAACCTCAAAGAGAAGGAGTACTTTGGCATCGCATATGTAGATGAGACGTAAGTTAGCAAAACACAGTGTTTCAGATAACGTCATAACATTCTATAGGCCAATAATATTTAATACAGATGGGACACAGCTAAAATGAATATTGAGATTATTACATCACTTTCTACTTCTTAGCTAAAAAAAGAAGCTCTCCTAGACACTGAAAGAACATGCAAACGCAACACAGAAAGCCATCCTTATGAACTGGACCGGGGACGATCTTGTAAAATTACACATCTATCTGAGCCTGTTGTGCTTCTCATGGACAGAAAAAGTGTAAAAAAAAAAAAAAAAAAAGTTTACTTAGGTTTTTTGCATGTTGCCATTTTTCAACCAAAAAAAAAAATGGGAGGAGTTAATTTTGTTGCCACAGAATACAGGATTACACAGGTATAAAATTTTTACTAGGGGAATGACTTTTGATATATATTTAGTAAATGGGTTGTCAAATATACACATATTGATACTGAAAGTAATTTTTAAAAGATCAATACTAAAATTACTATAAATAGAACAAATCTCGACCTTTCTTAATGGTTTTGGAATCAGAATCTTGCTCTTCATCAGATATAGACATACAACCCATAGACATAGATCTTCACCATATACAAAAAAAGTTTTATTTTTTTCATCATCGTGGTGTCAGTATCAACATTAAGTACTGAGTCTTTTCTATACTTTGAGAACTAAATATCGTGACAACACTAATACTGTTCCTTTAACAATAAACCCACTAGTCTAGAGTCGTTTGCACCACAGAACGGTTTTGATGCTAAGCTAACCCGACAGAGGCAGAAATAGACCGGTGCAGTTCAGCCGGTTCACTGCTGCTCTGTCCGTGGCTCCATTCTCTTTCAGGACAAGGCTGGTCAGCACAATACACTGTTTCACTCTATAATGTTATGTTGTATTGGCCAAACAATGTCAGTCCCAAATCATCTTAAAGAACTGTGCAAAGGTAGAGGACAAAGTGGGAACTTGCCTTGCCTACTACAAAGACTGAAACACATAACACAAATGATGACCATGTTATATCATTCGTATGCAGCCTGCGCTCTTACAGTTTTCAGAATCACAACTGAACCTGGGTTGCCAGTGTCTTAACCTGCAGGACGCATATCAGTTTTTCTCATTCTCAGAATATGGACAGGCCTCATTTGAAAACTCAGAACCTCCAGAATTCATTCACTGAGCTGCAAAGGCTGCACTAGCACTGATGATTGGCTGCAGGTGCTGGGGTTTAGGTAGTCACAATTCAGAGAGAGTCCTTTTAGGCTTTTAGGACCAACAACGGGATTTTTGCATTGAAACTGGCAACCCAAATGAGAGACTCATGTGAGGCTCATTCTCCTTTCTGATTGGATAGTCATTTTCAGACCCAAAACATCAAATTATAACATAAACTTCTGTTATGTCCAGTGTTTTTGTAACTAAGAATAAATCAGCATTACAATTACAGTTATCAGAAAAAACTATATTTGATTTGAAAATGTTTAACTTGCATCTTGGAACCCAGTTGGCTCATGTTTATTGATTTAAAAAATGTAAATCTATACAATAATAATACAATAAATAAATAAGTAATAATAAACAATACAGTAAACAAACCATGTGGTCAAAAACTCTTGCATCTACACATAGTTTACTCTGAACCCTACAGCAGCTTGTGTTTTGAAATGCAAATGTGGCATTCAAATGAGCTTTGTTGTGCGTGGCGCTGTAGGTAAACAAAGATTGAAAACAGACGGCTGGAGTGGCATAGTTCGGATCAGCTCATGCAAACCTGGGTACATTTACATACAGGGAAACATGGCCTGGTACAAAGACCTGCTGTGTCCTGCTCCTGCTGTCCTGCTGTGTCCTGCTGTCCTGCTGTCCTGCTGTGTCCTGCTGTGTCCTGCTGTGTCCTGCTGCCGTGTGGTATTTGCTTTGACACATGTGCATTCTGGGAGAGTTGGGACAGGACCCATGCTCTCAATCAAACTATGGATTGATCTCATCTTTTTTTTTTTTTTTTTTTGGCCACCAGCGAACCCGATGCCAGAACCCGATGTACAAACTTGGTATTCATGGGTTTCTGCTTCTCTCACATGATGCCATTTTGAGAAAGGTTGACCATTCAAAAGATAAAATATTTACTTTTGAATTGTTAATTGCCATGACAACGGTCCTAGCTAAAAAAACAAGGAGAAATTAAAAAAACATAGATCGTATGATTATATAAATAGTACGAAATTTTACAACAATACGATAATACAAAAAAAATATTGGCTAAAAATAAACTATTCAAGGTAAAGATTAAGTGTAAAGAACTACAATGTTACAAATCATGAATTCATGTTTGTTTTCATACTTGCTGATTTTGTTCTCTAAGGGGACAATAGGACAAACGAAAGGGGACATTTTTGAACACAGGTGTAAGGGGACAAAGGGACAAACAAAAGGGGGACATTTTTGGACATAAGGGGACAGTAGGACAAACAAAAGGGCGATAGGGTGATACTTTTGGACACAGAAGTAAGGAGACATTTTTGGGCATAGACATAAAGGAACAATAAGACAAACAAAAGTGGGAGGACATTTTTGGACATAGACGTAAGGGGACAGTAGGGTAAACAAAAGGGGAGCATTTTTATCCATAGACGTAAGGGGACAGTAGGACAAACAGAGGGGGACATATTTGGACATAGATGTAAGGGAAAAGTAGGACAAACACAAGGGTGATACTTTTGGACATAGAAGTAAGGAGACATATTTGGACATAGACATAAGGGGACAGTAGAACAAACAGGGGGACATATTTGGACATAGACATAAGGGGATAGTAGGATAGACAGAAGGACACATTTGGACGTGTTGAGTTGCTCAGGGGAGCGTGCAAAAACACCAGGGAGACCAGCTGTCCATACAGGTCTTATGTTAGAGAGGAGAGGGAGGAATTGCACCCGAAATGATGGTTAATGCATTTAAGGTTATTATTTTAACTTTTTCCTTCAGTTTTCCATACTCACATAACACTGATTGACACATGCAGTTAGCAAATTATAACACGCAGACCTTCCATAGCGATTTTATTAGTCATTTTCTAGATTTTTACACCAGATGCCCTTCCTGTCAAAATCAACCAAATTACTTTTACTGGAAAAGGTTATGGGAAAAAGCCAAAGAATGACAGCAAGCAGCTCAAGTTTTTTGCAGAATGTTTTTTGGGGACATTACATTAACTTATTCATTTCCAGAAGACTGATCCATAACCATAGTCACTACTTGCCTAATCTTAACCTAAACCCTAATCTTAACATATTTTAACCCATATCCGAACTTTAAACCATGTTGTTGATCTAATAATAAAGGATTTACATCATCAGGACCCGATTGTTCTCCCCACGAGTCAGTGTGTGTGCAGTGTACTTCCAATGTGACAAATACCCGCACACGCATACTCACTGTTTAAGGAAATATTTGTCCATATACTTTTACCAAAAGCTACTGAAGTAAAAGTTTATTCACCTGCTGTTTTTCATGTTTTCCCTCAGGAGTCACTTCAGCTGGCTGCAGTTGGACCGGCGAGTTTTAGAGCACGAGTTCCCAAAGAAGTCTGGTCCTATCGTCCTGTACTTCTGTGTCAGGTCAGTCCCAATGATCAGTTTATTTATCTATTCATCTGTCTTGTCCACATTGAAAGAGTTGTAGTAATAACCATTTTAAACATCAAAATCATCAAAAGAACAACAAAGTGATTATATCAGGTCACACATATGTTAGCTTTTGTTAAAATCTCTCAACTCATTTTATGTCACTTTTTTTTATACATCGTCGACAAGGTGATATCAAAATGGTTGTTGTGAAGATATGCAGGATTAGAATATTATACATATCGTCATAATAATAAAGTATCAGGTTCTTTTTTTTTTTGCGCAATACTAGAACCTCAGGCACTTCTTCAGCACATTTTTAGATTATTAGATTATTTTTTTGTCAGTATCACCTATCTATACTTAAAGTTGCGGTACCTGTCATAAAAATGTGAAGTAGTTCATTTTAACCCTTTTAACCCTGGAGAACCCACACGGTCAAATTTGGCCACAGTTAATTGCTGCTACCCAAAATGAACAAACAAAATAAAAAAAAGTCAAATTTCAATTCAAAAAATTCAAAAAGCCCAGAGTGCCACTTCTGTCCCCTGCATAGAGACACCTAGTGGATGAATATTGAACTAAAATGAGCCAGAGTGGTAGTGACAAGAGGCTGACTTGTTGAGCTGGAAAACTACCCAAACAAAATCATCTTCTCAGCAAACCAGCAGTTGGTAAAATTGTGTTGTTTTTTTTTTTGTTAAGCTTTTCAGTAATACCTTGCAGAATGTCTAGAAGTACGTTTTATATTCTTTTTAGATAAATTGGCGTGCCCAATGGGTCAAATTTGGCTCTGATCCTAAATTAGGCAATAAAGGGTAAAGTGGGTATTTCAGTGTCCCAGTGAACTTATAGCAGTAATTTAATGCAATGTTCATAATTTTCCAAAGAAGAAAAGGGTTCTTGGGTTCTCCAGGGTTATGTAGTTTGCAGTGGTCCAAAGTTAGTCCTCACTTATCTTATACATTATGAGCATCCTTATTATTCACCAAAATGAGTTTATAAGTGCTTTTCACAACTCTCAGAGACCCGAGGGGAGTTTGGCCATTACTTTGAAGCTAACAACTAGCATGCTAACAGTGCACTTTCTGATTCTCTGACAGTAAAACACTTTATGATTAGATGCAAACAGTACACGGCAGACTTATTTTGACCTCAAGAGCTGCTTTTATAGTATATCTGTACTGGGGAAAGATGCATTTTGCTTAAATACATGGGAAAAAATTGGGTGCAGACTCAACCAGGTCTTTTGTTGCTATTTACTATACCAGCTTCAAAGTGGTATTTTCCAGCTAAATTCTTTCCTTGAGGGAGCGGTCCAATCATAACTCCATATTAAAGCAAATTAGAAACACCAGTAGTCTCATTTGGTCCTCGTCATTCTCATTCTAAGCAGTTTTAATAAAAGTTCTGTGACCTGGAGGGCGATAAAACACATGGTTCTGTTATTACATCACATTTGTCCAAACCAAATTTGTACCTGCCCTTTTGCATGATGTTTAAAATAGAAAGTCTGATAGCATATACAGTCTTTGTGAGCCATATTTAGGTACAATAGAACTATAGAGTACATGTTGGGCATGATATGTACAAGGGGAAGTGTATTTTTGGAGCTTGATTTTGGTGGTTCAGGTTTGAATTGTGTATTAGAAAAGCAGACAGGATTTTAAACTAGGGCCACTCTAAATGATTACATACAGGTTGAAAAATAAATCTTAAATAGATAGTGTGAAATGTAATCTGTAGCTGTGTTTTAAATATTGCATTGGCCATTTTATGAAGTACCTGTTCACTGTTAACTAGGGCTGTAGGTAATATCACAAGTATCTATATCACAATATTCACTGATGTAATAATCGTTTTTTGGAAGAAAATAGATTGCAGCAACACAAAGCTCTCAGTCTTACAAAAATGTTATTTTTTCTCTCTTCATTTCTCTCTCACCACTCTGGAATTATCTTGCTCCTCCCTCTCTCATTCTCTTCTCTTTCCCTGTCCATTTTCTGTTTTTCTCTCTTTTTCTCTTGATCTACTTCCCTGTGATCATGTGTACAGGTTTAAAATACTATAGTGCAGTTTTGGCCATGTGGTTCCACTCCTCTGTGTAATGAAATGCTGATATTGACGACACCTCTGCCCTCTCTGTAGCTCGATGCGTAACACGATTTAAACCCGCCGTATTGATCCTCGTACGATTGTGCTCACTCAATACCAGCGCCCAATCATACAGCCGTCGATACGCATCATCTGCTCGTGCTCAGTGGGACCGGGGCACGGCTAGCATTCAGCAGTGAAGGGGTTAAGGTGGGAATGTATCATTGATAAGAGAGAGAGGGGTTTGGTGAATGGGGATCTTTTAAATATAATGAATCATTTGGAATCAGATATAACAAGCTTAGGGTAATTGAACTTAATGTAATATATTAAAGAAGACGTATTGCGCTTGTGTCCACTGTATATTTATAATCTCTCACACCTGTGGATTTGTTATCATTCCGACTTTTTCAATCGCGATATTCATCTAAAACAGGAGTCTCAAACTCACGGCCCAGGGGCCAATTGCGGCCCGCGAGACGATATTTTGTGGCCCACAGGACAATATGAAAGTTTAATGTTAGTGTACTCGCGCTGTGTACTCTCGTCACAAAAGATTCAACAAATAACGATGTAGATCCATAAAATCCACAAGAATTGGTATATTTCCTCATGTATGTTGAAAACCGCAATGATGTTTGAGAAGATTTTAACAAAGCTTTTTTTGTGGAATACCTGATGGGGCCCAACCTCACCCAGACTCTGCTTTCTGCGGCCTCCATCTAATTTGAGTTTGAGACCCTTGAGCTAAAAGAACTTAACACAAGAAACAAGCCCATTGACTTCAGGGTCAGAGAACAATGCTGCCCAATGTGAGCCGATGTTGCTGTAAACATCATCACAAAAAAGAAATGTGTAGTTGTTGGTTCCTCCTGTGGATAGCTGCTGATAACAGATAAGAGTAGCGTTTTTCTTTTTTCATTAGTGCTAAAATGATTACGCAACGCTGCCAAATCGTACTTGTATTAAGAGAATAAAACTGGACAATGAAGTAAGTACAGAACAGTGGGCGTGTTCCAGTAGCAGTGGAAACGGGGGGTAGATCAGAGCAATGACATCTTGAATAGAGGAGAATAAAGATTACTCAAACATGCATGAATCACTCTAAATACAACTTCGAGAGGGTAAAAGAGAAGGAGAAACAATAACATGGTTCAAATCTCCGAAAGGTCAATTTGGCTTTTATACTGATGCGGCAGATTATCAAAACACAAGCACAAGTCCTTAACCACTTACCGTTCCGACGGCCCGCCCGCGGGCCGTCGCCTTTTATTTACAACTTTACAGCAATGTACATTCACTTCTGCGTCACCCACACAAACAATATACACATCAAATGAAAGCTACGGATCTCATCTTTCCGAATATGTAAACCATTTTCACCTAAAGTCACCACAGTGCTGTCAGGAAAGCCGTTTTTACAGAAAAGCCAAAAATGCCTATTTGGACTTCACTTACCTTTGAGGGCTCTGGTTCTGTCAAACATCAACATATTTCCACAAAATCGGTCTCATTCTTTCCGTAGACGTCCAGAGAATATAATCCAGTCAAGAAATTATGTCCGCAAAATAAGTTAGATCCTCCATGTCCAATCTGCTGCAGGAAAGTGAAATCTTCTCCGTCATTTTTTTGCATTTCTTTCGTCAATTTCAGCCTAACAAACTTCAGACAGCGCCAACTTTGTTTCTCAGTGATAGACAAACTTGCTAGCTTCTGATTGACACCAAGTTGGCCAATAAGGTGGGGGGTTGAGGGTCACTGGAGCCCCAGACAGCGAATCAGTGCTACAGGTGACTGAAAGTGTACGCCTCACTCTCCCCCGTGTAGAATCAACCAGTCACATCTCACACATTCAGTGACGTTTTCTCCTCACAGCCAATGAGCAGCTGAACACGAGGATGTATGACATGCCATAGTTTTCTGTAAACACACGGAGCAGGCCCAGTGCGTAACGAAAGTAAATGAATCACGGCTTTTCGTGCGTAAAGTGTGCGTAAAATGACGCACTGTGATTTTGCAACAGTTTTGCGTTCTAAACACGACGAAACGGATAAAACAAAGACGGTACGCGACCGAGGACACTGTGGATGTTTGTACAAGTTATACCAGAGGCATCTCGGACCCGGAGCGGTCCGTGGCAGATTCCACGGTGGACTCAGAAGTGGAGGAGCATATTCTTTGATGGACTGGATGCTGTTCTGGATCGGTGAGCCTGGTTTATTCTGCTATTTACATAATTGTAGATAAAATATATCGTGTGTAATCATTAGCATCACTTCTGTGCATAGTGGCATTGGAACCATGCGTCTGGCACATTTGTGTTTATCTGTATGAATTAGACTTCATTTGTCTATTGATTGAAAGGTGTTTTATTCTGCAGTTTACAGTATTGCAAGTAAAATTATAATATGTATATGATATAATATTACTTCACCCTCTCTCAATTTTGTACTTTCTTGTTACTAATGTGTTTGTGTTTTTCTTTAGGCACATGGAGGACGTTATCAGATGCTCTCATCGGCTGTTACCAGGTTTTGCACAAAACAAAGAGATGGCATTTTGGCAAAGACATTTTTTCACCATTTTTTGGACAAGCCATAATCATGTACAGTGAGCTTTTCACTGCAGTTTACAGTGTGTGTTTGTTCATTGTTTGCAGTGTGTGGAGTTTGTAAATATATATTTATTTTGACCCCTACCACTTGTTTTGACTATATTTCATAAACAAATATGTATTTTATATTGTGTTTTGATATGCTATATAAATTTACATAAGTAATAGAGCAGCTCAGTGTGCAGATACAGATTCCTCTAAGTGTGAGCTTTCAGTAGAGCCCTCATTGATGTCTGTGGGTTGAAGCATTCAAAAGTTATTGCAGTTTTTCCAAACGTTCTCCAAATGTCTCCATTTGGAGAGGTTTGGATAAACTTGGACACATCAAAAGTCCCTCCATAAAGCGCCTGGATTTAGTCATAATAAAATAAGGGTAAAAATCTCATTTTTTTATAGATTGACCTCAAATCTGAAATGTGAGAGGTCAACAACATTTTCAATTGAAATATGGTGTATTTTTGTCCCCAGCTACCTACTGCAGCTTTCTTCCCCTTAATTTTTACAAAAAAATTTAGGCGAGGATGAGAAAAATCATTTTTTATGTGTATTCCAAAGTGTATAAATACTTACCAGACAAACTTACAGTGATTCTGACACCTGAGGGTAAAACTAGAGGATGTTACCTTTACAAAGACCCCAAACTTGTGTAAATACTACTTATGGTTCAATAACAGTAATCATTTTAATTTGGAGAGGTCAGAACGTAGGCAATTTCACCAAAAATACCCGGAATGGTAAGGGGTTAAAGAAAGCTTAAAGGTCCCATATTACACAAAATTGATTTTTGTGAGCGTTAGAATGTTGTTACCTCCTTTTCTTTCATTCACACATCTTTGAGTAACCCTTTATTATTAGTCCATCTACATCTCCAAAGCTCAAAATGCTCCGTTCCACCTTGGTGATTTCATGAAGTTGTACTTTTCATGCTAACAGATACCCTCAACCTTTAGTTCAGTACATATTGGCAATTCCAGAGCTAAAATCATTCAAATAATTATTGTGAAGGTGTATGGAGTTTAAAAAGACAATGGAGCTCTTCCTCTATTACCACATGACATCACAAGGTGGAGTTCAGTTTTCAGATTCAAATATGCAGAATTTGTGTGTTAAACATGTGCGAATGAAACAAAACACAACTCCAGACATGTTTTTGATGGGGAAACAACATTATAACATAGATCATAACGCAATATAGGCACTTGAAAGCAATGAAAAATGCTACAGTCCAGTAGCTGTAGTACTATATGCTGTAGTACTATATGCTGTAGTACTCCATAGACTTGTGCATATGATGTTTCTAATGTGGGCTCCCATTCACCAGAGGACACACTACAATGAGGAGCTTCCCTTTAGCTCTCTGTCTATTCACTCAGCTAAATTTAGCCTCTTATTATGTTAGCTGCACCAGAAGTGGGTTACTGGGCTGCCTCCTCTCTCTCCCCCTCATTCTCTCTTCCCCTCTTGTTTTGTATCTTTCTTTCCCCCTCTCGTTCTCTCTCTTTATATATCTCTCTTTCTCCTTCTCTCTCC
Organism: Periophthalmus modestus; assembly: GCA_019594935.1. Classification (NCBI taxonomy): domain Eukaryota; kingdom Metazoa; phylum Chordata; class Actinopteri; order Gobiiformes; family Gobiidae; genus Periophthalmus; species Periophthalmus modestus. The sequence goes on along the minus strand of JAIEZT010001390.1, from coordinate 15,616,358 downwards.
TCTCCTCTCTGCTCTCTCTTTCGACCTCCCTTCTCTCTCTCCCCTCTTTCCCAATTTCTTTTTCTCTCTCCTGTTTCTCTTTCTATCCCTCCTCTCTCTCCCCTATCTTCTGTCTCTTTTTCTCTCCTCTTTTTCATTTTATATCACTCACCTCTCACCCCTCCAATTTTTTCTTTCTCTTCCGCTATTCTATTTGCCCTCACTTTCCTCTTTCTCTCTCTCTTTTCTCTCTCCCCTCACTCTTTTCTATCTCCTCTCTCTTTATCCCTAGTCTCCTCTCTCTCTCTCCACCCCCCTCTCTTTTTTCTCTCTCTCTCCCCCTCCTCTCTTCTTTCTACATGCACTAGTGTATATAGGTGCTGATAATGCAGGGGCAGCAGACATTGTGTGAAGTGCAGTGTGAGCAGATCTACTGTCCCGTGTCAGTGTGAGGGACACAGGCAGAGCAGGACAGTCCACTGTGGACTGTCCTGCTCTGCCCCCCTATGGATACTTTGGTTATTGCACACTGTCATTATGAAGGCTTATTGTGGATGAATCCCACTAAAGTTCTTGTCTCTTCCTCTCTCAGGTTCTACATAGAGAGTATCTCCTACTTGAAGGACAATGCAACCATCGAGCTGTTTTTCCTCAACGCCAAGAACATCATTTATAAGGCACTTACACATTAATACTTTGCAGTTACATCACACTGGGAGTGTTCTACATGTATGTGTATGGCAGAATTACCATGTAGACACAGTTACCATGCACAGGATCCACACATTCGCAAACATTGCAAAAAAAAAAAAATTGAAGATAATTTAAAAACTCAAGAAGAACACATTTTCAGGAGCCTGTGATCCATACAAGCATTCTTGGTCCTGTTTAGGTGTTTGATGTTCAACAAAAAAGATGAGATTGACTAATTGAAAAAAAAACAAAAAACAGCATATGAATGTAATGTTTTAGTAAGAGACTTGTTTAGCAAAAATCATCTCACCTGTTGTAGTTCAGCCAAGTTGGCACTTTCTGGTCAGATTGATAAAGACAAAGCTCAGATTAAAGTCTAACAGAGCCTCAGACAGATTAGAGCCAGTGAACATCAAACCCCAAGGAATGTTGATGACATCAGCTACAATGTGTCAATAGGCAAAATTATTTCTCTTTATTTCTACAGACCTTTCTGGGTAGTAAAATGATAAAGAATACCAACATAGAGAACTACAATAAATACCCGTTGGTCACACTATTCACTTAAAACTTTGCCTTGCAGTTGGTTAACAATTTCGACATTTAGAAATTCTGAAGTTGCAGTCACTGTTACTGTCAGTAGGTGGCGCACTAACATTGAGTAAGTAAAACGTAAACAGATGGTACATACGGTGTATTCCCATATAAAAGTGGCACTTGAATCTAGTTTTCTTTATTTAAAAAAGAAATCCTGTCCAATATTTTATTTTGAGAAGGCTCTTGTGCCATAATTTTAACAATAAACAAGGTGCATACACAAATTTAAAGCTGCATTGTGCAACTTCAAATTTTTCTCAATGGACATATTATTGCTTTGTCATTTCACAGTATGGCATTAAACCTTTCTATCATCATGAAGAACAAACCAGGCCAATTTACAGGTCAGATCTGTGGAGTGGCAACCTCGCTCACAGTCAAAATGCCTGTTTTTCTATTTTTGAGCAATAAAACCATCTGTAATTGGATACACGTAAGATAGATCTGTTTAATGTCATACTGTGTAACATTCCAAGCAGACCAATGACATTTCCATAGAAACAAGAAGCTGAAGATGCACCTTAAAAGAAAAAAGTCATTAACATATTACAGTAAGTATGAGACGGAGAAGTGTCAGTAATATTACATTTAAATAGTATTTCATGTATGTTTTTTTGTGTAGCCCCCCAAAAAAAAAAACATACACAAAAATCCAAAGTCAACAAAGCACAACCTTTGTTAAAATAAAATCAAGCATATCTTCTCATTTAAAACACAGACACACTTTAACCTGGTGCTGGTGTAATGTAAAGCCCAGCTGAGTGCAGTGCGCTCAGTGGGTGGTACACAGCTCAGTGGGGTTTTCTCTGTGCAGTGCTTGATCCTATGTCTGATCTCCAGGTCAATTATGATCCTATGGAGGACATTCTTCACATACCTGACCTACTCCTCTGCCCATCTACCCATAACCCCCCCTCCTCACTCCCGTTACCCCTCCAGAACAAGCGATCTCATTCATAGGGCCTATAGAAAAGCACCACAGCCAAAACAACTTCAGTTTGAAAGTTCACACAATGGTAGGAAGGAGGATGAGTTAAAATGGCTGCAATTAAGATTAATTGGAGTATTTTCAACATACATTTTTAGTTTAGTTATTTTTATTTTTTTCTTACCACGGGCCAGTTTTTAAAAGTTTATCTTATTTTTTATTTAGCTGGCAACGGGGAAAAAACAGCTGAAACCGGTTAAAAATATACTGCTAATCTAAAACTAAATTAAACTAGTCAAAAATACTCAAATAAATCAAATCTATATTTTTAAAAATGACTTTTTTTTTTTTTTTTTTTTGCTATTGATCTTGATTTTTATGCTTACCTAATGTTAATCCCTAACATTCTTTCTTTTAGGAACTAATTGAAGTGGAGAGTGAAGTCGTCTTTGAACTGGCTTCTTATATTCTACAAGTAAGTGTCCGTATGATACCTGTAAGCATAAATCATAAAGTTATATTGGTCAGAGAATATATCAAAACTACCATGTCATTATGTGATATAATCTTTGCAATCAGCCTCATTTATTACCAAGGTTTTCTTTCTGTGTTTTTGAGTGGGTTGGAGATCGCAGGGTGCATTAGGGGGGAGAGTAACTTGCCTAGAGAGACCTTGAATTCCAGACTATATATATGATAATATAAATGTGTTTTTACTTGCTGTGTTTCAGGAGGCCAAAGGAGATTTCACCAGGTAAGCCCAGTTTCCCATAACATTTTATTTCATCCATACAAAAAGGTAGCTCATGTTTCTGAACTGGAGTAAAATAAATGCGTTTGTGATTGTGCTTAAAGGTCCTTTATTAGACAAAATCGACTTCTCCTCAAAAACATACTCGGTTATCACATTTTTTGTTTTTACTTTTTGAACAGTAATACACTCACAGTTTGAAGGTGTATAAACTTATTATAGACATTAAGCACTGAAGGCTATATACCTATAGTGTCAGCACAATGGAAAAAGACAAACATATCCTGCCATTGAATCAGATTTGCATTTAGGAGCAGAAAGAACATACATTTTGCAATATCTCCACCTGTAAGGCCTGAAAAACACAATAACGTTATTAATGCAGCCTCATGAACAACATATAAATTGCAGTTTTTCATCTTGCATCAGTTTCCATTCTCTATTTATCTTCGCACTACCTCCACTCTAATTCAAAGATAAAGCTTCCTGTGTGTTTGTCCCGGTGCATACGAGTACAGTCCAGTACATCGCCTGTCCCCTAATGACCCCCGTTCCCATTGTCCACTGAGCCTGATAACATGCTACAGCCTCTGAGCTCATTTCCGCCTGTGAGACCAGCAAATATCCTGCTCCAGCCAGGAATGTGTCACTACCAAGAGACATTCCTCATTCTGCCCCTCCCCCATCCCGGCTTCATTTACTCCAAAATACAACAATACTCTACAATAGATTTACCTTCCACGGTCCTGCGTACACCTTTAACTGTTGGAAAGTTTCTTCAAATTTGTTAAAAATGTAATTGCTAAGATTTATTGTGACATATATATTTTTTAGTAGTATTATAGTAAAATATTTGACTTTTAAAAAAAAAATTATTCAGAGTTGTATGCAGGGGCTAAATGAATATGGCAGAACTTGAAGGATTAAGATAGGCCTTCTGATAACTTTGACCATGCTATATAAAAATGTGACCATATGTATTTTATTACTACAACAACTACAGTACCGCATTTAAGTACGATTTTACAAACATTACTTTGCAATTGCATCATAGATTTTTAGATATTTCAATACATTTAGCTTCTAAGTTTGTGATAATTATAGTTTACAATACTAGCGGTAGCATCTTTATTAGTAGTAACAGTGCCAGTAGTAGCTGTAGTTGTAATGTTACTTGTGGTTTTAATACTAATAGCAATAGCTGTAGTTGTGGTAGTAGAAAACATATTTGTTGAGTAGGATTACTACTATTACACATTTATTCATCCAATCCAAGTTTATCTGTATAATACATTGTATAAACTAAATTTCCAAAGTGCTGTACAGAATAGCTATGTAAAACTAACATTTAACACATTTCAAACAATAAATCAAATAAATAAAAATTGTACACACAAGAACAAAAGACTTAAAACAATTCCACTTTACTATTTTTCTATCTCCACGTGTTTTCAAGACCTACAAACGTTCCTATTTCCTGCTCCGTGTGCATGTTTATTTTTCCCTCCAACCCTTTGCCGTTCTGTTAAATAATAGTAACTGTCTATTTATACATGACACACATTGCCTGTTCCAGCTCATTCACCTACAGCAGAGAAGTCCAGTCTGTTTTTGTACTTCTGAGCATGTCTTGTGGTTTGTCCTTCCCAGTAATGATGCAACACGGGCCGACCTGAAAAAGCTGCCTGCCCTGCCCACCCAGGCCCTCAAGGAGCACCCCTCTCTGGCATACTGGTGAGAAGTCATCATCACTCACTACGTTTACATGCACGACAGGAAAATCGATTGAGGTGTTGTGAATCGTATCTCAAAGATACTGGTAACACATCTGGAGAAGCTGATATGCATTCGGATATCCGCTGCATGGAACAGTGCAGATGAGGAGAGGCGTTCATCTGCACTGGATAAGAAACAGCCAGGCAATTGTCTGGATGTGTGCCACTCGTTTTAGTAGTAGAGACATTTGAATCCCTGCATTGCAAACTAGCAAGTGTTTCTTCAAAGTTTGGTCCACTAGTCATCTGCTTGTCTTCATGTAGTTATGGAATGAATCTATTTATCTGCATTCATCCGGTCTTATTGCTCAAAAATACCTTGAAAAGCATGCATTCTTGCAATAAGAATGCACCTCTCCACAAATCTGACCTGTAACTGACCTGGTAGTGTCAACAGTTTAATGCCGTACTGTGGAACATTCCAGGTGAAGCAAAACCATCTCCCTGAAGACTAGCTGGTGGCGTATCTGGCCTATCTAAAGTTACATAGTGCACCTTTAAACTGTATAGTAGCAGTACTTTATATTGACATTTTGCAGCAAATGTCTTCAACGTTCTTTGGGGGTGTGATGCTAACTGAGGGCTCTGTTCTGTCTGAAACTCTGATACTCAAGTTAGACTTTAATCTGAGCTTTGTTTTAACACAAACTGACCTGAAAAACTGACTTAGCTGAACTACAACGGTGAGCTCATTTGTGTGGTTAAAAAGGTCCCTCTCATATAATATAATATATAGCTAGCATTAGCCAACTGTTTTTAAATGAGTCACTCACCTTTTTTGTTGATAATCTACACCCAAACAAGACAGGAATGCTTTTATTTATTACAGGCTCCTGAAAAGTGACATTTAAATCCATCAGTATGTTGTTTTGCAAAAGTATGAAGCATCTAATATTCACATGTATTTAACTCATACTTTTTTCTTACAGTGAGGATCGGGTCATCGAGCACTATAAGAAGTTGAATGGGCAGTCCAGGGGGCAGGCCATAGTAAAGTAAGTACATACATATGATAATACTATAGGAAGACTTGGGTCCTAGTACTTATATGTCTGTGTGTTCCTCACAGTTACATGAGCATCGTGGAGTCCCTGCCCACATATGGAGTACATTACTATGCTGTAAAGGTACGGCTTATTACTGCTTTTTCTTTCACATAGGCAAATTACTACCTCCTGCACCATGGGTTTGGGGATTTGTCTTGTATTATAGGGTTGTTAGGTAGGATTACACTGTACAAATCGATTTCAAATGATTCAGTAGTAATTAAGTGAAACTTAGATGGTGGAAGGTAAAAGTAAATGTGTATTGTTGATAGACTGAGTTTGTTATTTGATTGAATGCTTAGCGTCACGATATTCAATTTTCAAACTCTATTTCAATACTAACGAATAGGCTCAATACCGACTGTGATGATACATTATAGTAAAACACTCTTTATTTAGACAGTAGAATGTGATTTTCAACATTAAATCATAATACTTTTATATTACTATGTGGCCTTATCCAAGTATATGACGTGTTATACTTGTTCTGATTCAGGAAAGCGTCATTTCTGTCCTGTGAATGTGACCTTTTCAGTATTGATACCAGCTTGAATGAGTATTTAGTTTGAGAATAGTTTTTTAGTTAGTATCTAATTTTTTGATACAACCCTAGAATGCTTACAAAAAACTCTGTTTTGCATTGATACAGGCTCAGCAATTGTGGATATTTATAGTGAAAAAAATGTATTTAAAGGAGACATATTATGTACAATACAATGTTTTTTGACCTTGTTACCTTAACAGTGTTCCCACATTATTAGCTCAGTCAAAGTTGTATTTCAATTGATTCATGCACATTCAAGTAATCCTGTATTTCCCTTGCATTTCCTGCAAACCTTTGTTTTCCTCTACCCCCCATCCCTGCCCTCACTGCTGTACTTACCTGCCACTGTTCAAAAACAAACGTGCATATGTATGCTATAGCTTTATACTAAATACTCCCAAAAATCATAACATGTCTTCTTTATTATCCATGTAAAACTCATTATAATTGCTGTACTTTTTTACAGTTATATGATTATTTTTATTATATTTTGTTGACAGTGTTGTTGTTGTTGTTGTTGATTCAGGACAAGCAGGGCATCCCATGGTGGCTGGGCTTGAGCTATAAGGGCATCTTCCAGTATGACTACCAGGACAAAGTCAAACCCAGGAAGGTAAGAAGCTGCTCCCAGTCCCACGTCTCAATCAAAGTTCTGTTCATTCAATGTTTTTTTAGTCAAATTATTAACCTGTTCTCAAAATGACTATATAAAAAGACTACTGTACTACTTTAAAAAAGGTAGAAAGTGGAACCAAAAATGTACACAAGTAATAGTGTAATGACTTCAAAATAATATCAATATTAAGAAGAAGTAGGTCACAATTTTTTTTAAACATCATATAAAAAGTAAATAGTTATGGGAAAGTTATGGGACTTTCCTTGATTCCCGTGTAAACTGAGCAGGCCAGACATTTGTATTGGAATGTGTAGCGTCTCGGTGGCATGCATGTAAACACCGTACTTCCAGTCCATACTCCTAGTCCCCTGACCTCTGACCCCCGATCTCTGACTGTCTGTAAAGTTGTGCTTTGTGACTTTTGGCCTTGTCTCAAAGAGTGTTTACAGACTGCATCCTTTGGCACTTGCACGTCCATAACTGCAGTTCCAGTAAAAACGCTGTCTGCTCTTTAAACTCTACTTCCTTGTGCTCACTTCCTGTCAGGCTTCAGACTTCCTGTTTGCAAGCACAGTGCTCGGAGTGAGACCGGATGAGTGTAATGACTGTCCAGGGTCCATATTTGTTGTTGTATTTTCTTGAATGTACTGGATATGTATGAAAACATGCTCTATTTTAGCACCTAGTTTTTCACAACACTTGGATTAAGTTTTTGACACTGAAATGGGACAGAAAGTGCTTCTCAATAATAAATAAGAATGACCCTCACTTTTCAGAAGACCAACTTGCCATTCCTGTGTAGATCATGTATAAATTGCCTAAATGTCTGGGTTATATTCTTACTCATAAATAGTTAATTGTTATAATCAGAATGCCTGAAATTAGAATTGGTGACTTGGTATTTTTGAGTATTTGTAAGAAAATGTTATTGGCAGCGCACACTTCTGTTGTACTCAGTGGCAGTGTCTGCATTTCAACAGGTGATTCATAATTTGAGCCTTTACAGTTAACAGTTGAAACATTATTTAAATTAAGCCTTTTACTGCACCATATTGTATTGTCCATAACCAAAAAAAATATTTTTTTTTTTTTTTTGCCTTATTAAAAACAGACAAAAATGGCTCTCAGTATTTTTTCAGTCTTTGCCATTTACCCATCAAAAATAGTCAAAATTTCTTCTTCCAATGTCTTGATTTGCATGATTTTTGTCACTCTTACAACGATTTGTCCAGTTTTGTCTTTTGCCTTGATTTGCATGCTTTTACAGACATAGGATTGGCTCAGAACTTCCCATTAAAAACACCCAAGCTGATCTTTGACCATTAAAAAATACTGAATCTTGATTAAAATTCATTTAATTGCACAGTCCTAATTACAATACAGTACATGTGTTGCTGTAGTAGGTTAAAACTAGTGACTAGCCAAGCATATCTCAGCCTATGTGTCATTGACCTGGTTTTTATTACCTCTAATCCTTAAATTCCCCCCTCACTTCCTCCTTACCCTTTAAAACTCTGTATGTAAATGTTGAGACAAAGCCTGCTGTTTTCTTAGATGATTTAGTCTGGCTAGAGGAAGCAGCTCTCCTAGCAGTAATCAGCCAATGTCCTGTTAATCACAAAGCAAAGGGAGATAGTTTGTAGATTATAAAATGAGTCAGGGGCCCCGTCATTTTGAGTCATCATTCAGTATGTCATCTCTATTAGTCATTAAGGTGGGGGCTATCTTGGAATACTTATCAAATTTGTCATTCCTGTAAAATGGTTTATGGAAAGTTTCAAGTTTATTAAAATAAGCATGATGGTTGGTATGTAAACATGGGTAAAATTCAGTTTGTCACAATATATTGACTTGCATAACATTTACGAATTGTATAGTTTGAACAAAAATCTGGACATTTTTATATTTTAAGGTACATTATTGCCCAACTGTGTTACTTGTGTAAAAGTTTAGCAGTATGAAAAAGCGTCTAATTTCAACCAATAAGTTACAAATATATATTTTTGTTGTTTTTTTAATTTTTATTTTAATTGGTAATTTTGCACCTCGAAACAACTGAGTATGTATGATCATATAAAGCATTAAAGCTACAGTATGTAACTTTCTGGAGCTGTTAAAACCATACTTTGGAACATTCTCCATAGAAATAAATATGTTTCATGCCTCCCTCCTTCAGGCCAAATAATAGTCAGGTTTGTGGCGATTCAAGCCCACTCACAGTAAGAACACATCCTTCTATTTTTTGGCTAAAAAGTTACATATTGTGGCTTTAACCTAAATCTAATACTAACAACACTCTACTTTCACTTCATTATTTCCATGACGGCTTTATTTTAAACCCCTAAATTACTATTATTAATTCAAATAGTAGTTTTGGGTGGTCATAGGCGCTAGGTGTGTCACATGGTTAAGTAGTGTATTAAATGAGTCCAAGACTGCTCCTTAAAGTTTAAATGCAGTCTTCACTCCTCCTCAGTCCTAGTGTTCAAATACCTCCCCTCAGCTCCAGACCACATGCTCATTTGTGGTGTGGGCTTTACAGGGAAGCCACACAGGATTTTAGTGCCTTGTTAGTGGCTTTCAGACCCACATTATTGGGACTATGTTGTTGAATGACTAACTTAAAGTAGACATGATGCTAAATTGACTTTGAGATTTTAGCCATGATATAGTTTTGTTTACATATATAAAAATCATACCTTTTTTCTTTCATATGTGCATGTTTAAGTAATCCTATTTGATGAGGTGGTCTTCATCTGAACTGACATAAACACTCGGTTTCAACTTACACAAGCAATTTAAACCAGGAAGTAAATGTTCATTCACCTTCACTATTGCAGATCTGACCATTCCAGTGCCAGCAAAAAATGCTAAATTAGGAGTAAATAGATAATTAAATGATAGCTAAAATCTGATTTGTAACATTTGAATTAATAAAGTTAAATCTCTGTTTTAGCCTTAAAGACACTGTATGTATATTTTACCCAAAAAACACATGCATCCTTAATGTGAGCTGGCTTGCATCTCCACAAACCTGACTCTTATTTGGCCTAGAGGAGGACCTGCTTCTGCTTGTTTCCATGGACATGTTGTTCCTTTGACTATAATATTCCAAGGCAACGCAAGTTTATTTATAGCACAATTCGTACACAAAGTAATTCAAAATGCTTTCCACAGTATGGCATATAACCTTTCTATCTCCATGGAGAATGGCCCAAAGTATGACTTTAATTTTATATTTCTATGGAATTATATAGGGTAATGTGCCACATCCAGAAAGTTACACACTGAAATTTAACCATAGCGTTATCACAATATAGTCACAGTTACCTTTTTGCAGTATGGACGTTGTGCTAGCCAATATTATGTACGTGTTCAAATGCGTCCCCCATTGTGAACACAAAGACGTACATCCAAACTTTCAAATATCATTGTTTGATAATTCTCCTCTAAATCATTGTTGGAGTACAAACAACAGGAAGTCCCCTTGGCGCAGCTCCGTGACTGGGCTGGCGCAGTGCAGGCCTCCACCCAACAGTTAAAACAATGCTGTCTGCGCCTTCATGCCCAAATCAAGCACTTTTTACTGATATAGTATTTTATTCTTACCACAGTCCCCAGAGCCCTCCCACCCCTGTCTGTGACACATGTGACCTTTTTAGATGTGTGCTACGACCTTGGGGGAAATTATTGCGACAATCTATTTAAAGTTGGTGTATTTTGGGTCTGTGTATATGCCCAATCATTTAACAGTCAACAAAAGACACTGGCGGTGGTAAGGAAGAGAAAAAGAGAGGCTAGAGGAGGCTGATGGTTCTGCTGCTGTTTAATCTTTGAAGCAAGGCTCTTCTTTATAGTGATATTTCTGCACTTTTAAACTTATAGGTTACACTTTTTGAATATAATCTGATCAAAAAGTCTTTCAATTTTTCTATTTTCTGGTTGAATTTAAATTCTAGCTTCAGTGGTAAATCAAAGGTTATCCCTCGAGCAGTGTCTTTTTACAGGTGGACAGCTTCACCAGTCCCCGTGCCTGAATGCAGTTAAGCAGAATCAGCTTTACAATCTCCCGCTCTCTTATCTAGGCCCACTTTGATATTTTTAGCACCACGCTACATTAACATTTCACACCCCATTGAGAATACGTAACGCTACGGCTAGCCAGCTTTGATAGCAGCCCTCTCATTGTCTTAGCCTGTCACAACACACAGACGTAGTTGGAGCTGTATTTTTAGTCCTCTCCAGCTGATATGCATTGGAAATAGCACTTACTCCATGTTTAGATAGAATGCATAGGCCAGGCATGGTACAATACTGACATACTAAATACTGTTCATGCCCAGAATATGAGCCGGCGACACTTAAAGACTGAAGGACACATTGGTAGAATAGTTGGTCTGTTGTAAGTTTAAGCATTCACAGATAGGCTGGAATGTATAAGTAAAAGAGATATAATGCAAAATGTTATAACACTAGGGCGTTGGATTTATATAGCCTCATCACTCCATACTCCATAGTGATAAGATACTACTGACCTGGAGTAGACATCGAAATGAGGCTGTCAATCTGCACCACTGGCCCGTCCGACCACAACCAATCACTTACATTCCACCATTTACACTAGGCGAGGGCGGGGAAGTGTCTTGCCCTAAGGACACAACAACAGTGTTCACCTAGAGAGCTACTGCCGTTACACCTATGAGTTGATGAGTGTGTGAAATTTCTTTGTGGTTTCTTTTATGTGTCACACACATTTACTGGACTTTTACTATCATGGTGACAATAACCTGATTGTTAGTTTTTCATTTAAAAACTACATCCTTTGCTAGCTAGTTAATCCAAGCATTCGCTGCAAAATTTGAAGCACATTTCCATACATACGCATTATTTTAGTTATTATTTTATATTATTTAAAACATACAATACTTATACCAGGGGTGTCAAATTCATTTTCACAAAGGGCCACATCAACAAAAAGGTTGCTCTCAAAGGGCCAGATATTGTAAGATAAGTGTAACTAAATGTAACCAAATGTAACGTAAAATAAATGCAACTAATTTTTAATCTTGTTAATTAAACGTTTATATATTTATCACTTATTCAAGTTACAAATATTGCATAAGTATTTGCATAGATATGAAAAAATGGCTGTGTAACTGTGCATCTCCTGATAAACTGATATTTTAAGACAGTCAATTTACTTTGTCGCGGGCCACATAAAATGATGCCTTGAGTTTGACACATGTGACTTATGCAATGATGTCCCAATGTAGACTATATAATATTTATTTACAACCACAGCAATTCAACTACAGAAAGAAATGCATGTAGCTGTTAGCATCATGTTGACAATAACCCAGTTTTTTTTTCTAGCTAGTTTTCCATTCAAATCTCATTTTTGAGATTTGTGCGATCAAATTTTCTCTTGGAATATAGTTTACGGATAAAAACTTGCCTAAACTCTGTGAAAACTATGCATTTAAACTGTTAGTAACTGTTAGAAAGCAGAGTTGGGTTAAGTCTGACTTCATAAGTAAAATGGCTGACTTTGATGATTCTGATCCGTAAAATTGACACACACTTGGATATGATATATATTTAAGCCTTGAAATACCTGTGGCTACAGCTGACAAAGGATAAAATAAACATTTTTAAAAGAGTTCAACAGGTTCATTTTAACAGGTGCCAAATCGGACCGAGTGCCAAATAGAGCTATAAGAACAACATCCTTTGCAAACAGGGGGTGTCAACCGTTTAAATCCAAGCCAAATTTTAAACAGTTTTTTCCATACATATGCATTATTTTAGACTAAGCCAAAGTACGCTATATAACTACAACCACAGCATTACAACTAGAGAAAGTTAATTTGAATGCATGCTTTATTACAATATACAAAATACTTTGTTGTATTTAGTTATGTTAAAACTATACCCATATGTATTTTCCATTTGCAATTTCATATCATCGGAATCTCACACTATCCTATATATCCAACTCACAGAACACAACCCCAAGCCTACTTCAAATAGCTTACCCCATAAAAAACAACTTAAACTTTCTTCCCCTTGAGACCCTCCTACACCCACACCTCCAGACCACAGCGTCCCAGCAGGAAGCATGTCCCCCCCCAGGAAAGAGGAGGGGTCACCGGGTATGGGAGGCTCCAGGCTAACCCCCCCTCTCTCCTCCCTTCTCTCTCCCTACATTCTCCTCTCTCTCTCAGTGCTTAACAAAGCTACGACAGGAAACCTAACTTTTACACACATGGACACAGATGGTCAACACCCAACGCTAGCTCACAAACTTTCCTTTTAGCCTGTGAGGAATTTCGCTAGCTACATCGCCGGGATCGCTTTGGGATCTATTAAGTTGATGATTCCCTTAAAAGAACGGTTAAAAAATTGGAAATTCTATCTTTTCGAGTTGTTGTTCATCTGAAAGCGTTTAAAGCAAATCGTGGATGGGAGCAGAGGCTGAGTGGATTTGATTAGGAGAGTTCTGCGGATTTAAGACTTTGTGTATCTCTCAGGTGTTCCAATGGCGGCAGTTGGAGAACGCTCCTACTTCAGAGAAAAGAAATTCTGCAGTGGAAGTTCATGACCCCAGGAGGTACGTTAACACTTCATCACAATTATACATATGTGTGTGTGTGTGTGTGTGTGTGTGTGTGTGGTTTGGGGGGGGTTGATACTAATTGATACTTAACATTAGTCTCAAAACTAGATACTCATTGAGCAGGTATTGATACTAAAAAAAAGTCACATTGACAGAACAGCAGAATGAACTTTTCCTGAATATAATAAGACCACAGGACAATTATTATACTCCTATGGACCACTATGGAACCTACTTGGACGAGTGTTGGATTACACTGATATAACGCCACATGGTAATATAAAAGAAAGTACTATGATTTAATGCTGAAAATTACATTCTATTGTCTAAAGAAAGAGTGTTTTTAATTATCATTGTGGTATCGGAGTCTGTATTGAATATCGAGTGTAATGCTTAGTATTTAAATCAGTCGGGTTTGAAATTTTAGTATTGCAACAACAGTACTTTAGATGTTTGTTTGTGTCCTGCTTTGTTAGAAATTAAAATGTGTTCTATGGTGGTACTAAGTTTTGAAAAGCTTAGCAATCACTGTTGAGAATCAGTTCCACATGGCCAAGAACGGTTTTGTATTTTAATATAATCATAGATACATAATTGCAGTGTATATGCCTGTGTGTATATCATATTCATAATGGCTTTGTGTTGTTATGATACTAAATTTCAAACTCATTTTTTGGTACCAGAGAATAACCAATTTTGATAACCAAATGATAAAAGCTCTTTTTTAGACAATACACAAAATAATAGTATTTGTTGTTTGGTCTTACGCTAGTTCAGGTAAAACTCAAGTTGAAACTCTTCCAGAAAGGTCAGATTTTTATCCAGTTATGTTAATGTTTTTTCAGGATCGATACCTGCTTAAATGTGTATCTAGTTTCGATAATAATACTTTTGACAACCCTACTATGTACTATATGGCTATGTTGTCTTGAATATTCATGATACTTACCATTTATATTCCACTGCTGCTGTTGTGTACTTTGCTGTTGCGGTACTTAAGTTCCCCCAGTGTAAAAAGCCTCGGTGTATTCTAGTATTCTTTTTCTCAATTCAGTCCTTATGACTAGTTTAGTGTTGTCACAATACTAAAATTTCAATCTATACTTATTCCCAACCCTAATGACAATTAAAAACAAGTCTGTTCTTAGATAAATAGAGTGTGATTTGCAACATTAAATCATAGCACTTTCTTTTGTATGACCATGTGTAATATATCTGTGTAATCCTATATAGTCAAGGTGGGTTTTCATAGTGGTCCAATGGGCGTATACTAGTCTATGGTGGGCTAAACTTGTTCAGATACAGCTCAAGATTATTCTAAAGTTATTACTATAAATGTGACATTTTTAGTAATGAGATATCTAACTCAATGAGTATCTAGTTTCGATACTAGTTTTAGTATCGATTAGTATCCGATTTTTTGATACTTTTGACAATCCTACTCATTAAACCTCACAGCTTTACATAAATAGTTGGTTTGTCAAACGAATAAACAGACTAGTTGGATAAATTTGTGCCTTTCTAGTAGGGCTATTATTAGCATGCCCCAGTGCAGCCCTAAAATAAGCTAGCTCCAGGACCAACACATGCTAACTGCCCATCGGGATCTATGGATCATTGACCTGTCTCATATAGTTTTTAGCTTTAGGCATACGTCAGTGCTTTTCTGTAAGAAGAAAGAGTGGCTGGGACAAAGCAGAGAACAACAGCATCTCTTTCTCCAAAGGAAGCTGTCATCCTGTTAGCTGGGAAGGTTACTATGGCCACAGATGTAAAACAATGGGAACTTCGTGTGTGGCGAGTCTAAAGTGATGCTATCAGCCTGGGGCCACAGCAGTGTGTTTCATTTATAAAGTGGTGAAGGGGAGAGCTCAACAGTGCTAGTGACAAATGCAGTCACGCTTTGAAATCATGTATGCCTCATGTTGGCATTGGTCACTTTTTTTTTGGCTTGAATGTGATGTCAGGAGATCAGGGTAAGGAGAGGGTGAGGAGGCTGGTGGTTTTCTGCTGCCACCAGCCTCCTCACCCTGATGATGAGATGGAGGTAGGTTGTGGGCACATTGCTAAAAATGTGATTAATTGAGGGGCCAATTTAGCAGGTATATGCAATATATCATAATCTAAATGATCTGCTGATCATGCACAGTAACAGCCCACATGGAAGCCTGCTGAGGTTCTTGAAGTACATTTTCTCATTTATTTTTTCATCAACTTTTTGAAAACATTAAATTTTAAGAGTTTAAAAGCACAACAGAGGTTAAACATCTATGAGTTTAGCCTCAAAGCTAAATGTATAAATGCAAATTATGTTTCGTATCCCTCTTATGCCCCATTAGTTAGCCCACGAAACCTATTAGCCACTAGCAAGCTTTTAAAATTAAAATTTTTTTTGGGAAGTCAATGTGAAAAATGAATGGTAGATTTATTTTACCTCTACTAACACCACCACGGTGGGCAACCTCTGTTTATCTGCATTGCAATAATTATTTGCATCTATATATACCAAAAACTGACACAAAATGCATCAGTACATATAGGCTGTATTAAATGGATAACTTCTTTACCTCACCGTGCGTGCCGGTGCGCGGTGACCCGGCAGGACGTTCGGCCACACATCTGGTGGTATTGCGGTGGCACACCTGCCTGTACGCCTGCCCCCGCCCTCATCAAGTCGGTCCATCTGGGCCATGGCCATGCAGTCAGCACCAGTTTCTACCTGGACCGCAAGCAGAGCAAGGTTGGTGTGGAAATACCCTCAGTCACATGTCCTGTTAAAGGTGCGTATTATGTCTGGCTTTCTTCTGTATAGAGGGCGCTATCTTCTTGTTATTGCCTGAATATTTCCACAACTGCTCAGGCTGCGATTTGTCTTCATGGAGATAGATAGGTTTAATACCATATAGTGGAAAATGTCTCCAATGTGAGAAAATGTCTTATTCTTGGCAAAGCAAATACATCTAACATGGATACAAAGCGGGTGGTGAGCTCTCTACTAGAAAAAAATACATAATGCACCTTTAACTCCAAACATGTATTGTTAAATGATATACAAGGTTCTTTGATGCAAATTTGTTCTTGTTTGAAAGAAAATATAACTTACAGCTAATCCCACTATAAAATGATTTGTTTTTCAATGTCCCTCCCCCAGTCTAAAATCCACGCAGCGCGCAGCTTGAGTGAAATCGCCATAGACCTCACAGAAACTCGAAAACACCTGAAGACATCCAAACTGGCCAACCATGGGCAGTAAGGGCAAGATCATCAGCGGCAGCAGTGGAAGTCTGCTGTCCTCAGGTTAGTCCACTCAACTCTCATCCAGTTATGCATTGATTTTCGATGCATTGACGGTTTGTCAAACGCATCGAAAATCAGATAATAATCAATACTAAAACTAATATCGAAGCTAGTATTGATACTGCACAAAAGTCACATTAACAGGCCAACATTTGTTTTTTCATCAAGAGTTTTAGTGTCATTTCGAGCTATATCATAACATATATAAGACCTCATGGTAAGATAAAGGAAGTACTATTATTTTGTGGTCATATGAATATTAACATATCAGTTACTAAAAAAGGAGCATCATTGTTTAATTTTTAGTACTGTCACAACAATATGCATTATGCCTTGCTATAGTAAAACCCAGTCACACAGGGATTTGGTAGATTTTATTTGTGGAGGTGTCTTGGCCACGGACTCATTCCTTAGTGTTTTAGTGAGATATCTCTTCTGGTTGGTAGTCAAAATAATCACTCCACAACTCCACTGTCCACTCCAGTTGGCCAAAGTAATAAGACTTATAAATTACGATAATTCTGAAGTAGCATTTTAAAGGGTGCCCATATTACGCTATTTTTCTAAAGCTTTGTTATAATGTTGTTTCCTCATCAAAAACATACCTGTAGTTTTGTTTCATTCACACCATGTTTAACACAAAGTCTGAATATTTAGGCTGAGTTCTTCTTTCACTAAATTGAAAGCATTATGTTCCACATACATGTTCTTCCCATACAGGAAGTGCTCCCAGTTTGTTTTTTAAACTCTCCACACGCTTCACTAGAAATCATACTGGCTAATTTCATCCTCTAGAACTGCCAATCTCTACTAGACAAAAGGTAAAGGGTAGCTGTTCTAATAGACATCTCAAGGTGGAACAGAGCATTTTGATCTTTGAAGATGTAGACAAACATGTGAATGAAACAAAACCAGCTCCATGTATTTTTTTGAGGAGGTAACAGCAGGTGGCAGTGGCAATTTTGCGTATAGAAGACCTTTAACACAAAACATTCAGAAAACAGTGATCTAACGTAATTTTAATGTTACATATTCTGTATTTTGTTGTGCAGGGCGCACCCACCATGACTTCTATAAAAATGTTGCCCCACACATATACTTATGTCCATTGACCCTTGCAGTCCCCTCCCCAGACCCAGAACCCCTGCCTCTAAATTTAGATCAAGAGGCGGAGTGCGAAAAAGGCAAAAATGTGTGTGGATTACTCACTGGCCTTATAAACAAAGTCTTTATCTCAACAATAACAAATACGTCTGGTGATCTGTGTAAGTGAACTACAGGGAGATATATACCATTTTATACCAATATGGAACAGCTGACAGGTGGGTAGATGGAAGGCTGGAAAATGGGCTCAATTAAGATGAAGACCAAAACTTATGTTTGTTAAAGTGGGGGGGGTATTATGCAAAGCTCAGTTTTTTTTAGCTTTCTGTCATGTTATAACCTTATCAGTAAACAGCCCTGAAGAGGATTTATATGTCATCCATTGTCTAATGTCTAGTATTTTTAGCCATCTCTCCCAGGCCCTATACTTACCCTCTTACCACAGTTAGGCTTTAAGAGTCTGTCCCAATGCCTCAGCCACACAGCCTACGTCCAACGGCATACTCCCCAGTGACAATTCTGCATAATTATGCACAGGAACATGTTCAACAAACCACCTGTCAAACTGATGCGATGTGCAGTTCTTTAGCAAAATGGCATGCTGATTGTGTTGTGATAGGACTCTGAAGGGGAAATGAAGGGAGGGGAGAGCTTGTAAAACTGTTAATCAGCTCTATTTCAGGCGAATACTCCCACGCATTTTCAAAATCAATAAACGGTACCATGGTGCTCTCAATATGTTATGGTCGTTAGGAGCTGTGAATACCGTCTGAAATAAAATATGCCGGCTCTTTCAATTGCAGGTCGGCTAAACAAACTTACGACTGGTCAAATATTTTATCATTTACAATCGTATATAATGATAGGCTAGGAAGGATTCGACTTATTTATGCTCTCTCTGTTGATCCCAGACTTAGGTCTAGTTGGGAGTAGGCTAACTTAACACGCTAGCTCCTACGTCTGCTAACACCATGAACAAGTTAGCCTTAATGATTTATGTTTGTCGCATCTTAGGTGCAAAGGCACTGCTGCATGCCACATTGCCTATTATGAAAGTGTTTGAGGGTGGTGGTCCAGAGGGCCGACCC